>OW386167.1:20355667-20976667 GCA_936431705.1 Cheilosia pagana | reverse complement strand
CCTAAATTTCCTAAATTTTCCGAATTTTTATTTTTCGTGCACTTTCAACCTGGCAACACTGGCACAGTTTTAGAGCCACTGCTACGTTTTACCCCTCATATGAAGCGTCAATTTCCCTTCTTTCCAGTGGTGTGCAATATGATTTTTTAGGTGTTACCATCTCTGAGATATTAAAAAAATGGCGGCGTCCTTTTTCTAAATTTTCCGAATTTTTATTTTTCGTGCACTTTCAACCTGGCAACACTGGCACAGTTTTAGAGCCACTGCTACGTTTCACCCCTCATATGAAGCGTCAATTTCCCCTCTTTCCAGTGGTGTGCAATATGATTTTTTAGGTGTTACCATCTCTGAGATATTAAAAAAATGGCGGCGTCCTTTTCCTAAATTTTCCGAATTTTTATTATTCGTGCACTTTCAACCTGGCAACACTGGCACAGTTTTAGAGCCACTGCTACGTTTTACCCCTCATATGAAGCGTCAATTTCCCCTCTTTCCAGTGGTGTGCAATATGATTTTTTAGGTGTTACCATCTCTGAGATATTAAAAATATGGCGGCGTCCTTTTCCTAAATTTTCCGAATTTTTATTTTTCGTGCACTTTCAACCTGGCAACACTGGCACAGTTTTAAAGCCACTGCTACGTTTTACCCCTCATATGAAGCGTCAATTTCCCCTCTTTCCAGTGGTGTGCAATATGATTTTTTAGATGTTACCATCTAAAAAAAATGGCGGCGTCCTTTTCCTAAATTTTCCGAATTTTTATTTTTCGTGCACTTTCAACCTGGCAACACTGGCACAGTTTTAGAGCCACTGCTACGTTTTACCCCTCATATGAAGCGTCAATTTCCCCTCTTTCCAGTGGTGTGCAATATGATTTTTTAGGTGTTACCATCTCTGAGATATTAAAAAAATGGCGGCGTCCTTTTCCTAAATTTTCCGAATTTTTATTTTTCGTGCACTTTCAACCTGGCAACACTGGCACAGTTTTAGAGCCACTGCTACGTTTTACCCCTCATATGAAGCGTCAATTTCCCCTCTTTCCAGTGGTGTGCAATATGATTTTTTAGGTGTTACCATCTCTGAGATATTAAAAAAATGGCGGCGTCCTTTTCCTAAATTTTCCGAATTTTTATTTTTCGTGCACTTTCAACCTGGCAACACTGGCACAGTTTTAGAGCCACTGCTACATTCTACCACTCATATGAAGCGTCAATTTCCCCTCTTTCCAGTGGTGTGCAATATGATTTTTTAGGTGTTACCATCTCTGAGATATTAAATAAATGGCGGTGTCCTTTTCCTAAATTTTCCGAATTTTTATTTTTCGTGCACTTTCAACCTGGCAACACTGGCACAGTTTTAGAGCCACTGCTACGTTTTACCCATCATATGAAGCGTCAATTTCCCTCTTTCCAGTGGTGTGCAATATGATTTTTTAGGTGTTACCATCTCTGAGATATTAAAAAAATGGCGGCGTCCTTTTCCTAAATTTTCCGAATTTTTATTTTTCGTGCACTTTCAACCTGGCAACACTGGCACAGTTTTAGAGCCACTGCTACGTTTTACCCCTCATATGAAGCGTCAATTTCCCCTCTTTCCAGTGGTGTACAATATGATTTTTTAGGTGTTACCATCTCTGAGATATTAAAAAAATGGCGGCGTCCTTTTCCTAAATTTTCCGAATTTTTATTTTTCGTGCACTTTCAACCTGGCAACACTGGCACAGTTTTAGAGCCACTGCTACGTTTTACCCCTCATATGAAGCGTCAATTTCCCCTCTTTCCAGTGGTGTGCAATATGATTTTTTAGGTGTTACCATCTCTGAGATATTAAAAAAATGGCGGCGTCCTTTTCCTAAATTTTCCGAATTTTTATTTTTCGTGCACTTTCAACCTGGCAACACTGGCACACTTTTAGAGCCACTGCTACGTTTCACCCCTCATATGAAGCGTCAATTTCCCCTCTTTCCAGTGGTGTGCAATATGATTTTTTAGGTGTTACCATCTCTGAGATATTAAAAAAATGGCGGCGTCCTTTTCCTAAATTTTCCGAATTTTTATTTTTCGTGCACTTTCAACCTGGCAACACTGGCACAGTTTTAGAGCCACTGCTACGTTTTACCCCTCATATGAAGCGTCAATTTCCCCTCTTTCCAGTCGTGTGCAATATGATTTTTTAGGTGTTACCATCTCTGAGATATTAAAAAAATGGCGGCGTCCTTTTCTAAATTTTCAGAATTTTTATTTTTCGTGCACTTTCAACCTGGCAACACTGGCACAGTTTTAGAGCCACTGCTACGTTTTACCCCTCATATGAAGCGTCAATTTCCCCTCTTTCCAGTGGTGTTCAATATGATTTTTTAGGTGTTACCATCTCTGAGATATTAAAAAAATGGCGGCGTCCTTTTCCTAAATTTTCCGAATTTTTATCTTTCGTGCACTTTCAACCTGGCAACACTGGCACAGTTTTAGAGCCACTGCTACGTTTTACCCCTCATATGAAGCGTCAATTTCCCCTCTTTCCAGTGGTGTACAATATGATTTTTTAGGTGTTACCATCTCTAAGATATTAAAAAATGGCGGCGTCCTTTTTCTAAATTTTCCGAATTCTTATTTTTCGTGCACTTTCAACCTGGCAACACTGGCACAGTTTTAGAGCCACTGCTATGTTTTACCCCTCATATGAAGCGTCAATGTCTCCTCTTTCCAGTGATGTGCAATATGATTCTGTAGGTGTTACCATCTCTGAGATATTAAAAAAATGGCGGCGTCCTTTTTCTAAATTTTCTGAATTTTTAGTTTTCGTGCACTTTCAACCTGGCAACACTGCCACAGTTTAATAGCCACTGCTATGTTTTACCCGTCATATGAAGCGTCAATGTCTCCTCTTTCCAGTGATGTGCAAAACGATTCTGTAGGTGTTACCATCTCTGAGATATTAAAACAATGGCGGCGTCCTTTTTCTAAATTTTCAGAATTTTTATTTTTCGTGCACTTTCAAACTGGCAACACTGGCACAGTTTTGAAGCCACTGCTATGTTTTACCCCTCATATGAAGCGTCAATGTCTCCTCTTTCCAGTTATGTGCAATATGATTCTGTAGGTGTTACCATCTCTGAGATATTAAAAAAATGGCGGCGTCCTTTTTCTAAATTTTCAGAATTTTTATTTTTCGTGCACTTTCAACCTGGCAACACTGCCACAGTTTTAGAGCCCCTGCTATGTTTTACCCCTCATATGAAGCGTCAATGTCTCCTCTTTCCAGTGATGTGCAATATGATTCTGTAGGTGTTACCATCTCTGAGATATTAAAAAAATGGCGGCGTCCTTTTTCTAAATTTTCAGAATTTTTATTTTTCGTGCACTTTCAACCTGGCAACACTGCCACAGTTTTAGAGCCACTGCTATGTTTTACCCCTCATATGAAGCGTCAATGTCTCCTCTTTCCAGTGATGTGCAATATGATTCTGTAGGTGTTACCATCTCTGAGATATTAAAACAATGGCGGCGTCCTTTTTCTAAATTTTCAGAATTTTTAGTTTTCGTGCACTTTCAACCTGGCAACACTGCCACAGTTTTAGAGCCACTGCTATGTTTTACCCCTCATATGAAGCGTCAATGTCTCCTCTTTCCAGTGATGTGCAATATGATTCTGTAGGTGTTACCATCTCTGAGATATTAAAAAAATAGCGGCGTCCTTTTTCTAAATTTTCTGAATTTTTATTTTTTTTGCACTTTCAACCTGGCAACACTGGCACAGTTTTGAAGCCACTGCTATGTTTTACCCGTCATATGAAGCGTCAATGTCTAATCTTTCCAGTGATGTGCAATATGATTCTGTAGGTGTTACCATCTCTGAGATATTAAAACAATGGCGGCGTCCTTTTTCTAAATTTTCAGAATTTTTATTTTTTGTGCACTTTCAACCTGGCAACACTGCCACAGTTTTAGAGCCACTGCTATGTTTTACCCCTCATATGAAGCGTCAATGTCTCCTCTTTCCAGTGATGTGCAATATGATTCTGTAGGTGTTACCATCTCTGAGATATTAAAACAATGGCGGCGTCCTTTTTCTAAATTTTCAGAATTTTTAGTTTTCGTGCACTTTCAACCTGGCAACACTGCCACAGTTTTAGAGCCACTGCTATGTTTTACCCCTCATATGAAGCGTCAATGTCTCCTCTTTCCAGTGATGTGCAATATGATTCTGTAGGTGTTACCATCTCTGCGATATTAAAAAAATGGCGGCGTCCTTTTTCTAAATTTTCTGAATTTTTATTTTTTTTGCACTTTCAACCTGGCAACACTGGCACAGTTTTGAAGCCACTGCTATGTTTTACCCCTCATATGAAGCGTCAATGTCTCCTCTTTCCAGTTATGTGCAATACGATTCTGTAGGTGTTACCATCTCTGAGATATTAAAACAATGGCGGCGTCCTTTTTCTAAATTTTCAGAATTTTTATTTTTCGTGCACTTTCAACCTGGCAACACTGCCACAGTTTTAGAGCCCCTGCTATGTTTTACCCCTCATATGAAGCGTCAATGTCTCCTCTTTCCAGTGATGTGCAATATGATTCTGTAGGTGTTACCATCTCTGAGATATTAAAAAAATGGCGGCGTCCTTTTTCTAAATTTTCAGAATTTTTATTTTTCGTGCACTTTCAACCTGGCAACACTGCCACAGTTTTAGAGCCACTGCTATGTTTTACCCCTCATATGAAGCGTCAATGTCTCCTCTTTCCAGTGATGTGCAATATGATTCTGTAGGTGTTACCATCTCTGAGATATTAAAAAAATGGCGGCGTCCTTTTTCTAAATTTTCTGAATTTTTAGTTTTCGTGCACTTTCAACCTGGCAACACTGCCACAGTTTAATAGCCACTGCTATGTTTTACCCGTCATATGAAGCGTCAATGTCTCCTCTTTCCAGTGATGTGCAAAACGATTCTGTAGGTGTTACCATCTCTGAGATATTAAAACAATGGCGGCGTCCTTTTTCTAAATTTTCAGAATTTTTATTTTTCGTGCACTTTCAAACTGGCAACACTGGCACAGTTTTGAAGCCACTGCTATGTTTTACCCCTCATATGAAGCGTCAATGTCTCCTCTTTCCAGTTATGTGCAATACGATTCTGTAGGTGTTACCATCTCTGAGATATTAAAAAAATGGCGGCGTCCTTTTTCTAAATTTTCTGAATTTTTATTTTTCGTGCACTTTCAACCTGGCAACACTGCCACAGTTTTAGAGCCCCTGCTATGTTTTACCCCTCATATGAAGCGTCAATGTCTCCTCTTTCCAGTGATGTGCAATATGATTCTGTAGGTGTTACCATCTCTGAGATATTAAAAAAATGGCGGCGTCCTTTTTCTAAATTTTCAGAATTTTTATTTTTCGTGCACTTTCAACCTGGCAACACTGCCACAGTTTTAGAGCCACTGCTATGTTTTACCCCTCATATGAAGCGTCAATGTCTCCTCTTTCCAGTGATGTGCAATATGATTCTGTAGGTGTTACCATCTCTGAGATATTAAAACAATGGCGGCGTCCTTTTTCTAAATTTTCAGAATTTTTAGTTTTCGTGCACTTTCAACCTGGCAACACTGCCACAGTTTTAGAGCCACTGCTATGTTTTACCCCTCATATGAAGCGTCAATGTCTCCTCTTTCCAGTGATGTGCAATATGATTCTGTAGGTGTTACCATCTCTGCGATATTAAAAAAATGGCGGCGTCCTTTTTCTAAATTTTCTGAATTTTTATTTTTTTTGCACTTTCAACCTGGCAACACTGGCACAGTTTTGAAGCCACTGCTATGTTTTACCCCTCATATGAAGCGTCAATGTCTCCTCTTTCCAGTTATGTGCAATACGATTCTGTAGGTGTTACCATCTCTGAGATATTAAAAAAATGGCGGCGTCCTTTTTCTAAATTTTCAGAATTTTTATTTTTCGTGCACTTTCAACCTGGCAACACTGCCACAGTTTTAGAGCCCCTGCTATGTTTTACCCCTCATATGAAGCGTCAATGTCTCCTCTTTCCAGTGATGTGCAATATGATTCTGTAGGTGTTACCATCTCTGAGATATTAAAAAAATGGCGGCGTCCTTTTTCTAAATTTTCAGAATTTTTATTTTTCGTGCACTTTCAACCTGGCAACACTGCCACAGTTTTAGAGCCACTGCTATGTTTTACCCCTCATATGAAGCGTCAATGTCTCCTCTTTCCAGTGATGTGCAATATGATTCTGTAGGTGTTACCATCTCTGAGATATTAAAAAAATGGCGGCGTCCTTTTTCTAAATTTTCTGAATTTTTAGTTTTCGTGCTCTTTCAACCTGGCAACACTGCCACAGTTTAATAGCCACTGCTATGTTTTACCCGTCATATGAAGCGTCAATGTCTCCTCTTTCCAGTGATGTGCAAAACGATTCTGTAGGTGTTACCATCTCTGAGATATTAAAACAATGGCGGCGTCCTTTTTCTAAATTTTCAGAATTTTTATTTTTCGTGCACTTTCAAACTGGCAACACTGGCACAGTTTTGAAGCCACTGCTATGTTTTACCCCTCATATGAAGCGTCAATGTCTCCTCTTTCCAGTTATGTGCAATACGATTCTGTAGGTGTTACCATCTCTGAGATATTAAAAAAATGGCGGCGTCCTTTTTCTAAATTTTCAGAATTTTTATTTTTCGTGCACTTTCAACCTGGCAACACTGCCACAGTTTTAGAGCCCCTGCTATGTTTTACCCCTCATATGAAGCGTCAATGTCTCCTCTTTCCAGTGATGTGCAATATGATTCTGTAGGTGTTACCATCTCTGAGATATTAAAAAAATGGCGGCGTCCTTTTTCTAAATTTTCAGAATTTTTATTTTTCGTGCACTTTCAACCTGGCAACACTGCCACAGTTTTAGAGCCACTGCTATGTTATACCCCTCATATGAAGCGTCAATGTCTCCTCTTTCCAGTGATGTGCAATATGATTCTGTAGGTGTTACCATCTCTGAGATATTAAAACAATGGCGGCGTCCTTTTTCTAAATTTTCAGAATTTTTAGTTTTCGTGCACTTTCAACCTGGCAACACTGCCACAGTTTTAGAGCCACTGCTATGTTTTACCCCTCATATCAAGCGTCAATGTCTCCTCTTTCCAGTGATGTGCAATATGATTCTGTAGGTGTTACCATCTCTGAGATATTAAAAAAATAGCGGCGTCCTTTTTCTAAATTTTCTGAATTTTTATTTTTTTTGCACTTTCAACCTGGCAACACTGGCACAGTTTTGAAGCCACTGCTATGTTTTACCCGTCATATGAAGCGTCAATGTCTCCTCTTTCCAGTGATGTGCAATATGATTCTGTAGGTGTTACCATCTCTGAGATATTAAAACAATGGCGGCGTCCTTTTTCTAAATTTTCAGAATTTTTATTTTTTGTGCACTTTCAACCTGGCAACACTGCCACAGTTTTAGAGCCACTGCTATGTTTTACCCCTCATATGAAGCGTCAATGTCTCCTCTTTCCAGTGATGTGCAATATGATTCTGTAGGTGTTACCATCTCTGAGATATTAAAACAATGGCGGCGTCCTTTTTCTAAATTTTCAGAATTTTTAGTTTTCGTGCACTTTCAACCTGGCAACACTGCCACAGTTTTAGAGCCACTGCTATGTTTTACCCCTCATATGAAGCGTCAATGTCTCCTCTTTCCAGTGATGTGCAATATGATTGTGTAGGTGGTACCATCTCTGAGATATTAAAAAAATGGCGGCGTCCTTTTTCTAAATTTTCTGAATTTTTATTTTTTTTGCACTTTCAACCTGGCAACACTGGCACAGTTTTGAAGCCACTGCTATGTTTTACCCGTCCTATGAAGCGTCAATGTCTCCTCTTTCCAGTGATGTGCAATATGATTCTGTAGGTGTTACCATCTCTGAGATATTAAAAAAATGGCGGCGTCCTTTTTCTAAATTTTCTGAATTTTAATTTTTGTGCACTTTCAACCTGGCAACACTGCCACAGTTTTAGAGCCACTGCTATGTTTTACCCCTCATATGAAGCGTCAATGTCTCCTCTTTCCAGTGATGTGCAATATGATTCTGTAGGTGTTACCATCTCTGAGATATTAAAAAAATGGCGGCGTCCTTTTTCTAAATTTTCAGAATTTTTATTTTTCGTGCACTTTCAACCTGGCAACACTGCCACAGTTTTAGAGCCACTGCTATGTTTTACCCCTCATATGAAGCGTCAATGTCTCCTCTTTCCAGTGATGTGCAATATGATTCTGTAGGTGTTACCATCTCTGAGATATTAAAACAATGGCGGCGTCCTTTTTCTAAATTTTCAGAATTTTTATTTTTCGTGCACTTTCAACCTGGCAACACTGCCACAGTTTTAGAGCCACTGCTATGTTTTACCCCTCATATGAAGCGTCAATGTCTCCTCTTTCCAGTGATGTGCAAAATGATTCTGTAGGTGTTACCATCTCTGAGATATTAAAAAAATGGCGGCGTCCTTTTTCTAAATTTTCTGAATTTTTAGTTTTCGTGCACTTTCAACCTGGCAACACTGCCACAGTTTTAGAGCCACTGCTATGTTTTACCCCTCATATGAAGCGTCAATGTCTCCTCTTTCCAGTGATGTGCAATACGATTCTGTAGGTGTTACCATCTCTGAGATATTAAAAAAATGGCGGCGTCCTTTTTCTAAATTTTCAGAATTTTTAGTTTTTGTGCACTTTCAACCTGGCAACACTGCCACAGTTTTAGAGCCACTGCTATGTTTTACCCCTCATATGAAGCGTCAATGTCTCCTCTTTCCAGTGATGTGCAATATGATTCTGTAGGTGTTACCATCTCTGAGATATTAAAAAAATGGCGGCGTCCTTTTTCTAAATTTTCAGAATTTTTATTTTTCGTGCACTTTCAACCTGGCAACACTGCCACAGTTTTAGAGCCACTGCTATGTTTTACCCCTCATATGAAGCGTCAATGTCTCCTCTTTCCAGTGATGTGCAATATGATTCTGTAGGTGTTACCATCTCTGAGATATTAAAACAATGGCGGCGTCCTTTTTCTAAATTTTCAGAATTTTTAGTTTTCGTGCACTTTCAACCTGGCAACACTGCCACAGTTTTAGAGCCACTGCTATGTTCTACCCCTCATATGAAGCGTCAATGTCTCCTCTTTCCAGTGATGTGCGATATGATTGTGTAGGTGTTACCATCTCTGAGATATTAAAAAAATGGCGGCGTCCTTTTTCTAAATTTTCTGAATTTTTATTTTTTTTGCACTTTCAACCTGGCAACACTGGCACAGTTTTGAAGCCACTGCTATGTTTTACCCGTCATATGAAGCGTCAATGTCTCCTCTTTCCAGTGATGTGCAATATGATTCTGTAGGTGTTACCATCTCTGAGATATTAAAAAAATGGCGGCGTCCTTTTTCTAAATTTTCTGAATTTTAATTTTTGTGCACTTTCAACCTGGCAACACTGCCACAGTTTTAGAGCCACTGCTATGTTTTACCCCTTATATGAAGCGTCAATGTCTCCTCTTTCCAGTGATGTGCAATATGATTCTGTAGGTGTTACCATCTCTGAGATATTAAAAAAATGGCGGCGTCCTTTTTCTAAATTTTCTGAATTCTTATTTTTTTGCACTTTCAACCTGGCAACACTGCCACAGTTTTAGAGCCCCTGCTATGTTTTACCCCTCATATGAAGCGTCAATGTCTCCTCTTTCCAGTGATGTGCAATATGATTCTGTAGGTGTTACCATCTCTGAGATATTAAAAAAATGGCGGCGTCCTTTTTCTAAATTTTCAGAATTTTTATTTTTCGTGCACTTTCAACCTGGCAACACTGCCACAGTTTTAGAGCCACTGCTATGTTTTACCCCTCATATGAAGCGTCAATGTCTCCTCTTTCCAGTGATGTGCAATATGATTCTGTAGGTGTTACCATCTCTGAGATATTAAAAAAATGGCGGCGTCCTTTTTCTAAATTTTCTGAATTTTTATTTTTCGTGCACTTTCAACCTGGCAACACTGCCACAGTTTAATAGCCACTGCTATGTTTTACCCGTCATATGAAGCGTCAATGTCTCCTCTTTCCAGTGATGTGCAAAACGATTCTGTAGGTGTTACCATCTCTGAGATATTAAAACAATGGCGGCGTCCTTTTTCTAAATTTTCAGTATTTTTATTTTTCGTGCACTTTCAAACTGGCAACACTGGCACAGTTTTGAAGCCACTGCTATGTTTTACCCCTCATATGAAGCGTCAATGTCTCCTCTTTCCAGTTATGTGCAATACGATTCTGTAGGTGTTACCATCTCTGAGATATTAAAAAAATGGCGGCGTCCTTTTTCTAAATTTTCAGAATTTTTATTTTTCGTGCACTTTCAACCTGGCAACACTGCCACAGTTTTAGAGCCCCTGCTATGTTTTACCCCTCATATGAAGCGTCAATGTCTCCTCTTTCCAGTGATGTGCAATATGATTCTGTAGGTGTTACCATCTCTGAGATATTAAAACAATGGCGGCGTCCTTTTTCTAAATTTTCAGAATTTTTATTTTTCGTGCACTTTCAACCTGGCAACACTGCCACAGTTTTAGAGCCACTGCTATGTTTTACCCCTCATATGAAGCGTCAATGTCTCCTCTTTCCAGTGATGTGCAATATGATTCTGTAGGTGTTACCATCTCTGAGATATTAAAACAATGGCGGCGTCCTTTTTCTAAATTTTCAGAATTTTTAGTTTTCGTGCACTTTCAACCTGGCAACACTGCCACAGTTTTAGAGCCACTGCTATGTTTTACCCCTCATATCAAGCGTCAATGTCTCCTCTTTCCAGTGATGTGCAATATGATTCTGTAGGTGTTACCATCTCTGAGATATTAAAAAAATAGCGGCGTCCTTTTTCTAAATTTTCTGAATTTTTATTTTTTTTGCACTTTCAACCTGGCAACACTGGCACAGTTTTGAAGCCACTGCTATGTTTTACCCGTCATATGAAGCGTCAATGTCTCCTCTTTCCAGTGATGTGCAATATGATTCTGTAGGTGTTACCATCTCTGAGATATTAAAACAATGGCGGCGTCCTTTTTCTAAATTTTCAGAATTTTTATTTTTTGTGCACTTTCAACCTGGCAACACTGCCACAGTTTTAGAGCCACTGCTATGTTTTACCCCTCATATGAAGCGTCAATGTCTCCTCTTTCCAGTGATGTGCAATATGATTCTGTAGGTGTTACCATCTCTGAGATATTAAAACAATGGCGGCGTCCTTTTTCTAAATTTTCAGAATTTTTAGTTTTCGTGCACTTTCAACCTGGCAACACTGCCACAGTTTTAGAGCCACTGCTATGTTTTACCCCTCATATGAAGCGTCAATGTCTCCTCTTTCCAGTGATGTGCAATATGATTGTGTAGGTGGTACCATCTCTGAGATATTAAAAAAATGGCGGCGTCCTTTTTCTAAATTTTCTGAATTTTTATTTTTTTTGCACTTTCAACCTGGCAACACTGGCACAGTTTTGAAGCCACTGCTATGTTTTACCCGTCATATGAAGCGTCAATGTCTCCTCTTTCCAGTGATGTGCAATATGATTCTGTAGGTGTTACCATCTCTGAGATATTAAAAAAATGGCGGCGTCCTTTTTCTAAATTTTCTGAATTTTAATTTTTGTGCACTTTCAACCTGGCAACACTGCCACAGTTTTAGAGCCACTGCTATGTTTTACCCCTCATATGAAGCGTCAATGTCTCCTCTTTCCAGTGATGTGCAATATGATTCTGTAGGTGTTACCATCTCTGAGATATTAAAAAAATGGCGGCGTCCTTTTTCTAAATTTTCAGAATTTTTATTTTTCGTGCACTTTCAACCTGGCAACACTGCCACAGTTTTAGAGCCACTGCTATGTTTTACCCCTCATATGAAGCGTCAATGTCTCCTCTTTCCAGTGATGTGCAATATGATTCTGTAGGTGTTACCATCTCTGAGATATTAAAACAATGGCGGCGTCCTTTTTCTAAATTTTCAGAATTTTTATTTTTCGTGCACTTTCAACCTGGCAACACTGCCACAGTTTTAGAGCCACTGCTATGTTTTACCCCTCATATGAAGCGTCAATGTCTCCTCTTTCCAGTGATGTGCAAAATGATTCTGTAGGTGTTACCATCTCTGAGATATTAAAAAAATGGCGGCGTTCTTTTTCTAAATTTTCTGAATTTTTAGTTTTCGTGCACTTTCAACCTGGCAACACTGCCACAGTTTTAGAGCCACTGCTATGTTTTACCCCTCATATGAAGCGTCAATGTCTCCTCTTTCCAGTGATGTGCAATACGATTCTGTAGGTGTTACCATCTCTGAGATATTAAAAAAATGGCGGCGTCCTTTTTCTAAATTTTCTGAATTTTTAGTTTTTGTGCACTTTCAACCTGGCAACACTGCCACAGTTTTAGAGCCACTGCTATGTTTTACCCCTCATATGAAGCGTCAATGTCTCCTCTTTCCAGTGATGTGCAATACGATTCTGTAGGTGTTACCATCTCTGAGATATTAAAAAAATGGCGGCGTCCTTTTTCTAAATTTTCAGAATTTTTATTTTTCGTGCACTTTCAACCTGGCAACACTGCCACAGTTTTAGAGCCACTGCTATGTTTTACCCCTCATATGAAGCGTCAATGTCTCCTCTTTCCAGTGATGTGCAATATGATTCTGTAGGTGTTACCATCTCTGAGATATTAAAACAATGGCGGCGTCCTTTTTCTAAATTTTCAGAATTTTTAGTTTTCGTGCACTTTCAACCTGGCAACACTGCCACAGTTTTAGAGCCACTGCTATGTTCTACCCCTCATATGAAGCGTCAATGTCTCCTCTTTCCAGTGATGTGCGATATGATTGTGTAGGTGTTACCATCTCTGAGATATTAAAAAAATGGCGGCGTCCTTTTTCTAAATTTTCTGAATTTTTATTTTTTTTGCACTTTCAACCTGGCAACACTGGCACAGTTTTGAAGCCACTGCTATGTTTTACCCGTCATATGAAGCGTCAATGTCTCCTCTTTCCAGTGATGTGCAATATGATTCTGTAGGTGTTACCATCTCTGAGATATTAAAAAAATGGCGGCGTCCTTTTTCTAAATTTTCTGAATTTTAATTTTTGTGCACTTTCAACCTGGCAACACTGCCACAGTTTTAGAGCCACTGCTATGTTTTACCCCTTATATGAAGCGTCAATGTCTCCTCTTTCCAGTGATGTGCAATATGATTCTGTAGGTGTTACCATCTCTGAGATATTAAAAAAATGGCGGCGTCCTTTTTCTAAATTTTCTGAATTCTTATTTTTTTGCACTTTCAACCTGGCAACACTGCCACAGTTTTAGAGCCCCTGCTATGTTTTACCCCTCATATGAAGCGTCAATGTCTCCTCTTTCCAGTGATGTGCAATATGATTCTGTAGGTGTTACCATCTCTGAGATATTAAAAAAATGGCGGCGTCCTTTTTCTAAATTTTCAGAATTTTTATTTTTCGTGCACTTTCAACCTGGCAACACTGCCACAGTTTTAGAGCCACTGCTATGTTTTACCCCTCATATGAAGCGTCAATGTCTCCTCTTTCCAGTGATGTGCAATATGATTCTGTAGGTGTTACCATCTCTGAGATATTAAAAAAATGGCGGCGTCCTTTTTCTAAATTTTCTGAATTTTTAGTTTTCGTGCACTTTCAACCTGGCAACACTGCCACAGTTTAATAGCCACTGCTATGTTTTACCCGTCATATGAAGCGTCAATGTCTCCTCTTTCCAGTGATGTGCAAAACGATTCTGTAGGTGTTACCATCTCTGAGATATTAAAACAATGGCGGCGTCCTTTTTCTAAATTTTCAGAATTTTTATTTTTCGTGCACTTTCAAACTGGCAACACTGGCACAGTTTTGAAGCCACTGCTATGTTTTACCCCTCATATGAAGCGTCAATGTCTCCTCTTTCCAGTTATGTGCAATACGATTCTGTAGGTGTTACCATCTCTGAGATATTAAAAAAATGGCGGCGTCCTTTTTCTAAATTTTCAGAATTTTTATTTTTCGTGCACTTTCAACCTGGCAACACTGCCACAGTTTTAGAGCCCCTGCTATGTTTTACCCCTCATATGAAGCGTCAATGTCTCCTCTTTCCAGTGATGTGCAATATGATTCTGTAGGTGTTACCATCTCTGAGATATTAAAAAAATGGCGGCGTCCTTTTTCTAAATTTTGTGAATTTTTATTTTTCGTGCACTTTCAACCTGGCAACACTGCCACAGTTTTAGAGCCACTGCTATGTTTTACCCCTCATATGAAGCGTCAATGTCTCCTCTTTCCAGTGATGTGCAATATGATTCTGTAGGTGTTACCATCTCTGAGATATTAAAACAATGGCGGCGTCCTTTTTCTAAATTTTCAGAATTTTTAGTTTTCGTGCACTTTCAACCTGGCAACACTGCCACAGTTTTAGAGCCACTGCTATGTTTTACCCCTCATATCAAGCGTCAATGTCTCCTCTTTCCAGTGATGTGCAATATGATTCTGTAGGTGTTACCATCTCTGAGATATTAAAAAAATAGCGGCGTCCTTTTTCTAAATTTTCTGAATTTTTATTTTTTTTGCACTTTCAACCTGGCAACACTGGCACAGTTTTGAAGCCACTGCTATGTTTTACCCGTCATATGAAGCGTCAATGTCTCCTCTTTCCAGTGATGTGCAATATGATTCTGTAGGTGTTACCATCTCTGAGATATTAAAACAATGGCGGCGTCCTTTTTCTAAATTTTCAGAATTTTTATTTTTTGTGCACTTTCAACCTGGCAACACTGCCACAGTTTTAGAGCCACTGCTATGTTTTACCCCTCATATGAAGCGTCAATGTCTCCTCTTTCCAGTGATGTGCAATATGATTCTGTAGGTGTTACCATCTCTGAGATATTAAAACAATGGCGGCGTCCTTTTTCTAAATTTTCAGAATTTTTAGTTTTCGTGCACTTTCAACCTGGCAACACTGCCACAGTTTTAGAGCCACTGCTATGTTTTACCCCTCATATGAAGCGTCAATGTCTCCTCTTTCCAGTGATGTGCAATATGATTGTGTAGGTGGTACCATCTCTGAGATATTAAAAAAATGGCGGCGTCCTTTTTCTAAATTTTCTGAATTTTTATTTTTTTTGCACTTTCAACCTGGCAACACTGGCACAGTTTTGAAGCCACTGCTATGTTTTACCCGTCATATGAAGCGTCAATGTCTCCTCTTTCCAGTGATGTGCAATATGATTCTGTAGGTGTTACCATCTCTGAGATATTAAAAAAATGGCGGCGTCCTTTTTCTAAATTTTCTGAATTTTAATTTTTGTGCACTTTCAACCTGGCAACACTGCCACAGTTTTAGAGCCACTGCTATGTTTTACCCCTCATATGAAGCGTCAATGTCTCCTCTTTCCAGTGATGTGCAATATGATTCTGTAGGTGTTACCATCTCTGAGATATTAAAAAAATGGCGGCGTCCTTTTTCTAAATTTTCAGAATTTTTATTTTTCGTGCACTTTCAACCTGGCAACACTGCCACAGTTTTAGAGCCACTGCTATGTTTTACCCCTCATATGAAGCGTCAATGTCTCCTCTTTCCAGTGATGTGCGATATGATTGTGTAGGTGTTACCATCTCTGAGATATTAAAAAAATGGCGGCGTCCTTTTTCTAAATTTTCTGAATTTTTATTTTTTTTGCACTTTCAACCTGGCAACACTGGCACAGTTTTGAAGCCACTGCTATGTTTTACCCGTCATATGAAGCGTCAATGTCTCCTCTTTCCAGTGATGTGCAATATGATTCTGTAGGTGTTACCATCTCTGAGATATTAAAAAAATGGCGGCGTCCTTTTTCTAAATTTTCTGAATTTTAATTTTCGTGCACTTTCAACCTGGCAACACTGCCACAGTTTAATAGCCACTGCTATGTTTTACGCCTCATATGAAGCGTCAATGTCTCCTCTTTCCAGTGATGTGCAATATGATTCTGTAGGTGTTACCATCTCTGCGATATTAAAAAAATGGCGGCGTCCTTTTTCTAAATTTTCTGAATTTTTATTTTTTTTGCACTTTCAACCTGGCAACACTGGCACAGTTTTGAAGCCACTGCTATGTTTTACCCCTCATATGAAGCGTCAATGTCTCCTCTTTCCAGTTATGTGCAATACGATTCTGTAGGTGTTACCATCTCTGAGATATTAAAAAAATGGCGGCGTCCTTTTTCTAAATTTTCAGAATTTTTATTTTTCGTGCACTTTCAACCTGGCAACACTGCCACAGTTTTAGAGCCCCTGCTATGTTTTACCCCTCATATGAAGCGTCAATGTCTCCTCTTTCCAGTGATGTGCAATATGATTCTGTAGGTGTTACCATCTCTGAGATATTAAAAAAATGGCGGCGTCCTTTTTCTAAATTTTCAGAATTTTTATTTTTCGTGCACTTTCAACCTGGCAACACTGCCACAGTTTTAGAGCCACTGCTATGTTTTACCCCTCATATGAAGCGTCAATGTCTCCTCTTTCCAGTGATGTGCAATATGATTCTGTAGGTGTTACCATCTCTGAGATATTAAAAAAATGGCGGCGTCCTTTTTCTAAATTTTCTGAATTTTTAGTTTTCGTGCACTTTCAACCTGGCAACACTGCCACAGTTTAATAGCCACTGCTATGTTTTACCCGTCATATGAAGCGTCAATGTCTCCTCTTTCCAGTGATGTGCAATACGATTCTGTAGGTGTTACCATCTCTGAGATATTAAAACAATGGCGGCGTCCTTTTTCTAAATTTTCAGAATTTTTATTTTTCGTGCACTTTCAAACTGGCAACACTGGCACAGTTTTGAAGCCACTGCTATGTTTTACCCCTCATATGAAGCGTCAATGTCTCCTCTTTCCAGTTATGTGCAATACGATTCTGTAGGTGTTACCATCTCTGAGATATTAAAAAAATGGCGGCGTCCTTTTTCTAAATTTTCAGAATTTTTATTTTTCGTGCACTTTCAACCTGGCAACACTGCCACAGTTTTAGAGCCCCTGCTATGTTTTACCCCTCATATGAAGCGTCAATGTCTCCTCTTTCCAGTGATGTGCAATATGATTCTGTAGGTGTTACCATCTCTGAGATATTAAAAAAATGGCGGCGTCCTTTTTCTAAATTTTCAGAATTTTTATTTTTCGTGCACTTTCAACCTGGCAACACTGCCACAGTTTTAGAGCCACTGCTATGTTTTACCCCTCATATGAAGCGTCAATGTCTCCTCTTTCCAGTGATGTGCAATATGATTCTGTAGGTGTTACCATCTCTGAGATATTAAAACAATGGCGGCGTCCTTTTTCTAAATTTTCAGAATTTTTAGTTTTCGTGCACTTTCAACCTGGCAACACTGCCACAGTTTTAGAGCCACTGCTATGTTTTACCCCTCATATCAAGCGTCAATGTCTCCTCTTTCCAGTGATGTGCAATATGATTCTGTAGGTGTTACCATCTCTGAGATATTAAAAAAATAGCGGCGTCCTTTTTCTAAATTTTCTGAATTTTTATTTTTTTTGCACTTTCAACCTGGCAACACTGGCACAGTTTTGAAGCCACTGCTATGTTTTACCCGTCATATGAAGCGTCAATGTCTCCTCTTTCCAGTGATGTGCAATATGATTCTGTAGGTGTTACCATCTCTGAGATATTAAAACAATGGCGGCGTCCTTTTTCTAAATTTTCAGAATTTTTATTTTTTGTGCACTTTCAACCTGGCAACACTGCCACAGTTTTAGAGCCACTGCTATGTTTTACCCCTCATATGAAGCGTCAATGTCTCCTCTTTCCAGTGATGTGCAATATGATTCTGTAGGTGTTACCATCTCTGAGATATTAAAACAATGGCGGCGTCCTTTTTCTAAATTTTCAGAATTTTTAGTTTTCGTGCACTTTCAACCTGGCAACACTGCCACAGTTTTAGAGCCACTGCTATGTTTTACCCCTCATATGAAGCGTCAATGTCTCCTCTTTCCAGTGATGTGCAATATGATTGTGTAGGTGGTACCATCTCTGAGATATTAAAAAAATGGCGGCGTCCTTTTTCTAAATTTTCTGAATTTTTATTTTTTTTGCACTTTCAACCTGGCAACACTGGCACAGTTTTGAAGCCACTGCTATGTTTTACCCGTCATATGAAGCGTCAATGTCTCCTCTTTCCAGTGATGTGCAATATGATTCTGTAGGTGTTACCATCTCTGAGATATTAAAAAAATGGCGGCGTCCTTTTTCTAAATTTTCTGAATTTTAATTTTTGTGCACTTTCAACCTGGCAACACAGCCACAGTTTTAGAGCCACTGCTATGTTTTACCCCTCATATGAAGCGTCAATGTCTCCTCTTTCCAGTGATGTGCAATATGATTCTGTAGGTGTTACCATCTCTGAGATATTAAAAAAATGGCGGCGTCCTTTTTCTAAATTTTCAGAATTTTTATTTTTCGTGCACTTTCAACCTGGCAACACTGCCACAGTTTTAGAGCCACTGCTATGTTTTACCCCTCATATGAAGCGTCAATGTCTCCTCTTTCCAGTGATGTGCAATATGATTCTGTAGGTGTTACCATCTCTGAGATATTAAAACAATGGCGGCGTCCTTTTTCTAAATTTTCAGAATTTTTATTTTTCGTGCACTTTCAACCTGGCAACACTGCCACAGTTTTAGAGCCACTGCTATGTTTTACCCCTCATATGAAGCGTCAATGTCTCCTCTTTCCAGTGATGTGCAAAATGATTCTGTAGGTGTTACCATCTCTGAGATATTAAAAAAATGGCGGCGTTCTTTTTCTAAATTTTCTGAATTTTTAGTTTTCGTGCACTTTCAACCTGGCAACACTGCCACAGTTTTAGAGCCACTGCTATGTTTTACCCCTCATATGAAGCGTCAATGTCTCCTCTTTCCAGTGATGTGCAATACGATTCTGTAGGTGTTACCATCTCTGAGATATTAAAAAAATGGCGGCGTCCTTTTTCTAAATTTTCTGAATTTTTAGTTTTTGTGCACTTTCAACCTGGCAACACTGCCACAGTTTTAGAGCCACTGCTATGTTTTACCCCTCATATGAAGCGTCAATGTCTCCTCTTTCCAGTGATGTGCAATACGATTCTGTAGGTGTTACCATCTCTGAGATATTAAAAAAATGGCGGCGTCCTTTTTCTAAATTTTCAGAATTTTTATTTTTCGTGCACTTTCAACCTGGCAACACTGCCACAGTTTTAGAGCCACTGCTATGTTTTACCCCTCATATGAAGCGTCAATGTCTCCTCTTTCCAGTGATGTGCAATATGATTCTGTAGGTGTTACCATCTCTGAGATATTAAAACAATGGCGGCGTCCTTTTTCTAAATTTTCAGAATTTTTAGTTTTCGTGCACTTTCAACCTGGCAACACTGCCACAGTTTTAGAGCCACTGCTATGTTCTACCCCTCATATGAAGCGTCAATGTCTCCTCTTTCCAGTGATGTGCGATATGATTGTGTAGGTGTTACCATCTCTGAGATATTAAAAAAATGGCGGCGTCCTTTTTCTAAATTTTCTGAATTTTTATTTTTTTTGCACTTTCAACCTGGCAACACTGGCACAGTTTTGAAGCCACTGCTATGTTTTACCCGTCATATGAAGCGTCAATGTCTCCTCTTTCCAGTGATGTGCAATATGATTCTGTAGGTGTTACCATCTCTGAGATATTAAAAAAATGGCGGCGTCCTTTTTCTAAATTTTCTGAATTTTAATTTTTGTGCACTTTCAACCTGGCAACACTGCCACAGTTTTAGAGCCACTGCTATGTTTTACCCCTCATATGAAGCGTCAATGTCTCCTCTTTCCAGTGATGTGCAATATGATTCTGTAGGTGTTACCATCTCTGAGATATTAAAAAAATGGCGGCGTCCTTTTTCTAAATTTTCTGAATTCTTATTTTTTTGCACTTTCAACCTGGCAACACTGGCACAGTTTTGAAGCCACTGCTATGTTTTACCCGTCATATGAAGCGTCAATGTCTCCTCTTTCCAGTGATGTGCAATATGATTCTGTAGGTGTTACCATCTCTGAGATATTAAAAAAATGGCGGCGTCCTTTTTCTAAATTTTCTGAATTTTAATTTTTGTGCACTTTCAACCTGGCAACACTGCCACAGTTTTAGAGCCACTGCTATGTTTTACCCCTCATATGAAGCGTCAATGTCTCCTCTTTCCAGTGATGTGCAATATGATTCTGTAGGTGTTACCATCTCTGAGATATTAAAAAAATGGCGGCGTCCTTTTTCTAAATTTTCAGAATTTTTATTTTTCGTGCATTTTCAACCTGGCAACACTGCCACAGTTTTAGAGCCACTGCTATGTTTTACCCCTCATATGAAGCGTCAATGTCTCCTCTTTCCAGTGATGTGCAATATGATTCTGTAGGTGTTACCATCTCTGAGATATTAAAAAAATGGCGGTGTTACCATCTCTGAGATATTAAAAAAATGGCGGCGTCCTTTTTCTAAATTTTCAGAATTTTTATTTTTCGTGCACTTTCAACCTGGCAACACTGCCACAGTTTTGGAGCCACTGCTATGTTTTACCCCTCATATGAAGCGTCAATGTCTCCTCTTTCCAGTGATGTGCAATATGATTCTGTAGGTGTTACCATCTCTGAGATATTAAAAAAATGGCGGCGTCCTTTTTCTAAATTTTCAGAATTTTTAGTTTTCGTGCACTTTCAACCTGGCAACACTGGCACAGTTTTGAAGCCACTGCTATGTTTTACCCCTCATATGAAGCGTCAATGTCTCCTCTTTCCAGTGATGTGCAATACGATTCTGTAGGTGTTACCATCTCTGAGATATTAAAAAAATGGCGGCGTCCTTTTTCTAAATTTTCTGAATTTTTAGTTTTTGTGCACTTTCAACCTGGCAACACTGCCACAGTTTTAGAGCCACTGCTATGTTTTACCCCTCATATGAAGCGTCAATGTCTCCTCTTTCCAGTGATGTGCAATACGATTCTGTAGGTGTTACCATCTCTGAGATATTAAAAAAATGGCGGCGTCCTTTTTCTAAATTTTCAGAATTTTTAGTTTTCGTGCACTTTCAACCTGGCAACACTGCCACAGTTTTAGAGCCACTGCTATGTTTTACCCCTCATATGAAGCGTCAATGTCTCTTCTTTCCAGTGATGTGCAATATGATTCTGTAGGTGTTACCATCTCTGAGATATTAAAACAATGGCGGCGTCCTTTTTCTAAATTTTCAGAATTTTTAGTTTTCGTGCACTTTCAACCTGGCAACACTGCCACAGTTTTAGAGCCACTGCTATGTTTTACCCCTCATATGAAGCGTCTCCTCTTTCCAGTGATGTGCAATATGATTGTGTAGGTGTTACCATCTCTGAGATATGAAAAAAATGGCGGCGTCCTTTTTCTAAATTTTCTGAATTTTTATTTTTTTTGCACTTTCAACCTGGCAACACTGGCACAGTTTTGAAGCCACTGCTATGTTTTACCCGTCATATGAAGCGTCAATGTCTCCTCTTTCCAGTGATGTGCAATATGATTCTGTAGGTGTTACCATCTCTGAGATATTAAAAAAATGGCGGCGTCCTTTTTCTAAATTTTCTGAATTTTAATTTTTGTGCACTTTCAACCTGGCAACACTGCCACAGTTTTAGAGCCACTGCTATGTTTTACCCCTCATATGAAGCGTCAATGTCTCCTCTTTCCAGTGATGTGCAATATGATTCTGTAGGTGTTACCATCTCTGAGATATTAAAAAAATGGCGGCGTCCTTTTTCTAAATTTTCTGAATTTTTATTTTTTTTGCACTTTCAACCTGGCAACACTGCCACAGTTTTAGAGCCACTGCTATGTTTTACCCCTCATATGAAGCGTCAATGTCTCCTCTTTCCAGTGATGTGCAAAATGATTCTGTAGGTGTTACCATCTCTGAGATATTAAAAAAATGGCGGCGTTCTTTTTCTAAATTTTCTGAATTTTTAGTTTTCGTGCACTTTCAACCTGGCAACACTGCCACAGTTTTAGAGCCACTGCTATGTTTTACCCCTCATATGAAGCGTCAATGTCTCCTCTTTCCAGTGATGTGCAATACGATTCTGTAGGTGTTACCATCTCTGAGATATTAAAAAAATGGCGGCGTCCTTTTTCTAAATTTTCTGAATTTTTAGTTTTTGTGCACTTTCAACCTGGCAACACTGCCACAGTTTTAGAGCCACTGCTATGTTTTACCCCTCATATGAAGCGTCAATGTCTCCTCTTTCCAGTGATGTGCAATACGATTCTGTAGGTGTTACCATCTCTGAGATATTAAAAAAATGGCGGCGTCCTTTTTCTAAATTTTCAGAATTTTTATTTTTCGTGCACTTTCAACCTGGCAACACTGCCACAGTTTTAGAGCCACTGCTATGTTTTACCCCTCATATGAAGCGTCAATGTCTCCTCTTTCCAGTGATGTGCAATATGATTCTGTAGGTGTTACCATCTCTGAGATATTAAAACAATGGCGGCGTCCTTTTTCTAAATTTTCAGAATTTTTAGTTTTCGTGCACTTTCAACCTGGCAACACTGCCACAGTTTTAGAGCCACTGCTATGTTCTACCCCTCATATGAAGCGTCAATGTCTCCTCTTTCCAGTGATGTGCGATATGATTGTGTAGGTGTTACCATCTCTGAGATATTAAAAAAATGGCGGCGTCCTTTTTCTAAATTTTCTGAATTTTTATTTTTTTTGCACTTTCAACCTGGCAACACTGGCACAGTTTTGAAGCCACTGCTATGTTTTACCCGTCATATGAAGCGTCAATGTCTCCTCTTTCCAGTGATGTGCAATATGATTCTGTAGGTGTTACCATCTCTGAGATATTAAAAAAATGGCGGCGTCCTTTTTCTAAATTTTCTGAATTTTAATTTTTGTGCACTTTCAACCTGGCAACACTGCCACAGTTTTAGAGCCACTGCTATGTTTTACCCCTTATATGAAGCGTCAATGTCTCCTCTTTCCAGTGATGTGCAATATGATTCTGTAGGTGTTACCATCTCTGAGATATTAAAAAAATGGCGGCGTCCTTTTTCTAAATTTTCTGAATTCTTATTTTTTTGCACTTTCAACCTGGCAACACTGGCACAGTTTTGAAGCCACTGCTATGTTTTACCCGTCATATGAAGCGTCAATGTCTCCTCTTTCCAGTGATGTGCAATATGATTCTGTAGGTGTTACCATCTCTGAGATATTAAAAAAATGGCGGCGTCCTTTTTCTAAATTTTCTGAATTTTAATTTTTGTGCACTTTCAACCTGGCAACACTGCCACAGTTTTAGAGCCACTGCTATGTTTTACCCCTCATATGAAGCGTCAATGTCTCCTCTTTCCAGTGATGTGCAATATGATTCTGTAGGTGTTACCATCTCTGAGATATTAAAAAAATGGCGGCGTCCTTTTTCTAAATTTTCAGAATTTTTATTTTTCGTGCATTTTCAACCTGGCAACACTGCCACAGTTTTAGAGCCACTGCTATGTTTTACCCCTCATATGAAGCGTCAATGTCTCCTCTTTCCAGTGATGTGCAATATGATTCTGTAGGTGTTACCATCTCTGAGATATTAAAAAAATGGCGGTGTTACCATCTCTGAGATATTAAAAAAATGGCGGCGTCCTTTTTCTAAATTTTCAGAATTTTTATTTTTCGTGCACTTTCAACCTGGCAACACTGCCACAGTTTTGGAGCCACTGCTATGTTTTACCCCTCATATGAAGCGTCAATGTCTCCTCTTTCCAGTGATGTGCAATATGATTCTGTAGGTGTTACCATCTCTGAGATATTAAAAAAATGGCGGCGTCCTTTTTCTAAATTTTCAGAATTTTTAGTTTTCGTGCACTTTCAACCTGGCAACACTGGCACAGTTTTGAAGCCACTGCTATGTTTTACCCCTCATATGAAGCGTCAATGTCTCCTCTTTCCAGTGATGTGCAATACGATTCTGTAGGTGTTACCATCTCTGAGATATTAAAAAAATGGCGGCGTCCTTTTTCTAAATTTTCTGAATTTTTAGTTTTTGTGCACTTTCAACCTGGCAACACTGCCACAGTTTTAGAGCCACTGCTATGTTTTACCCCTCATATGAAGCGTCAATGTCTCCTCTTTCCAGTGATGTGCAATACGATTGTGTAGGTGTTACCATCTCTGAGATATTAAAAAAATGGCGGCGTCCTTTTTCTAAATTTTCAGAATTTTTAGTTTTCGTGCACTTTCAACCTGGCAACACTGCCACAGTTTTAGAGCCACTGCTATGTTTTACCCCTCATATGAAGCGTCAATGTCTCTTCTTTCCAGTGATGTGCAATATGATTCTGTAGGTGTTACCATCTCTGAGATATTAAAACAATGGCGGCGTCCTTTTTCTAAATTTTCAGAATTTTTAGTTTTCGTGCACTTTCAACCTGGCAACACTGCCACAGTTTTAGAGCCACTGCTATGTTTTACCCCTCATATGAAGCGTCTCCTCTTTCCAGTGATGTGCAATATGATTGTGTAGGTGTTACCATCTCTGAGATATGAAAAAAATGGCGGCGTCCTTTTTCTAAATTTTCTGAATTTTTATTTTTTTTGCACTTTCAACCTGGCAACACTGGCACAGTTTTGAAGCCACTGCTATGTTTTACCCGTCATATGAAGCGTCAATGTCTCCTCTTTCCAGTGATGTGCAATATGATTCTGTAGGTGTTACCATCTCTGAGATATTAAAAAAATGGCGGCGTCCTTTTTCTAAATTTTCTGAATTTTAATTTTTGTGCACTTTCAACCTGGCAACACTGCCACAGTTTTAGAGCCACTGCTATGTTTTACCCCTCATATGAAGCGTCAATGTCTCCTCTTTCCAGTGATGTGCAATATGATTCTGTAGGTGTTACCATCTCTGAGATATTAAAAAAATGGCGGCGTCCTTTTTCTAAATTTTCTGAATTTTTATTTTTTTTGCACTTTCAACCTGGCAACACTGGCACAGTTTTGAAGCCACTGCTATGTTTTACCCGTCATATGAAGCGTCAATGTCTCCTCTTTCCAGTGATGTGCAATATGATTCTGTAGGTGTTACCATCTCTGAGATATTAAAACAATGGCGGCGTCCTTTTTCTAAATTTTCAGAATTTTTAGTTTTCGTGCACTTTCAACCTGGCAACACTGCCACAGTTTTAGAGCCACTGCTATGTTTTACCCCTCATATGAAGCGTCTCCTCTTTCCAGTGATGTGCAATATGATTGTGTAGGTGTTACCATCTCTGAGATATGAAAAAAATGGCGGCGTCCTTTTTCTAAATTTTCTGAATTTTTATTTTTTTTGCACTTTCAACCTGGCAACACTGGCACAGTTTTGAAGCCACTGCTATGTTTTACCCGTCATATGAAGCGTCAATGTCTCCTCTTTCCAGTGATGTGCAATATGATTCTGTAGGTGTTACCATCTCTGAGATATTAAAAAAATGGCGGCGTCCTTTTTCTAAATTTTCTGAATTTTAATTTTTGTGCACTTTCAACCTGGCAACACTGCCACAGTTTTAGAGCCACTGCTATGTTTTACCCCTCATATGAAGCGTCAATGTCTCCTCTTTCCAGTGATGTGCAATGATGTGCAATATGATTCTGTAGGTGTTACCATCTCTGAGATATTAAAAAAATGGCGGCGTCCTTTTTCTAAATTTTCAGAATTTTTATTTTTCGTGCACTTTCAACCTGGCAACACTGCCACAGTTTTAGAGCCACTGCTATGTTTTACCCCTCATATGAAGCGTCAATGTCTCCTCTTTCCAGTGATGTGCAATATGATTCTATAGGTGTTACCATCTCTGAGATATTAAAACAATGGCGGCGTCCTTTTTCTAAATTTTCAGAATTTTTAGTTTTCGTGCACTTTCAACCTGGCAACACTGCCACAGTTTTAGAGCCACTGCTATGTTTTACCCCTCATATGAAGCGTCTCCTCTTTCCAGTGATGTGCAATATGATTGTGTAGGTGTTACCATCTCTGAGATATGAAAAAAATGGCGGCGTCCTTTTTCTAAATTTTCTGAATTTTTATTTTTTTTGCACTTTCAACCTGGCAACACTGGCACAGTTTTGAAGCCACTGCTATGTTTTACCCGTCATATGAAGCGTCAATGTCTCCTCTTTCCAGTGATGTGCAATATGATTCTGTAGGTGTTACCATCTCTGAGATATTAAAACAATGGCGGCGTCCTTTTTCTAAATTTTCAGAATTTTTAGTTTTCGTGCACTTTCAACCTGGCAACACTGGCACAGTTTTAGAGCCACTGCTACGTTTTACCCCTCATATGAAGCGTCAATGTCTCCTCTTTCCAGTGATGTGCAATATGATTTTTTAGGTGTTACCATCTCTGAGATATTAAAAAAATGGCGGCGTCCTTTTTCTAAATTTTCAGAATTTTTATTTTTCGTGCACTTTCAACCTGGCAACACTGCCACAGTTTTAGAGCCACTGCTATGTTTTACCCCTCATATGAAGCGTCAATGTCTCCTCTTTCCAGTGATGTGCAATATGATTCTATAGGTGTTACCATCTCTGAGATATTAAAACAATGGCGGCGTCCTTTTTCTAAATTTTCAGAATTTTTAGTTTTCGTGCACTTTCAACCTGGCAACACTGCCACAGTTTTAGAGCCACTGCTATGTTTTACCCCTCATATGAAGCGTCAATGTCTCTTCTTTCCAGTGATGTGCAATATGATTCTGTAGGTGTTACCATCTCTGAGATATTAAAACAATGGCGGCGTCCTTTTTCTAAATTTTCAGAATTTTTAGTTTTCGTGCACTTTCAACCTGGCAACACTGCCACAGTTTTAGAGCCACTGCTATGTTTTACCCCTCATATGAAGCGTCAATGTCTCCTCTTTCCAGTGATGTGCAATATAATTCTATAGGTGTTACCATCTCTGAGATATGAAAAAAATGGCGGCGTCCTTTTTCTAAATTTTCTGAATTTTTATTTTTTTTGCACTTTCAACCTGGCAACACTGGCACAGTTTTGAAGCCACTGCTATGTTTTACCCGTCATATGAAGCGTCAATGTCTCCTCTTTCCAGTGATGTGCAATATGATTCTGTAGGTGTTACCATCTCTGAGATATTAAAAAAATGGCGGCGTCCTTTTTCTAAATTTTCTGAATTTTAATTTTTGTGCACTTTCAACCTGGCAACACTGCCACAGTTTTAGAGCCACTGCTATGTTTTACCCCTCATATGAAGCGTCAATGTCTCCTCTTTCCAGTGATGTGCAATATGATTCTGTATGTGTTACCATCTCTGAGATATTAAAAAAATGGCGGCGTCCTTTTTCTAAATTTTCAGAATTTTTATTTTTCGTGCACTTTCAACCTGGCAACACTGCCACAGTTTTAGAGCCACTGCTATGTTTTACCCCTCATATGAAGCGTCAATGTCTCCTCTTTCCAGTGATGTGCAATATGATTCTATAGGTGTTACCATCTCTGAGATATTAAAAAAATGGCGGCGTCCTTTTTCTAAATTTTCAGAATTTTTATTTTTCGTGCACTTTCAACCTGGCAACACTGCCACAGTTTTAGAGCCACTGCTATGTTTTACCCCTCATATGAAGCGTCAATGTCTCCTCTTTCCAGTGATGTGCAATATGATTCTGTAGGTGTTACCATCTCTGAGATATTAAAAAAATGGCGGCGTCCTTTTTCTAAATTTTCAGAATTTTTAGTTTTCGTGCACTTTCAACCTGGCAACACTGCCACAGTTTTAGAGCCACTGCTATGTTTTACCCCTCATATGAAGCGTCAATGTCTCCTCTTTCCAGTGATGTGCAATATGATTGTGTAGGTGGTACCATCTCTGAGATATTAAAAAAATGGCGGCGTCCTTTTTCTAAATTTTCTGAATTTTTATTTTTTTTGCACTTTCAACCTGGCAACACTGGCACAGTTTTGAAGCCACTGCTATGTTTTACCCGTCATATGAAGCGTCAATGTCTCCTCTTTCCAGTGATGTGCAATATGATTCTGTAGGTGTTACCATCTCTGAGATATTAAAAAAATGGCGGCGTCCTTTTTCTAAATTTTCTGAATTTTAATTTTTGTGCACTTTCAACCTGGCAACACTGCCACAGTTTTAGAGCCACTGCTATGTTTTACCCCTCATATGAAGCGTCAATGTCTCCTCTTTCCAGTGATGTGCAATATGATTCTGTAGGTGTTACCATCTCTGAGATATTAAAAAAATGGCGGCGTCCTTTTTCTAAATTTTCAGAATTTTTATTTTTCGTGCACTTTCAACCTGGCAACACTGCCACAGTTTTAGAGCCACTGCTATGTTTTACCCCTCATATGAAGCGTCAATGTCTCCTCTTTCCAGTGATGTGCAATATGATTCTGTAGGTGTTACCATCTCTGAGATATTAAAAAAATGGCGGCGTCCTTTTTCTAAATTTTCAGAATTTTTATTTTTCGTGCACTTTCAACCTGGCAACACTGCCACAGTTTTAGAGCCACTGCTATGTTTTACCCCTCATATGAAGCGTCAATGTCTCCTCTTTCCAGTGATGTGCAAAATGATTCTGTAGGTGTTACCATCTCTGAGATATTAAAAAAATGGCGGCGTTCTTTTTCTAAATTTTCAGAATTTTTAGTTTTCGTGCACTTTCAACCTGGCAACACTGCCACAGTTTTAGAGCCACTGCTATGTTTTACCCCTCATATGAAGCGTCAATGTCTCCTCTTTCCAGTGATGTGCAATACGATTCTGTAGGTGTTACCATCTCTGAGATATTAAAAAAATGGCGGCGTCCTTTTTCTAAATTTTCTGAATTTTTAGTTTTTGTGCACTTTCAACCTGGCAACACTGCCACAGTTTTAGAGCCACTGCTATGTTTTACCCCTCATATGAAGCGTCAATGTCTCCTCTTTCCAGTGATGTGCAATACGATTCTGTAGGTGTTACCATCTCTGAGATATTAAAAAAATGGCGGCGTCCTTTTTCTAAATTTTTTGAATTTTTAGTTTTCGTGCACTTTCAACCTGGCAACACTGCCACAGTTTTAGAGCCACTGCTATGTTTTACCCCTCATATGAAGCGTCAATGTCTCCTCTTTCCAGTGATGTGCAATATGATTCTGTAGGTGTTACCATCTCTGAGATATTAAAACAATGGCGGCGTCCTTTTTCTAAATTTTCAGAATTTTTAGTTTTCGTGCACTTTCAACCTGGCAACACTGCCACAGTTTTAGAGCCACTGCTATGTTCTACCCCTCATATGAAGCGTCAATGTCTCCTCTTTCCAGTGATGTGCAATATGATTCTGTAGGTGTTACCATCTCTGAGATATTAAAAAAATGGCGGCGTCCTTTTTCTAAATTTTCAGAATTTTTATTTTTCGTGCACTTTCAACCTGGCAACACTGGCACAGTTTTGAAGCCACTGCTATGTTTTACCCGTCATATGAAGCGTCAATGTCTCCTCTTTCCAGTGATGTGCAATATGATTCTGTAGGTGTTACCATCTCTGAGATATTAAAAAAATGGCGGCGTCCTTTTTCTAAATTTTCTGAATTTTAATTTTTGTGCACTTTCAACCTGGCAACACTGCCACAGTTTTAGAGCCACTGCTATGTTTTACCCCTTATATGAAGCGTCAATGTCTCCTCTTTCCAGTGATGTGCAATATGATTCTGTAGGTGTTACCATCTCTGAGATATTAAAAAAATGGCGGCGTCCTTTTTCTAAATTTTCTGAATTTTAATTTTTGTGCACTTTCAACCTGGCAACACTGCCACAGTTTTAAAGCCACTGCTATGTTTTACCCGTCATATGAAGCGTCAATGTCTCCTCTTTCCAGTGATGTGCAATATGATTCTGTAGGTGTTACCATCTCTGAGATATTAAAAAAATGGCGGCGTCCTTTTTCTAAATTTTCTGAATTTTAATTTTTGTGCACTTTCAACCTGGCAACACTGCCACAGTTTTAGAGCCACTGCTATGTTTTACCCCTCATATGAAGCGTCAATGTCTCCTCTTTCCAGTGATGTGCAATATGATTCTGTAGGTGTTACCATCTCTGAGATATTAAAAAAATGGCGGCGTCCTTTTTCTAAATTTTCAGAATTTTTATTTTTCGTGCATTTTCAACCTGGCAACACTGCCACAGTTTTAGAGCCACTGCTATGTTTTACCCCTCATATGAAGCGTCAATGTCTCCTCTTTCCAGTGATGTGCAATATGATTCTGTAGGTGTTACCATCTCTGAGATATTAAAAAAATGGCGGTGTTACCATCTCTGAGATATTAAAAAAATGGCGGCGTCCTTTTTCTAAATTTTCAGAATTTTTATTTTTCGTGCACTTTCAACCTGGCAACACTGCCACAGTTTTGGAGCCACTGCTATGTTTTACCCCTCATATGAAGCGTCAATGTCTCCTCTTTCCAGTGATGTGCAATATGATTCTGTAGGTGTTACCATCTCTGAGATATTAAAAAAATGGCGGCGTCCTTTTTCTAAATTTTCAGAATTTTTATTTTTCGTGCACTTTCAACCTGGCAACACTGCCACAGTTTTGGAGCCACTGCTATGTTTTACCCCTCATATGAAGCGTCAATGTCTCCTCTTTCCAGTGATGTGCAATATGATTCTGTAGGTGTTACCATCTCTGAGATATTAAAAAAATGGCGGCGTCCTTTTTCTAAATTTTCAGAATTTTTAGTTTTCGTGCACTTTCAACCTGGCAACACTGGCACAGTTTTCAAGCCACTGCTATGTTTTACACCTCATATGAAGCGTCAATGTCTCCTCTTTCCAGTGATGTGCAATACGATTCTGTAGGTGTTACCATCTCTGAGATATTAAAAAAATGGCGGCGTCCTTTTTCTAAATTTTCTGAATTTTTAGTTTTTGTGCACTTTCAACCTGGCAACACTGCCACAGTTTTAGAGCCACTGCTATGTTTTACCCCTCATATGAAGCGTCAATGTCTCCTCTTTCCAGTGATGTGCAATACGATTCTGTAGGTGTTACCATCTCTGAGATATTAAAAAAATGGCGGCGTCCTTTTTCTAAATTTTCAGAATTTTTAGTTTTCGTGCACTTTCAACCTGGCAACACTGCCACAGTTTTAGAGCCACTGCTATGTTTTACCCCTCATATGAAGCGTCAATGTCTCTTCTTTCCAGTGATGTGCAATATGATTCTGTAGGTGTTACCATCTCTGAGATATTAAAACGATGGCGGCGTCCTTTTTCTAAATTTTCAGAATTTTTAGTTTTCGTGCACTTTCAACCTGGCAACACTGCCACAGTTTTAGAGCCACTGCTATGTTTTACCCCTCATATGAAGCGTCAATGTCTCCTCTTTCCAGTGATGTGCAATATGATTGTGTAGGTGTTACCATCTCTGAGATATGAAAAAAATGGCGGCGTCCTTTTTCTAAATTTTCTGAATTTTTATTTTTTTTGCACTTTCAACCTGGCAACACTGGCACAGTTTTGAAGCCACTGCTATGTTTTACCCGTCATATGAAGCGTCAATGTCTCCTCTTTCCAGTGATGTGCAATATGATTCTGTAGGTGTTACCATCTCTGAGATATTAAAAAAATGGCGGCGTCCTTTTTCTAAATTTTCTGAATTTTAATTTTTGTGCACTTTCAACCTGGCAACACTGCCACAGTTTTAGAGCCACTGCTATGTTTTACCCCTCATATGAAGCGTCAATGTCTCCTCTTTCCAGTGATGTGCAATATGATTCTGTAGGTGTTACCATCTCTGAGATATTAAAAAAATGGCGGCGTCCTTTTTCTAAATTTTCTGAATTTTAATTTTTGTGCACTTTCAACCTGGCAACACTGCCACAGTTTTAGATCCACTGCTATGTTTTACCCCTCATATGAAGCATCAATGTCTCCTCTTTCCAGTGATGTGCAATATGATTCTGTAGGTGTTACCATCTCTGAGATATTAAAAAAATGGCGGCGTCCTTTTTCTAAATTTTCAGAATTTTTATTTTTCGTGCACTTTCAACCTGGCAACACTGCCACAGTTTTAGAGCCACTGCTATGTTTTACCCCTCATATGAAGCGTCAATGTCTCCTCTTTCCAGTGATGTGCAATATGATTCTATAGGTGTTACCATCTCTGAGATATTAAAAAAATGGCGGCGTCCTTTTTCTAAATTTTCAGAATTTTTATTTTTCGTGCACTTTCAACCTGGCAACATTGCCACAGTTTTAGAGCCACTGCTATGTTTTACCCCTCATATGAAGCGTCAATGTCTCCTCTTTCCAGTGATGTGCAATACGATTCTGTAGGTGTTACCATCTCTGAGATATTAAAACAATGGCGGCATCCTTTTTCTAAATTTTCAGAATTTTTATTTTTCGTGCACTTTCAACCTGTCAACACTGCCACAGTTTTAGAGCCACTGCTATGTTTTACCCCTCATATGAAGCGTCAATGTCTCCTCTTTCCAGTGATGTGCAATACGATTCTGTAGGTGTTACTATCTCTGAGATATTAAGAAAATGGCGGCGTCCTTTTTCTAAATTTTCAGAATTTTTAATTTTCGTGCACTTTCAACCTGGCAACACTGCCACAGTTTTAGAGCCACTGCTATGTTTTACCCCTCATATGAAGCGTCAATGTCTCCTCTTTCCAGTGATGTGCAATACGATTCTGTAGGTGTTACCATCTCTGAGATATTAAAAAAATGGCGGCGTCCTTTTTCTAAATTTTCTGAATTTTTATTTTTCGTGCACTTTCAACCTGGCAACACTGCCACAGTTTAATAGCCACTGCTATGTTTTACGCCTCATATGAAGCGTCAATGTCTCCTCTTTCCAGTGATGTGCAATATGATTCTGTAGGTGTTACCATCTCTGAGATATTAAAAAATTGGCGGCGTCCTTTTTCTAAATTTTCTGAATTTTTAGTTTTTGTGCACTTTCAACCTGGCAACACTGCCACAGTTTTACAGCCACTGCTATGTTTTACCCCTCATATGAAGCGTCAATGTCTCCTCTTTCCAGTGATGTGCAATACGATTCTGTAGGTGTTACCATCTCTGAGATATTAAAAAAATGGCGGCGTCCTTTTTCTAAATTTTCAGAATTTTTAGTTTTCGTGCACTTTCAACCTGGCAACACTGCCACAGTTTTAGAGCCACTGCTATGTTTTACCCCTCATATGAAGCGTCAATGTCTCTTCTTTCCAGTGATGTGCAATATGATTCTGTAGGTGTTACCATCTCTGAGATATTAAAAAAATGGCGGCGTCCTTTTTCTAAATTTTCTGAATTTTTATTTTTTTTGCACTTTCAACCTGGCAACACTGGCACAGTTTTGAAGCCACTGCTATGTTTTACCCGTCATATGAAGCGTCAATGTCTCCTCTTTCCAGTGATGTGCAATATGAATCTGTAGGTGTTACCATCTCTGAGATATTGAAAAAATGGCGGCGTCCTTTTTCTAAATTTTCTGAATTTTAATTTTTGTGCACTTTCAACCTGGCAACACTGCCACAGTTTTAGAGCCACTGCTATGTTTTACCCCTCATATGAAGCGTCAATGTCTCCTCTTTCCAGTGATGTGCAATACGATTCTGTAGGTGTTACCATCTCTGAGATATTAAAACAATGGCGGCGTCCTTTTTCTAAATTTTCAGAATTTTTATTTTTTGTGCACTTTCAACCTGGCAACACTGCCACAGTTTTAGAGCCACTGCTATGTTTTACCCCTCATATGAAGCGTCAATGTCTCCTCTTTCCAGTGATGTGCAATATGATTCTGTAGGTGTTACCATCTCTGAGATATTAAAAAAATGGCGGCGTCCTTTTTCTAAATTTTCAGAATTTTTATTTTTCGTGCACTTTCAACCTGGCAACACTGCCACAGTTTTAGAGCCACTGCTATGTTTTACCCCTCATATGAAGCGTCAATGTCTCCTCTTTCCAGTGATGTGCAATATGATTCTGTAGGTGTTACCATCTCTGAGATATTAAAACAATGGCGGCGTCCTTTTTCTAAATTTTCAGAATTTTTAGTTTTCGTACACTTTCAACCTGGCAACACTGCCACAGTTTAATAGCCACTGCTATGTTTTACCCGTCATATGAAGCGTCAATGTCTCCTCTTTCCAGTGATGTGCAATATGATTCTGTAGGTGTTACCATCTCTGAGATATTAAAACAATGGCGGCGTCCTTTTTCTAAATTTTCAGAATTTTTATTTTTCGTGCACTTTCAACCTGGCAACACTGGCACAGTTTTAGAGCCACTGCTACGTTTTACCCCTCATATGAAGCGTCAATGTCTCCTCTTTCCAGTGATGTGCAATATGATTTTTTAGGTGTTACCATCTCTGAGTTATTAAAAAAATGGCGGCGACCTTTTTCTAAATTTTCAGAATTTTTATTTTTCGTGCACTTTCAACCTGGCAGCACTGCCACAGTTTTAGAGCCACTGCTATGTTTTACCCCTCATATGAAGCGTCAATGTCTCCTCTTTCCAGTGATGTGCAATATGATTCTGTAGGTGTTACCATCTCTGCGATATTAAAAAAATGGCGGCGTCCTTTTTCTAAATTTTCTGAATTTTTATTTTTTTTGCACTTTCAACCTGGCAACACTGGCACAGTTTTGAAGCCACTGCTATGTTTTACCCCTCATATGAAGCGTCAATGTCTCTTCTTTCCAGTGATGTGCAATATGATTCTGTAGGTGTTACCATCTCTGAGATATTAAAAAAATGGCGGCGTCCTTTTTCTAAATTTTCAGAATTTTTAGTTTTCGTGCACTTTCAACCTGGCAACACTGGCACAGTTTTGAAGCCACTGCTATGTTTTACCCCTCATATGAAGCGTCAATGTCTCCTCTTTCCAGTGATGTGCAATATGATTCTGTAGGTGTTACCATCTTTAAGATATTAAAAAAATGGCGGCGTCCTTTTTCTAAATTTTCTGAATTTTTATTTTTTTTGCACTTTCAACCTGGCAACACTGGCACAGTTTTGAAGCCACTGCTATGTTTTACCCCTCATATGAAGCGTCAATGTCTCCTCTTTCCAGTGATGTGCAATATGATTTTTTAGGTGTTACCATCTCTGAGTTATTAAAAAAATGGCGGCGTCCTTTTTCTAAATTTTCAGAATTTTTATTTTTCGTGCACTTTCAACCTGGCAACACTGCCACAGTTTTAGAGCCACTTCTATGTTTTACCCCTCATATGAAGCGTCAATGTCTCCTCTTTCCAGTGATGTGCAATATGATTCTGTAGGTGTTACCATCTCTGAGATATTAAAACAATGGCGGCGTCCTTTTTCTAAATTTTCAGAATTTTTAGTTTTCGTGCACTTTCAACCTGGCAACACTGGCACAGTTTTGAAGCCACTGCTATGTTTTACCCCTCATATGAAGCGTCAATGTCTCCTCTTTCCAGTGATGTGCAATATGATTCTGTAGGTGTTACCATCTTTAAGATATTAAAAAAATGGCGGCGTCCTTTTTCTAAATTTTCTGAATTTTTATTTTTTTTGCACTTTCAACCTGGCAACACTGGCACAGTTTTGAAGCCACTGCTATGTTTTACCCCTCATATGAAGCGTCAATGTCTCCTCTTTCCAGTGATGTGCAATATGATTTTTTAGGTGTTACCATCTCTGAGTTATTAAAAAAATGGCGGCGTCCTTTTTCTAAATTTTCAGAATTTTTATTTTTCGTGCACTTTCAACCTGGCAACACTGCCACAGTTTTAGAGCCACTGCTATGTTTTACCCCTCATATGAAGCGTCAATGTCTCCTCTTTCCAGTGATGTGCAATACGATTCTGTAGGTGTTACCATCTCTGAGATATTAAAAAAATGGCGGCGTCCTTTTTCTAAATTTTCTGAATTTTTAGTTTTTGTGCACTTTCAACCTGGCAACACTGCCACAGTTTTACAGCCACTGCTATGTTTTACCCCTCATATGAAGCGTCAATGTCTCCTCTTTCCAGTGATGTGCAATACGATTCTGTACGTGTTACCATCTCTGAGATATTAAAAAAATGGCGGCGTCCTTTTTCTAAATTTTCAGAATTTTTAGTTTTCGTGCACTTTCAACCTGGCAACACTGCCACAGTTTTAGAGCCACTGCTATGTTTTACCCCTCATATGAAGCGTCAATGTCTCCTCTTTCCAGTGATGTGCAATATGATTCTGTAGGTGTTACCATCTCTGCGATATTAAAAAAATGGCGGCGTCCTTTTTCTAAATTTTCTGAATTTTTATTTTTTTTGCACTTTCAACCTGGCAACACTGGCACAGTTTTGAAGCCACTGCTATGTTTTACCCCTCATATGAAGCGTCAATGTCTCTTCTTTCCAGTGATGTGCAATATGATTCTGTAGGTGTTACCATCTCTGAGATATTAAAAAAATGGCGGCGTCCTTTTTCTAAATTTTCAGAATTTTTAGTTTTCGTGCACTTTCAACCTGGCAACACTGGCACAGTTTTGAAGCCACTGCTATGTTTTACCCCTCATATGAAGCGTCAATGTCTCCTCTTTCCAGTGATGTGCAATATGATTCTGTAGGTGTTACCATCTTTAAGATATTAAAAAAATGGCGGCGTCCTTTTTCTAAATTTTCTGAATTTTTATTTTTTTTGCACTTTCAACCTGGCAACACTGGCACAGTTTTGAAGCCACTGCTATGTTTTACCCCTCATATGAAGCGTCAATGTCTCCTCTTTCCAGTGATGTGCAATATGATTTTTTAGGTGTTACCATCTCTGAGTTATTAAAAAAATGGCGGCGTCCTTTTTCTAAATTTTCAGAATTTTTATTTTTCGTGCACTTTCAACCTGGCAACACTGCCACAGTTTTAGAGCCACTTCTATGTTTTACCCCTCATATGAAGCGTCAATGTCTCCTCTTTCCAGTGATGTGCAATATGATTCTATAGGTGTTACCATCTCTGAGATATTAAAAAAATGGCGGCGTCCTTTTTCTAAATTTTCAGAATTTTTATTTTTCGTGCACTTTCAACCTGGCAACACTGCCACAGTTTTAGAGCCACTGCTATGTTTTACCCCTCATATGAAGCGTCAATGTCTCCTCTTTCCAGTGATGTGCAATATGATTCTGTAGGTGTTACCATCTCTGAGATATTAAAAAAATGGCGGCGTCCTTTTTCTAAATTTTCAGAATTTTTAGTTTTCGTGCACTTTCAACCTGGCAACACTGCCACAGTTTTAGAGCCACTGCTATGTTTTACCCCTCATATGAAGCGTCAATGTCTCCTCTTTCCAGTGATGTGCAATACGATTCTGTAGGTGTTACCATCTCTGAGATATTAAAAAAATGGCGGCGTCCTTTTTCTAAATTTTCTGAATTTTTAGTTTTTGTGCACTTTCAACCTGGCAACACTGCCACAGTTTTACAGCCACTGCTATGTTTTACCCCTCATATGAAGCGTCAATGTCTCCTCTTTCCAGTGATGTGCAATACGATTCTGTACGTGTTACCATCTCTGAGATATTAAAAAAATGGCGGCGTCCTTTTTCTAAATTTTCAGAATTTTTAGTTTTCGTGCACTTTCAACCTGGCAACACTGCCACAGTTTTAGAGCCACTGCTATGTTTTACCCCTCATATGAAGCGTCAATGTCTCTTCTTTCCAGTGATGTGCAATATGATTCTGTAGGTGTTACCATCTCTGAGATATTAAAAAAATGGCGGCGTCCTTTTTCTAAATTTTCTGAATTTTTATTTTTTTTGCACTTTCAACCTGGCAACACTGGCACAGTTTTGAAGCCACTGCTATGTTTTACCCGTCATATGAAGCGTCAATGTCTCCTCTTTCCAGTGATGTGCAATATGAATCTGTAGGTGTTACCATCTCTGAGATATTGAAAAAATGGCGGCGTCCTTTTTCTAAATTTTCTGAATTTTAATTTTTGTGCACTTTCAACCTGGCAACACTGCCACAGTTTTAGAGCCACTGCTATGTTTTACCCCTCATATGAAGCGTCAATGTCTCCTCTTTCCAGTGATGTGCAATACGATTCTGTAGGTGTTGCCATCTCTGAGATATTAAAACAATGGCGGCGTCCTTTTTCTAAATTTTCAGAATTTTTATTTTTTGTGCACTTTCAACCTGGCAACACTGCCACAGTTTTAGAGCCACTGCTATGTTTTACCCCTCATATGAAGCGTCAATGTCTCCTCTTTCCAGTGATGTGCAATATGATTCTGTAGGTGTTACCATCTCTGAGATATTAAAAAAATGGCGGCGTCCTTTTTCTAAATTTTCAGAATTTTTATTTTTCGTGCACTTTCAACCTGGCAACACTGCCACAGTTTTAGAGCCACTGCTATGTTTTACCCCTCATATGAAGCGTCAATGTCTCCTCTTTCCAGTGATGTGCAATATGATTTTTTAGGTGTTACCATCTCTGAGATATTAAAAAAATGGCGGCGTCCTTTTTCTAAATTTTCAGAATTTTTAGTTTTCGTGCACTTTCAACCTGGCAACACTGCCACAGTTTTAGAGCCACTGCTATGTTTTACCCCTCATATGAAGCATCAATGTCTCCTCTTTCCAGTGATGTGCAACATGATTTTTTAGGTGTTACCATCTCTGAGATATAAAAAAATTGGCGGCGTCCTTTTTCTAAATTTTCAGAATTTTTAGTTTTCGTGCACTTTCAACCTGGCAACACTGCCACAGTTTTAGAGCCACTGCTATGTTTTACCCCTCATATGAAGCGTCAATGTCTCCTCTTTCCAGTGATGTGCAATATGATTCTGTAGGTGTTACCATCTCTGAGATATTAAAAAAATGGCGGCGTCCTTTTTCTAAATTTTCAGAATTTTTAGTTTTCGTGCACTTTCAACCTGGCAACACTGGCACAGTTTTGAAGCCACTGCTATGTTTTACCCCTCATATGAAGCGTCAATGTCTCCTCTTTCCAGTGATGTGCAATATGATTCTGTAGGTGTTACCATCTTTAAGATATTAAAAAAATGGCGGCGTCCTTTTTCTAAATTTTCTGAATTTTTATTTTTTTTGCACTTTCAACCTGGCAACACTGGCACAGTTTTGAAGCCACTGCTATGTTTTACCCCTCATATGAAGCGTCAATGTCTCCTCTTTCCAGTGATGTGCAATATGATTTTTTAGGTGTTACCATCTCTGAGTTATTAAAAAAATGGCGGCGTCCTTTTTCTAAATTTTCAGAATTTTTATTTTTCGTGCACTTTCAACCTGGCAACACTGCCACAGTTTTAGAGCCACTGCTATGTTTTACCCCTCATATGAAGCGTCAATGTCTCCTCTTTCCAGTGATGTGCAATATGATTCTATAGGTGTTACCATCTCTGAGATATTAAAAAAATGGCGGCGTCCTTTTTCTAAATTTTCAGAATTTTTATTTTTCGTGCACTTTCAACCTGGCAACACTGCCACAGTTTTAGAGCCACTGCTATGTTTTACCCCTCATATGAAGCGTCAATGTCTCCTCTTTCCAGTGATGTGCAATATGATTCTGTAGGTGTTACCATCTCTGAGATATTAAAAAAATGGCGGCGTCCTTTTTCTAAATTTTCAGAATTTTTAGTTTTCGTGCACTTTCAACCTGGCAACACTGCCACAGTTTTAGAGCCACTGCTATGTTTTACCCCTCATATGAAGCGTCAATGTCTCCTCTTTCCAGTGATGTGCAATACGATTCTGTAGGTGTTACCATCTCTGAGATATTAAAAAAATGGCGGCGTCCTTTTTCTAAATTTTCTGAATTTTTAGTTTTTGTGCACTTTCAACCTGGCAACACTGCCACAGTTTTACAGCCACTGCTATGTTTTACCCCTCATATGAAGCGTCAATGTCTCCTCTTTCCAGTGATGTGCAATACGATTCTGTACGTGTTACCATCTCTGAGATATTAAAAAAATGGCGGCGTCCTTTTTCTAAATTTTCAGAATTTTTAGTTTTCGTGCACTTTCAACCTGGCAACACTGCCACAGTTTTAGAGCCACTGCTATGTTTTACCCCTCATATGAAGCGTCAATGTCTCTTCTTTCCAGTGATGTGCAATATGATTCTGTAGGTGTTACCATCTCTGAGATATTAAAAAAATGGCGGCGTCCTTTTTCTAAATTTTCTGAATTTTTATTTTTTTTGCACTTTCAACCTGGCAACACTGGCACAGTTTTGAAGCCACTGCTATGTTTTACCCGTCATATGAAGCGTCAATGTCTCCTCTTTCCAGTGATGTGCAATATGAATCTGTAGGTGTTACCATCTCTGAGATATTGAAAAAATGGCGGCGTCCTTTTTCTAAATTTTCTGAATTTTAATTTTTGTGCACTTTCAACCTGGCAACACTGCCACAGTTTTAGAGCCACTGCTATGTTTTACCCCTCATATGAAGCGTCAATGTCTCCTCTTTCCAGTGATGTGCAATACGATTCTGTAGGTGTTGCCATCTCTGAGATATTAAAACAATGGCGGCGTCCTTTTTCTAAATTTTCAGAATTTTTATTTTTTGTGCACTTTCAACCTGGCAACACTGCCACAGTTTTAGAGCCACTGCTATGTTTTACCCCTCATATGAAGCGTCAATGTCTCCTCTTTCCAGTGATGTGCAATATGATTCTGTAGGTGTTACCATCTCTGAGATATTAAAAAAATGGCGGCGTCCTTTTTCTAAATTTTCAGAATTTTTATTTTTCGTGCACTTTCAACCTGGCAACACTGCCACAGTTTTAGAGCCACTGCTATGTTTTACCCCTCATATGAAGCGTCAATGTCTCCTCTTTCCAGTGATGTGCAATATGATTCTGTAGGTGTTACCATCTCTGAGATATTAAAACAATGGCGGCGTCCTTTTTCTAAATTTTCTGAATTTTTAGTTTTCGTACACTTTCAACCTGGCAACACTGCCACAGTTTAATAGCCACTGCTATGTTTTACCCGTCATATGAAGCGTCAATGTCTCCTCTTTCCAGTGATGTGCAATATGATTCTGTAGGTGTTACCATCTCTGAGATATTAAAACAATGGCGGCGTCCTTTTTCTAAATTTTCAGAATTTTTATTTTTCGTGCACTTTCAACCTGGCAACACTGGCACAGTTTTAGAGCCACTGCTACGTTTTACCCCTCATATGAAGCGTCAATGTCTCCTCTTTCCAGTGATGTGCAATATGATTTTTTAGGTGTTACCATCTCTGAGTTATTAAAAAAATGGCGGCGACCTTTTTCTAAATTTTCAGAATTTTTATTTTTCGTGCACTTTCAACCTGGCAGCACTGCCACAGTTTTAGAGCCACTGCTATGTTTTACCCCTCATATGAAGCGTCAATGTCTCCTCTTTCCAGTGATGTGCAATATGATTCTGTAGGTGTTACCATCTCTGAGATATTAAAAAAATGGCGGCGTCCTTTTTCTAAATTTTCTGAATTTTTATTTTTTTTGCACTTTCAACCTGGCAACACTGGCACAGTTTTGAAGCCACTGCTATGTTTTACCCCTCATATGAAGCGTCAATGTCTCCTCTTTCCAGTGATGTGCAATACGATTCTGTAGGTGTTACCATCTCTGAGATATTAAAAAAATGGCGGCGTCCTTTTTCTAAATTTTCAGAATTTTTAGTTTTCGTGCACTTTCAACCTGGCAACACTGCCACAGTTTTAGAGCCACTGCTATGTTTTACCCCTCATATGAAGCGTCAATGTCTCCTCTTTCCAGTGATGTGCAATATGATTCTGTAGGTGTTACCATCTCTGAGATATTAAAACAATGGCGGCGTCCTTTTTCTAAATTTTCAGAATTTTTAGTTTTCGTGCACTTTCAACCTGGCAACACTGCCACAGTTTTAGAGCCACTGCTATGTTTTACCCCTCATATGAAGCGTCAATGTCTCCTCTTTCCAGTGATGTGCAATATGATTCTGTAGGTGTTACCATCTCTGAGATATTAAAAAAATGGCGGCGTCCTTTTTCTAAATTTTCTGAATTTTTATTTTTTTTGCACTTTCAACCTGGCAACACTGGCACAGTTTTGAAGCCACTGCTATGTTTTACCCCTCATATGAAGCGTCAATGTCTCCTCTTTCCAGTGATGTGCAATATGATTCTGTAGGTGTTACCATCTCTGAGATATTAAAAAAATGGCGGCGTCCTTTTTCTAAATTTTCTGAATTTTAATTTTTGTGCACTTTCAACCTGGCAACACTGCCACAGTTTTAGAGCCACTGCTATGTTTTACCCCTCATATGAAGCGTCAATGTCTCCTCTTTCCAGTGATGTGCAATACGATTCTGTAGGTGTTACCATCTCTGAGATATTAAAACAATGGCGGCGTCTTTTTCTAAATTTTCAGAATTTTTATTTTTTGTGCACTTTCAACCTGGCAACACTGCCACAGTTTTAGAGCCACTGCTATGTTTTACCCCTCATATGAAGCGTCAATGTCTCCTCTTTCCAGTGATGTGCAATATGATTCTGTAGGTGTTACCATCTCTGAGATATTAAAAAAATGGCGGCGTCCTTTTTCTAAATTTTCTGAATTTTTATTTTTCGTGCACTTTCAACCTGGCAACACTGCCACAGTTTTAGAGCCACTGCTATGTTTTACCCCTCATATGAAGCGTCAATGTCTCCTCTTTCCAGTGATGTGCAATACGATTCTGTAGGTGTTACCATCTCTGAGATATTAAAACAATGGCGGCGTCCTTTTTCTAAATTTTCAGAATTTTTATTTTTCGTGCACTTTCAACCTGTCAACACTGCCACAGTTTTAGAGCCACTGCTATGTTTTACCCCTCATATGAAGCGTCAATGTCTCCTCTTTCCAGTGATGTGCAATATGATTCTGTAGGTGTTACCATCTCTGAGATATTAAAAAAATGGCGGCGTCCTTTTTCTAAATTTTCTGAATTTTTATTTTTTTTGCACTTTCAACCTGGCAACACTGGCACAGTTTTGAAGCCACTGCTATGTTTTACCCGTCATATGAAGCGTCAATGTCTCCTCTTTCCAGTGATGTGCAATATGATTCTGTAGGTGTTACCATCTCTGAGATATTGAAAAAATGGCGGCGTCCTTTTTCTAAATTTTCTGAATTTTAATTTTTGTGCACTTTCAACCTGGCAACACTGCCACAGTTTTAGAGCCACTGCTATGTTTTACCCCTCATATGAAGCGTCAATGTCTCCTCTTTCCAGTGATGTGCAATACGATTCTGTAGGTGTTACCATCTCTGAGATATTAAAACAATGGCGGCGTCCTTTTTCTAAATTTTCAGAATTTTTATTTTTTGTGCACTTTCAACCTGGCAACACTGCCACAGTTTTAGAGCCACTGCTATGTTTTACCCCTCATATGAAGCGTCAATGTCTCCTCTTTCCAGTGATGTGCAATATGATTCTGTAGGTGTTACCATCTCTGAGATATTAAAAAAATGGCGGCGTCCTTTTTCTAAATTTTCAGAATTTTTATTTTTCGTGCACTTTCAACCTGGCAACACTGCCACAGTTTTAGAGCCACTGCTATGTTTTACCCCTCATATGAAGCGTCAATGTCTCCTCTTTCCAGTGATGTGCAATATGATTCTGTAGGTGTTACCATCTCTGAGATATTAAAACAATGGCGGCGTCCTTTTTCTAAATTTTCTGAATTTTTAGTTTTCGTGCACTTTCAACCTGGCAACACTGCCACAGTTTAATAGCCACTGCTATGTTTTACCCGTCATATGAAGCGCCAATGTCTCCTCTTTCCAGTGATGTGCAATACGATTCTGTAGGTGTTACCATCTCTGAGATATTAAAACAATGGCGGCGTCCTTTTTCTAAATTTTCTGAATTTTTATTTTTCGTGCACTTTCAACCTGGCAACACTGCCACAGTTTTAGAGCCACTGCTATGTTTTACCCCTCATATGAAGCGTCAATGTCTCCTCTTTCCAGTGATGTGCAATATGATTCTGTAGGTGTTACCATCTCTGAGATATTAAAACAATGGCGGCGTCCTTTTTCTAAATTTTCTGAATTTTTAGTTTTCGTGCACTTTCAACCTGGCAACACTGCCACAGTTTAATAGCCACTGCCATGTTTTACCCGTCATATGAAGCGTCAATGTCTCCTCTTTCCAGTGATGTGCAATACGATACTGTAGGTGTTACCATCTCTGAGATATTAAAACAATGGCGGCGTCCTTTTTCTAAATTTTCTGAATTTTTATTTTTCGTGCACTTTCAACCTGGCAACACTGGCACAGTTTTGAAGCCACTGCTATGTTTTACCCCTCATATGAAGCGTCAATGTCTCCTCTTTCCAGTGATGTGCAATACGATTCTGTAGGTGTTACCATCTCTGAGATATTAAAACAATGGCAGCGTCCTTTTTCTAAATTTTCAGAATTTTTATTTTTCGTGCACTTTCAACCTGGCAACACTGCCACAGTTTTAGAGCCACTGCTATGTTTTACCCCTCATATGAAGCGTCAATGTCTCCTCTTTCCAGTGATGTGCAATATGATTCTGTAGGTGTTACCATCTCTGAGATATTAAAAAAATGGCGGCGTCCTTTTTCTAAATTTTCTGAATTTTTATTTTTTTTGCACTTTCAACCTGGCAACACTGGCACAGTTTTGAAGCCACTGCTATGTTTTACCCGTCATATGAAGCGTCAATGTCTCCTCTTTCCAGTGATGTGCAATATGATTCTGTAGGTGTTACCATCTCTGAGATATTGAAAAAATGGCGGCGTCCTTTTTCTAAATTTTCTGAATTTTAATTTTTGTGCACTTTCAACCTGGCAACACTGCCACAGTTTTAGAGCCACTGCTATGTTTTACCCCTCATATGAAGCGTCAATGTCTCCTCTTTCCAGTGATGTGCAATACGATTCTGTAGGTGTTACCATCTCTGAGATATTAAAACAATGGCGGCGTCCTTTTTCTAAATTTTCAGAATTTTTATTTTTTGTGCACTTTCAACCTGGCAACACTGCCACAGTTTTAGAGCCACTGCTATGTTTTACCCCTCATATGAAGCGTCAATGTCTCCTCTTTCCAGTGATGTGCAATATGATTCTGTAGGTGTTACCATCTCTGAGATATTAAAAAAATGGCGGCGTCCTTTTTCTAAATTTTCAGAATTTTTATTTTTCGTGCACTTTCAACCTGGCAACACTGCCACAGTTTTAGAGCCACTGCTATGTTTTACCCCTCATATGAAGCGTCAATGTCTCCTCTTTCCAGTGATGTGCAATATGATTCTGTAGGTGTTACCATCTCTGAGATATTAAAACAATGGCGGCGTCCTTTTTCTAAATTTTCTGAATTTTTAGTTTTCGTGCACTTTCAACCTGGCAACACTGCCACAGTTTAATAGCCACTGCTATGTTTTACCCGTCATATGAAGCGTCAATGTCTCCTCTTTCCAGTGATGTGCAATACGATACTGTAGGTGTTACCATCTCTGAGATATTAAAACAATGGCGGCGTCCTTTTTCTAAATTTTCTGAATTTTTATTTTTCGTGCACTTTCAACCTGGCAACACTGGCACAGTTTTGAAGCCACTGCTATGTTTTACCCCTCATATGAAGCGTCAATGTCTCCTCTTTCCAGTGATGTGCAATATGATTCTGTAGGTGTTACCATCTCTGAGATATTAAAAAAATGGCGGCGTCCTTTTTCTAAATTTTCTGAATTTTTATTTTTTTGCACTTTCAACCTGGCAACACTGGCACAGTTTTGAAGCCACTGCTATGTTTTACCCGTCATATGAAGCGTCAATGTCTCCTCTTTCCAGTGATGTGCAATATGATTCTGTAGGTGTTACCATCTCTGAGATATTGAAAAAATGGCGGCGTCCTTTTTCTAAATTTTCTGAATTTTAATTTTTGTGCACTTTCAACCTGGCAACACTGCCACAGTTTTAGAGCCACTGCTATGTTTTACCCCTCATATGAAGCGTCAATGTCTCCTCTTTCCAGTGATGTGCAATACGATTCTGTAGGTGTTACCATCTCTGAGATATTAAAACAATGGCGGCGTCCTTTTTCTAAATTTTCAGAATTTTTATTTTTTGTGCACTTTCAACCTGGCAACACTGCCACAGTTTTAGAGCCACTGCTATGTTTTACCCCTCATATGAAGCGTCAATGTCTCCTCTTTCCAGTGATGTGCAATATGATTCTGTAGGTGTTACCATCTCTGAGATATTAAAAAAATGGCGGCGTCCTTTTTCTAAATTTTCAGAATTTTTATTTTTCGTGCACTTTCAACCTGGCAACACTGCCACAGTTTTAGAGCCACTGCTATGTTTTACCCCTCATATGAAGCGTCAATGTCTCCTCTTTCCAGTGATGTGCAATATGATTCTGTAGGTGTTACCATCTCTGAGATATTAAAACAATGGCGGCGTCCTTTTTCTAAATTTTCTGAATTTTTAGTTTTCGTGCACTTTCAACCTGGCAACACTGCCACAGTTTAATAGCCACTGCTATGTTTTACCCGTCATATGAAGCGTCAATGTCTCCTCTTTCCAGTGATGTGCAATACGATTCTGTAGGTGTTACCATCTCTGAGATATTAAAACAATGGCGGCGTCCTTTTTCTAAATTTTCTGAATTTTTATTTTTCGTGCACTTTCAACCTGGCAACACTGGCACAGTTTTGAAGCCACTGCTATGTTTTACCCCTCATATGAAGCGTCAATGTCTCCTCTTTCCAGTGATGTGCAATACGATTCTGTAGGTGTTACCATCTCTGAGATATTAAAACAATGGCAGCGTCCTTTTTCTAAATTTTCAGAATTTTTATTTTTCGTGCACTTTCAACCTGGCAACACTGCCACAGTTTTAGAGCCACTGCTATGTTTTACCCCTCATATGAAGCGTCAATGTCTCCTCTTTCCAGTGATGTGCAATATGATTCTGTAGGTGTTACCATCTCTGAGATATTAAAAAAATGGCGGCATCCTTTTTCTAAATTTTCTGAATTTTTATTTTTTTTGCACTTTCAACCTGGCAACACTGGCACAGTTTTGAAGCCACTGCTATGTTTTACCCCTCATATGAAGTGTCAATGTCTCCTCTTTCCAGTGATGTGCAATACGATTCTGTAGGTGTTACCATCTCTGAGATATTAAAAAAATGGCGGCGTCCTTTTTCTAAATTTTCTGAATTTTTATTTTTTTTGCACTTTCAACCTGGCAACACTGGCACAGTTTTGAAGCCACTGCTATGTTTTACCCCTCATATGAAGTGTCAATGTCTCCTCTTTCCAGTGATGTGCAATACGATTCTGTAGGTGTTACCATCTCTGAGATATTAAAAAAATGGCGGCGTCCTTTTTCTAAATTTTCAGAATTTTTAGTTTTCGTGCACTTTCAACCTGGCAACACTGCCACAGTTTTAGAGCCACTGCTATGTTTTACCCCTCATATGAAGCGTCAATGTCTCCTCTTTCCAGTGATGTGCAATACGATTCTGTAGGTGTTACCATCTCTGAGATATTAAAAAAATGGCGGCGTCCTTTTTCTAAATTTTCTGAATTTTTATTTTTTTTGCACTTTCAACCTGGCAACACTGGCACAGTTTTGAAGCCACTGCTATGTTTTACCCGTCATATGAAGCGTCAATGTCTCCTCTTTCCAGTGATGTGCAATATGATTCTGTAGGTGTTACCATCTCTGAGATATTAAAACAATGGCGGCGTCCTTTTTCTAAATTTTCAGAATTTTTATTTTTCGTGCACTTTCAACCTGGCAACACTGCCACAGTTTTAGAGCCACTGCTATGTTTTACCCCTCATATGAAGCGTCAATGTCTCCTCTTTCCAGTGATGTGCAATATGATTCTGTAGGTGTTACCATCTCTGAGATATTAAAAAAATGGCGGCGTCCTTTTTCTAAATTTTCTGAATTTTTATTTTTTTTGCACTTTCAACCTGGCAACACTGGCACAGTTTTGAAGCCACTGCTATGTTTTACCCGTCATATGAAGCGTCAATGTCTCCTCTTTCCAGTGATGTGCAATATGATTCTGTAGGTGTTACCATCTCTGAGATATTAAAAAAATGGCGGCGTCCTTTTTCTAAATTTTCTGAATTTTAATTTTTGTGCACTTTCAACCTGGCAACACTGCCACAGTTTTAGAGCCACTGCTATGTTTTACCCCTCATATGAAGCGTCAATGTCTCCTCTTTCCAGTGATGTGCAATATGATTCTGTAGGTGTTACCATCTCTGAGATATTGAAAAAATGGCGGCGTCCTTTTTCTAAATTTTCTGAATTTTAATTTTTGTGCACATTCAACCTGGCAACACTGCCACAGTTTAATAGCCACTGCTATGTTTTACCCGTCATATGAAGCGTCAATGTCTCCTCTTTCCAGTGATGTGCAATATGATTCTGTAGGTGTTACCATCTCTGAGATATTAAAAAAATGGCGGCGTCCTTTTTCTAAATTTTCTGAATTTTAATTTTTGTGCACTTTCAACCTGGCAACACTGCCACAGTTTTAGAGCCACTGCTATGTTTTACCCCTCATATGAAGCGTCAATGTCTCCTCTTTCCAGTGATGTGCAATATGATTCTGTAGGTGTTACCATCTCTGAGATATTGAAAAAATGGCGGCGTCCTTTTTCTAAATTATCTGAATTTTAATTTTTGTGCACTTTCAACCTGGCAACACTGCCACAGTTTAATAGCCACTGCTATGTTTTACCCGTCATATGAAGCGTCAATGTCTCCTCTTTCCAGTGATGTGCAATATGATTCTGTAGGTGTTACCATCTCTGAGATATTAAAACAATGGCGGCGTCCTTTTTCTAAATTTTCTGAATTTTTAGTTTTCGTGCACTTTCAACCTGGCAACACTGCCACAGTTTAATAGCCACTGCTATGTTTTACCCGTCATATGAAGCGTCAATGTCTCCTCTTTCCAGTGATGTGCAATATGATTCTGTAGGTATTACCATCTCTGAGATATTAAAACAATGGCGGCGTCCTTTTTCTAAATTTTCAGAATTTTTAGTTTTCGTGCACTTTCAACCTGGCAACACTGCCACAGTTTTAGAGCCACTGCTATGTTTTACCCCTCATATGAAGCGTCAATGTCTTCTCTTTCCAGTGATGTGCAATATGATTGTGTAGGTGTTACCATCTCTGAGATATTAAAAAAATGGCGGCGTCCTTTTTCTAAATTTTCTGAATTTTTATTTTTTTTGCACTTTCAACCTGGCAACACTGGCACAGTTTTGAAGCCACTGCTATGTTTTACCCGTCATATGAAGCGTCAATGTCTCCTCTTTCCAGTGATGTGCAATATGATTCTGTAGGTGTTACCATCTCTGAGATATTAAAAAAATGGCGGCGTCCTTTTTCTAAATTTTCTGAATTTTTATTTTTCGTGCACTTTCAACCTGGCAACACTGCCACAGTTTTAGAGCCACTGCTATGTTTTACCCCTCATATGAAGCGTCAATGTCTCCTCTTTCCAGTGATGTGCAATATGATTCTGTAGGTGTTACCATCTCTGAGATATTAAAAAAATGGCGGCGTCCTTTTTCTAAATTTTCTGAATTTTTATTTTTTTTGCACTTTCAACCTGGCAACACTGGCACAGTTTTGAAGCCACTGCTATGTTTTACCCGTCATATGAAGCGTCAATGTCTCCTCTTTCCAGTGATGTGCAATATGATTCTGTAGGTGTTACCATCTCTGAGATATTAAAAAAATGGCGGCGTCCTTTTTCTAAATTTTCTGAATTTTAATTTTTGTGCACTTTCAACCTGGCAACACTGCCACAGTTTTAGAGCCACTGCTATGTTTTACCCCTCATATGAAGCGTCAATGTCTCCTCTTTCCAGTGATGTGCAATACGATTCTGTAGGTGTTACCATCTCTGAGATATTAAAACAATGGCGGCGTCCTTTTTCTAAATTTTCAGAATTTTTATTTTTTGTGCACTTTCAACCTGGCAACACTGCCACAGTTTTAGAGCCACTGCTATGTTTTACCCCTCATATGAAGCGTCAATGTCTCCTCTTTCCAGTGATGTGCAATATGATTCTGTAGGTGTTACCATCTCTGAGATATTAAAAAAATGGCGGCGTCCTTTTTCTAAATTTTCTGAATTTTTATTTTTCGTGCACTTTCAACCTGGCAACACTGCCACAGTTTTAGAGCCACTGCTATGTTTTACCCCTCATATGAAGCGTCAATGTCTCCTCTTTCCAGTGATGTGCAATACGATTCTGTAGGTGTTACCATCTCTGAGATATTAAAACAATGGCGGCATCCTTTTTCTAAATTTTCAGAATTTTTATTTTTCGTGCACTTTCAACCTGTCAACACTGCCACAGTTTTAGAGCCACTGCTATGTTTTACCCCTCATATGAAGCGTCAATGTCTCCTCTTTCCAGTGATGTGCAATACGATTCTGTAGGTGTTACTATCTCTGAGATATTAAGAAAATGGCGGCGTCCTTTTTCTAAATTTTCAGAATTTTTAATTTTCGTGCACTTTCAACCTGGCAACACTGCCACAGTTTTAGAGCCACTGCTATGTTTTACCCCTCATATGAAGCGTCAATGTCTCCTCTTTCCAGTGATGTGCAATACGATTCTGTAGGTGTTACCATCTCTGAGATATTAAAAAAATGGCGGCGTCCTTTTTCTAAATTTTCTGAATTTTTATTTTTCGTGCACTTTCAACCTGGCAACACTGCCACAGTTTAATAGCCACTGCTATGTTTTACGCCTCATATGAAGCGTCAATGTCTCCTCTTTCCAGTGATGTACAAGATGATTCTGTAGGTGTTACCATCTCTCAGATATTAAAACAATGGCGGCGTCCTTTTTCTAAATTTTCAGAATTTTTAATTTTCGTGCACTTTCAACCTGGCAACACTGCCACAGTTTTAGAGCCACTGCTATGTTTTACCCCTCATATGAAGCGTCAATGTCTCCTCTTTCCAGTGATGTGCAATACGATTCTGTAGGTGTTACTATCTCTGAGATATTAAAAAAATGGCGGCGTCCTTTTTCTAAATTTTCTGAATTTTAATTTTTGTGCACTTTCAACCTGGCAACACTGCCACAGTTTAATAGCCACTGCTATGTTTTACGCCTCATATGAAGCGTCAATGTCTCCTCTTTCCAGTGATGTGCAATATGATTCTGTAGGTGTTACCATCTCTCAGATATTAAAACAATGGCGGCGTCCTTTTTCTAAATTTTCAGAATTTTTAATTTTCGTGCACTTTCAACCTGGCAACACTGCCACAGTTTTAGAGCCACTGCTATGTTTTACCCCTCATATGAAGCGTCAATGTCTCCTCTTTCCAGTGATGTGCAATACGATTCTGTAGGTGTTACCATCTCTGAGATATTAAAAAAATGGCGGCGTCCTTTTTCTAAATTTTCTGAATTTTTAGTTTTTGTGCACTTTCAACCTGGCAACACTGCCACAGTTTAATAGCCACTGCTATGTTTTACCCGTCATATGAAGCGTCAATGTCTCCTCTTTCCAGTGATGTGCAATACGATTCTGTAGGTGTTACCATCTCTGAGATATTAAAACAATGGCGGCGTCCTTTTTCTAAATTTTCAGAATTTTTATTTTTCGTGCACTTTCAAACTGGCAGCACTGCCACAGTTTTAGAGCCACTGCTATGTTTTACCCCTCATATGAAGCGTCAATGTCTCCTCTTTCCAGTGATGTGCAAAATGATTCTGTAGGTGTTACCATCTCTGAGATATTAAAAAAATGGCGGCGTCCTTTTTCTAAATTTTCTGAATTTTTATTTTTCGTGCACTTTCAACCTGGCAACACTGGCACAGTTTTGAAGCCACTGCTATGTTTTACCCCTCATATGAAGCGTCAATGTCTCCTCTTTCCAGTGATGTCCAATACGATTCTGTAGGTGTTACCATCTCTGAGATATTAAAACAATGGCGGCGTCCTTTTTCTAAATTTTCAGAATTTTTATTTTTCGTGCACTTTCAACCTGGCAACACTGCCACAGTTTAATAGCCACTGCTATGTTTTACCCCTCATATGAAGCGTCAATGTCTCTTCTTTCCAGTGATGTGCAATATGATTCCGTAGGTGTTACCATCTCTGAGATATTAAAAAAATGGCGGCGTCCTTTTTCTAAATTTTCAGAATTTTTATTTTTCGTGCACTTTCAACCTGGCAACACTGCCACAGTTTAATAGCCACTGCTATGTTTTACCCCTCATATGAAGCGTCAATGTCTCTTCTTTCCAGTGATGTGCAATATGATTCCGTAGGTGTTACCATCTCTGAGATATTAAAAAAATGGCGGCGTCCTTTTTCTAAATTTTCAGAATTTTTATTTTTCGTGCACTTTCAACCTGGCAACACTGCCACAGTTTAATAGCCACTGCTATGTTTTACCCGTCATATGAAGCGTCAATGTCTCTTCTTTCCAGTGATGTGCAATATGATTCCGTAGGTGTTACCATCTCTGAGATATTAAAAAAATGGCGGCGTCCTTTTTCTAAATTTTCAGAATTTTTATTTTTCGTGCACTTTCAACCTGGCAACACTGCCACAGTTTAATAGCCACTGCTATGTTTTACCCGTCATATGAAGCGTCAATGTCTCCTCTTTCCAGTGATGTGCAATACGATTCTGTAGGTGTTACCATCTCTGAGATATTAAAACAATGGCGGCGTCCTTTTTCTAAATTTTCAGAATTTTTATTTTTCGTGCACTTTCAAACTGGCAACACTGCCACAGTTTTAGAGCCACTGCTATGTTTTACCCCTCATATGAAGCGTCAATGTCTCCTCTTTCCAGTGATGTGCAAAATGGTTCTGTAGGTGTTACCATCTCTGAGATATTAAAAAAATGGCGGCGTCCTTTTTCTAAATTTTCTGAATTTTTATTTTTCGTGCACTTTCAACCTGGCAACACTGGCACAGTTTTGAAGCCACTGCTATGTTTTACCCCTCATATGAAGCGTCAATGTCTCCTCTTTCCAGTGATGTGCAATACGATTCTGTAGGTGTTACCATCTCTGAGATATTAAAACAATGGCGGCGTCCTTTTTCTAAATTTTCAGAATTTTTATTTTTCGTGCACTTTCAACCTGGCAACACTGCCACAGTTTTAGAGCCACTGCTATGTTTTACCCCTCATATGAAGCGTCAATGTCTCCTCTTTCCAGTGATGTGCAATATGATTCTGTAGGTGTTACCATCTCTGCGATATTAAAAAAATGGCGGCGTCCTTTTTCTAAATTTTCTGAATTTTTATTTTTTTTGCACTTTCAACCTGGCAACACTGGCACAGTTTTGAAGCCACTGCTATGTTTTACCCCTCATATGAAGCGTCAATGTCTCCTCTTTCCAGTTATGTGCAATACGATTCTGTAGGTGTTACCATCTCTGAGATATTAAAAAAATGGCGGCGTCCTTTTTCTAAATTTTCTGAATTTTTATTTTTCGTGCACTTTCAACCTGGCAACACTGCCACAGTTTAATAGCCACTGCTATGTTTTACGCCTCATATGAAGCGTCAATGTCTCCTCTTTCCAGTGATGTGCAATATGATTCTGTAGGTGTTACCATCTCTCAGATATTAAAACAATGGCGGCGTCCTTTTTCTAAATTTTCAGAATTTTTAATTTTCGTGCACTTTCAACCTGGCAACACTGGCACAGTTTTGAAGCCACTGCTATGTTTTACCCCTCATATGAAGCGTCAATGTCTCCTCTTTCCAGTGATGTGCAATATGATTCTGTAGGTGTTACCATCTCTGAGATATTAAAAAAATGGCGGCGTCCTTTTTCTAAATTTTCAGAATTTTTATTTTTCGTGCATTTTCAACCTGGCAACACTGCCACAGTTTTAGAGCCACTGCTATGTTTTACCCCTCATATGAAGCGTCAATGTCTCCTCTTTCCAGTGATGTGCAATATGATTCTGTAGGTGTTACCATCTCTGAGATATTAAAAAAATGGCGGCGTCCTTTTTCTAAATTTTCAGAATTTTTAGTTTTCGTGCACTTTCAACCTGGCAACACTGGCACAGTTTTGAAGCCACTGCTATGTTTTACCCCTCATATGAAGCGTCAATGTCTCCTCTTTCCAGTGATGTGCAATATGATTCTGTAGGTGTTACCATCTCTGAGATATTAAAACAATGGCGGCGTCCTTTTTCTAAATTTTCTGAATTTTTATTTTTCGTGCACTTTCAACCTGGCAACACTGCCACAGTTTAATAGCCACTGCTATGTTTTACCCCTCATATGAAGCGTCAATGTCTCCTCTTTCCAGTGATGTGCAATATGATTCTGTAGGTGTTACCATCTCTGAGATATTAAAACAATGGCGGCGTCCTTTTTCAAAATTTTCAGAATTTTTAGTTTTCGTGCACTTTCAACCTGGCAACACTGCCACAGTTTTAGAGCCACTGCTATGTTTTACCCCTCATATGAAGCGTCAATGTCTCCTCTTTCCAGTGATGTGCAATATGATTCTGTAGGTGTTACCATCTCTGAGATATTAAAAAAATGGCGGCGTCCTTTTTCTAAATTTTCAGAATTTTTAGTTTTCGTGCACTTTCAACCTGGCAACACTGGCACAGTTTTGAAGCCACTGCTATGTTTTACCCCTCATATGAAGCGTCAATGTCTCTTCTTTCCAGTGATGTGCAATATGATTCTGTAGGTGTTACCATCTCTGAGATATTAAAACAATGGCGGCGTCCTTTTTCTAAATTTTCTGAATTTTTATTTTTCGTGCTCTTTCAACCTGGCAACACTGCCACAGTTTAATAGCCACTGCTATGTTTTACCCCTCATATGAAGCGTCAATGTCTCTTCTTTCCAGTGATGTGCAATATGATTCTGTAGGTGTTACCATCTCTGAGATATTAAAAAAATGGTGGCGTCCTTTTTCTAAATTTTCAGAATTTTTAGTTTTCGTGCACTTTCAACCTGGCAACACTGGCACAGTTTTGAAGCCACTGCTATGTTTTACCCCTCATATGAAGCGTCAATGTCTCTTCTTTCCAGTGATGTGCAATACGATTCTGTAGGTGTTACCATCTCTGAGATATTAAAAAATTAGCGGCGTCCTTTTTCTAAATTTTCAGAATTTTTATTTTTTGTGCACTTTCAACCTGGCAACACTGCCACAGTTTTAGAGCCACTGCTATGTTTTACCCCTCATATGAAGCGTCAATATCTCCTCTTTCCAGTGATGTGCAATATGATTCTGTAGGTGTTACCATCTCTGAGATATTAAAACAATGGCGGCGTCCTTTTTCAAAATATTCAGAATTTTTAGTTTTCGTGCACTTTCAACCTGGCAACACTGGCACAGTTTTGAAGCCACTGCTATGTTTTACCCCTCATATGAAGCGTCAATGTCTCCTCTTTCCAGTGATGTGCAATATGATTCTGTAGGTGTTACCATCTCTAAGATATTAAAAAAATGGCGGCGTCCTTTTTCTAAATTTTCTGAATTTTTATTTTTTTTGCACTTTCAACCTGGCAACACTGGCACAGTTTTGAAGCCACTGCTATGTTTTACCCCTCATATGAAGCGTCAATGTCTCCTCTTTCCAGTTATGTGCAATACGATTCTGTAGGTGTTACCATCTCTGAGATATTAAAAAAATGGCGGCGTCCTTTTTCTAAATTTTCTGAATTTTTATTTTTTTTGCACTTTCAACCTGGCAACACTGCCACAGTTTTAGAGCCACTGCTATGTTTTACCCCTCATATGAAGCGTCAATGTCTCCTCTTTCCAGTGATGTGCAATATGATTCTGTAGGTGTTACCATCTCTGAGATATTAAAACAATGGCGGCGTCCTTTTTCTAAATTTTCAGAATTTTTAGTTTTCGTGCACTTTCAACCTGGCAACACTGCCACAGTTTTAGAGCCACTGCTACGTTTTACGCCTCATATGAAGCGTCAATGTCTCCTCTTTCCAGTGATGTGCAATATGATTCTGTAGGTGTTACCATCTCTGAGATATTAAAAAAATGGCGGCGTCCTTTTTCTAAATTTTCAGAATTTTTAATTTTCGTGCACTTTCAACCTGGCAACACTGCCACAGTTTTAGAGCCACTGCTATGTTTTACCCCTCATATGAAGCGTCAATGTCTCCTCTTTCCAGTGATGTGCAATACGATTCTGTAGGTGTTACCATCTCTGAGATATTAAAAAAATGGCGGCGTCCTTTTTCTAAATTTTCTGAATTTTTAGTTTTCGTGCTCTTTCAACCTGGCAACACTGCCACAGTTTAATAGCCACTGCTATGTTTTACCCGTCATATGAAGCGTCAATGTCTCCTCTTTCCAGTGATGTGCAATATGATTCTGTAGGTGTTACCATCTCTGAGATATTAAAAAAATGGCGGCGTCCTTTTTCTAAATTTTCTGAATTTTTAATTTTCGTGCACTTTCAACCTGGCAACACTGCCACAGTTTTAGAGCCACTGCTATGTTTTACCCCTCATATGAAGCGTCAATGTCTCCTCTTTCCAGTGATGTGCAATATGATTCTGTAGGTGTTACCATCTCTGAGATATTAAAAAAATGGCGGCGTCCTTTTTCTAAATTTTCTGAATTTTAATTTTTGTGCACTTTCAACCTGGCAACACTGCCACAGTTTTAGAGCCACTGCTATGTTTTACCCCTCATATGAAGCGTCAATGTCTCCTCTTTCCAGTGATGTGCAATATGATTCTGTAGGTGTTCCCATCTCTCAGATATTAAAACAATGGCGGCGTCCTTTTTCTAAATTTTCAGAATTTTTAATTTTCGTGCACTTTCAACCTGGCAACACTGCCACAGTTTTAGAGCCACTGCTATGTTTTACCCCTCATATGAAGCGTCAATGTCTCCTCTTTCCAGTGATGTGCAATACGATTCTGTAGGTGTTACTATCTCTGAGATATTAAAAAAATGGCGGCGTCCTTTTTCTAAATTTTCTGAATTTTTATTTTTCGTGCACTTTCAACCTGGCAACACTGCCACAGTTTAATAGCCACTGCTATGTTTTACGCCTCATATGAAGCGTCAATGTCTCCTCTTTCCAGTGATGTGCAATATGATTCTGTAGGTGTTACCATCTCTCAGATATTAAAACAATGGCGGCGTCCTTTTTCTAAATTTTCAGAATTTTTAATTTTCGTGCACTTTCAACCTGGCAACACTGGCACAGTTTTGAAGCCACTGCTATGTTTTACCCCTCATATGAAGCGTCAATGTCTCCTCTTTCCAGTGATGTGCAATATGATTCTGTAGGTGTTACCATCTCTGAGATATTAAAAAAATGGCGGCGTCCTTTTTCTAAATTTTCAGAATTTTTATTTTTCGTGCATTTTCAACCTGGCAACACTGCCACAGTTTTAGAGCCACTGCTATGTTTTACCCCTCATATGAAGCGTCAATGTCTCCTCTTTCCAGTGATGTGCAATATGATTCTGTAGGTGTTACCATCTCTGAGATATTAAAAAAATGGCGGCGTCCTTTTTCTAAATTTTCAGAATTTTTAGTTTTCGTGCACTTTCAACCTGGCAACACTGGCACAGTTTTGAAGCCACTGCTATGTTTTACCCCTCATATGAAGCGTCAATGTCTCTTCTTTCCAGTGATGTGCAATATGATTCTGTAGGTGTTACCATCTCTGAGATATTAAAACAATGGCGGCGTCCTTTTTCTAAATTTTCTGAATTTTTATTTTTCGTGCACTTTCAACCTGGCAACACTGCCACAGTTTAATAGCCACTGCTATGTTTTACCCCTCATATGAAGCGTCAATGTCTCCTCTTTCCAGTGATGTGCAATATGATTCTGTAGGTGTTACCATCTCTGAGATATTAAAACAATGGCGGCGTCCTTTTTCTAAATTTTCAGAATTTTTAGTTTTCGTGCACTTTCAACCTGGCAACACTGCCACAGTTTTAGAGCCACTGCTATGTTTTACCCCTCATATGAAGCGTCAATGTCTCCTCTTTCCAGTGATGTGCAATATGATTCTGTAGGTGTTACCATCTCTGAGATATTAAAAAAATGGCGGCGTCCTTTTTCTAAATTTTCAGAATTTTTAGTTTTCGTGCACTTTCAACCTGGCAACACTGGCACAGTTTTGAAGCCACTGCTATGTTTTACCCCTCATATGAAGCGTCAATGTCTCTTCTTTCCAGTGATGTGCAATATGATTCTGTAGGTGTTACCATCTCTGAGATATTAAAACAATGGCGGCGTCCTTTTTCTAAATTTTCTGAATTTTTATTTTTCGTGCTCTTTCAACCTGGCAACACTGCCACAGTTTAATAGCCACTGCTATGTTTTACCCCTCATATGAAGCGTCAATGTCTCTTCTTTCCAGTGATGTGCAATATGATTCTGTAGGTGTTACCATCTCTGAGATATTAAAAAAATGGTGGCGTCCTTTTTCTAAATTTTCAGAATTTTTAGTTTTCGTGCACTTTCAACCTGGCAACACTGGCACAGTTTTGAAGCCACTGCTATGTTTTACCCCTCATATGAAGCGTCAATGTCTCTTCTTTCCAGTGATGTGCAATACGATTCTGTAGGTGTTACCATCTCTGAGATATTAAAAAATTAGCGGCGTCCTTTTTCTAAATTTTCAGAATTTTTATTTTTTGTGCACTTTCAACCTGGCAACACTGCCACAGTTTTAGAGCCACTGCTATGTTTTACCCCTCATATGAAGCGTCAATGTCTCCTCTTTCCAGTGATGTGCAATATGATTCTGTAGGTGTTACCATCTCTGAGATATTAAAACAATGGCGGCGTCCTTTTTCAAAATATTCAGAATTTTTAGTTTTCGTGCACTTTCAACCTGGCAACACTGGCACAGTTTTGAAGCCACTGCTATGTTTTACCCCTCATATGAAGCGTCAATGTCTCCTCTTTCCAGTGATGTGCAATATGATTCTGTAGGTGTTACCATCTCTAAGATATTAAAAAAATGGCGGCGTCCTTTTTCTAAATTTTCTGAATTTTTATTTTTTTTGCACTTTCAACCTGGCAACACTGGCACAGTTTTGAAGCCACTGCTATGTTTTACCCCTCATATGAAGCGTCAATGTCTCCTCTTTCCAGTTATGTGCAATACGATTCTGTAGGTGTTACCATCTCTGAGATATTAAAAAAATGGCGGCGTCCTTTTTCTAAATTTTCTGAATTTTTATTTTTTTTGCACTTTCAACCTGGCAACACTGCCACAGTTTTAGAGCCACTGCTATGTTTTACCCCTCATATGAAGCGTCAATGTCTCCTCTTTCCAGTGATGTGCAATATGATTCTGTAGGTGTTACCATCTCTGAGATATTAAAACAATGGCGGCGTCCTTTTTCTAAATTTTCAGAATTTTTAGTTTTCGTGCACTTTCAACCTGGCAACACTGCCACAGTTTTAGAGCCACTGCTATGTTTTACGCCTCATATGAAGCGTCAATGTCTCCTCTTTCCAGTGATGTGCAATATGATTCTGTAGGTGTTACCATCTCTGAGATATTAAAAAAATGGCGGCGTCCTTTTTCTAAATTTTCAGAATTTTTAATTTTCGTGCACTTTCAACCTGGCAACACTGCCACAGTTTTAGAGCCACTGCTATGTTTTACCCCTCATATGAAGCGTCAATGTCTCCTCTTTCCAGTGATGTGCAATACGATTCTGTAGGTGTTACCATCTCTGAGATATTAAAAAAATGGCGGCGTCCTTTTTCTAAATTTTCTGAATTTTTAGTTTTCGTGCTCTTTCAACCTGGCAACACTGCCACAGTTTAATAGCCACTGCTATGTTTTACCCGTCATATGAAGCGTCAATGTCTCCTCTTTCCAGTGATGTGCAATATGATTCTGTAGGTGTTACCATCTCTGAGATATTAAAAAAATGGCGGCGTCCTTTTTCTAAATTTTCTGAATTTTTAATTTTCGTGCACTTTCAACCTGGCAACACTGCCACAGTTTTAGAGCCACTGCTATGTTTTACCCCTCATATGAAGCGTCAATGTCTCCTCTTTCCAGTGATGTGCAATATGATTCTGTAGGTGTTACCATCTCTGAGATATTAAAAAAATGGCGGCGTCCTTTTTCTAAATTTTCTGAATTTTAATTTTTGTGCACTTTCAACCTGGCAACACTGCCACAGTTTTAGAGCCACTGCTATGTTTTACCCCTCATATGAAGCGTCAATGTCTCCTCTTTCCAGTGATGTGCAATACGATTCTGTAGGTGTTACCATCTCTGAGATATTAAAACAATGGCGGCGTCCTTTTTCTAAATTTTCAGAATTTTTATTTTTTGTGCACTTTCAACCTGGCAACACTGCCACAGTTTTAGAGCCACTGCTATGTTTTACCCCTCATATGAAGCGTCAATGTCTCCTCTTTCCAGTGATGTGCAATATGATTCTGTAGGTGTTACCATCTCTGAGATATTAAAACAATGGCGGCGTCCTTTTTCTAAATTTTCAGAATTTTTAGTTTTCGTGCACTTTCAACCTGGCAACACTGCCACAGTTTTAGAGCCACTGCTATGTTTTACGCCTCATATGAAGCGTCAATGTCTCCTCTTTCCAGTGATGTGCAATATGATTCTGTAGGTGTTACCATCTCTGAGATATTAAAACAATGGCGGCGTCCTTTTTCTAAATTTTCAGAATTTTTATTTTTCGTGCACTTTCAAACTGGCAACACTGCCACAGTTTTAGAGCCACTGCTATGTTTTACGCCTTATATGAAGCGTCAATGTCTCCTCTTTCCAGTGATGTGCAATACGATTCTGTAGGTGTTACCATCTCTGAGATATTAAAACAATGGCGGCGTCCTTTTTCTAAATTTTCAGAATTTTTATTTTTCGTGCACTTTCAAACTGGCAACACTGCCACAGTTTTAGAGCCACTGCTATGTTTTACGCCTCATATGAAGCGTCAATGTCTCCTCTTTCCAGTGATGTGCAATATGATTCTGTAGGTGTTACCATCTCTGAGATATTAAAAAAATGGCGGCGTCCTTTTTCTAAATTTTCAGAATTTTTAATTTTCGTGCACTTTCAACCTGGCAACACTGCCACAGTTTTAGAGCCACTGCTATGTTTTACCCCTCATATGAAGCGTCAATGTCTCCTCTTTCCAGTGATGTGCAATACGATTCTGTAGGTGTTACCATCTCTGAGATATTAAAAAAATGGCGGCGTCCTTTTTCTAAATTTTCTGAATTTTTATTTTTCGTGCACTTTCAACCTGGCAACACTGCCACAGTTTAATAGCCACTGCTATGTTTTACGCCTCATATGAAGCGTCAATGTCTCCTCTTTCCAGTGATGTGCAATATGATTCTGTAGGTGTTACCATCTCTCAGATATTAAAACAATGGCGGCGTCCTTTTTCTAAATTTTCAGAATTTTTAATTTTCGTGCACTTTCAACCTGGCAACACTGCCACAGTTTTAGAGCCACTGCTATGTTTTACGCCTCATATGAAGCGTCAATGTCTCCTCTTTCCAGTGATGTGCAATATGATTCTGTAGGTGTTACCATCTCTCAGATATTAAAACAATGGCGGCGTCCTTTTTCTAAATTTTCAGAATTTTTAATTTTCGTGCACTTTCAACCTGGCAACACTGGCACAGTTTTGAAGCCACTGCTATGTTTTACCCCTCATATGAAGCGTCAATGTCTCCTCTTTCCAGTGATGTGCAATACGATTCTGTAGGTGTTACCATCTCTGAGATATTAAAACAATGGCGGCGTCCTTTTTCTAAATTTTCAGAATTTTTATTTTTCGTGCACTTTCAACCTGGCAACACTGCCACAGTTTTAGAGCCACTGCTATGTTTTACCCCTCATATGAAGCGTCAATGTCTCCTCTTTCCAGTGATGTGCAATATGATTCTGTAGGTGTTACCATCTCTGCGATATTAAAAAAATGGCGGCGTCCTTTTTCTAAATTTTCTGAATTTTTATTTTTTTTGCACTTTCAACCTGGCAACACTGGCACAGTTTTGAAGCCACTGCTATGTTTTACCCCTCATATGAAGCGTCAATGTCTCCTCTTTCCAGTTATGTGCAATACGATTCTGTAGGTGTTACCATCTCTGAGATATTAAAAAAATGGCGGCGTCCTTTTTCTAAATTTTCTGAATTTTTATTTTTTTTGCACTTTCAACCTGGCAACACTGCCACAGTTTTAGAGCCACTGCTATGTTTTACCCCTCATATGAAGCGTCAATGTCTCCTCTTTCCAGTGATGTGCAATATGATTCTGTAGGTGTTACCATCTCTGAGATATTAAAACAATGGCGGCGTCCTTTTTCTAAATTTTCAGAATTTTTAGTTTTCGTGCACTTTCAACCTGGCAACACTGCCACAGTTTTAGAGCCACTGCTATGTTTTACGCCTCATATGAAGCCGTCAATGTCTCCTCTTTCCAGTGATGTGCAATATGATTCTGTAGGTGTTACCATCTCTGAGATATTAAAAAAATGGCGGCGTCCTTTTTCTAAATTTTCAGAATTTTTAATTTTCGTGCACTTTCAACCTGGCAACACTGCCACAGTTTTAGAGCCACTGCTATGTTTTACCCCTCATATGAAGCGTCAATGTCTCCTCTTTCCAGTGATGTGCAATACGATTCTGTAGGTGTTACCATCTCTGAGATATTAAAAAAATGGCGGCGTCCTTTTTCTAAATTTTCTGAATTTTTAGTTTTCGTGCTCTTTCAACCTGGCAACACTGCCACAGTTTAATAGCCACTGCTATGTTTTACCCGTCATATGAAGCGTCAATGTCTCCTCTTTCCAGTGATGTGCAATACGATTCTGTAGGTGTTACCATCTCTGAGATATTAAAACAATGGCGGCGTCCTTTTTCTAAATTTTCAGAATTTTTATTTTTCGTGCACTTTCAAACTGGCAACACTGCCACAGTTTTAGAGCCACTGCTATGTTTTACCACTCATATGAAGCGTCAATGTCTCCTCTTTCCAGTGATGTGCAAAATGATTCTGTAGGTGTTACCATCTCTGAGATATTAAAAAAATGGCGGCGTCCTTTTTCTAAATTTTCTGAATTTTTATTTTTCGTGCACTTTCAACCTGGCAACACTGGCACAGTTTTGAAGCCACTGCTATGTTTTACCCCTCATATGAAGCGTCAATGTCTCCTCTTTCCAGTGATGTGCAATACGATTCTGTAGGTGTTACCATCTCTGAGATACTAAAACAATGGCGGCGTCCTTTTTCTAAATTTTCAGAATTTTTATTTTTCGTGCACTTTCAACCTGGCAACACTGCCACAGTTTTAGAGCCACTGCTATGTTTTACCCCTCATATGAAGGGTCAATGTCTCCTCTTTCCAGTGATGTGCAATATGATTCTGTAGGTGTTACCATCTCTGCGATATTAAAAAAATGGCGGCGTCCTTTTTCTAAATTTTCTGAATTTTTATTTTTTTTGCACTTTCAACCTGGCAACACTGGCACAGTTTTGAAGCCACTGCTATGTTTTACCCCTCATATGAAGCGTCAATGTCTCCTCTTTCCAGTTATGTGCAATACGATTCTGCAGGTGTTACCATCTCTGAGATATTAAAAAAATGGCGGCGTCCTTTTTCTAAATTTTCAGAATTTTTAGTTTTCGTGCACTTTCAACCTGGCAACACTGCCACAGTTTTAGAGCCACTGCTATGTTTTACCCCTCATATGAAGCGTCAATGTCTCCTCTTTCCAGTGATGTGCAATATGATTCTGTAGGTGTTACCATCTCTGAGATATTAAAACAATGGCGGCGTCCTTTTTCTAAATTTTCAGAATTTTTAGTTTTCGTGCACTTTCAACCTGGCAACACTGCCACAGTTTTAGAGCCACTGCTATGTTTTACCCCTCATATGAAGCGTCAATGTCTCCTCTTTCCAGTGATGTGCAATATGATTCTGTAGGTGTTACCATCTCTGAGATATTAAAAAAATGGCGGCGTCCTTTTTCTAAATTTTCAGAATTTTTATTTTTCGTGCACTTTCAACCTGGCAACACTGCCACAGTTTTAGAGCCACTGCTATGTTTTACCCCTCATATGAAGCGTCAATGTCTCCTCTTTCCAGTGATGTGCAATATGATTCTGTAGGTGTTACCATCTCTGAGATATTAAAAAAATGGCGGCGTCCTTTTTCTAAATTTTCTGAATTTTAATTTTTGTGCACTTTCAACCTGGCAACACTGCCACAGTTTTAGAGCCACTGCTATGTTTTACCCCTCATATGAAGCGTCAATGTCTCCTCTTTCCAGTGATGTGCAATATGATTCTGTAGGTGTTACCATCTCTGAGATATTAAAAAAATGGCGGCGTCCTTTTTCTAAATTTTCTGAATTTTTATTTTTCGTGCACTTTCAACCTGGCAACACTGCCACAGTTTTAGAGCCACTGCTATGTTTTACCCCTCATATGAAGCGTCAATGTCTCCTCTTTCCAGTGATGTGCAATACGATTCTGTAGGTGTTACCATCTCTGAGATATTAAAAAAATGGAGGCGTCCTTTTTCTAAATTTTCAGAATTTTTAGTTTTCGTGCACTTTCAACCTGGCAACACTGCCACAGTTTTAGAGCCACTGCTATGTTTTACCCCTCATATGAAGCGTCAATGTCTCTTCTTTCCAGTGATGTGCAATACGATTCTGTAGGTGTTACCATCTCTGAGATATTAAAAAAATGGCGGCGTCCTTTTTCTAAATTTTCAGAATTTTTAGTTTTTGTGCACTTTCAACCTGGCAACACTGCCACAGTTTTAGAGCCACTGCTATGTTTTACCCCTCATATGAAGCGTCAATGTCTTCTCTTTCCAGTGATGTGCATTATGATTCTGTAGGTGTTACCATCTCTGAGATATTAAAAAAATGGCGGCGTCCTTTTTCTAAATTTTCTGAATTTTTATTTTTCGTGCACTTTCAACCTGGCAACACTGCCACAGTTTTAGAGCCACTGCTATGTTTTACCCCTCATATGAAGCGTCAATGTCTCCTCTTTCCAGTGATGTGCAATACGATTCTGTAGGTGTTACCATCTCTGAGATATTAAAAAAATGGCGGCGTCCTTTTTCTAAATTTTCAGAATTTTTAGTTTTCGTGCACTTTCAACCTGGCAACACTGGCACAGTTTTGAAGCCACTGCTATGTTTTACCCCTCATATAAAGCGTCAATGTCTCCTCTTTCCAGTGATGTGCAATATGATTCTGTAGGTGTTACCATCTCTGAGATATTAAAACAATGGCGGCGTCCTTTTTCAAAATTTTCAGAATTTTTAGTTCTCGTGCACTTTCAACCTGGCAACACTGCCACAGTTTTAGAGCCACTGCTATGTTTTACCCCTCATATGAAGCGTCAATGTCTCCTCTTTCTAGTGATGTGCAATATGATTCTGTAGGTGTTACCATCTCTGAGATATTAAAAAAATGGCGGCGTCCTTTTTCTAAATTTTCTGAATTTTTATTTTTTTTGCACTTTCAACCTGGCAACACTGCCACAGTTTTAGAGCCACTGCTATGTCTTACCCCTCATATGAAGCGTCAATGTCTCCTCTTTCCAGTGATGTGCAATACGATTCTGTAGGTCTTACCATCTCTGAGATATTAAAAAAATGGCGGCGTCCTTTTTCTAAATTTTCTGAATTTTTATTTTTTTTGCACTTTTAACCTGGCACCACTGGCACAGTTTTGAAGCCACTGCTATGTTTTACCCCTCATATGAAGCGTCAATGTCTCCTCTTTCCAGTGATGTGCAATACGATTCTGTAGGTGTTACCATCTCTGAGATATTAAAAAAATGGCGGCGTCCTTTTTCTAAATTTTCTGAATTTTTATTTTTTTTGCACTTTCAACCTGGCACCACTGGCACAGTTTTGAAGCCACTGCTATGTTTTACCCCTCATATGAAGCGTCAATGTCTCCTCTTTCCAGTGATGTGCAATACGATTCTGTAGGTGTTACTATCTCTGAGATATTAAAAAAATGGCGGCGTCCTTTTTCTAAATTTTCTGAATTTTTATTTTTCGTGCACTTTCAGCCTGGCAACACTGCCACAGTTTTAGAGCCACTGCTATGTTTTACCCCTCATATGAAGCGTCAATGTCTCCTCTTTTCAGTGATGTGCAATACGATTCTGTAGGTGTTACCATCTCTGAGATATTAAAAAAATGGCGGCGTCCTTTTTCTAAATTTTCAGAATTTTTAGTTTTCGTGCACTTTCAACCTGGCAACACTGGCACAGTTTTGAAGCCACTGCTATGTTTTACCCCTCATATAAAGCGTCAATGTCTCCTCTTTCCAGTGATGTGCAATATGATTCTGTAGGTGTTACCATCTCTGAGATATTAAAACAATGGCGGCGTCCTTTTTCAAAATTTTCAGAATTTTTAGTTCTCGTGCACTTTCAACCTGGCAACACTGCCACAGTTTTAGAGCCACTGCTATGTTTTACCCCTCATATGAAGCGTCAATGTCTCCTCTTTCTAGTGATGTGCAATATGATTCTGTAGGTGTTACCATCTCTGAGATATTAAAAAAATGGCGGCGTCCTTTTTCTAAATTTTCTGAATTTTTATTTTTTTTGCACTTTCAACCTGGCAACACTGGCACAGTTTTGAAGCCACTGCTATGTCTTACCCCTCATATGAAGCGTCAATGTCTCCTCTTTCCAGTGATGTGCAATACGATTCTGTAGGTCTTACCATCTCTGAGATATTAAAAAAATGGCGGCGTCCTTTTTCTAAATTTTCTGAATTTTTATTTTTTTTGCACTTTTAACCTGGCACCACTGGCACAGTTTTGAAGCCACTGCTATGTTTTACCCCTCATATGAAGCGTCAATGTCTCCTCTTTCCAGTGATGTGCAACACGATTCTGTAGGTGTTACCATCTCTGAGATATTAAAAAAATGGCGGCGTCCTTTTTCTAAATTTTCTGAATTTTTATTTTTTTTGCACTTTCAACCTGGCACCACTGGCACAGTTTTGAAGCCACTGCTATGTTTTACCCCTCATATGAAGCGTCAATGTCTCCTCTTTCCAGTGATGTGCAATACGATTCTGTAGGTGTTACTATCTCTGAGATATTAAAAAAATGGCGGCGTCCTTTTTCTAAATTTTCTGAATTTTTATTTTTCGTGCACTTTCAACCTGGCAACACTGCCACAGTTTAATAGCCACTGCTATGTTTTACCCCTCATATGAAGCGTCAATGTCTCTTCTTTCCAGTGATGTGCAATATGATTCCGTAGGTGTTACCATCTCTGAGATATTAAAAAAATGGCGGCGTCCTTTTTCTAAATTTTCAGAATTTTTATTTTTCGTGCACTTTCAACCTGGCAACACTGCCACAGTTTAATAGCCACTGCTATGTTTTACCCCTCATATGAAGCGTCAATGTCTCCTCTTTCCAGTGATGTGCAATACGATTCTGTAGGTGTTACCATCTCGGAGATATTAAAAAAATGGCGGCGTCCTTTTTCTAAATTTTCTGAATTTTTATTTTTCGTGCACTTTCAACCTGGCAACACTGCCACAGTTTAATAGCCACTGCTATGTTTTACCCCTCATATGAAGCGTCAATGTCTCCTCTTTCCAGTGATGTGCAATATGATTCTGTAGGTGTTACCATCTCTGAGATATTAAAACAATGGCGGCGTCCTTTTTCTAAATTTTCAGAATTTTTAGTTTTCGTGCACTTTCAACCTGGCAACACTGCCACAGTTTTAGAGCCACTGCTATGTTTTACCCCTCATATGAAGCGTCAATGTCTCCTCTTTCCAGTGATGTGCAATACGATTCTGTAGGTGTTACCATCTCTGAGATATTAAAAAAATGGCGGCGTCCTTTTTCTAAATTTTCAGAATTTTTAGTTTTCGTGCACTTTCAACCTGGCAACACTGCCACAGTTTTAGAGCCACTGCTATGTTTTACCCCTCATATGAAGCGTCAATGTCTCCTCTTTCCAGTGATGTGCAATACGATTCTGTAGGTGTTACCATCTCTGAGATATTAAAAAAATGGCGGCGTCCTTTTTCTAAATTTTCTGAATTTTTATTTTTCGTGCACTTTCAACCTGGCAACACTGCCACAGTTTAATAGCCACTGCTATGTTTTACCCCTCATATGAAGCGTCAATGTCTCTTCTTTCCAGTGATGTGCAATATGATTCCGTAGGTGTTACCATCTCTGAGATATTAAAAAAATGGCGGCGTCCTTTTTCTAAATTTTCTGAATTTTTAGTTTTCGTGCACTTTCAACCTGGCAACACTGGCACAGTTTTGAAGCCACTGCTATGTTTTACCCCTCATATAAAGCGTCAATGTCTCCTCTTTCCAGTGATGTGCAATATGATTCTGTAGGTGTTACCATCTCTGAGATATTAAAACAATGGCGGCGTCCTTTTTCAAAATTTTCAGAATTTTTAGTTCTCGTGCACTTTCAACCTGGCAACACTGCCACAGTTTTAGAGCCACTGCTATGTTTTACCCCTCGTATGAAGCGTCAATGTCTCCTCTTTCTAGTGATGTGCAATATGATTCTGTAGGTGTTACCATCTCTGAGATATTAAAAAAATGGCGGCGTCCTTTTTCTAAATTTTCTGAATTTTTATTTTTTTTGCACTTTCAACCTGGCAACACTGGCACAGTTTTGAAGCCACTGCTATGTCTTACCCCTCATATGAAGCGTCAATGTCTCCTCTTTCCAGTGATGTGCAATACGATTCTGTAGGTGTTACCATCTCTGAGATATTAAAACAATGGCGGCGTCCTTTTTCTAAATTTTCAGAATTTTTATTTTTTGTGCACTTTCAACCTGGCAACACTGCCACAGTTTTAGAGCCACTGCTATGTTTTACCCCTCATATGAAGCGTCAATGTCTCTTCTTTCCAGTGATGTGCAATATGATTCCGTAGGTGTACCATCTCTGAGATATTAAAAAAATGGCGGCGTCCTTTTTCTAAATTTTCAGAATTTTTATTTTTCGTGCACTTTCAACCTGGCAACACTGCCACAGTTTAAAAGCCACTGCTATGTTTTACCCCTCATATGAAGCGTCAATGTCTCCTCTTTCCAGTGATGTGCAATACGATTCTGTAGGTGTTACCATCTCGGAGATATTAAAAAAATGGCGGCGTCCTTTTTCTAAATTTTCTGAATTTTTATTTTTCGTGCACTTTCAACCTGGCAACACTGCCACAGTTTAATAGCCACTGCTATGTTTTACCCCTCATATGAAGCGTCAATGTCTCCTCTTTCCAGTGATGTGCAATATGATTCTGTAGGTGTTACCATCTCTGAGATATTAAAACAATGGCGGCGTCCTTTTTCTAAATTTTCAGAATTTTTAGTTTTCGTGCACTTTCAACCTGTCAACACTGCCACAGTTTTAGAGCCACTGCTATGTTTTACCCCTCATATGAAGCGTCAATGTCTCCTCTTTCTAGTGATGTGCAATATGATTCTGTAGGTGTTACCATCTCTGAGATATTAAAAAAATGGCGGCGTCCTTTTTCTAAATTTTCAGAATTTTTAGTTTTCGTGCACTTTCAACCTGGCAACACTGGCACAGTTTTGAAGCCACTGCTATGTTTTACCCCTCATATGAAGCGTCAATGTCTCCTCTTTCCAGTGATGTGCAATATGATTCTGTAGGTGTTACCATCTCTGAGATATTAAAACAATGGCGGTGTCCTTTTTCAAAATTTTGAGAATTTTTAGTTTTCGTGCATTTTCAACCTGGCAACACTGCCACAGTTTTAGAGCCACTGCTATGTTTTACCCCTCATATGAAGCGTCAATGTCTCCTCTTTCCAGTGATGTGCAATATGATTCTGTAGGTGTTACCATCTCTGAGATATTAAAACAATGGCGGCGTCCTTTTTCTAAATTTTCAGAATTTTTAGTTTTCGTGCACTTTCAACCTGGCAACACTGCCACAGTTTTAGAGCCACTGCTATGTTTTACCCCTCATATGAAGCGTCAATGTCTCTTCTTTCCAGTGATGTGCAATACGATTCTGTAGGTGTTACCATCTCTGAGATATTAAAAAATTGGCGGCGTCCTTTTTCTAAATTTTCAGAATTTTTAGTTTTTGTGCACTTTCAACTTGGCAACACTGCCACAGTTTTAGAGCCACTGCTATGTTTTACCCCTCATATGAAGCGTCAATGTCTCCTCTTTCCAGTGATGTGCAATATGATTCTGTAGGTGTTACCATCTCTGAGATATTAAAACAATGGCGGCGTCCTTTTTCAAAATATTCAGAATTTTTAGTTTTCGTGCACTTTCAACCTGCCAACACTGCCACAGTTTTAGAGCCACTGCTATGTTTTACCCCTCATATGAAGCGACAATGTCCCCTCTTTCCAGTGATGTGCAATATGATTCTGTAGGTGTTACCATCTCTAAGATATTAAAAAAATGGCGGCGTCCTTTTTCTAAATTTTCTGAATTTTTATTTTTTTTGCACTTTCAACCTGGCAACACTGGCACAGTTTTGAAGCCACTGCTATGTTTTACCCCTCATATGAAGCGTCAATGTCTCTTCTTTCCAGTGATGTGCAATATGATTCTGTAGGTGTTACCATCTCTGAGATATTAAAACAATGGCGGCGTCCTTTTTCAAAATTTTCAGAATTTTTAGTTTTCGTGCACTTTCAACCTGGCAACACTGGCACAGTTTTGAAGCCACTGCTATGTTTTACCCCTCATATGAAGCGTCAATGTCTCCTCTTTCCAGTGATGTGCAATATGATTCTGTAGGTGTTACCATCTCTGAGATATTAAAAAAATGGCGGCGTCCTTTTTCTAAATTTTCAGAATTTTTAGTTTTCGTGCACTTTCAACCTGGCAACACTGCCACAGTTTTAGAGCCACTGCTATGTTTTACCCCTCATATGAAGCGTCAATGTCTCCTCTTTCCAGTGATGTGCAATATGATTCTGTAGGTGTTACCATCTCTGAGATATTAAAAAAATGGCGGCGTCCTTTTTCTAAATTTTCTGAATTTTTATTTTTCGTGCACTTTCAACCTGGCAACACTGCCACAGTTTAATAGCCACTGCTATGTTTTACCCCTCATATGAAGCGTCAATGTCTCTTCTTTCCAGTGATGTGCAATATGATTCCGTAGGTGTTACCATCTCTGAGATATTAAAAAAATGGCGGCGTCCTTTTTCTAAATTTTCTGAATTTTTAGTTTTCGTGCACTTTCAACCTGGCAACACTGGCACAGTTTTGAAGCCACTGCTATGTTTTACCCCTCATATAAAGCGTCAATGTCTCCTCTTTCCAGTGATGTGCAATATGATTCTGTAGGTGTTACCATCTCTGAGATATTAAAACAATGGCGGCGTCCTTTTTCAAAATTTTCAGAATTTTTAGTTCTCGTGCACTTTCAACCTGGCAACACTGCCACAGTTTTAGAGCCACTGCTATGTTTTACCCCTCATATGAAGCGTCAATGTCTCCTCTTTCTAGTGATGTGCAATATGATTCTGTAGGTGTTACCATCTCTGAGATATTAAAAAAATGGCGGCGTCCTTTTTCTAAATTTTCTGAATTTTTATTTTTTTTGCACTTTCAACCTGGCAACACTGGCACAGTTTTGAAGCCACTGCTATGTCTTACCCCTCATATGAAGCGTCAATGTCTCCTCTTTCCAGTGATGTGCAATACGATTCTGTAGGTCTTACCATCTCTGAGATATTAAAAAAATGGCGGCGTCCTTTTTCTAAATTTTCTGAATTTTTATTTTTTTTGCACTTTCAACCTGGCACCACTGGCACAGTTTTGAAGCCACTGCTATGTTTTACCCCTCATATGAAGCGTCAATGTCTCCTCTTTCCAGTGATGTGCAATACGATTCTGTAGGTGTTACCATCTCTGAGATATTAAAAAAATGGCGGCGTCCTTTTTCTAAATTTTCTGAATTTTTATTTTTTTTGCACTTTCAACCTGGCACCACTGGCACAGTTTTGAAGCCACTGCTATGTTTTACCCCTCATATGAAGCGTCAATGTCTCCTCTTTCCAGTGATGTGCAATACGATTCTGTAGGTGTTACCATCTCGGAGATATTAAAAAAATGGCGGCGTCCTTTTTCTAAATTTTCTGAATTTTTATTTTTTGTGCACTTTCAACCTGGCAACACTGCCACAGTTTAATAGCCACTGCTATGTTTTACCCCTCATATGAAGCGTCAATGTCTCCTCTTTCCAGTGATGTACAATATGATTCTGTAAGTGTTACCATCTCTGAGATATTAAAACAATGGCGGCGTCCTTTTTCTAAATTTTCAGAATTTTTAGTTTTCGTGCACTTTCAACCTGTCAACACTGCCACAGTTTTAGAGCCACTGCTATGTTTTACCCCTCATATGAAGCGTCAATGTCTCTTCTTTCCAGTGATGTGCAATATGATTCTGTAGGTGTTACCATCTCTGAGATATTAAAACAATGGCGGCGTCCTTTTTCTAAATTTTCTGAATTTTTATTTTTCGTGCACTTTCAACCTGGCAACACTGCCACAGTTTAATTGCCACTGCTATGTTTTACCCCTTATATGAAGCGTCAATGTCTCCTCTTTCCAGTGATGTGCAATATGATTCTGTAGGTGTTACCATCTCTGAGATATTAAAACAATGGCGGCGTCCTTTTTCAAAATTTTCAGAATTTTTAGTTTTCGTGCACTTTCAACCTGGCAACACTGCCACAGTTTTAGAGCCACTGCTATGTTTTACCACTCATATGAAGCGTCAATGTCTCTTCTTTCCAGTGATGTGCAATACGATTCTGTAGGTGTTACCATCTCTGAGATATTAAAAAATTGGCGGCGTCCTTTTTCTAAATTTTCAGAATTTTTAGTTTTTGTGCACTTTCAACCTGGCAACACTGCCACAGTTTTAGAGCCACTGCTATGTTTTACCCCTCATATGAAGCGTCAATGTCTCCTCTTTCCAGTGATGTGCAATATGATTCTTTAGGTGTTACCATCTCTGAGATATTAAAACAATGGCGGCGTCCTTTTTCAAAATATTCAGAATTTTTAGTTTTCGTGCACTTTCAACCTGGCAACACTGCCACAGTTTTAGAGCCACTGCTATGTTTTACCCCTCATATGAAGCGTCAATGTCTCCTCTTTCTAGTGATGTGCAATATGATTCTGTAGGTGTTACCATCTCTAAGATATTAAAAAAATGGCGGCGTCCTTTTTCAAAATTTTCAGAATTTTTAGTTTTCGTGCACTTTCAACCTGGCAACACTGGCACAGTTTTGAAGCCACTGCTATGTTTTACCCCTCATATGAAGCGTCAATGTCTCCTCTTTCCAGTGATGTGCAATATGATTCTGTAGGTGTTACCATCTCTAAGATATTAAAAAAATGGCGGCGTCCTTTTTCTAAATTTTCTGAATTTTTATTTTTTTTGCACTTTCAACCTGGCAACACTGGCACAGTTTTGAAGCCACTGCTATGTTTTACCCCTCATATGAAGCGTCAATGTCTCTTCTTTCCAGTGATGTGCAATATGATTCTGTAGGTGTTACCATCTCTGAGATATTAAAACAATGGCGGCGTCCTTTTTCTAAATTTTCTGAATTTTTATTTTTCGTGCACTTTCAACCTGGCAACACTGCCACAGTTTAATAGCCACTGCTATGTTTTACCCCTCATATGAAGCGTCAATGTCTCCTCTTTCCAGTGATGTGCAATATGATTCTGTAGGTGTTACCATCTCTGAGATATTAAAACAATGGCGGCGTCCTTTTTCAAAATTTTCAGAATTTTTAGTTTTCGTGCACTTTCAACCTGGCAACACTGCCACAGTTTTAGAGCCACTGCTATGTTTTACCCCTCATATGAAGCGTCAATGTCTCCTCTTTCCAGTGATGTGCAATATGATTCTGTAGGTGTTACCATCTCTGAGATATTAAAAAAATGGCGGCGTCCTTTTTCTAAATTTTCAGAATTTTTAGTTTTCGTGCACTTTCAACCTGGCAACACTGGCACAGTTTTGAAGCCACTGCTATGCTTTACCCCTCATATGAAGCGTCAATGTCTCTTCTTTCCAGTGATGTGCAATATGATTCTGTAGGTGTTACCATCTCTGAGATATTAAAACAATGGCGGCGTCCTTTTTCTAAATTTTCTGAATTTTTATTTTTCGTGCTCTTTCAACCTGGCAACACTGCCACAGTTTAATAGCCACTGCTATGTTTTACCCCTCATATGAAGCGTCAATGTCTCTTCTTTCCAGTGATGTGCAATATGATTCTGTAGGTGTTACCATCTCTGAGATATTAAAAAAATGGTGGCGTCCTTTTTCTAAATTTTCAGAATTTTTAGTTTTCGTGCACTTTCAACCTGGCAACACTGGCACAGTTTTGAAGCCACTGCTATGTTTTACCCCTCATATGAAGCGTCAATGTCTCTTCTTTCCAGTGATGTGCAATACGATTCTGTAGGTGTTACCATCTCTGAGATATTAAAAAATTAGCGGCGTCCTTTTTCTAAATTTTCAGAATTTTTATTTTTTGTGCACTTTCAACCTGGCAACACTGCCACAGTTTTAGAGCCACTGCTATGTTTTACCCCTCATATGAAGCGTCAATGTCTCCTCTTTCCAGTGATGTGCAATATGATTCTGTAGGTGTTACCATCTCTGAGATATTAAAACAATGGCGGCGTCCTTTTTCAAAATATTCAGAATTTTTAGTTTTCGTGCACTTTCAACCTGGCAACACTGGCACAGTTTTGAAGCCACTGCTATGTTTTACCCCTCATATGAAGCGTCAATGTCTCCTCTTTCCAGTGATGTGCAATATGATTCTGTAGGTGTTACCATCTCTAAGATATTAAAAAAATGGCGGCGTCCTTTTTCTAAATTTTCTGAATTTTTATTTTTTTTGCACTTTCAACCTGGCAACACTGGCACAGTTTTGAAGCCACTGCTATGTTTTACCCCTCATATGAAGCGTCAATGTCTTCTCTTTCCAGTGATGTGCAATATGATTCTGTAGGTGTTAGGTACCATCTCTGAGATATTAAAAAAATGGCGGGGTCCTTTTTCTAAATTTTCAGAATTTTTAGTTTTCGTGCACTTTCAACCTGGCAACACTGGCACAGTTTTGAAGCCACTGCTATGTTTTACCCCTCATATGAAGCGTCAATGTCTCCTCTTTCCAGTGATGTGCAATATGATTCTGTAGGTGTTACCATCTCTAAGATATTAAAAAAAAGGCGGCGTCCTTTTTCTAAATTTTCTGAATTTTTATTTTTTTTTGCACTTTCAACCTGGCAACACTGGCACAGTTTTGAAGCCACTGCTATGTTTTACCCCTCATATGAAGCGTCAATGTCTCCTCTTTCCAGTGATGTGCAATACGATTCTGTAGGTGTTACCATCTCTGAGATTTTAAAACAATGGCGGCGTCCTTTTTCTAAATTTTCAGAATTTTTATTTTTCGTGCACTTTCAACCTGGCAACACTGCCACAGTTTTAGAGCCACTGCTATGTTTTACCCCTCATATGAAGCGCCAATGTCTCCTCTTTCCAGTGATGTGCAATACGATTCTGTAGGTGTTACCATCTCTGAGATATTAAAAAAATGGCGGCGTCCTTTTTCTAAATATTCAGAATTTTTATTTTTTGTGCACTTTCAACCTGGCAACACTGCCACAGTTTTAGAGCCACTGCTATGTTTTACCCCTCATATGAAGCGTCAATGTCTCCTCTTTCCAGTGATGTGCAATATGATTTTTTAGGTGTTACCATCTCTGAGATATTAAAAAAATGGCGGCGTCCTTTTTCTAAATTTTTTGAATTTTTCTTTTTTTTTGCATTTTCAACCTGGCAACACTGCCACAGTTTTAGAGCCACTGCTATGTTTTACCCCTCATATGAAGCGTCAATGTCTCTTCTTTCCAGTGATGTGCAATATGATTCTGTAGGTGTTACCATCTCTGAGATATTAAAAAAATGGCGGCGTCCTTTTTCTAAATTTTTTGAATTTTTCTTTTTTTTGCATTTTTAACCTGGCAACACTGCCACAGTTTTAGAGCCACTGCTATGATTTACCCCTCATATGAAGCGTCAATGTCTCTTCTTTCCAGTGATGTGCAATATGATTCTGTAGGTGTTACCATCTCTGAGATATTAAGACAATGGCGGCGTCCTTTTTCTAAATTTTCAGAATTTTTATTTTTCGTGCACTTTCAACCTGGCAACACTGCCACAGTTTTAGAGCCACTGCTATGTTTTACCACTCATATGAAGCGTCAATGTCTCTTCTTTCCAGTGATGTGCTATATGGTTCTGTAGGTGTTACCATCTCTGAGATATTAAAACAATGGCGGCGTCCTTTTTCTAAATTTTCAGAATTTTTATTTTTTGTGCACTTTCAACCTGGCAACACTGCCACAGTTTTAGAGCCACTGCTATGTTTTACCCCTCATATGAAGCGTCAATGTCTCCTCTTTCCAGTGATGTGCAATATGATTCTGTAGGTGTTACCATCTCTGAGATATTAAAAAAATGGCGGCGTCCTTTTTCTAAATTTTCAGAATTTTTAGTTTTCGTGCACTTTCAACCTGGCAACACTGCCACAGTTTTAGAGCCACTGCTATGTTTTACCCCTCATATGAAGCATCAATGTCTCCTCTTTCCAGTGATGTGCAATATGATTTTTTAGGTGTTACCATCTCTGAGATATTAAAAAAATGGCGGCGTCCTTTTTCTAAATTTTTTGAATTTTTCTTTTTTTTTGCATTTTCAACCTGGCAACACTGCCACAGTTTTAGAGCCACTGCTATGTTTTACCCCTCATATGAAGCGTCAATGTCTCTTCTTTCCAGTGATGTGCAATATGATTCTGTAGGTGTTACCATCTCTGAGATATTAAAAAAATGGCGGCGTCCTTTTTCTAAATTTTTTGAATTTTTCTTTTTTTTGCATTTTTAACCTGGCAACACTGCCACAGTTTTAGAGCCACTGCTATGATTTACCCCTCATATGAAGCGTCAATGTCTCTTCTTTCCAGTGATGTGCAATATGATTCTGTAGGTGTTACCATCTCTGAGATATTAAAACAATGGCGGCGTCCTTTTTCTAAATTTTCAGAATTTTTATTTTTCGTGCACTTTCAACCTGGCAACACTGCCACAGTTTTAGAGCCACTGCTATGTTTTACCCCTCATATGAAGCGTCAATGTCTCTTCTTTCCAGTGATGTGCAATATGATTCTGTAGGTGTTACCATCTCTGAGATATTAAAAAAATGGCGGCGTCCTTTTTCTAAATTTTTTGAATTTTTCTTTTTTTTGCATTTCTAACCTGGCAACACTGCCACAGTTTTAGAGCCACTGCTATGTTTTACCCCTCATATGAAGCGTCAATGTCTCTTCTTTCCAGTGATGTGCAATATCATTCTGTAGGTGTTACCATCTCTGAGATATTAAAACAATGGCGGCGTCCTTTTTCTAAATTTTCAGAATTTTTATTTTTCGTGCACTTTCAACCTGGCAACACTGCCACAGTTTTAGAGCCACTGCTATGTTTTACCACTCATATGAAGCGTCAATGTCTCTTCTTTCCAGTGATGTGCAATATGGTTCTGTAGGTGTTACCATGTCTGAGATATTAAAACAATGGCGGCGTCCTTTTTCTAAATTTTCAGAATTTTTATTTTTCGTGCACTTTCAACCTGGCAACACTGCCACAGTTTTAGAGCCACTGCTATGTTTTACCCCTCATATGAAGCGTCAATGTCTCCTCTTTCCAGTGATGTGCAATATGATTCTGTAGGTGTTACCATCTCTGAGATATTAAAAAAATGGCGGCGTCCTTTTTCTAAATTTTCAGAATTTTTAGTTTTCGTGCACTTTCAACCTGGCAACACTGCCACAGTTTTAGAGCCACTGCTATGTTTTACCCCTCATATGAAGCGTCAATGTCTCCTCCTTCCAGTGATGTGCAATATGATTCTGTAGGTGTTACCATCTCTGAGATATTAAAAAAATGGCGGCGTCCTTTTTCTAAATTTTCTGAATTTTTATTTTTCGTGCACTTTCAACCTGGCAACACTGGCACAGTTTTAGAGCCACTGCTACGTTTTACCCCTCATATGAAGCGTCAATGTCTCTTCTTTCCAGTGATGTGCAATATGATTCTGTAGGTGTTACCATCTCTGAGATATTAAAAAAATGGCGGCGTCCTTTTTCTAAATTTTTTGAATTTTTCTTTTTTTTGCATTTCTAACCTGGCAACACTGCCACAGTTTTAGAGCCACTGCTATGTTTTACCCCTCATATGAAGCGTCAATGTCTCTTCTTTCCAGTGATGTGCAATATGATTCTGTAGGTGTTACCATCTCTGAGATATTAAAAAAATGGCGGCGTCCTTTTTCTAAATTTTTTGAATTTTTCTTTTTTTTGCATTTCTAACCTGGCAACACTGCCACAGTTTTAGAGCCACTGCTATGTTTTACCCCTCATATGAAGCGTCAATGTCTCTTCTTTCCAGTGATGTGCAATATGATTCTGTAGGTGTTACCATCTCTGAGATATTAAAACAATGGCGGCGTCCTTTTTCTAAATTTTCAGAATTTTTATTTTTTGTGCACTTTCAACCTGGCAACACTGCCACAGTTTTAGAGCCACTGCTATGTTTTACCCCTCATATGAAGCATCAATGTCTCCTCTTTCCAGTGATGTGCAATATGATTTTTTAGGTGTTACCATCTCTGAGATATTAAAAAAATGGCGGCGTCCTTTTTCTAAATTTTTTGAATTTTTCTTTTTTTTTGCATTTTCAACCTGGCAACACTGCCACAGTTTTAGAGCCACTGCTATGTTTTACCCCTCATATGAAGCGTCAATGTCTCTTCTTTCCAGTGATGTGCAATATGATTCTGTAGGTGTTACCATCTCTGAGATATTAAAAAAATGGCGGCGTCCTTTTTCTAAATTTTTTGAATTTTTCTTTTTTTTGCATTTTTAACCTGGCAACACTGCCACAGTTTTAGAGCCACTGCTATGATTTACCCCTCATATGAAGCGTCAATGTCTCTTCTTTCCAGTGATGTGCAATATGATTCTGTAGGTGTTACCATCTCTGAGATATTAAGACAATGGCGGCGTCCTTTTTCTAAATTTTCAGAATTTTTATTTTTCGTGCACTTTCAACCTGGCAACACTGCCACAGTTTTAGAGCCACTGCTATGTTTTACCACTCATATGAAGCGTCAATGTCTCTTCTTTCCAGTGATGTGCTATATGGTTCTGTAGGTGTTACCATCTCTGAGATATTAAAACAATGGCGGCGTCCTTTTTCTAAATTTTCAGAATTTTTATTTTTTGTGCACTTTCAACCTGGCAACACTGCCACAGTTTTAGAGCCACTGCTATGTTTTACCCCTCATATGAAGCGTCAATGTCTCCTCTTTCCAGTGATGTGCAATATGATTCTGTAGGTGTTACCATCTCTGAGATATTAAAAAAATGGCGGCGTCCTTTTTCTAAATTTTCAGAATTTTTAGTTTTCGTGCACTTTCAACCTGGCAACACTGCCACAGTTTTAGAGCCACTGCTATGTTTTACCCCTCATATGAAGCATCAATGTCTCCTCTTTCCAGTGATGTGCAATATGATTTTTTAGGTGTTACCATCTCTGAGATATTAAAAAAATGGCGGCGTCCTTTTTCTAAATTTTTTGAATTTTTCTTTTTTTTTGCATTTTCAACCTGGCAACACTGCCACAGTTTTAGAGCCACTGCTATGTTTTACCCCTCATATGAAGCGTCAATGTCTCTTCTTTCCAGTGATGTGCAATATGATTCTGTAGGTGTTACCATCTCTGAGATATTAAAAAAATGGCGGCGTCCTTTTTCTAAATTTTTTGAATTTTTCTTTTTTTTGCATTTTTAACCTGGCAACACTGCCACAGTTTTAGAGCCACTGCTATGATTTACCCCTCATATGAAGCGTCAATGTCTCTTCTTTCCAGTGATGTGCAATATGATTCTGTAGGTGTTACCATCTCTGAGATATTAAAACAATGGCGGCGTCCTTTTTCTAAATTTTCAGAATTTTTATTTTTCGTGCACTTTCAACCTGGCAACACTGCCACAGTTTTAGAGCCACTGCTATGTTTTACCCCTCATATGAAGCGTCAATGTCTCTTCTTTCCAGTGATGTGCAATATGATTCTGTAGGTGTTACCATCTCTGAGATATTAAAAAAATGGCGGCGTCCTTTTTCTAAATTTTTTGAATTTTTCTTTTTTTTGCATTTCTAACCTGGCAACACTGCCACAGTTTTAGAGCCACTGCTATGTTTTACCCCTCATATGAAGCGTCAATGTCTCTTCTTTCCAGTGATGTGCAATATCATTCTGTAGGTGTTACCATCTCTGAGATATTAAAACAATGGCGGCGTCCTTTTTCTAAATTTTCAGAATTTTTATTTTTCGTGCACTTTCAACCTGGCAACACTGCCACAGTTTTAGAGCCACTGCTATGTTTTACCACTCATATGAAGCGTCAATGTCTCTTCTTTCCAGTGATGTGCAATATGGTTCTGTAGGTGTTACCATGTCTGAGATATTAAAACAATGGCGGCGTCCTTTTTCTAAATTTTCAGAATTTTTATTTTTCGTGCACTTTCAACCTGGCAACACTGCCACAGTTTTAGAGCCACTGCTATGTTTTACCCCTCATATGAAGCGTCAATGTCTCCTCTTTCCAGTGATGTGCAATATGATTCTGTAGGTGTTACCATCTCTGAGATATTAAAAAAATGGCGGCGTCCTTTTTCTAAATTTTCAGAATTTTTAGTTTTCGTGCACTTTCAACCTGGCAACACTGCCACAGTTTTAGAGCCACTGCTATGTTTTACCCCTCATATGAAGCGTCAATGTCTCCTCCTTCCAGTGATGTGCAATATGATTCTGTAGGTGTTACCATCTCTGAGATATTAAAAAAATGGCGGCGTCCTTTTTCTAAATTTTCTGAATTTTTATTTTTCGTGCACTTTCAACCTGGCAACACTGGCACAGTTTTAGAGCCACTGCTACGTTTTACCCCTCATATGAAGCGTCAATGTCTCTTCTTTCCAGTGATGTGCAATATGATTCTGTAGGTGTTACCATCTCTGAGATATTAAAAAAATGGCGGCGTCCTTTTTCTAAATTTTTTGAATTTTTCTTTTTTTTGCATTTCTAACCTGGCAACACTGCCACAGTTTTAGAGCCACTGCTATGTTTTACCCCTCATATGAAGCGTCAATGTCTCTTCTTTCCAGTGATGTGCAATATGATTCTGTAGGTGTTACCATCTCTGAGATATTAAAACAATGGCGGCGTCCTTTTTCTAAATTTTCAGAATTTTTATTTTTCGTGCACTTTCAACCTGGCAACACTGCCACAGTTTTAGAGCCACTGCTATGTTTTACCACTCATATGAAGCGTCAATGTCTCTTCTTTCCAGTGATGTGCAATATGGTTCTGTAGGTGTTACCATGTCTGAGATATTAAAACAATGGCGGCGTCCTTTTTCTAAATTTTCAGAATTTTTATTTTTCGTGCACTTTCAACCTGGCAACACTGCCACAGTTTTAGAGCCACTGCTACGTTTTACCCCTCATATGAAGCGTCAATGTCTCTTCTTTCCAGTGATGTGCAATATGATTCTGTAGGTGTTACCATCTCTGAGATATTAAAAAAATGGCGGCGTCCTTTTTCTAAATTTTCAGAATTTTTATTTTTCGTGCACTTTCAACCTGGCAACACTGCCACAGTTTTAGAGCCACTGCTATGTTTTACCCCTCATATGAAGCGTCAATGTCTCTTCTTTCCAGTGATGTGCAATATGATTCTGTAGGTGTTACCATCTCTGAGATATTAAAAAAATGGCGGCGTCCTTTTTCTAAATTTTCAGAATTTTTAGTTTTCGTGCACTTTCAACCTGGCAACACTGCCACAGTTTTAGAGCCACTGCTATGTTTTACCCCTCATATGAAGCGTCAATGTCTCCTCCTTCCAGTGATGTGCAATATGATTCTGTAGGTGTTACCATCTCTGAGATATTAAAAAAATGGCGGCGTCCTTTTTCTAAATTTTCTGAATTTTTATTTTTCGTGCACTTTCAACCTGGCAACACTGGCACAGTTTTAGAGCCACTGCTACGTTTTACCCCTCATATGAAGCGTCAATTTCCCCTCTTTCCAGTGGTGTGCAACATGATTTTTTAGGTGTTACCATCTCTGAGATATAAAAAAATTGGCGGCGTCCTTTTTCTAAATTTTCTGAATTTTTATTTTTCGTGCACTTTCAACCTGGCAACACTGCCACAGTTTAATAGCCACTGCTATGTTTTACCCCTCATATGAAGCGTCAATGTCTCTTCTTTCCAGTGATGTGCAATATGATTCTGTAGGTGTTACCATCTCTGAGATATTAAAAAAATGGCGGCGTCCTTTTTCTAAATTTTTTGAATTTTTCTTTTTTTTGCATTTCTAACCTGGCAACACTGCCACAGTTTTAGAGCCACTGCTATGTTTTACCCCTCATATGAAGCGTCAATGTCTCCTCCTTCCAGTGATGTGCAATATGATTCTGTAGGTGTTACCATCTCTGAGATATTAAAAAAATGGCGGCGTCCTTTTTCTAAATTTTCTGAATTTTTATTTTTCGTGCACTTTCAACCTGGCAACACTGGCACAGTTTTAGAGCCACTGCTACGTTTTACCCCTCATATGAAGCGTCAATTTCCCCTCTTTCCAGTGGTGTGCAACATGATTTTTTAGGTGTTACCATCTCTGAGATATAAAAAAATTGGCGGCGTCCTTTTTCTAAATTTTCTGAATTTTTATTTTTCGTGCACTTTCAACCTGGCAACACTGCCACAGTTTAATAGCCACTGCTATGTTTTACCCCTCATATGAAGCGTCAATGTCTCTTCTTTCCAGTGATGTGCAATATGATTCTGTAGGTGTTACCATCTCTGAGATATTAAAAAAATGGCGGCGTCCTTTTTCTAAATTTTTTGAATTTTTCTTTTTTTTGCATTTCTAACCTGGCAACACTGCCACAGTTTTAGAGCCACTGCTATGTTTTACCCCTCATATGAAGCGTCAATGTCTCTTCTTTCCAGTGATGTGCAATATGATTCTGTAGGTGTTACCATCTCTGAGATATTAAAACAATGGCGGCGTCCTTTTTCTAAATTTTCAGAATTTTTATTTTTCGTGCACTTTCAACCTGGCAACACTGCCACAGTTTTAGAGCCACTGCTATGTTTTACCACTCATATGAAGCGTCAATGTCTCTTCTTTCCAGTGATGTGCAATATGGTTCTGTAGGTGTTACCATGTCTGAGATATTAAAACAATGGCGGCGTCCTTTTTCTAAATTTTCAGAATTTTTATTTTTCGTGCACTTTCAACCTGGCAACACTGCCACAGTTTTAGAGCCACTGCTATGTTTTACCCCTCATATGAAGCGTCAATGTCTCCTCTTTCCAGTGATGTGCAATATGATTCTGTAGGTGTTACCATCTCTGAGATATTAAAAAAATGGCGGCGTCCTTTTTCTAAATTTTCAGAATTTTTATTTTTCGTGCACTTTCAACCTGGCAACACTGCCACAGTTTTAGAGCCACTGCTATGTTTTACCCCTCATATGAAGCGTCAATGTCTCCTCTTTCCAGTGATGTGCAATATTATTCTGTAGGTGTTACCATCTCTAAGATATTAAAAAAATGGCGGCGTCCTTTTTCTAAATTTTCTGAATTTTTATTTTTTTTGCACTTTCAACCTGGCAACACTGGCACAGTTTTGAAGCCACTGCTATGTTTTACCCCTCATATGAAGCGTCAATGTCTCCTCTTTCCAGTGATGTGCAATACGATTCTGTAGGTGTTACCATCTCTGAGATATTAAAAAAATGGCGGCGTCCTTTTTCAAAATTTTCAGAATTTTTAGTTTTCGTGCACTTTCAACCTGGCAACACTGCCACAGTTTTAGAGCCACTGCTATGTTTTACCCCTCATATGAAGCGTCAATGTCTCTTCTTTCCAGTGATGTGCAATATGATTCTGTAGGTGTTACCATCTCTGAGATATTAAAACAATGGCGGCGTCCTTTTTCTAAATTTTCAGAATTTTTATTTTTCGTGCACTTTCAACCTGGCAACACTGCCACAGTTTTAGAGCCACTGCTATGTTTTACCACTCATATGAAGCGTCAATGTCTCTTCTTTCCAGTGATGTGCAATATGGTTCTGTAGGTGTTACCATGTCTGAGATATTAAAACAATGGCGGCGTCCTTTTTCTAAATTTTCAGAATTTTTATTTTTCGTGCACTTTCAACCTGGCAACACTGCCACAGTTTTAGAGCCACTGCTATGTTTTACCCCTCATATGAAGCGTCAATGTCTCCTCTTTCCAGTGATGTGCAATATGATTCTGTAGGTGTTACCATCTCTGAGATATTAAAAAAATGGCGGCGTCCTTTTTCTAAATTTTCAGAATTTTTATTTTTCGTGCACTTTCAACCTGGCAACACTGCCACAGTTTTAGAGCCACTGCTATGTTTTACCCCTCATATGAAGCGTCAATGTCTCCTCTTTCCAGTGATGTGCAATATTATTCTGTAGGTGTTACCATCTCTAAGATATTAAAAAAATGGCGGCGTCCTTTTTCTAAATTTTCTGAATTTTTATTTTTTTTGCACTTTCAACCTGGCAACACTGGCACAGTTTTGAAGCCACTGCTATGTTTTACCCCTCATATGAAGCGTCAATGTCTCCTCTTTCCAGTGATGTGCAATACGATTCTGTAGGTGTTACCATCTCTGAGATATTAAAAAAATGGCGGCGTCCTTTTTCAAAATTTTCAGAATTTTTAGTTTTCGTGCACTTTCAACCTGGCAACACTGCCACAGTTTTAGAGCCACTGCTATGTTTTACCCCTCATATGAAGCGTCAATGTCTCTTCTTTCCAGTGATGTGCAATACGATTCTGTAGGTGTTACCATCTCTGAGATATTAAAAAATTGGCGGCGTCCTTTTTCTAAATTTTCAGAATTTTTAGTTTTCGTGCACTTTCAACCTGGCAACACTGGCACAGTTTTGAAGCCACTGCTATGTTTTACCCCTCATATGAAGCGTCAATGTCTCCTCTTTCCAGTGATGTGCAATATGATTCTGTAGGTGTTACCATCTCTAAGATATTAAAAAAATGGCGGCGTCCTTTTTCTAAATTTTCTGAATTTTTATTTTTTTTGCACTTTCAACCTGGCAACACTGGCACAGTTTTGAAGCCACTGCTATGTTTTACCCCTCATATGAAGCGTCAATGTCTCTTCTTTCCAGTGATGTGCAATATGATTCTGTAGGTGTTACCATCTCTGAGATATTAAAACAATGGCGGCGTCCTTTTTCTAAATTTTCTGAATTTTTATTTTTCGTGCACTTTCAACCTGGCAACACTGCCACAGTTTAATAGCCACTGCTATGTTTTACCCCTCATATGAAGCGTCAATGTCTCCTCTTTCCAGTGATGTGCAATATGATTCTGTAGGTGTTACCATCTCTGAGATATTAAAACAATGGCGGCGTCCTTTTTCAAAATTTTCAGAATTTTTAGTTTTCGTGCACTTTCAACCTGGCAACACTGCCACAGTTTTAGAGCCACTGCTATGTTTTACCCCTCATATGAAGCGTCAATGTCTCCTCTTTCCAGTGATGTGCAATATGATTCTGTAGGTGTTACCATCTCTGAGATATTAAAAAAATGGCGGCGTCCTTTTTCTAAATTTTCAGAATTTTTAGTTTTCGTGCACTTTCAACCTGGCAACACTGGCACAGTTTTGAAGCCACTGCTATGTTTTACCCCTCATATGAAGCGTCAATGTCTCTTCTTTCCAGTGATGTGCAATATGATTCTGTAGGTGTTACCATCTCTGAGATATTAAAACAATGGCGGCGTCCTTTTTCTAAATTTTCTGAATTTTTATTTTTCGTGCTCTTTCAACCTGGCAACACTGCCACAGTTTAATAGCCACTGCTATGTTTTACCCCTCATATGAAGCGTCAATGTCTCTTCTTTCCAGTGATGTGCAATATGATTCTGTAGGTGTTACCATCTCTGAGATATTAAAAAAATGGTGGCGTCCTTTTTCTAAATTTTCAGAATTTTTAGTTTTCGTGCACTTTCAACCTGGCAACACTGGCACAGTTTTGAAGCCACTGCTATGTTTTACCCCTCATATGAAGCGTCAATGTCTCTTCTTTCCAGTGATGTGCAATACGATTCTGTAGGTGTTACCATCTCTGAGATATTAAAAAATTAGCGGCGTCCTTTTTCTAAATTTTCAGAATTTTTATTTTTTGTGCACTTTCAACCTGGCAACACTGCCACAGTTTTAGAGCCACTGCTATGTTTTACCCCTCATATGAAGCGTCAATGTCTCCTCTTTCCAGTGATGTGCAATATGATTCTGTAGGTGTTACCATCTCTGAGATATTAAAACAATGGCGGCGTCCTTTTTCAAAATATTCAGAATTTTTAGTTTTCGTGCACTTTCAACCTGGCAACACTGGCACAGTTTTGAAGCCACTGCTATGTTTTACCCCTCATATGAAGCGTCAATGTCTCCTCTTTCCAGTGATGTGCAATATGATTCTGTAGGTGTTACCATCTCTAAGATATTAAAAAAATGGCGGCGTCCTTTTTCTAAATTTTCTGAATTTTTATTTTTTTTGCACTTTCAACCTGGCAACACTGGCACAGTTTTGAAGCCACTGCTATGTTTTACCCCTCATATGAAGCGTCAATGTCTTCTCTTTCCAGTGATGTGCAATATGATTCTGTAGGTGTTAGGTACCATCTCTGAGATATTAAAAAAATGGCGGCGTCCTTTTTCTAAATTTTCAGAATTTTTAGTTTTCGTGCACTTTCAACCTGGCAACACTGGCACAGTTTTGAAGCCACTGCTATGTTTTACCCCTCATATGAAGCGTCAATGTCTCCTCTTTCCAGTGATGTGCAATATGATTCTGTAGGTGTTACCATCTCTAAGATATTAAAAAAAAGGCGGCGTCCTTTTTCTAAATTTTCTGAATTTTTATTTTTTTTGCACTTTCAACCTGGCAACACTGGCACAGTTTTGAAGCCACTGCTATGTTTTACCCCTCATATGAAGCGTCAATGTCTCCTCTTTCCAGTGATGTGCAATACGATTCTGTAGGTGTTACCATCTCTGAGATTTTAAAACAATGGCGGCGTCCTTTTTCTAAATTTTCAGAATTTTTATTTTTCGTGCACTTTCAACCTGGCAACACTGCCACAGTTTTAGAGCCACTGCTATGTTTTACCCCTCATATGAAGCGCCAATGTCTCCTCTTTCCAGTGATGTGCAATACGATTCTGTAGGTGTTACCATCTCTGAGATATTAAAAAAATGGCGGCGTCCTTTTTCTAAATATTCAGAATTTTTATTTTTTGTGCACTTTCAACCTGGCAACACTGCCACAGTTTTAGAGCCACTGCTATGTTTTACCCCTCATATGAAGCATCAATGTCTCCTCTTTCCAGTGATGTGCAATATGATTTTTTAGGTGTTACCATCTCTGAGATATTAAAAAAATGGCGGCGTCCTTTTTCTAAATTTTTTGAATTTTTCTTTTTTTTTGCATTTTCAACCTGGCAACACTGCCACAGTTTTAGAGCCACTGCTATGTTTTACCCCTCATATGAAGCGTCAATGTCTCTTCTTTCCAGTGATGTGCAATATGATTCTGTAGGTGTTACCATCTCTGAGATATTAAAAAAATGGCGGCGTCCTTTTTCTAAATTTTTTGAATTTTTCTTTTTTTTGCATTTTTAACCTGGCAACACTGCCACAGTTTTAGAGCCACTGCTATGATTTACCCCTCATATGAAGCGTCAATGTCTCTTCTTTCCAGTGATGTGCAATATGATTCTGTAGGTGTTACCATCTCTGAGATATTAAGACAATGGCGGCGTCCTTTTTCTAAATTTTCAGAATTTTTATTTTTCGTGCACTTTCAACCTGGCAACACTGCCACAGTTTTAGAGCCACTGCTATGTTTTACCACTCATATGAAGCGTCAATGTCTCTTCTTTCCAGTGATGTGCTATATGGTTCTGTAGGTGTTACCATCTCTGAGATATTAAAACAATGGCGGCGTCCTTTTTCTAAATTTTCTGAATTTTTATTTTTTTTGCACTTTCAACCTGGCAACACTGCCACAGTTTTAGAGCCACTGCTATGTTTTACCCCTCATATGAAGCGACAATGTCCCCTCTTTCCAGTGATGTGCAATATGATTCTGTAGGTGTTACCATCTCTAAGATATTAAAAAAATGGCGGCGTCCTTTTTCTAAATTTTCAGAATTTTTATTTTTTGTGCACTTTCAACCTGGCAACACTGCCACAGTTTTAGAGCCACTGCTATGTTTTACCCCTCATATGAAGCGTCAATGTCTCCTCTTTCCAGTGATGTGCAATATGATTCTGTAGGTGTTACCATCTCTGAGATATTAAAAAAATGGCGGCGTCCTTTTTCTAAATTTTCAGAATTTTTAGTTTTCGTGCACTTTCAACCTGGCAACACTGCCACAGTTTTAGAGCCACTGCTATGTTTTACCCCTCATATGAAGCATCAATGTCTCCTCTTTCCAGTGATGTGCAACATGATTTTTTAGGTGTTACCATCTCTGAGATATAAAAAAATTGGCGGCGTCCTTTTTCTAAATTTTCTGAATTTTTATTTTTCGTGCACTTTCAACCTGGCAACACTGCCACAGTTTAATAGCCACTGCTATGTTTTACCCCTCATATGAAGCGTCAATGTCTCCTCTTTCCAGTGATGTGCAATATGATTCTGTAGGTGTTACCATCTCTGAGATATTAAAAAAATGGCGGCGTCCTTTTTCTAAATTTTCAGAATTTTTAGTTTTCGTGCACTTTCAACCTGGCAACACTGCCACAGTTTTAGAGCCACTGCTATGTTTTACCCCTCATATGAAGCATCAATGTCTCCTCTTTCCAGTGATGTGCAATATGATTTTTTAGGTGTTACCATCTCTGAGATATTAAAAAAATGGCGGCGTCCTTTTTCTAAATTTTTTGAATTTTTCTTTTTTTTTGCATTTTCAACCTGGCAACACTGCCACAGTTTTAGAGCCACTGCTATGTTTTACCCCTCATATGAAGCGTCAATGTCTCTTCTTTCCAGTGATGTGCAATATGGTTCTGTAGGTGTTACCATGTCTGAGATATTAAAACAATGGCGGCGTCCTTTTTCTAAATTTTCAGAATTTTTATTTTTCGTGCACTTTCAACCTGGCAACACTGCCACAGTTTTAGAGCCACTGCTATGTTTTACCCCTCATATGAAGCGTCAATGTCTCCTCCTTCCAGTGATGTGCAATATGATTCTGTAGGTGTTACCATCTCTGAGATATTAAAAAAATGGCGGCGTCCTTTTTCTAAATTTTCTGAATTTTTATTTTTCGTGCACTTTCAACCTGGCAACACTGGCACAGTTTTAGAGCCACTGCTACGTTTTACCCCTCATATGAAGCGTCAATGTCTCTTCTTTCCAGTGATGTGCAATATGATTCTGTAGGTGTTACCATCTCTGAGATATTAAAAAAATGGCGGCGTCCTTTTTCTAAATTTTTTGAATTTTTCTTTTTTTTGCATTTCTAACCTGGCAACACTGCCACAGTTTTAGAGCCACTGCTATGTTTTACCCCTCATATGAAGCGTCAATGTCTCTTCTTTCCAGTGATGTGCAATATGATTCTGTATGTGTTACCATCTCTGAGATATTAAAACAATGGCGGCGTCCTTTTTCTAAATTTTCAGAATTTTTATTTTTCGTGCACTTTCAACCTGGCAACACTGCCACAGTTTTAGAGCCACTGCTATGTTTTACCACTCATATGAAGCGTCAATGTCTCTTCTTTCCAGTGATGTGCAATATGGTTCTGTAGGTGTTACCATGTCTGAGATATTAAAACAATGGCGGCGTCCTTTTTCTAAATTTTCAGAATTTTTATTTTTCGTGCACTTTCAACCTGGCAACACTGCCACAGTTTTAGAGCCACTGCTATGTTTTACCCCTCATATGAAGCGTCAATGTCTCCTCTTTCCAGTGATGTGCAATATGATTCTGTAGGTGTTACCATCTCTGAGATATTAAAAAAATGGCGGCGTCCTTTTTCTAAATTTTCAGAATTTTTAGTTTTCGTGCACTTTCAACCTGGCAACACTGCCACAGTTTTAGAGCCACTGCTATGTTTTACCCCTCATATGAAGCGTCAATGTCTCCTCTTTCCAGTGATGTGCAATAAGATTCTGTAGGTGTTACCATCTCTGAGATATTAAAAAAATGGCGGCGTCCTTTTTCTAAATTTTCAGAATTTTTATTTTTCGTGCACTTTCAACCTGGCAACACTGCCACAGTTTTAGAGCCACTGCTATGTTTTACCCCTCATATGAAGCGCCAATGTCTCCTCTTTCCAGTGATGTGCAATACGATTCTGTAGGTGTTACCATCTCTGAGATATTAAAAAAATGGCGGCGTCCTTTTTCTAAATATTCAGAATTTTTATTTTTTGTGCACTTTCAACCTGGCAACACTGCCACAGTTTTAGAGCCACTGCTATGTTTTACCCCTCATATGAAGCATCAATGTCTCCTCTTTCCAGTGATGTGCAATATGATTTTTTAGGTGTTACCATCTCTGAGATATTAAAAAAATGGCGGCGTCCTTTTTCTAAATTTTTTGAATTTTTCTTTTTTTTTGCATTTTCAACCTGGCAACACTGCCACAGTTTTAGAGCCACTGCTATGTTTTACCCCTCATATGAAGCGTCAATGTCTCTTCTTTCCAGTGATGTGCAATATGATTCTGTAGGTGTTACCATCTCTGAGATATTAAAAAAATGGCGGCGTCCTTTTTCTAAATTTTTTGAATTTTTCTTTTTTTTGCATTTTTAACCTGGCAACACTGCCACAGTTTTAGAGCCACTGCTATGATTTACCCCTCATATGAAGCGTCAATGTCTCTTCTTTCCAGTGATGTGCAATATGATTCTGTAGGTGTTACCATCTCTGAGATATTAAGACAATGGCGGCGTCCTTTTTCTAAATTTTCAGAATTTTTATTTTTCGTGCACTTTCAACCTGGCAACACTGCCACAGTTTTAGAGCCACTGGTATGTTTTACCACTCATATGAAGCGTCAATGTCTCTTCTTTCCAGTGATGTGCTATATGGTTCTGTAGGTGTTACCATCTCTGAGATATTAAAACAATGGCGGCGTCCTTTTTCTAAATTTTCAGAATTTTTATTTTTTGTGCACTTTCAACCTGGCAACACTGCCACAGTTTTAGAGCCACTGCTATGTTTTACCCCTCATATGAAGCGTCAATGTCTCCTCTTTCCAGTGATGTGCAATATGATTCTGTAGGTGTTACCATCTCTGAGATATTAAAAAAATGGCGGCGTCCTTTTTCTAAATTTTCAGAATTTTTAGTTTTCGTGCACTTTCAACCTGGCAACACTGCCACAGTTTTAGAGCCACTGCTATGTTTTACCCCTCATATGAAGCATCAATGTCTCCTCTTTCCAGTGATGTGCAACATGATTTTTTAGGTGTTACCATCTCTGAGATATAAAAAAATTGGCGGCGTCCTTTTTCTAAATTTTCTGAATTTTTATTTTTCGTGCACTTTCAACCTGGCAACACTGCCACAGTTTAATAGCCACTGCTATGTTTTACCCCTCATATGAAGCGTCAATGTCTCCTCTTTCCAGTGATGTGCAATATGATTCTGTAGGTGTTACCATCTCTGAGATATTAAAAAAATGGCGGCGTCCTTTTTCTAAATTTTCAGAATTTTTAGTTTTCGTGCACTTTCAACCTGGCAACACTGCCACAGTTTTAGAGCCACTGCTATGTTTTACCCCTCATATGAAGCATCAATGTCTCCTCTTTCCAGTGATGTGCAATATGATTTTTTAGGTGTTACCATCTCTGAGATATTAAAAAAATGGCGGCGTCCTTTTTCTAAATTTTTTGAATTTTTCTTTTTTTTTGCATTTTCAACCTGGCAACACTGCCACAGTTTTAGAGCCACTGCTATGTTTTACCCCTCATATGAAGCGTCAATGTCTCTTCTTTCCAGTGATGTGCAATATGGTTCTGTAGGTGTTACCATGTCTGAGATATTAAAACAATGGCGGCGTCCTTTTTCTAAATTTTCAGAATTTTTATTTTTCGTGCACTTTCAACCTGGCAACACTGCCACAGTTTTAGAGCCACTGCTATGTTTTACCCCTCATATGAAGCGTCAATGTCTCCTCCTTCCAGTGATGTGCAATATGATTCTGTAGGTGTTACCATCTCTGAGATATTAAAAAAATGGCGGCGTCCTTTTTCTAAATTTTCTGAATTTTTATTTTTCGTGCACTTTCAACCTGGCAACACTGGCACAGTTTTAGAGCCACTGCTACGTTTTACCCCTCATATGAAGCGTCAATGTCTCTTCTTTCCAGTGATGTGCAATATGATTCTGTAGGTGTTACCATCTCTGAGATATTAAAAAAATGGCGGCGTCCTTTTTCTAAATTTTTTGAATTTTTCTTTTTTTTGCATTTCTAACCTGGCAACACTGCCACAGTTTTAGAGCCACTGCTATGTTTTACCCCTCATATGAAGCGTCAATGTCTCTTCTTTCCAGTGATGTGCAATATGATTCTGTATGTGTTACCATCTCTGAGATATTAAAACAATGGCGGCGTCCTTTTTCTAAATTTTCAGAATTTTTATTTTTCGTGCACTTTCAACCTGGCAACACTGCCACAGTTTTAGAGCCACTGCTATGTTTTACCACTCATATGAAGCGTCAATGTCTCTTCTTTCCAGTGATGTGCAATATGGTTCTGTAGGTGTTACCATGTCTGAGATATTAAAACAATGGCGGCGTCCTTTTTCTAAATTTTCAGAATTTTTATTTTTCGTGCACTTTCAACCTGGCAACACTGCCACAGTTTTAGAGCCACTGCTATGTTTTACCCCTCATATGAAGCGTCAATGTCTCCTCTTTCCAGTGATGTGCAATATGATTCTGTAGGTGTTACCATCTCTGAGATATTAAAAAAATGGCGGCGTCCTTTTTCTAAATTTTCAGAATTTTTAGTTTTCGTGCACTTTCAACCTGGCAACACTGCCACAGTTTTAGAGCCACTGCTATGTTTTACCCCTCATATGAAGCGTCAATGTCTCCTCCTTCCAGTGATGTGCAATATGATTCTGTAGGTGTTACCATCTCTGAGATATTAAAAAAATGGCGGCGTCCTTTTTCTAAATTTTCTGAATTTTTATTTTTCGTGCACTTTCAACCTGGCAACACTGGCACAGTTTTAGAGCCACTGCTACGTTTTACCCCTCATATGAAGCGTCAATTTCCCCTCTTTCCAGTGGTGTGCAACATGATTTTTTAGGTGTTACCATCTCTGAGATATAAAAAAATTGGCGGCGTCCTTTTTCTAAATTTTCTGAATTTTTATTTTTCGTGCACTTTCAACCTGGCAACACTGCCACAGTTTAATAGCCACTGCTATGTTTTACCCCTCATATGAAGCGTCAATGTCTCTTCTTTCCAGTGATGTGCAATATGATTCTGTAGGTGTTACCATCTCTGAGATATTAAAAAAATGGCGGCGTCCTTTTTCTAAATTTTTTGAATTTTTCTTTTTTTTGCATTTCTAACCTGGCAACACTGCCACAGTTTTAGAGCCACTGCTATGTTTTACCCCTCATATGAAGCGTCAATGTCTCTTCTTTCCAGTGATGTGCAATATGATTCTGTAGGTGTTACCATCTCTGAGATATTAAAACAATGGCGGCGTCCTTTTTCTAAATTTTCAGAATTTTTATTTTTTGTGCACTTTCAACCTGGCAACACTGCCACAGTTTTAGAGCCACTGCTATGTTTTACCACTCATATGAAGCGTCAATGTCTCTTCTTTCCAGTGATGTGCAATATGGTTCTGTAGGTGTTACCATGTCTGAGATATTAAAACAATGGCGGCGTCCTTTTTCTAAATTTTCAGAATTTTTATTTTTCGTGCACTTTCAACCTGGCAACACTGCCACAGTTTTAGAGCCACTGCTATGTTTTACCCCTCATATGAAGCGTCAATGTCTCCTCTTTCCAGTGATGTGCAATATGATTCTGTAGGTGTTACCATCTCTGAGATATTAAAAAAATGGCGGCGTCCTTTTTCTAAATTTTCAGAATTTTTAGTTTTCGTGCACTTTCAACCTGGCAACACTGCCACAGTTTTAGAGCCACTGCTATGTTTTACCCCTCATATGAAGCGTCAATGTCTCCTCCTTCCAGTGATGTGCAATATGATTCTGTAGGTGTTACCATCTCTGAGATATTAAAAAAATGGCGGCGTCCTTTTTCTAAATTTTCTGAATTTTTATTTTTCGTGCACTTTCAACCTGGCAACACTGGCACAGTTTTAGAGCCACTGCTACGTTTTACCCCTCATATGAAGCGTCAATTTCCCCTCTTTCCAGTGGTGTGCAACATGATTTTTTAGGTGTTACCATCTCTGAGATATAAAAAAATTGGCGGCGTCCTTTTTCTAAATTTTCTGAATTTTTATTTTTCGTGCACATTCAACCTGGCAACACTGCCACAGTTTAATAGCCACTGCTATGTTTTACCCCTCATATGAAGCGTCAATGTCTCCTCTTTCCAGTGATGTGCAATATGGTTCTGTAGGTGTTACCATGTCTGAGATATTAAAACAATGGCGGCGTCCTTTTTCTAAATTTTCAGAATTTTTATTTTTCGTGCACTTTCAACCTGGCAACACTGCCACAGTTTTAGAGCCACTGCTATGTTTTACCCCTCATATGAAGCGTCAATGTCTCCTCTTTCCAGTGATGTGCAATATGATTCTGTAGGTGTTACCATCTCTGAGATATTAAAAAAATGGCGGCGTCCTTTTTCTAAATTTTCAGAATTTTTAGTTTTCGTGCACTTTCAACCTGGCAACACTGCCACAGTTTTAGAGCCACTGCTATGTTTTACCCCTCATATGAAGCGTCAATGTCTCCTCCTTCCAGTGATGTGCAATATGATTCTGTAGGTGTTACCATCTCTGAGATATTAAAAAAATGGCGGCGTCCTTTTTCTAAATTTTCTGAATTTTTATTTTTCGTGCACTTTCAACCTGGCAACACTGGCACAGTTTTAGAGCCACTGCTACGTTTTACCCCTCATATGAAGCGTCAATTTCCCCTCTTTCCAGTGGTGTGCAACATGATTTTTTAGGTGTTACCATCTCTGAGATATAAAAAAATTGGCGGCGTCCTTTTTCTAAATTTTCTGAATTTTTATTTTTCGTGCACTTTCAACCTGGCAACACTGCCACAGTTTAATAGCCACTGCTATGTTTTACCCCTCATATGAAGCGTCAATGTCTCCTCTTTCCAGTGATGTGCAATATGATTCTGTAGGTGTTACCATCTCTGAGATATTAAAACAATGGCGGCGTCCTTTTTCTAAATTTTCAGAATTTTTAGTTTTCGTGCACTTTCAACCTGGCAACACTGCCACAGTTTTAGAGCCACTGCTATGTTTTACCCCTCATATGAAGCGTCAATGTCTCCTCTTTCTAGTGATGTGCAATATGATTCTGTAGGTGTTACCATCTCTGAGATATTAAAAAAATGGCGGCGTCCTTTTTCTAAATTTTCAGAATTTTTAGTTTTCGTGCACTTTCAACCTGGCAACACTGCCACAGTTTAATAGCCACTGCTATGTTTTACCCCTCATATGAAGCGTCAATGTCTCCTCTTTCCAGTGATGTGCAATACGATTCTGTAGGTGTTACCATCTCTGAGATTTTAAAACAATGGCGGCGTCCTTTTTCTAAATTTTCAGAATTTTTATTTTTCGTGCACTTTCAACCTGGCAACACTGCCACAGTTTTAGAGCCACTGCTATGTTTTACCCCTCATATGAAGCGCCAATGTCTCCTCTTTCCAGTGATGTGCAATACGATTCTGTAGGTGTTACCATCTCTGAGATATTAAAAAAATGGCGGCGTCCTTTTTCTAAATATTCAGAATTTTTATTTTTTGTGCACTTTCAACCTGGCAACACTGCCACAGTTTTAGAGCCACTGCTATGTTTTACCCCTCATATGAAGCATCAATGTCTCCTCTTTCCAGTGATGTGCAATATGATTTTTTAGGTGTTACCATCTCTGAGATATTAAAAAAATGGCGGCGTCCTTTTTCTAAATTTTTTGAATTTTTCTTTTTTTTGCATTTTCAACCTGGCAACACTGCCACAGTTTTAGAGCCACTGCTATGTTTTACCCCTCATATAAAGCGTCAATGTCTCTTCTTTCCAGTGATGTGCAATATGATTCTGTAGGTGTTACCATCTCTGAGATATAAAAAAATTGGCGGCGTCCTTTTTCTAAATTTTCTGAATTTTTATTTTTCGTGCACTTTCAACCTGGCAACACTGCCACAGTTTAATAGCCACTGCTATGTTTTACCCCTCATATGAAGCGTCAATGTCTCCTCTTTCCAGTGATGTGCAATATGGTTCTGTAGGTGTTACCATGTCTGAGATATTAAAACAATGGCGGCGTCCTTTTTCTAAATTTTCAGAATTTTTATTTTTCGTGCACTTTCAACCTGGCAACACTGCCACAGTTTTAGAGCCACTGCTATGTTTTACCCCTCATATGAAGCGTCAATGTCTCCTCTTTCCAGTGATGTGCAATATGATTCTGTAGGTGTTACCATCTCTGAGATATTAAAAAAATGGCGGCGTCCTTTTTCTAAATTTTCAGAATTTTTAGTTTTCGTGCACTTTCAACCTGGCAACACTGCCACAGTTTTAGAGCCACTGCTATGTTTTACCCCTCATATGAAGCGTCAATGTCTCCTCCTTCCAGTGATGTGCAATATGATTCTGTAGGTGTTACCATCTCTGAGATATTAAAAAAATGGCGGCGTCCTTTTTCTAAATTTTCTGAATTTTTATTTTTCGTGCACTTTCAACCTGGCAACACTGGCACAGTTTTAGAGCCACTGCTACGTTTTACCCCTCATATGAAGCGTCAATTTCCCCTCTTTCCAGTGGTGTGCAACATGGTTTTTTAGGTGTTACCATCTCTGAGATATAAAAAAATTGGCGGCGTCCTTTTTCTAAATTTTCTGAATTTTTATTTTTCGTGCACTTTCAACCTGGCAACACTGCCACAGTTTAATAGCCACTGCTATGTTTTACCCCTCATATGAAGCGTCAATGTCTCCTCTTTCCAGTGATATGCAATATGATTCTGTAGGTGTTACCATCTCTGAGATATTAAAACAATGGCGGCGTCCTTTTTCTAAATTTTCAGAATTTTTAGTTTTCGTGCACTTTCAACCTGGCAACACTGCCACAGTTTTAGAGCCACTGCTATGTTTTACCCCTCATATGAAGCGTCAATGTCTCCTCTTTCTAGTGATGTGCAATATGATTCTGTAGGTGTTACCATCTCTGAGATATTAAAAAAATGGCGGCGTCCTTTTTCTAAATTTTCAGAATTTTTAGTTTTCGTGCACTTTCAACCTGGCAACACTGCCACAGTTTAATAGCCACTGCTATGTTTTACCCCTCATATGAAGCGTCAATGTCTCCTCTTTCCAGTGATGTGCAATACGATTCTGTAGGTGTTACCATCTCTGAGATTTTAAAACAATGGCGGCGTCCTTTTTCTAAATTTTCAGAATTTTTATTTTTCGTGCACTTTCAACCTGGCAACACTGCCACAGTTTTAGAGCCACTGCTATGTTTTACCCCTCATATGAAGCGCCAATGTCTCCTCTTTCCAGTGATGTGCAATACGATTCTGTAGGTGTTACCATCTCTGAGATATTAAAAAAATGGCGGCGTCCTTTTTCTAAATATTCAGAATTTTTATTTTTTGTGCACTTTCAACCTGGCAACACTGCCACAGTTTTAGAGCCACTGCTATGTTTTACCCCTCATATGAAGCATCAATGTCTCCTCTTTCCAGTGATGTGCAATATGATTTTTTAGGTGTTACCATCTCTGAGATATTAAAAAAATGGCGGCGTCCTTTTTCTAAATTTTTTGAATTTTTCTTTTTTTTGCATTTTCAACCTGGCAACACTGCCACAGTTTTAGAGCCACTGCTATGTTTTACCCCTCATATAAAGCGTCAATGTCTCTTCTTTCCAGTGATGTGCAATATGATTCTGTAGGTGTTACCATCTCTGAGATATTAAAAAAATGGCGGCGTCCTTTTTCTAAATTTTCTGAATTTTTATTTTTCGTGCACTTTCAACCTGGCAACACTGGCACAGTTTTAGAGCCACTGCTACGTTTTACCCCTCATATGAAGCGTCAATTTCCCCTCTTTCTAGTGATGTGCAATATGATTCTGTAGGTGTTACCATCTCTGAGATATTAAAAAAATGGCGGCGTCCTTTTTCTAAATTTTTTGAATTTTTCTTTTTTTTGCATTTTCAACCTGGCAACACTGCCACAGTTTTAGAGCCACTGCTATGTTTTACCCCTCATATGAAGCGTCAATGTCTCTTCTTTCCAGTGATGTGCAATATGATTCTGTAGGTGTTACCATCTCTGAGATATTAAAAAAATGGCGGCGTCCTTTTTCTAAATTTTCTGAATTTTTATTTTTCGTGCACTTTCAACCTGGCAACACTGCCACAGTTTTAGAGCCACTGCTATGTTTTACCCCTCATATGAAGCGTCAATGTCTCCTCTTTCTAGTGATGTGCAATATGATTCTGTAGGTGTTACCATCTCTGAGATATTAAAAAAATGGCGGCGTCCTTTTTCTAAATTTTCAGAATTTTTAGTTTTCGTGCACTTTCAACCTGGCAACACTGCCACAGTTTAATAGCCACTGCTATGTTTTACCCCTCATATGAAGCGTCAATGTCTCCTCTTTCCAGTGATGTGCAATACGATTCTGTAGGTGTTACCATCTCTGAGATTTTAAAACAATGGCGGCGTCCTTTTTCTAAATTTTCAGAATTTTTATTTTTCGTGCACTTTCAACCTGGCAACACTGCCACAGTTTTAGAGCCACTGCTATGTTTTACCCCTCATATGAAGCGCCAATGTCTCCTCTTTCCAGTGGTGTGCAATACGATTCTGTAGGTGTTACCATCTCTGAGATATTAAAAAAATGGCGGCGTCCTTTTTCTAAATATTCAGAATTTTTATTTTTTGTGCACTTTCAACCTGGCAACACTGCCACAGTTTTAGAGCCACTGCTATGTTTTACCCCTCATATGAAGCGTCAATGTCTCCTCTTTCCAGTGATGTGCAATATGATTCTATAGGTGTTACCATCTCTGAGATATTAAAAAAATGGCGGCGTCCTTTTTCTAAATTTTCAGAATTTTTATTTTTCGTGCACTTTCAACCTGGCAACACTGCCACAGTTTTAGAGCCACTGCTATGTTTTACCCCTCATATGAAGCGTCAATGTCTCCTCTTTCCAGTGATGTGCAATATGATTCTGTAGGTGTTACCATCTCTGAGATATTAAAAAAATGGCGGCGTCCTTTTTCTAAATTTTCAGAATTTTTAGTTTTCGTGCACTTTCAACCTGGCAACACTGCCACAGTTTTAGAGCCACTGCTATGTTTTACCCCTCATATGAAGCGTCAATGTCTCCTCTTTCCAGTGATGTGCAATACGATTCTGTAGGTGTTACCATCTCTGAGATATTAAAACAATGGCGGCGTCCTTTTTCTAAATTTTCAGAATTTTTATTTTTCGTGCACTTTCAACCTGGCAACACTGCCACAGTTTTAGAGCCACTGCTATGTTTTACCCCTCATATGAAGCATAAATGTCTCCTCTTTCCAGTGATGTGCAATATGATTTTTTAGGTGTTACCATCTCTGAGATATTAAAAAAATGGCGGCGTCCTTTTTCTAAATTTTTTGAATTTTTCTTTTTTTTGCATTTTCAACCTGGCAACACTGCCACAGTTTTAGAGCCACTGCTATGATTTACCCCTCATATGAAGCGTCAATGTCTCTTCTTTCCAGTGATGTGCAATATGATTCTGTAGGTGTTACCATCTCTGAGATATTAAAACAATGGCGTTGTCCTTTTTCTAAATTTTCAGAATTTTTATTTTTCGTGCACTTTCAACCTGGCAACACTGCCACAGTTTTAGAGCCACTGCTATGTTTTACCCCTCATATGAAGCGTCAATGTCTCTTCTTTCCAGTGATGTGCAATATGATTCTGTAGGTGTTACCATCTCTGAGATATTAAAAAAATGGCGGCGTCCTTTTTCTAAATTTTTTGAATTTTTCTTTTTTTTGCATTTCTAACCTGGCAACACTGCCACAGTTTTAGAGCCACTGCTATGTTTTACCCCTCATATGAAGCGTCAATGTCTCTTCTTTCCAGTGATGTGCAATATGATTCTGTAGGTGTTACCATCTCTGAGATATTAAAAAAATGGCGGCGTCCTTTTTCTAAATTTTTTGAATTTTTCTTTTTTTTGCATTTTTAACCTGGCAACACTGCCACAGTTTTAGAGCCACTGCTATGATTTACCCCTCATATGAAGCGTCAATGTCTCTTCTTTCCAGTGATGTGCAATATGATTCTGTAGGTGTTACCATCTCTGAGATATTAAAACAATGGCGGCGTCCTTTTTCTAAATTTTCAGAATTTTTATTTTTCGTGCACTTTCAACCTGGCAACACTGCCACAGTTTTAGAGCCACTGCTATGTTTTACCCCTCATATGAAGCGTCAATGTCTCCTCTTTCCAGTGATGTGCAATATGATTCTGTAGGTGTTACCATCTCTGAGATATTAAAACAATGGCGGCGTCCTTTTTCTAAATTTTCAGAATTTTTAGTTTTCGTGCACTTTCAACCTGGCAACACTGCCACAGTTTTAGAGCCACTGCTATGTTTTACCCCTCATATGAAGCGTCAATGTCTCCTCTTTCCAGTGATGTGCAATATGATTCTGTAGGTGTTACCATCTCTGAGATATTAAAACAATGGCGGCGTCCTTTTTCTAAATTTTCTGAATTTTTATTTTTCGTGCACTTTCAACCTGGCAACACTGCCACAGTTTAATAGCCACTGCTATGTTTTACCCCTCATATGAAGCGTCAATGTCTCCTCTTTCCAGTGATGTGCAATATGATTCTGTAGGTGTTACCATCTCTGAAATATTAAAACAATGGCGGCGTCCTTTTTCAAAATTTTCAGAATTTTTAGTTTTCGTGCACTTTCAACCTGGCAACACTGCCACAGTTTTAGAGCCACTGCTATGTTTTACCCCTCATATGAAGCGTCAATGTCTCCTCTTTCCAGTGATGTGCAATATGATTCTGTAGGTGTTACCATCTCTGAGATATTAAAAAAATGGCGGCGTCCTTTTTCTAAATTTTCTGAATTTTTATTTTTCGTGCACTTTCAACCTGGCAACACTGGCACAGTTTTAGAGCCACTGCTACGTTTTACCCCTCATATGAAGCGTCAATTTCCCCTCTTTCCAGTGGTGTGCAACATGATTTTTTAGGTGTTACCATCTCTGAGATATAAAAAAAATGGTGGCGTCCTTTTTCTAAATTTTCAGAATTTTTATTTTTTGTGCACTTTCAACCTGGCAACACTGGCTGGACAGGAAGGAGATCCTAAACATCACAAGACCTAAAGGCCGAATACTTATCCGAGGACCGTACTTACCCGCGGAAAGGATTGAACGCTACCTGCAGTTCCTCAATCCGGAACTCCAAAGCAGGGAGTGGAAAGTCCTGGAAACGGGCGAGTACACAGAAAATGGCATGGAAGTCACTATACTCCTTAGCCACAAATCGCTACCGCTGCTCCGTAAGCGAGAGTTTAAAGTCCGCGTAGGCATAACCCGCTGTAAACTCAGGCTGGTTGCGGCGACACAAAAAGATGGTTAAGAAGAAGAGACTTCCCGTGATGAAGATAGTGCAAATAAATCTTCATCACAGTAAGGCGGCCAGCGCCAATCTGGTTCTCCTCATGGAAACCAATAAGGTCGATATCGCCCTAATACAGGAACCCTGGACCTACCGGGGGAATATAAGAGAGTTGAACTCCAAAGACTTGCTTATCTACAGCAATACACCAGAAAATGGTAAGTCTAGAACTTGCATTGTCGCCAAAAAACAGATTAAACTTTGTCTCCTACCTAGCCTCAGCGATACCGACCAGACAGTTGTCAGATGGGACAGGGAGGGTAAAAACACACTGGTACTGGCGGCCATATACATGCCGCACGAATCTTTGAGTCCACCGTCCGAACAAACTGACTCACTGATTAAAACAGCAGAACGTGGGAAATGGGACGTGATCTTAGGCTGTGATGCCAACTCCCATCATACACTGTGGGGTAGTTCCGACATCAATGTCCGTGTTGAGTCCCTTTTAGAATTTATAATTAAAAACAACTTGTTAATAGCCAATGTTGGCAACGAACCAACCTTTATAACAAGGAACAGACGCGAGGTCCTTGACATTACTCTTATAAGTAACTCGCTGACCCTTTCTGTGCAGGATTGGAAGGTTTCGTCAGAACCATCCTTCTCAGATCACAGAATCATAGAATTTCATATTAACGAAAAGAATGTCCCATTAGGCAAATATAGAAACCCTAGATTGACCAACTGGGAAACTTTCTTATCCGAAGTAACAAAATTTGGGCGGACACTAAATCTGCAAAAAACAGAAACGCCAGAAGAAATCGAAGCAACATCAACAATGTTGAACCAAATTCTGAGCAAAGCCTTCGACAAGGCCTGTCCCTTACGGACAATAAAGAATAGGAAGTCTCCACCATGGTGGACGAAAGATCTCCTTCAACTAAGAAGGAAAACTAGAGCTCTTTTTAATCATGCAAAGGCCACTAATTCCCAGACCGACTGGGACACTTATAAAGACGGCCAAAGAAAATTTAAAAAGGCCATTACTAGTGCTAAACGCTCAACATGGCGCATGTTCTGTAGCAGTATTGAAACTACCACAGAATCAGCCAGACTTAGGAAAATATTATGCAAAGAATCAGCGGTTCCAGGTTATCTCAAGGACACTAATGGTGAGTGGACACAATCAAGTGAAGATACTCTTAGTCTGTTACTACGGACTCATTTTCCGGGTTGCACCCCGAACCAGACGAACTTGTCAAGAGATATTACCACAATAGCGACTGTTCCAAAAGAACTTATAACCGTAGAAAAACTTAACTGGGCAATAGATACTTTCTCTCCGTTCAAATCCCCTGGATGCGACGGGATTTTTCCAATCATGCTCCAGAAAGCTAAGACCACCATTATACCGGTCCTAAAAAGAATTTTCATTCGCAGTCTGGAATGCGGCTATATTCCTAACGCCTGGCGAGAGGTCAAGGTTGTCTTCATTCCGAAGGCGGGAAAATCAAGCCACACCACTGCCAAAGACTACAGACCTATAAGTTTGACATCATTCATTCTTAAAACATTTGAGAAATTAATGAGCATCTTTATACGTGGTCGACTGGATGATAGTGTTATGTCCACAGCTCAACATGCCTATACGAAAGGCAGAGGGGTGGAGACTGCATTGCATGAGGTTGTTAGCACTTTAGAGAAGTCATTAAATGACAAAGAATACACACTGGCCGCGTTTCTGGACATTGAAGGAGCCTTCAATAACGTGAAAACGTGCGCAGAAAAGAGAGCACTTCAGAACTTGAATGTTGATCAATCTCTCACCAATGTAATCATAAGCTTGCTCAGTGATAGAAACATCAACGCAAAATTAGGCGACATTGAACTCCGAGTAACTGCGTCAAGAGGCACTCCACAGGGAGGAGTCATCTCCCCTTTACTCTGGGTCCTTGTCATTAATGAAATATTAATGAAATTTAACAATATGGGGGTTAAAGTAACTGCATATGCAGATGATGTAGTTATTCTTGCTAAAGGAAAGTTTCTACCGACCTTAAGCGACCTGTTAGGAAACTCACTTAGGGTGCTAAGTTCATGGACAAAACAATGCGGCCTTGGGGTCAACCCCCAGAAGACTGAGCTTGTCTTGTTCACGAATAAGAGAATAATACCACAATTTGAACCACCAATCTTGGATGGAACACCCCTAAGAGTAGCATACAGTGCGAAATATTTAGGAATTATCCTTGATAGGAAACTCAATTGGAAACCGAATGTCAATGAAAGAGTGAAGAAAGCAGCGAATGCTGGGGGACCTAACCCCAAAATTATCTTATGGATGTACACGGCGATCGTGCGGCCTATACTCACATATGGCAGCGTAGTCTGGTGGCAAGCCGCGCGCAAGGCAACCAATCTCAGGTTAATGACTAAAATACAAAGAATTGCGTGTATAGGGACGACCAGCGCATTGAGAACCACACCTACGGCGGGACTAGAGGCAATTCTCAATTTGACACCTCTGGACCTATACATGGAAGAGTCTGCTGCTAAAAGTGCCCTAAGGATAAGCCAAGCTTACACTTGGAATCACTACAATTTCGGGCATGCACAGATTTTAAGTAAATACTTAGGAAATGTCACTTCTGACTATATGACTCCCCATCTGGACTTCGGCATACCATTCTCCTGCTCATTCCCGAGTAGAGAGGAATGGAATACCAATGAACCCACGAAAAGAAAATCAATATCCATCTACACGGATGGATCAAAGATGGACTGTGGAACCGGTGCCGGCATATTCTCTGAGGAATTAAACATACACTGCTCAATCAGGCTACCTGATAGTAGTAGTGTGTTCCAAGCGGAGGTGCTGGCTATCGCGGAAGCGGCCCGTAGGTTGTCAATTTTGGCAATACCTCGTAGGGATATTACCATCTTCATTGACAGCCAGGCGGCTATAAGTGCAGTTTCTGCACATGAAATAAAATCCAAACTAGTCCAACGCTGCCGCGAAGAGCTCAAGGTTCTTTGCTTGCAGCACACCACGAATCTCTGCTGGGTCCCTGGACATAGCGACATAACCGGCAATGAGAGGGCGGATGAACTGGCGAGAATTGGGTCCGCAATGGACCATGCCAGAGCACTTCAGTCGATCAAGCCACCGCTTTGCAACCTTAGAGAGCGGGTGGAAAACAAGATTCGTATGAAAACCAACAACAGGTGGAAAGAACTACCTACCTGTGAAATATCGCGGAAGCTTTGGCCAGAATATAACAGTGGCCGGACCAATAAACTCTTACAGTTTAGCAGGTCTTCACTATCTAGGCTAGTAGGGGCTCTAACTGGTCATAACTTCCTAAGAAACCACACAATGAAACTTAATCTCAAAGATGACGACATATGCAGAGGCTGCGGAGACGAGGAAGTCCACGAGGACACACCTCACTTCCTTTGTCACTGTCCGAGTCTCGGTCACTTGAGGAACAGAACACTTGGGAGATACTACTTCCAAGACTTACAAGAACTTTCTGATGTCTCACTGTCTGATCTTTACAGGTTTTTGAGGACGTCGGGATGGCTGGACAGCGTCTGTTAACCACACTGAGGAAGGGAAAGAGGACAACCGATACAACACCAACGGTTAACCCCCAAAAAACGGGCATCACAATGGGTCCACGAGGACCTAAGTGTGGCATTGCAGGGTACGCCCTGCTCTACCTACCCATCTACCTAACCTAACCTGGCTAGCAGTCAATGTATAGTATGTCAATGATTTGATTACTCAGGTGACAGCTACAGGTGTGTGTGTGGTTGACAAAACAGAGATGAAATAAAATATATCGGAAAAGTGCTACCACTGCTAGTTTTTATAAGCGTACTTAAAAGTTTTAAAATGTAGGAATTGTTTTTTTTTTATATTGAAATTTTTATTTGAAGGTATTAAAAAAGAAAACAAAATGAGCGCAGAAAAAATAAAGGGCCCAGCAAAAAAAGTGTAAAATAGAGCGCTGACAAGAAAGAGGACGTCCTCACAAAAATAGATGTTTTGGAAACCGTAGTATACTGTATGCCTAGTCTGTTATTTTGAAATCGTGTTATTGGTTTGATTTTGTTCTGTTGAATTTGGTTGCAAGGACTGACTCCAACAAATCGCTTGAAATAGGGAATGAAAAAAGGATTACTTTTATTTGCACTGGATGCAATATCTGTCGATATCTATATAACTAAGTATCTGTGATAGTATCCAGACCTTTTTACTTTAAATAGTTTTCTTTTTTCAACTTTATAAATAAATGAAATAAAACTAATGAAACAAATATTGTACGTTTTAGTACAAGTAAAATGTGCTCGATGTTACGAATTGTTCGATTTAAGGAATGCACCTGGGGTCGAAACGCGTCGTCTGTGAACAAGCAATACATGACGGAATTTGTTCTTGTTTCACATGTAAATCAACGTAATGCTCGTTCACGGAAAACGCAATTCGACCCCTGGACATTATATCATTCGTTATACTGGACCACCACTATACTCTCAAAATCCTCTTAAGGGTTCAAAGGAAAAAGGTTTGAAACATTTGTTATAACGAAAAATTTTGTGAAATTGAAGCGAATTCTCATTTGGGTTTACAAAGATAATAAATTAAAACTAATAAAAAAGAGCAAAATAGTAGAAGGACTATAAAGTAATGACATTGGAATGTAAGCCGTGCATAATCCTCTTTTTTGTACCCCACACCTTCTCACAAGTAAAAAAAAAAACACTGTGATTTGCAAACAGTGAACTTTATAACTGACCTACAGATATTTGAAACAAAAACAATAATAATATGTACTAATAATAATTGTTATAATTGAGTTAATTTTATTTTTTCTATATATGACGTGTTATACAATGTATTTTAATGCTTGTTAGTAATAACTTACTTAAGTGTTATCACCAAACAATATTGATTTATATTTACAGTGTTGGGGCTAAAGGCGTAAAAATAAATAAGTGTTATTATAATTCATGATTAAAAAAGTCTACCGTAAAAAATATTACTTATCGAGGACACTATATACTATTTTTTATTTCAAATATTTACAAGAATGTGTTCTTAGTAACTACGTATGCGAAATAATTTTATATGCATTAAAATCTAGAAAATACTTATCACTACGATTCTTTACCCCAACTTTAGTATACATTAATCTTAAAATACTTTTTTATAAAGAATTAGTAGATATAATTCAAACAAATATCAACACTTTTTTTATTCAAGAATGTGTTACAACATTTTCACGAAAGTTTTTTATTTTTTGAACAAAATATCCTTCTAAACTTTCCGCACATTTATAAAATGCTGATTCTTTAGGGTTATAATAGCGGCAGTTATCGAATATCTTCGTCATATCACCAATGAATTCGGACAATTTAGTATAAACTTGGGCTAGTATTTTTTGTTCAATCTGTTTTAAATCTAGAAAAAAAGCATACAAAAATGTATTCAAATAACACAGCTAGAGGAATTTAAAAATTACCCATTGGCTCTTTTATAACATTGTAGTAGTCGGGCGCCTCCTCTGGATCTACTGGTTCCATAAACGGCCATGCGTTTTTGTGATTCTGTAAACAAAAATTTAAGTTGATCATAATCATAATACAAGCTCAAATCAAAACCTGTTTTTTTGCGATTAAAAATGAAATTAATTGATTTGCATAAAGGTAACATTTCTTTATTGTTTAGCAAGTGCCCCTGTTCCTCTCCAACAGCAATCATTTTAAATTTTTCCTGAATTTGATTCTGGTGGCGTTAGCCGTATTCAGAACTGCTGCCAAACAAGCAGGGCCCTGGCTCTGCAGGTTGCTGTCCGTGCAACCCAACCATTGAAAACCTACCATGGGACATAAAAAATCTGCCCCATATTTTTTTTTTTACCCATATTATGGGTAAGCTAAATAAATATTGAACTGTATACTTTGGATGGACAAGACATCATCACTGTGTCTGGTTGTGGTTAGAGCCGGACACTCACAGAAAAAATTGAACACTGTTTATCTCTCATTACTTGTGTCAGCGGACCTACGGGAGTGGGGGATCGGAGGATGCCAAGCTTTGCTGCGTCACTTTTACAAATAATATTGAAGTTTACAAAATCTTTCGGCGAATCAATTTATTGTTGCAATGAAGTGAAAACGAAAATCAAGGTCGGTAAAGAACTCACCGAGACCATCGATGTCTAAAAAGGCGATGCGCTGTCATGTTACTTCTTTAACTCGTTCTTGAAAGAATAGTGAAGAACTAATACGCCAACAACACAAGAGAGGCGGCGAAGATGGGTGGGAAGTGGGAACTCAGACAATGACACCAGCGCTGAGGTTAAACGTAGAATAACTCTTGCAAATTGTTTTGCTTCGGGTAAAGAAGGCAATGCAAGATGTACCTCTTTCGAACAACAAAAGTGACCCTTTATAAGACCCTTATCGTCTCAGCAATGCTCTATGGCGCAAAGTCATGGATTCTATCAAATGCGGATGAGGTTACTCTTGGTTGTTTCGACAGGAAAATTCTTCGATAAATTTTGGTCCCGTCTGCATAGAGGGTGAATGGAGAAGAAGTTTCAACGACGAACTGTACAGGCTATAAATTAACATCGACCTATCCAGAAGAGTAAAGGTTCAACGACTGATGTGGCTAGGTCATGTATAGCGAATGAACACGAATGCTCCGGTCTGGCCCAGAAGATCATCGAGTCCACAACTGAGGGACGGTGAGGTAGAAAGATGTCGACTCAGGTTTAGCAACTTATTGTGCGAAACCGGACACAGCCGGCTGGAGACGCTTGTTGGTTATACGTATAACCTTAAGATTAGATTTGGAGGAATATGATTTCGTGATAGAGTAGGGTATTAGGGCAAAATAGAACTATGTAGCAGATGCATAGATTTTTCAGAAATGGAACAAATTCATAGCAATTGCAATAATGCTTTGAAAGTCACTACAAGTAAAAAAAATCTAATTATTCATAAGCAATATGAAAAAGCAAAACAAAAATTGTTTCGGCTTTAACTGGGGCCTTAATATGTATTTGTGTTTTTTCCGGATTGAATCTCCAGTGCCGGTTCAGCCACACTAGCGCCCTGTGCTAGATTTTCAAAAAAAAAAAAAACGCCCTTTTTCAATCAGCACCAGAGTAATCTAATAGTGACAGTGAGATATGCCATTAGTCAAAGCCACAGAAATTCCTTATGCAGAACCGCCTGCGCAGTAACGATTCTTCGCGTTCATCCCTCGCAGCTCGCAGCTTTCCTTTTTCACAATAGATTTTCAAAGTCACTTAAGTGAAATAGAATATGTACTAAATTTTCATATAGGTACAGTATACAAAGCTTTGTAACTGTAAGAAAAATTTGTTACTCTCTTTCGTAGATGAGAAATATTATCCATTATGTGCAGAATCAAAAACATGCTCGTTCAAACACAAACCCGTTACGGCGGGCTAAGCGTTCATAGAATTTTATCCGTTGAATTCGAAATTATTCATAACATGTAGTTAGTATTTTTTTCTTAAGAAAAAGTGAACAATTGCTTAAAATGATTACGAAAAACAAACATTGCATTTTAACGGTTTTTTATTTTGCCCAATGATCTATAAAGATCATTAGCGGAAAATAAAACAACTCGGATCCGGGTTTCCTTTGTATGGCTTTTTAATATTTGACAATTGAAAAAGCAATTATATGAAATGCTTATTTATTTTTGACGTGGCATTATATAGAAAAGGTAAATAAATTGGGTTTTTCTTACAGTTAATTAACTTTATAATATAATATCAATACCATTCGAATGAGAGGACAATTTTTTTAAGGAAATATTCACCCCTATCGTGGAATACGGCGTATTTGAGATTCACTTTCAATTTCCATGTACATCGTGAAATCCGCCGGGGGGACTATCTTATCGACAGGTATTTTCAATACAAAATTGGTCGGTTTTGTATTAAATGACAGCATTTGAGCAGTGATAGAGCAAAGCAATAGATCTCACGCGTGAGATAGAGAGAACTAATCTCCGGATCACGAATCATGATCAAGTTCAATAGCGAAATCTTGCACTGTTGTTGTAAACCATGGAAATCAATGATCTATTTAGATCAAGTGGGTAAAATAAAAAAAAACGCCTATTGTTGTAGAAAATAGTAATGAATTTGAGCCAACTTTTATCAGTTATTTAAGAAAAATGTAAATACACATGCAGTCGATGTTATAAATAAATATTTTGGCGCGACAGGTCTATGGGACCCAAGGCCTAGCTTCTCACAACCATTCGTTTTGTGTGGGTTTTCAATTTTTGGGACGAATGGAAGGGATCTACAATTTTACGCCGAGTCCAAACGGCTAATTGAGAAGCTCATTCATGACAGTTTTACTCTCGTATGTTTGTCAGACGTTCGCGAGAGGTGGCGCAGTGGAAAAAAACCTTAAGATGTAATTTGGCCCTCTCGGGACTCGAACCTGGAACCCCTCGCTTGGTAGCCCAACACACTACCACTAAGCCACTGCGTCGATGTTAATGATATCAAAAAGCAGTTAATACGTTACCATATCTGTTCTAATTACGGCTATCGCGAATTAATTCCGATAAAATTGCATTCCACAAGAAAGGAGACCCTCTAAACTGAACCAACTATAGAGGCATCAGTCTCCTAAACACTGCGTATAAGATCATATCTGCTATACTGTGTGAACGCCTAAAACCATTCGTCAACGATCTGATAGGTCCCTATCAGTGCGGTTTTAGGCCCGGTAAGTCCACAACCGACCAAATATTCACACTACGGCAGATCCTGGAGAAAACCCAAGAAGTCCAAATCAATACCCACCATCTGTTCATCGATTTTAAGACCGCATATGACAGCATTTATAAAGAGGAGCTATACAGAGCCATGTCTAGTTTTGGCATCCCTGCCAAACTCGTCAGATTGTGCAGAATGACGATGGAGAACGCTCGCTGCTCCATAAAGCTCAGAAACAATCTCACCGAGACCTTTGATGTCAGAAAAGGATTTAGACAGGGTGATGCGCTGTCATGTGACTTCTTTAACATCATTCTTGAGAAAATTGTGCGCAACTAACAATCCAACACCAGAGGCACAATTTTCCATAAGTCTGCGCAACTGCTTGCATACGCGGACGATATTGACATTATTATTAGTATTAGTACGGAATTTTGAGGTAGTTAGGGACTTTGTCTACCTAGGCTCCGCTATTAATTCTGACAACGACACCACAGCATTCATTGTTGTTTAAATATTCTATTCTCGAACTCCATGACATTCCACCACGGATTGTAGCATTTTTTTTTTGTATGTTTTTGCATGTCACACGGATTTTGATTGAATTAAAAATGCAAATGGTAATATTTGACTCAACAATTCGTTCTTCAGTTACAATTATTATCAGGAATAAAAATACTTGCCATAACAACAAAAAATGTTAACTTGTATCATTGTTGTACTTATTATTATCATTGTTTGATAAAAGTTGCAATGCAACTGTTTCTTTAAAAATGTATTCTTGAAATTTAAATAAAAATTGTTACATTTTCTACAATTAGTTCTTTGCACAACAACTAATTCTTGACACAACAATTTATTCTGACAAAGTACAAGAGGTAATGCAATCATCATTGCCTTATAAATTACAACCGCCTTAATGTTATTAACATTAAGCGTTAATAAATCATATTGATGCTACAGCCCTTGAACTGTTTGTAAGTTGGGGACTATCCTGCGACGGGCTAAAAGAATTGGAAGAGTGTCGCATAGCTTCCACGGAACTGCTCAAGATTATCTGTTTGCATGAAATTGATAACATCTTCAATAAAAGAGAGTTGATGGCGGATAGGATGAAATTATTATAGGATCAAAATTTTATTAAATTTCATGTCACTTTATACTTTTATTTTTAGTAAGTATTGCTTTGCTTATGAAAAAATATTTGTTTCATATTATTTCCTACTTTATTTTGAGTGTTTCTTTTTCATTCTTCGTTGCTCTTAAATATCAAGTTTAAAATTTAAGTTTTTGGAAATCTGACAATTTAAATATTTTAACCAATATTTTTATTCTTATATTTTTCTTGACAATGTGTTCTTGTGTTAACAATTTATGGATATTTTTAAAAGTTTATCATTTATTGTTTTAGAACCAAGATTTACTCTCTTAAAATTTTAAATATTTTCGTAATTGGCCACACGATTTAAATTGATGAGCTTTTTTAACAGCTAATTCGTCAGACAACAGTTTGCATTCTTAAAATTTTGACATTTTGTACCATTAAGTCAAGCATAATAAACAAATAAAACTCAAACAACAGATATCTGATGCAATCAACAATGTGACCATCAGAAACGAACAAAAGTCACAAGATAAAAAAAAATAATTACAAACCTTAACTTAAAACTTTCCTTATCTATTTCTCGACCCGGCGAGAAACTAACGTTCACTAGAAGGTAGAATTAGCACAAAAGAATAGATTAACTCCTCACCGATGGAATTATCACAGCCTTTCGATCCCCATACAACGCAACACACCAGTATGGGTTGTGCCAAAAAGACTGACACTTTAAATGAAAAGAAATATCAATTGGTCATCCAGATCTATATCCGATCTTAGAAATAAATGGGGTAGGTACCTATTATCCAAACTTGGACAAAACAAATATTTTTCAGTAATAGATCTTAAAAGCGGATTCCACCAAATCTCACCACACCATGCCATAGATAAAACAACCTTCTCAGTCAATAATGGAAAGTACGAATTTATTCGACTCGCATTTAGCCTAAAAAACGCGCCGTCTATATTCCAAAGAGCGTTGGCTGACGTATTGCGCGAATACATAGGGTAGATATGCTTTGTCTATACCGACGACATACATAGATGTATATGAAAATGGATCTCTTCTTTCAAGATCTGAAGAAAGAGATATGTAGATCTGTTAAAAGAAGAAAACAATATTCTTAGGAACACTCATTTGCAGAAAGAACGTGAATGTACTCCACCACGCTTAGCTAGCCGGGAATACCACAAACGACGAAGAAGAGCTAGAACGCGAAACGAATCGGGTCCCTAAGAAAAAACCTAGTAAGAAAAGGAAAGCCGGTTCTTCGCCCGAAGTCGAGCCCCTAAAAGAACAAAAGCCTAAAGTACTAAAAGAAAACCAATTCCGAGCGCAAATTAACGCACCGCCTCCAATAAACGTTGTTAAGGTTATGAAATATAACAGGTTGCAAAGCCCCTTAAAGGAACGTTAACATCGAAAAGGTTACACATTTGAGCAATAATGCGTGGAAAATTAACGTTGATAACCACTAAGACTACCGGGCAATGTTCCAAAAGCTAAAAATAAATATCAAGAAGATCCACTTTCGAAATAAAGTCAGAAAGGCCACATCATGTTGTAGCAAGGGACTCCACCCCTCATGCACCAAAGAAGAGTTTATAAACAACCTCCAAGCCAAAGGATTCAATTCTCTTGATGCCATTAATATCATCAAGAAGGAGAACAACAAACGGAAGAAGACAAGGATAAATTGGTAAGGCGTGGACTTCCGCTCTTTATGCTTAATCTCGATAGGTCTGATAAAATCGAAGATATCTACCGAATAAAAACTATATTAAATACTAAAATGTAAAAATCGAGCCCATGCTCAGAAATTTGAAAATAGTTCCACAGTGCAAACGTTCCCGAAAATTTAATCATACGCAAATGTATTGCAAAAAAGAGCCGAGTCCTTAACTTTCCATTCGAATCATCGCAAACGCTGCTTTAAAAAACTGTTCGTATCTCGAAAATGTCATTTTAGATTTGGATAAAAACAAATAATTCGAACATCGGGAACAATACCCTATACTCAGTTTTTAGCTAAATAGTAATGAACTTTATAGGGAGTATCTTTTGAACTAAACATTGCAATATGTGTTACTATTTTGTAGATATGCATTATTTTCCAAAAACAGCTCTAAAGATTTTGACCGAAATGCTTATTTAGGATAACATAAGTATTCTTAATAAGACCCCGTACTTAGTTTTTCTCAGGGAAATGCAAATGAAGCGGTAATTACCGTACTACCAGTAAAGATGCGATTACAACTACTAAAAAACTCCTTTTTAGCAAATGTTACCCAATTCTTCTTTTTTCAACCATATTAATCAGGAACCTTTAAATAATATCAATCAATTGGAGTTTACACTATCAGAAACCACCACTTCAATTGCCAAAGTCCATCGGCATGCAAAATTTATAACTGCGAGCGCAAATTCATAAACAAATCTCTGAATTCTTACATAATAAATCTATGTCAATATATCGGTATATCACAAACCCTACTTTTAGTCATAGGCACCTACCAGCATCACCTATCTATAACAGTCAAAATCATGAACATTCCCTAACACATAAGAAACTCCTGCTTCGCTTGTCCTTATATTAAAAAATCTTGCAAGGTTTAATAGCCTATAAACAGTGCATTTGGCGCCTAAAACGTTTTAACCAGCACTTTTGAAACTGCTTTTCACTGAGAGCCTCACTTTATTATTTCAAATATCATTAAACCAAAAGTTCAATTTAAGTATATTGTTATGCTTTCTGTATTACATTTTATTTAGCTTCTGAGTTTTTTTCCTAATAAAATAAAAATAAATCAACCAAACGAGAATACTTCGTGGGACCCAGTCGTGCACTTTATTTTTAATCGGTCGGAAAGGAAAATTCTCCGCAACGCATACTCTGTCGGAGGCTCAAATCCAAATCGTAAACAAATTCCGCAACCAATTTCTGTCGGAGGATATCGGAACCTAGCTGTCAAAAATTGAAGAAAAAAATGCACTTCATCTCACTTCAACGTAATTTGCCGATATGCGTTACAAAATGTCGGAGAAATATTCTGAATAGTACCTCGAAGCAAAAATCCTCCGAATCGTATAAAACGGAGAATTTTCCGTTCCGACGGATACCTCGCTAGGGCCGAATAGCAATGGGTGATACGATTATCTGGAGCTTCTTATTCCGTTTGTAGCAAAACGAAAAGAGATTACCATAATTATTGGAGAAATCAATGCCATTTTCTTGAATCGACGCTGGGCTGTTGGCGTAGACCTTATCTTTCACGTGGCCCCAAAGGAAGAAGTCGCAAGGTGTTAAATCAGAAGATCTCGGTGGCCAATTGTGATAACCTCTTCGAGAGATAACACGGTCCGGAAATTTTTTCCTGTAAAAGATCAATGGTTTCGCTTTCGTTGCTTGTGTGGCACGTATCGCCGTCTTGTTGAAAGTAAACGTTGTCCAGATCAATACCATCCAACTCCGGCCATAAAAAATCATTAATCATCTCTCGATAGCGCAATCGACAAGGAATGGACAAAACTCGGTTTTCTTTAATACTTTGCGCTACAGCAGCAATATTCTCAGTTGTTCTTGAGCGACGTGCACGGGTTTTATTCTTCACATCACTAACTTGTCACAACAGCTCGAATTTCCCCACCAATTTCTGTATTGCGGTCCGAAAAGGTGCTTCACGACCCAAAAATGCTTTAAGCTATGTTCAGACGATTGCCAGATCTGACAATATTGTCAGGTCTACAAATGTCCTGCAAATGACCTGACAATAGCAAACTGTCTTACAATGCTAAATTGCAAGTTCACACGGTTGCCAGATTCTGTCCCAAACTCTGACAATTTCATTTTCAGATGACTGGACTGGTAATAAATTGTCTGACGACGTTGTCAGGATGAAAATTGCCAGTTCACACGGTTGGCAGATGTTTGTTTACAAAAAATTTGCAGATCAGTTGACAGGCATTGTCAGACAAATTAAAATTTATTTTTTTTATTCGGCGCATGAAGTGTTTGTTGGAAAAGGTGAAATAATAGAAAAATAAAAACGAAATGGAACAAAAAGATGCACTTCCAGCTGTTTTGGCCGTAGGTATTGGAAAGCAGCGAGGAGGATTAATTACCACACAAAAATCGACGTGTTTGGACGACGGATTGGGTGCCCCGCCTAGAGCAGGAGGGACAAACAATTCTATGTTCTTCTAACGTTGGTGACTAGACATTTATTCAAAAGCAAGTCCACATATTCGAAATAAATTAGTTACATACATTTTGCACAAATCTACAGAAAACATAAAGACAATTGCACCGAAACTTCGTTTTGTTCGTTCAAATATGAAGCAAACTCCTCAAAAACTCTTTACCAAAAAATCTTTTTCTTTTGTACTTTCTTCTTTTTTGTCCACGTATTCGAAATTATTTAATTTATTCATTTTTCACCAATATGCAGAAAAATGTAAAGAAATGAGCACGGAAACATCGTTTATTTCAATCAAATATGAAAAATATTTGTCTGGCAATGAAAAATTTGCAAATGTGTCTGCAAATGTCCCAAGCGTCTGGCAATGGCCTGATAATGATAAAATTGTGTTTTCAGACGATTTGCAGATACCTGACTCGCAATGACTTTTCTGCAAATACTGTTAGACAAAATTGTAAGTTCACACGGTTGTAAGACATTTGGGACAAATTTTTTAATGACATATCTGACAATTTTGTCAGATCAGGCAATCGTCTGAACATAGCTTTAGTTTTGCGAACTGTGAGCCAGTGTTACCTTCGAAAATGTTCGAATAGGGTCCAAAAAGGTGTCCCTGGCTTTCGAAACAGTATCGCATACGTTTCAAAATTATTAAAAAAAAAAAATTAAATACATTATACTAAGGGTATAAATACAGAATATTGTATTGTTGTATTACCTATTGGTAAATACATTTTTTAATAAAAGCAAATAGGTATAGATTACCTATGTACCTATTATAATTAAAAAAATAAAATAAAATAACAGAGCATTTAAAAAAAAAATTTCACAGTTTGCTAAAAAACTAAAAAAAACATCAGGGAGCTAGCTTGAAGCATGAATTGTATACAGAATTGTGTCTCCAAAGGAAACAGGAACAGGTAGCTATCTTTAAAAATATAAGTGTCAAAGCGAGACTTATGTCGATTCGTTGTCGATAGTCGAAGTCGATGACTATGTAGAGAGAGAATATAATGTTTTGCTTCCTGATGTGATGAGATGAATAGCCAATTCCGAAAATAGGGTCCGCAGGCGGTCAAAGGTGTCCTACTTTTTCGTAAAGGGGTCCGATTTGCGCTATTTTCAAAAAGGCGGGTTCTGGGGTCCGATCGTTGAAGAAAGGTTCAATCGGACCCCAAGGGGTCCCAAAGGTAACCCTGATCTGTGACTGCAAAATTTTCACCATTTTTGTAGTGAATTTTTATAATTTCAATGCGTTGTTGAAGCGTGTATCGTTCCATTTTTAGTAATGGCGTAGTTTCTACTTGTCAAATGTCAAAAAATAACAGCTTTAAAAGTCCCAGCTACCAAAATAGCGGGCTATTCAAAATAACACCTTTTATTGGAAAACCCTCTATATAGGCGGTATTTCGGACAAGAAATTAAGTAGGAAATCAAACATTCAAGAAAGAGTTAGGAAGGCTACGGTCGCCATTTTCTCCTACAAAAAAAAGCCATTGGGAATAAATGGGGATTTCATCCTTGAATAATGCACTGGCTCGATACTCACGTATGGGGTATTTATTGGTTTGGTGGTCTGCATTAGATAACGTTATTAACCCACTGGACATTTTGTTTCATCTGCCATCAAACATGGACTTCACCACTCCCAAGTAAGCTTTGCCAAGAACTTAGAGGTTACTATCCCACCCAGGTCATTCTGGGAGGATGAAGTTTTCGGTTCACTTTTATACTGACGGATCAAAAACTTACTCGGTATCAGCCTTTCTTTCCGTCTTACAAATCACTGTAGCTTCTTCCAGGCGGAAATAATAACGATTTAAAAGGTCCTATCCTGGCTCAAGAAAAACGTGATATCTGCTATTGCTAAAGATATCCGCATCTTTTCAGACAGTCAAGCAGCTACCAAATCCTTAGAATCCGTCTCAAACTATTCAAAAGTAGCTCTAGACGCCATGTCGGCGTCGATCGTCTCTTGTTGAGATGGCTGTATCGTAGCTCAGGGAAATAAAGAATCACAAAACAATAACCATCGGAATAAATAAAACACAATTGAACTAAAGTGGAAAAATATTAAAAAACCACTTTTATTAGACCTGCGACCTGCTCATACTCGTTCCTGCTGAAAGACTAACTCTCGTTATACAATTACTAGTTCCTTCTCGCTCTTTCGTTGAGTTTATATGTATACTCTTTCAATACATCGACTGCAGAGTTGCAATACTCATGCAGTTCGATACAGTCCCGGCGAAAACCTACGGTTTTCTACCCTTTCGCTTTTTATTTACATATTCGTGCTAAACATAATTATAAATTATAATAATTAAATAAATTATTCCAGCTCTTCGATTGGCAGGATACAGATCTTATGTACCGGCCTCGTAAGTTGATTGGTTGCTGTTTGAAGAACCACACTTTGAACTAGTCCGTCCCTGCTTGGTATCAATCTCAATATCCGCCCCATCGCCCATGTCGATGGTGGGTAATTCTCGCTCTTTATTATGCACAATTGTCCTTCTCTCAAGCCATATTTTTCTTTTCGCCATTTCTTTCTCACAAACAGTGTAGATAAATGCTCTTCCTTCCACCTGCACCAAAAATGCGCAAGCATAGTCTTACGCTCCTTCCACAATTGTATGCCCTTTTTATTTGGCATCTCATTGGTTACGAACGATAACGGTAACACAAGTAGCTCACCAATCAGAAAATGTCCCGGCGTTAACGCCTACAGATCATTTGGATCATCGCTCAATGAATGTAGCGGTCTTGAATTCAAGATGGCTTCTTTCCCAGTAAGTAGTGTCAAAAACTGCTCATATGCTTAAACCTTCACTCCAACAATTCTCGTCAAATGATTTTTCATTGACTTTACTGCTGCTTCATATATACCACCCTGATATGGTGCTGCAGGAGCCATAAACCTTCATTCCGTCCCTTTCAAACTTATATGTTCAAAAGTATCTTTCACCAGCCAACGCTCTTTTGCCTTTTGCAAATCCTTCGCTGCACCGACAAATGCTGTACCATTGTCGCTATATAATTTTTCACACCTGCCCCTTCTCGCTATGAATCTTTCGAAACAAGCAATAAACGCCACTGACGTCAGATTCGATACCAAATCAATATGCACTGCTCTTGTTTTGAGACAAACAAAGACGGAAACCCAATATTTCTGCCTTATTATTTGCTCGCCTGCTCTGTCGATCATTTTGATCTCAAACGGACTTGCGTCATCTACCCCTGTGTGTAGAAAAGCTTTTCCTGCTGTTACTCTCTCTGCCGGCAAGTCAGCCATCAATTGCATCTCAAAGTGATGATTATATCGCACACAAACCAAGCACTTGTATAGATAATTTTTCAGCTCACTTCGGAGCTTCGGAATCGAGAATCTCTGATGAATGTACTACATCATGACCTGCACCGCTCCAGGTTTAGTTGCTGTATGAGCACTATCCATGATCAACCAGGCTAATCGAGAACAATTTGGCACTATTGGTGGATGCCTTCTCTCGTATTCCATCTCCGCTCTCTCTAACCTGCCTCCGACTCTCAGAATCCTTTCACCATCCAGAATTGGTTTCAAGGACTCTATCCTGCTCTTATCAGGTAAGCACCTGTCCTTCTCTAAACAAGTAATTTCCTTCGGAAAATACTTTTTCTGCTCTTTTCTTAGTAAGTGACCAATTGATTCCATTTCTCTTCAGAAGACGGTTGATCAAGTACCCCTGCTATGTTTGCTCTATTACCTGCTCTGTTTCCTGCTCTTTCTCTCCTTTTCACCTGACGTACAGAACGTCTCCGGTTCTTACCATATCTCTTCTCATCATCCTTCCGTTGCTTTATCTTTGCTCTAGTTGCATTGATAAAGTGAAGTACGTAGCTGATTATATTTATAGCCTTCTCTAACGTAGACGTGTATTCGATCAATGGAATACTCCTTCTCCAGCACCTCACATAAATAGGTAAGGGGTCTGTGAATTTCATAATCACAAAAACCTTCATCTCATCCCTCCCCCCATCTGAAACATTTGGCACAAACTTTTCAGATGACCTGCTCGACCGGGGTTTTGTCAGCCATTCCGGCCCGTGAAACCACAACTTGTTATCAACCAATGCTGACGTTACGAGTGAATCTGACCAGAGATCATACTCGATACCTTCCCATTCCATTGTTTTGATGACACTAACAATTAGTCGTCCCAATAGCTCCGCTGCTCCAAGCTCCAAGCGCGGTATTGTCACTGTTTTAAGTGGTGCAACCCGTGTTTTTGCTGTGAGGAGATTTGCTAAAATCCTGCCGTTTGCCCATACCGTTCTCACGTAAATCGCTGCACCATATGCTCTTTCGGAAGCATCCGAAAACCCATGTAATTCCTTCCGTGCCTAGTCCGAGGTACCTATCCGTCTCTGAATTTTTACATTCTCTAATGAAGTTATCTCCTGCCAAAAATCTCTCCATCTCTCATCTATCTCTCTTGGTAATTTCTCATTGGGATCGTAAAGTTGCGCAACACAGCTCACTACTTTTCGCTTCGTCATTGCCTGCTCTGTCACTGGTTTTTTCACTACAAATGTGAATTGGTCCTTCTCCTTCTCCTGCAGCCACTTAAGGCCTAAAAATCGATGCCTTCTCGTCATCTTGAAGCAAGATTGACTCCTACTCTTCATATTTCATGTCCTTCACTAGAGCCTTTGAATTGTATTTCCATTTTCTAAGCTCAAACCCTGCGCCTTTTAAAACATAATCGATATCTTTTGATAAATCGATCGCCTTCTCTTCGGAATCAGCACCTGTGATACAGTGATTCATATAAAAGTCTTCCATAATTGCCTTAGCAGCTTTTGGAAACTCCTGCTCCGCTTCTCTTGCACATTGTATTAACGCTCTTACAGCATTATAAGCTGATGAGGTCATTCCATAGGTGACTATTGTCAGCCAATATTCCCTCAAATCATCCTGTGGGTTTTCTCTCCAGAATATACGCTGCATATCCCACTGCTCCTTCAAAACTTTCACCATTCTTAATATCATTTTAATGTCAGCACAAATAGCAACACCTGCGGAAGCGCATTAAAATATCATGCAGATCCTTTTGTAGCTTTTCTCCCAGTATTTGCACTTCATTTAATGAAATGCCTGAGTTTGTCCTGCAGCTTGCATCAAATACGATGATGTAGTATGTGGTATATAGTTTTGCTATGCACTGTACAAGTCACTGGTGTCATGTGCCCTGCTCTTTCATACTTTCTCATGAACTCTACATACTTTTGTTTCAGCTCACATTCTCCTACTAACCTTCTCTCTAAAGCAAAGAACTACGTCTCGCTGTAAGTTCTGAGCTACCAAGCTCCTTCTCTGATTCCTTCAAAGGAATCATCACAATAAACCTGCCAGAATCATCACGTGAAAACGTATTGATGAAATTCTGTTCCACCTACTCCTGCTCTTTTGACCGGCTTGATGACGTTTTAACATCATGCAACTGCCATAAACGCTTAAGCGATTCATGAAGTTGATTATTGTCCATGTAAATGACATGTGACACCTGCTCAAGCTCATTGGCCATGCTATCCTTTTCTCTTTCATACTCTCCGAGTATGATCCTGCCAAATATAGTTTCCATCTCTAAAACACCACCTGGCTGATGTCCTAAAACAGAGATAAATGTTTCTGCTATATACACCTGCACCCAAGCAATAAATCTACAGGACCTGCTTTGTAATAATCTGGGTCAGCAAGAGGCAACCCTGTAGAAATGTCCATCCGTAACGATCCCAAATTGTGTGTAGGCACAATCGGCTGCCATTTTCCTTCTTTGGGTAGTACCCAGAAATCCTGCTTTACTGAAACCTGCTAATTAAACCATGGACTTACAAGAAGCGTGGTTTTGTATTTGATGTTGAAAGGTTCGCCTTCCAGACTAATCATTCTCCTTGCAATTTGCACCTTTGGCAATGCTAATCTCTGAGCAAATTGACAAGATTAGGCTGTGCCCCTGTATCTAAAAGTGCTCTTACTGGGCCATACTTCCTGCTATCCATCTCAATTCGTACCTGTGCCGTAGGCATCAAGATAAAATTTTCATGCTCATGTTCATTGCAATTGAAAGTTTTTAAGTAAGTTCTATTATTATTTTTAATTTTCTTTCTTGAACACCTTGCTCTCTTAAAATCTCCCCAGGACATTTTATTCTCTGATTCGCTCTCTTCTTCCTTCACCCTGCTCTACCTGCTCTTTCGGTTGTCCTGCTCTTGTCCAACCGAGTGCGTTTCTCGGAAGGGACAGTTAGTCAATCCCTCTTATGTTTGTTTATGCCTTCCTGCTGGTTCCTTCCCTTATTTTCCTTCTCCTGCGTATAAAACACAGTTGCTTCACTATTCCTGATCTCCCTCCTAGGACAGAGTACACTGTTGTCCTTCGGGGTAAGTCCAGTTTCAAAGCAATTTGGGCAGAGTGCCTTTTCCTTCACAAAGTCCTGCTTGGACTGCAAGCTCAAGATTGCAAACTGTGGGCAACGCCACATTAGATGGCTCAAAGATTTGCACATGTGACAAGGTAACGGTCTGTTATCACCTGCTGCTTCCACTCTCCTGGCATTGCTGCCACCTGCTCTTAAATTGTAACTCCTGCTCAATGTTAACCGCGCTTGTTGTATAGGCGGCGGCTGCTCAAATTTCCTGCTCACTGCTCCACCCAACATCTCGGCACGCTTGTCTAAGAAGACACAAATTCCTTTGAAGAGGGCTCTTCAGAGGTGCGCCCTTCTTCCCATTTGCAAGCCGTCTCTGGATCCAACTTTTCGAGTAGAACATGAATGATAATCATATCTCAATGTATCGTTGGGATCCCCTGCGCTGCCAACTGCCGAAACGTTTCGTACGTAGTATTGGCCATTCTTTGTAAAACTCCTGCTCTTGATGAAATTTCTCAATAGCTCCCTGCACGTTGCGTATTTTTTAGTGAATATTTCATTGATACGCTTCCGTGCCTCGCAATAATTTTTCTCGGTGAGTTGCCAATTTACCGAGAGTCTTCGCTGCTCTTCCTGATAGCGATGCTTTTAAATAGGAGAATTTATAGGCGGACGCTATTTTGTCTTTGTCGTGGATCGCTGCCGCAAGCGATCTCGAAAACCCTGCCATTTGGTGATATCGCCGTCGAACGATCGCAGGTGTTCTTCACATCGTGTTGTGCGAATGGAAGATTAACCTGGACTTCGATAGGCTATCCTGCTCTACCTGCTTGAGTGGTTTCAAGTATTTTCTCCTTCAATGCTGCATAGGCGTTGAAATAGTTCGCCTCGGCTTCAGCTATCCTGCGCTACATCTCCAGATTTATTAACAAATCGACGGCAAATGCGATCCTACTCTCAGATTCCTTGACCTGCGCCCAAGCATCCTGCAAGGCTTCAAGCCTGATCAGCGCTGCTGCTATCGTGCAAGTTCCAAAATTTGGAGATTCCACGAAGGCCAGCATCCTGCTCACCGAAAATATTCCGGCGTCCAACGTATAACTATCGTTACGTTCCTGCTTTTTTTTTCCATCTCTTGTTTTTTTTTTTTATTATTAATATAATATTAACAAAATATACCTGCTCGCTTTTATTTCCTGGAAAGGCATAAAGAGACCCGTATTGCATTAGAAGTTATATTGCAATAATGCTTTAACCTGCAAACAAAAAGTAAAAAAATAATAATTCGCAGTAGGTACTTCGATGTGAAATTTCCCAGTATGCGATAATGTATGTGTTAAATATAGTAGTCAAACAATAAAAAATATTTCAAAAATATGGAATATAGGTAATAAAATAAATATAAATAAATGGGTTGGCAAATTTTTGCTGCTTTTGAAGCTGTTGTTGTTGTTGTTGTTGTGTTCTTTGTTATATATACATATGTATATATTCCTGCTCTTTGTCTGTCGTATATCAGAACTCAAGTCAATTTGAGCATATTCCGAAATACGATTCCTGCTGCTTGCAAGCGTTCCTTCTCTTAAAAAACTAGCACCGTCGTGCTTTAAGTTTTTTCCTGCTCCTGCGTATTTAACATTTATTATGATATTTGTATGGTAACTGGTGCGTGGGTAAATGTGTATCTATTGCATGCGTCGACGACGGTTCTGTGTGGAGTGTGGACAATCAGTCATGCCTCGATCGTCGATCGAGAGAGATGTTTTCGGAAGCAGGGGTATGCTTGTTGTATGAAATGCGCACACATTTTTTTAGCTGTAGTTTTTGTTGGAAAAGTAGTTTTGTTGTCGCTAAGAGAATAAAACCCCTGATGTGAAGAGACCTGCGCAAGATATTTTCAGGTACTTTGGGACGGGCTAGTCCGTCCCAAAAAAGAAGAAAGATCCCAACATGCGCAGTAGCAATTTATTTAAGGGAAATTTTCTCTTTTAAGGTATTTTTGATCGCATGAAATTGTTAATGCTTTTCTCTACTTTATCTTTTTTGCAGCGATATTGGAAGACGTAATTGTGCGTGCCCATGCAAAAAGTACAACGGAAATTTCATTTCAACCCTTTTTAATAGTTACTCAAAACTCTGGCTTTCATTACTAAACACATAATTTAAGAAGTGCAACACCCAGCAAATTTCCCTTTTCTTTGGGGTGGGTAAATGTGTATCTATTGTATGCGCCAACGACGGTTTTGTGTGGACAATCAGTCATGTCTCGATCGTCGATCGAGAGAGATGTTTTCGCAAGCAGGGGTATGCTTGTTGTATGAAATGCGCACACATTTTTTTTAGCTGTAGTTTTTGTTGGAAAAGTAGTTTTGTTGTCGCTAAGAGAACAAAATGCCTGATGTGAAGAGACCTGCGCAAAAAATTTTCAGGTACTTTGGGACGGGCTATACCTGCTCATCTTATTCATAAAAGCAACAGACGAAAAACCCGAAAACTTATGAAATCGAACCAAAAAGTGAGAGAAAGAATAGATTGCAAAACCCAGCCCTCATCCACACTCTGAAATCGGAAAGGGAAAACATATCAAGCATATACGCAAAACGCATTCGCTTGAGTGGCCTTCCCTTTAACAAAATATACCAGCCACCAGCGGTAACACTAATGCAACCGCCACCATCGAGGAGATAGCTATGATCTTCACCTCTAAAATATATGCGAGCTGCTTATTCTGTGCGATGGTTGCGCAATGGTCGTTTCGCCGAAGTGATAGTATTATAGTCTCTATATACAATGCTATTGTGTGCCGGGGCACAGAGATATTCCAGGGAATTGTATTGCCGATGAACTCAGAACTCGCCAAACGTAGAACAAGTATGCTTATCTCACTAGACAAAATGTATATAGGTATACCTAACGCTACTTGCAAACTTAAATTAAAACAAGATGCCTTCGAGAAAACGAATCTTAGGTTGGCAAGTGCCTAGCGACAAAACAGATTGGTCTATGCTAAATCTGAAACGCTCTAAGAGTTTGAACTCTCTAAATAGGACGCACATCAACGCCGTAGTAGGTTTCATCACTGGACACTGTCTCATAGGATAGGAAAGCACGCATACAGGATAGGTGAACCCTCAAATGACTTCTTTAGAATCTGTAGGGATGAGGAAGAGGAGGAGACTATCATCCACCTTCTCTTTACCTGCCACGCGCTCTCTCAAAGGAGAGAGAACTAGTTAATACCGACGCCAGAAGTCTACTCCGCTTCATAAAAAGCTTAAATTGGTACAACAATGGACCTGACATACACTGGCTTTCGTAGCCGTTTTAACCTAACCTAATGTAAAAGCAAACGAACTAGCAGGAATGGGATCGGAATTGCTGTGCAATAAATATCATTACATCAACACAAATAGACATCCCAATTAATGTAGTAAAAAAAATGTTGACCAAAAATCAAAGGAAAAAAACTAACACCACCTGACTAACAGACACGACTGTGATATATCTCGCAGCCTTTGGACTACAAGATGTAGTCTGAAAATGAACAAACGAGATGTTCGTATCATAACGGGTGTACTGACAGACGATTGTACAATTGGTACTATGGCCAAAAGATTGTGCATTAACTCCCCAGACTACTGCAGGAACTGTCAAGATATACCTAAGAGTGTAGTTATAGCGACACGGAAAACGAAACCGTAAACATTTTCTTTTGCTTTTTTTAACCACTAAAAATGGTTGAACTCAATCTTGGTCTTAGAATGTTGATTATGAATAAAAGTTAGTTTATCAAAAAAAATAAGCAACCTATCTTTAATTTTTTGAAAAAACAACATTTATTAATTTTTTTGTACATACAATTTTGTTCCCAATGCTCTCTTTGCTTGTAAGAGGTCAGCAGGGAAGAAATGGGGCATGAGGCCGACAATGATGTTTTGGACAATGGTAGTAAGACCCATAACTACATATGGGGCTCTTGTATGGTGGAAAGCTACAAACAAGAAGTATTGTAGTATTCTTGATTTATTTAATAAAACACGTCCGTACGTTATGCTGTCTATATGAAAAATGTATTTTTTTATTTTCTATAATCGATTGACAATTAATAGAATTTCTAATACCGATTGTTATTTATAAAGTCGTACAGTACCGGTTGCTACCGATATACTTTTCCAATTATTTTTTTTTTTTTTAATGATCAACAATTCATCACAAAATTGTTGAGGAGTTTTTCGCGTTCTTTTCAATAGTGGCTCTGCTCCCAGATTATTAAGTCTATGTTGAGATGAGAGGTTGCTGTCGCAACTCGATGTCGTACTCGGGAGTTTTTTTATGTGCGCAACATTTCTTTTGTAAAGTTTGTTGTTTACAGTGCTTTGTATGGTGACCTCAGAGCCATTCCGACTTTTCACCAAATACTCTGTCGGATCAAACGTGGTTTGCAAGGATCAAACGTGGTTTGCAATTTATTGTTCTTAGTCAGGCGTTGAACTACCACTTTATCGCCGATTACGATTTGACTTCTACACACAAGGACATTACACTCGATGGCGTAAATATTGATTATGTTGAGGACTATATTTATTTGGGACAATTAAAATAGTTTAAAAATCAAGAAGAAAAGGAGATAGATAGACGAATATCAAACGCATGGCGCAAAACTAAATAAAGACACAAAAAAATATTTAATGGATTCAGCAATTTTACCAGTTCTGACATACGGACTTCAAACATTGGGCTTAACAACAAATCTAACCGAGAAATTAAGAATCTGTCAGACAAAAATGGAGAGGAAACTTCTCGGTATAAGACTAATACAAAGAGTGCGGAATGAAGAAATAAGAAGGCAAACGAACATCATAGATGTAATAAAAAGGACGAAACAACTTAAATGGAACTGGGCAGGACACATATCAAGAATTTACAGATAATAGATGGACAAAACTTTTGATCAAATGGACACCACCAGCGACAAGATCAACCGGACGACCACGAACAAGATGGGTTGACGATATTAACCAATTTAATAGGTATTGGTACCATGACCATGAAAAGAGATCTATGGACAACTATGGGGGAGGCTCATACTATTTGCAACTAATTTTGAAAACAATGATTAGACCTTGTCAAATTATGATTTATTTATTTTATTTATGTATTTTAAATTAAAGTTAAATAACTACATGATGTAAATACTCTAATAACAATGTAATAATAGTGATGGAACATTTTTAAGCCTTATAGTAAATAAAAGCTTATAATAATAATAATAACGATTTGACTTGGCATCGCGCCTCGTTCATCTCCATATTTTCTTCCTCTATCTTTATTTTCAGTATCGCGATCTATGATTTCGTTATCAGTCTCAATTGGTTGATGAATAGTTGGAAGTTTATCTCTAATTTCGTGACCGAACATCATAATTGCAGGTGAAACACCGGTGACCGTGTGTGCTGTTGACCTATACGCTAACAAATATTTCTGCAAATCAACACGCCAGTCTCCTTTCATATTCTGGCTGATAACGAGAGCCTTTAAGAGCGACCGATTTTGTCTCTCCACTTCGCCATTCTGTTGTGGCCAATACGGGATAGTTTTTATAAGTTTTATATTGTTAGTTTCGCAATATTCTTCGAATTCAGTTCTAAACTGTGGACCATTATCAGCCGTTATGGACAATGGCAAACCGAATCGAGCGAATATGACTTCCAGTCGGCTTATTATTTCCTTGGTATATGTTTTCGTCAATATTTCCACTTCAATGAACCGACTGTAATAGTCGACAACAACAAGTAAATTATGGCCGGACGGCAAGGGGCCACACAAATCAATAGCCAAATATTGCCACGGTTCCGATGGCAATTTTGTAAGCTTCATCGGTTCTGGCTTTGATGGTGCAGCGACCAATATACATCCACGACATTATTTCACAAATGTTTCTGATTGTTGATCAATTTTCGGGCACCAAACTTTTGAACGTAATCGTTGTTTGATTTTTGACATTCCAGGATGGGCTTCGTGTGCTAATTTGTTCCTCGCAATTGTATATTACCGGAAAAACAAAACTCAATTGCGAATGCTTTGAATGGAGCCGTGATTTCATTGTCCAATTTATTTGATTTAATGGCCCTTCTTACGGCTTGAATTGTGTCATCAGCTTCAAAAATATTCGATTTCTTTCAATTTCATTGCCTTTGGTTCTGCGGTTGACATAATCCAATTTACGTAGTGTTCTGCATGTTCATCAAATGACTTTTCGTCAGAAGAATCACAAGATAGTCTAAGATAATGGATCTGCTATATTAGTCTTGCCCGGCCGATAAATAATTGTGTATCTATATGACTGTAATCGAAGAACCCATCTTTCTATTCGTACGTATGCCAAAAATAATCTCTAACGGCTTATGATTTGAAACCAACTCAAACTCTCGGTCAAATAGGTAATAGTGGAATCTTTCCACAGCCCATTCTAACGCCAAAGCTTCTTTTTCTGTTTGCGCATAACGTCGCTCGACGTTCGACAAACTTTTGCTTGCATAAATGATTATCCGACCATCATTATTTCTGTCAAATTGAATTAAAACAGCACCGAGTCCAACGGGACTGGCATCAGCGATAACACGAGTCCGATCAGCTACATCATAGTAGCCCAAAACGCTTTGCTCAGTTATTTGTCGTTTTAATTCCGCGAATGCCGCTTTTCGTCACTCGTTCCAGATAAATTGCTGACCTTTACGAGTCAGTTGTCGAAGTGTATAATCGATTGAAGCCAAATTGGGTATAAATTTGCTTAAAAAGTTAACGAGGCCTAAGAAACTGCGTACCTCTTCCGCTGTTGATGGTTCGCGGAAACATTTCACTGCGGCCACTTTATCTATTGATGGACGCACTCCTTCGGCCGACAATCGATGGCCCAAGAATTTGACTTCCGATACACCAAATTGGCACTTTTTATCGTTCAATGCCACATCATATTCTCGTAATCGCTGTAAAACTTTTTGAAATCGATTGTTATGCTCCTCTTTTGATTCAAATCAGGGTTGACAGCACGCAACTTGATACAATCGAGTTCAGTCGATACAATCGAGCTCTGGCAGCACCTTATTTGTCTTAATCGATTATCCTAGATCGATTATCCTCGAGACAAATTAGGTGCTGCCAGAGCTCAATTGTATCGACTGAACTCGATTGTATCGACTGAACTCGATTGTATCAAGTTACGTGCTGTCACCCCTGATTTGATCTCGGCTGTGAAGAAAATTTATTGACTTCTTCGCCATCGCATTTCGGTTTCATGCGCCTGAAAACATGACGCTCGTAAGCAGTGTTTCGTTTGGGTGCGAAGAAGCTTTCCAATTTCATGATGGCTTCATCGTATTCGTTGCTTTTAATGGCACGTATTCACTAATTAATGGACCACAGTTTTCATCCCGCGGTATTGCTGGTAAGTTGAAAAAGACTTTTTGAACTTTTTGCCCAGCATAATGCAGCATCATGTTGCATTTCTTACTGTCTTTAACAATTTTGTTTGCTTTCGCAAATATAATTCAAACCCGCACACCCAATCTTTCCACTCTACCGCAGTGTCAGTGTTGTGGAGATCATATTCGAATGGCGGTGGTCCCACCATGTATGTTGCGCGTTTCACATCTGAAAATATTTTTGCATAATCAATTTCTATACACACCACGGAATTCAATCCAATGCTAAAACAACGGTAACCCAACAATCTCGTGGTACAATTGCCTAAATGGAATTTAATCCATCAATCACGGTGTGATTGTACTCAATTTCATTATTTAATCAGCTGGATTTAACCCAACAATTGTGGTACAATTGTCACGGTGTGATTGTACTCAATTTCATTATTTAATCAACGGGATTTAACCCAACAATTGTGATACAATTGTCTTTTTTTTCAATCCTATTCTTTTTCTTTAATAATTAACTTGAATTATAGTTAATTGTCCTGATTTATTTCCTCTCCAAAATCCTTTGTTAATTTGCTTTTTATTTTAAATATTATTATTATCCTCGTCGCCAATGTAGTATTCTTGATTTATTTAATAAAATACGTCCGTACGTTATGCTGTCTAAAAGAAAAGTGTATTTTTTATTTTCTATAATCGATTGACAATTAATAAAATTTCTAATACCGATTGTTATTTTATAAAGTCGTACAGTACCGTTTGCTACCGATACTATTAGTATGTACAGGATATGTTAACCAGGGTACAAAGAACAGCTTACATTGCCGTTACTGTGATGTGTTGTACCCTGAAAAAAAGGATTGGTCTAGAAACTTGATTCATCGGGAAAAGGAGGCCTCAGTATACACTGACGTCTCCAAGACCACCAAGGGCACGGGATCAGGTATTTACTCCAGAGAGTTCGATCAACAAATGGCCCTGAAACTTCCGGACACATGCAGTGTGTTCCAGGCAGAGGTTCTAGCTGTACTTAAAGCTGCGGAGGCACTTGAGATGAGATCTATATCCAATAAGAATATCGCCATCTTCATCGATAGTCAGGGGGCACTTAAAGCACTAGAGTCACAAACCAACACGTCTGAGTTAGTCAGGAATTGTCGCACAGTGCTCAAGGCATTGTGCTCGCAGAACCGTGTCAGACTGCGTAGGGTGCCTGGGCATTGTGATATTTACGGTAAAGAAAGGGCAGAATGGCGGTAACTTTATTATAAATACAAATCTAAGCTCGTGTGTCCTCCTAGCACATTTGAATATATACCACTGAACCCACCTCCTAGTGATTTTATCTTCAAATATGCCGTTCCTGGATTTCAAAACTATACCTTGGACAGATTGATTAGCAATGAGGAAGTTATCGAAGCTCTTAATACGTTAAAAAACGGTAAAGCTGCAGGATCGGATGGGATACCTTCAGAGTTCTATAAATATGGTACTAACGAGTTACACAGCGGACTTACTACGACGTTCAACAATATTTTAGATAGCGGAGTAGCCCCCAGCCGTTTTAGAGAAGCAATTATTTTCCCCATTCATAAAAAAGGGAGTACATCAGATCCAGCAAACTATAGAGGCATTTCTTTCTTAAATGCTTCCTATAAGACATTTAGTGGCGCAGTGGCTTAGTGGTAGTGTGTTGGGCTACTAAGCGAGGGGTTCCAGGTTCGAATCCCGAGAGGGCCCAATTACATCTTAAGGTTTTTTTCATTGCGCCACCCCTCGGGAACGTCTGACAAACATCCGAGAGTAAAACTGTCATGAATGAGCTTCTCAATTAGCCGTTTGGACTCGGCGTAAAATTGTAAATCCCTTCCATTCGTCCCAAAAATTGAAAAACCACACAAAACGAATGGTTGTGAGAAGCTAGGCCTTGGGTCCCATAGACCTGTCGCGCCAAAATTTTTATATTTTTTTTTTATAAGATATTTACAGCAATCTTGCAGGGCCGACTATCTACATGGATAAGGGAGAATAAGCAGCTAAAGGAACACAAACCGGGTTTCAGTCCGGGATATTCTAATATCGGCCATGTGTTTGTTTTGAGGAGCATTGTGGAGTCTTATTTTAGGAGGGGTAAACCACTTTATGCATTTTTCGTGGATTTGAAGCGGTAGACCGAAAAGCACTACTCTATAAACTTTACAGCATGATGGGCATGTCGACGAAGTTCGGTCGTGTCATCGAAAACCTGTATGCGGATACAAAACCAACAGCATGGAGTGGCAAGGAGGTGGTAGGTACAGAAGAAATGAAAAATGGGACTACAACGGTGAAAGTATAGAAGTAGTTAAGGAATATAAGTACCTTGGAGTCTACTTTACAATAAATTTAGATATGGAGAGACATCTAAAGGATAAGCTAGCAAAGTCTAAAATGGCCATCAATGTTGTCTGGAAGAAGTGCCTCAGTAACAAATTCATCGCTCATAGCAGCAAATATAAAGTATTTGTAGCAGTGGCAGGGTCCATCATGTTCGGGATCGCTGCATAGAATGATCTACAGCCGCTTGGATCATAATCTGTTGGAAAACATTTACTTCGTGATGAATATAGCGTATCGGAAATATCGACAGCTTTTAAGTTACGTGGAGAGCTTCTTAAGCTTAATTATATACCACACAGAGAAGACCTGCCAGTCCTGTGTAACTTGTGTAATTTGGAAGAAAGAGAAGATATCATACATTTTATTGGCACTTGTCCAGTTTTAAACGAAATTAGGAGGCACATCTTCGGAAGCAATGTCCTATCGGCGGATCAAGTCTTTATACTGCTTAATGGAATTAACATGGAAAAGCTAACACAGTTCTGCAAAATAGCTTTAAATTTCGAGAGAGAATTATTAACGTACTTAGAAAATCGCACTTTAAAAGAAACTAACGAGGCTTCATACTTCGGTTATTTTTTATTTTATTTAATTATTGTTGTCAATCAGACAGACAGCAAACGCCATGTTCATTGATTTTTTTGTAAAATATTTACTGTATAATATTAAGAGTACATAAATAAAAATCTATTTATATCTATCTATCTACTTCTTTAATAACTTGGAAGAGGTTGGTTCCTCAAATAGTATTGAGACCATACTTAAATATTGTAGGGAAATCGAATGCTTGGATGAATTGGTTTTAACCGTAATGGTTCCCTGGGGATGGCGATGGGCCCGATATGGTGCCTGGTCTATTGTGACGATCTCACAACCCCCATCAACCTAACCTAACCTTACCTAGACCATCAGACACCTTGGATAAGGAATTTAATTTTGGTAAGGCGAAACAACAAAATTCGAATATGCCTGGATCCAACAGAAGTTAATAAAGCCCTTAAACGTATTAACTAACAAATACCAATAATTGATGAAATGCACCCGAACTTATCCAAAGCTTATCAAAAGCCTTTAGATGCAAAAAACGGGTTTTAGCAGGTACCATTAGATGAGACGAGCAGATCACTGAATATGTTTTGGACTCCATATGGTAGGTACTGGTGGAATCGAATGCCGTTTAGAATTTCTCAAGGAAGACAACATTCTGGTATTTGGAAAAGGCGATACTATCAAAGAAGCAACGGTAGATCACAATAAGAATCTTACAAATTTACTTTCTAGTTTGAGAAAACACAACATCAAATTGAATCCAGACAAAACGAAGGTGTTGGTAGAACAGGTACCTTTTTATGGATATATGTTAACAAACGAAGGGCTTAAAATTGATAGCAGTAAAGTTTAAGCAATTATGAAAATGCCGGCGCCGAGAAACAAAGCAGATATGAAAACATTTATTGGTCTACGTACGTATCTTTCCCATTTTTTTCCTAATCTTTAATGCATTGCAGTTTCATTACGTGAAATCTGTAAAATCAATCAATTATGGCAATGGGGCCCCGATAAAGAAAATGCGTTCAGATAGTTAGCGCACTAGTTCTGCAATACTATTACGTCGATGAAGAAGTGAATGTGCATTAGAAACTGTATGTTTCTCAACAAAATCATCAGAACCCAGTCACCGTGTCTTACCTCTACTCCAAGCTCCAATTCACCCAATCCCTTAGAACTTTCGACATTGTAACCTATAAATACGACTACTTAAACTCATTTTGGTTATTTTTCATCCACGCAATTCAGCTATCGTATTCCTTGCCTTCAAACATTAACAGCCGTATTTATTAGATTCCCTTACGACGCCTCAACGATGTGATTTAATTAAACATCGCGTAAAAAGTTACGCAGCCTCTCGTGCCTTTTCTGAAATTGTTATTTATAAACATATTTCCGCAATAATTTTACTAAACGGGGTTGGTATCACAATAGGTAAAAATTTGGATAAACTATTACAAAAAACACCAAAATCTATTTTTTTTTGCTCTGAAATCGACATTAGATTACATGTTGGTTCCAATATCGAATATCAAAGGCCTGGCCAAAGGCAAAATCCCGAAAAACATAAACAAAATGACATTTCAAAAACTAAAAAATATGACAACTCTACGCAACCTCTTAACGCAAATTTTTGCATTTAAAGTTACGCAGCCTCAAGGCAACGTTATTTTTGTTTATAAATCACGTTTCCCCGCGTTAGGACATTGTAGAGGATGCGCAAAGTTAAGCAGACTCTACGCTGGGTTTATAAATAAGGCTGTAAGTGTTTTGTATCACATGTCTATATTGGACTAAAGGTATAAAATAAGCAAAATTATTTTTTTGTCCATGTATTATGGTCTTATTGGTAATAGCAAAAATTCCCAATAATTATGGAACACTCACGGATTGCTGGGATGATATTGGCCTTAAGTGATTGAATCGTTCCGGATTGTTTACATAACATCGGTCCTTCACGGTTCCCCACAAAAAAAAAAAATCGAAGGATTTAAATCGCGAAGACGGCAGATAAAACAATTTCGGAATTTAGTATGCAAAAGATCGGTTGTGGGCTGTGCGGTATGGCGCGCCATCATGCATGTGCCAGTGGTCGTACAATTCCATGTCTTCAATTTCAGTAGAAAAGGGGGGGTTAACTTGGTTCTGTACCGCCCACCGTTGACCAACACGTTGTTCCCAGCTTCATTTTCGATAAAAAAATTGTCGCTCTCTGTGGATTCATTGGCTTCTCGACAATAAGTTGCGGATTTTCCGAAATAAGTTTTCAATATTTCCCAACGTTATTCAAGTGTATAGCGGAGTTACTATACTGACTTTCGAGCGGGACACAGCTCCCAGTGTCAAAAAAAAACCAATGATTTAAAAGAAACCACTACATGGCCCACCCGTTCTTATACCCATTTTTTAATAGGCGTAACTCGACAAACGAAAAAAAACAGAAAAATGCATCTGGTCGATGAATAAAAGTAATTTGAAATTGATTTATGCTCGGTCACGCCAACGCACCAAACCAATTTTATCAATTCATTTTTGATGATAAATACCAGTGCAACTCTGTTTCAATTATACACATATACTACATAATTACTAACAAGTAGGAATCTCATCTAAAGAACGATTCGAACATAACCAGATTCTTCAGATTGGTCAGAAGAGTTTCTAAGGGTTTTTCCTCCTGAAATTTCTTTGAAAAAAAATTCAAACTCAGACAGCCTTACCTGCATCTGCTTCATAAGTTTCTTAAGTTCGTCATATTCATTACTGGTAAGGTTTTTCATGTTCGCCAAATTAACAGCATTGTTACGTTGACAGTCTGGACATATGTACTCATCAATGAATTCAGCTTCGCTTTGAACAATGCCAACGCAACGACCATGGAACCAGTCCTGGCATTTATCACAACATATATAAAACTGCGATTCATCATACGGCTGCTTGCATGAACAATAGAGTTCTTGTGTATCTCTTGCGCGACGACATTCTTCGCATATGAATTCAGACAGTTTTTTCGAAGCTTCTTCAGTAATTTCTACGCATTCTCCATGAAACCAATTGCTGCATAGGTCACATCCAACGTAAAATCTACAAAAAAAAAAAAAAAACATAAAATCTGTAAAAAAAACATTTATTTATTTCTAGAGCCACAACTACACGTCAGACCCGGCATATCTCATAATCAGATATGACGATGTTTTATGAATAATAACCTATATATTAAAAATAAGTTGAATTGTGTTTGTCGCCAATGTTCTCTGTAATGAGTGAACCGATTTTGATTCTGGAAACTTCCCATGAAAGGTGTAGGTGTATTGGTTCATGAGTTATAGGGGCGTGCTACCGCCCATACAAAAAATAAATTCAAAATTTTATATTTCGAAAGTCACCGAAACGATTGAGTTTAAATTTACACACAATCTTAGGTATTGGCCCAGGAGTATTCCTGTGAAGATTGGTCAAAATTGGACAAAGGGGCGTGACACCGCCCATACAAAAAATGCATTACAAATAACCTTATACCCCGGAAACCACCAAATCGATTAAGTTCATTCATATTGGCCCATGAGTATTCCTTTGAAGATAGGTTTAAATTGAGCAAAGGGGCGTGGCACCGCCTATATAAAAAAACAATAAAAATCTTATGTGTCGGAAACCACCGAATCGATTTCTGATTCAAGTGCGTCAAGTTAATCGTAATCCTGTAAAGGACTTCAGGCCGGAAATTTACAATGAAGCATTGATTTGTATTGAAAATTTCTGTTTGTCAATTGCTAATAAAGCATTAGCACAGTTGGGAATGCCATCACCTAATCGTGCAATGCATGAAAATTTTGATCTACAATTGCAATGTGACCTACAATACGATCGCATCGAATTGAATGCTTTTGTTCAAGCAAATGATAAAAGTTGAAAATGGTGGGATGATTGTTGATGAAACTGGATTGATAACATTGCCAAATGATTTTTGCCGTTTTGTAGCTGCTAAGAACAAAGATGTCAGTAATTTAAACATTCCATTTAACTGAAAAATTTAAAGGCGAATACCACGAATCCCAATGATTCTATCTGATATTCCATTTGAATTTAAACGACTTCAGTTTTCTGTTTGCCTTGCGTTTGCGGTTACTATTAAAAAGGCGCAAGAGCAAACGTTTAGAATTTGTGGAGTGAATTCAGAGTGTTCAGTTTTCTCACATGGACAGTTATGTGTATTGTGTATGTACCTACCCTGTTCGCGTGTTGGCAAACAAAATCATTGGTTTTGTATATTTACACCGAAAATGGAAAAACCAAAACTATTGTGTAGCACAAAGCATCACAATACAAAAAATAATACTAAAATAATAGATACTAAAAAATATTTGGGGAGGTAAGTACGACTGACAAAAATCTAACACATTGGTTAAACTCAAATTCCTATTAATAAACATTTTTAGAAGATAACTAAGCTTTTGTAACTTCTATTATAACTAACTCACGGTGGTTGGTGTGTTAGCGATTTGTTAGCCTTGCAAAACATGGTTGCCGCGCAAAATATCAAATGGTGACAAATAATATTGGATAAATTTTCAAAATTGTGGAGCAAAATGGCCCACATAATAATAATTTGAATGTTCTGGAGGATGATTCGGTTATCATCACTGCACAATTACGAAAAAGGCGTAAAAAAAAACAAACAAAAAATCCTATGAGAATACTAGATACAAATAAAACATTCAAAAATAAATATGGATTTTCAAAACGAAATACATAATATGAGAAAATTAATTTCTTTAGTAAGAGAAGGATGACAGCAGAAAAGGAGACGCATTCCCGTGGATTTTCAAGTGATTTGGGGAAGTGCTGCCAACGCAAACATACGATAATAGGAAACACGTCGATTAGTAAATATATGAGTTAAATTTCTTTATTAATAAGAAAATGTAAATAATGAGTTAAATTTTTAACTAGCACAGATGAGTTAGAGAATGGTTTGAGTTTTATTATTAATACGGCTGTAAGTTATTTCTAGTATTTACTGCCCATTTTACTTCGTAATAAAATACGGGAAAATTAAATAATTTTTTGTTGTTTTTTGTAGATACATATATATTTATTCTTTTAGTTACCCCTCCCACCTAACCAAATGGAGATATAACCCCGTACTCCCATAGCAAATAATACTTGTTTTTAACCTCTCTGTTAAAGACAACAAATCATATACTATATATATGTTCCTCTGTAATGGAATCCACTACATAATTCTTAATTATCAACTCAGTCGAGGAATAATTTTTGATTAATTATTTTTGTTTTGCGAAATTACTTATTACTCTTTTTGAGGATTTCAAACTAACAATGCATCTGCCGAAATAAAAAGAATAAAAACTACAAAATTTATAATGGACTAGCTGCCCCGGCAAACGTTGTTTTGCCATATCATTTAATTTCAGAGCAGTATCGAAAAGTGGTAACCATGTAAAAAACATAAAACATAAAACGCTTCAAATTTATAAAACATCTCCTGTAGATAAATGTATTTATCAAATCAAATTAAGCGCCTTTTAACAATATATAAATACTAACCAATTCCTAGCTTTCATTATTTTTTAAGGTAGTATTCCCGAACTATCTCCCATCCAACGCTTGAGTTGGTGTATAAGAGATATTTCATACCACTGTATAAAATAATTCTTCTTCCTTTTTATTACCGTAAAGTTAACAACAGGTATTCGTTTAAAATGTTAAATCATTATCTCCTTTTCTCAATCCTTTATACATTGCAAACCCAATCTCTCATTTCTACGCCCACAAGGCCCAACCCCACACACCATTGAAATTTGAAATGCGATTATGGGGGAATTACACTGTGATTGCGCATAACCAACCGGTTTGAACTTCAACAAAGAGATGGTACGTGGTACTAACCCAGGGAGGAAAAAAAGGGATACAAATAAATGTTCTCTCAAAATCAAATATCCTGTGACAGTGAGAGCTTTAAGTACCCAACATAAATTTGGGGGTATCTTCGCTTTGCCGTGAGCCCGTGACAATGACGACGGATGAAAATCTATATTTGGTTTTTGGTAGATAGTGTCGACTGGTTTAAATTAAAAAAAAAAAACGGTAGAAATCAATTTATAAAATAGAAATGAATGACAGCCCTGCAGAAACTTTTTTAATTTTTTTTAGAATAATACAGTATCGAATTTTTCGCGCAATTTTCTTAATTTTTTCTTCCATAAGAACCTTCTCCTGACAATAAAAAAACACAACAAAACAAGAATTAACGAAGCCGTTCACGCGTGATGCAGTGACCAAGGGAAATAGGGATTCATTTTTATATATATATAGAAGATATATATAAATATAGAAGATATATATATATATATATAGAATATAGATAACATCAATTAATTTCAAAAAGGACTCAATTTGAATTGAGGTAAGTATACAGTCCACCATCTATGGAAACATGGTCCATCGATCGCCGGATATTGTACCGGTTAAAGAGGCCTAGGTTTTGTTCAATGATTGGAATTTCGGAGATATTGTGCTAGCATGTTAATCAATAGCTTCCATTAAATATTTAAAACCATGTTCCTCCCAACGTGATTTAAGGCTTCGCCAAAGAGAACGCGTTAATAACGCCGCGGTGAGAGAATAAATCCAAAATGATATAAACAATTATTATCTGCATTTTCAATTTTAATTTTTTGACAGTTTGTTTTTGTGTGAAGTGCTGAAGTTGATAACAGGTCTGTTTGATTTTATTTGTGTCTGTTCGATTCTATTTTGTGTATGTCCAATTTAATTTTGTGTGGGCTTGCGTAATTAAAAATTAAACACATCACGTAATTAGTGATCACTAAAATGTATGATAAATTACATCATTAATAAGATGATTTAGCTAAATCAAGTAGATTAAACTAAATCACGTTGGTGGGAACATGGTATTGATAGGCACAGGCATATAAAGACTTGATGAGCAAAAGCGGAGAGTGCTTGGAACTATCCGGCAGCAGTGACGCAGAGTAAGTAAATGGTGCTTTTAGAGGTATAGAATTTTAAGTTGGTAACACTATCTTAACTGGGGGCCTTTTTTCAGCTGTCAAGTGATTTATTTTAAGTTTGGTTTGGCATTTCAACATGAATAGACTGACACCTTGAACAACACTTCCAAATTGTGCAAATTTATTTTGAAAATCATAGTTCTGTTCGAAATACGTATTGCGCACTACGTCCATTTCACAGTCAACATAATCGTCCATCAGAAAAATTAATTCAATTTAGTATGGAACGTTTTCGCACCACGTTTACTCTAAATGATTATACGAACCCACAGAAATGTCGTACAGTCCGTACAGAAGAAGTCGTTGCTGCTGCAGAGCGTACCGTAGAGGAAGTCTATCCGCCAACAAGACGGCCGCCGCAACATGCTACACAGCTCGTACCACAATTGATTTATTGAAGGAAACGTTTGGTAACCGCATAGTTTCACGTTGCGGACCCGTGAATTGGCCTCCAAGATCGTGCGATTTAACGCCGCTTGACTATCTCCTGTGGGGATATGCTAGTCTACGCCGAAAAGCCCGAAACGATTGACCACTTGGAGGACAACATTCGCCGCGTTATACGGCCATATACGGCCATCGGCCACAAATGTTGGAAAAAACATTGAAAATTGGACCTCCAGATTAGATTACGCCGAGCCAGCCGTGGCGGTCATATGCCACAAAGCATATTTAAGTTATATGTAATGCGTAATGCCAGAAGATTATCTTTCGAAAAATGTAAATTTGACGTCAATTTAAAAAAATATCATCTTTGTTTTATTCCATTCAAGAATAGCACTTTCACGTCATCCCATCTGCAGACTAAGTAATAATCTCAAACAGAAGATAGCATATTCACTTGATATATCTGTCTTGTTCTTTTGTTTTTTTTCCACTGCGCCACGTCTCGCGAACGTCTGACAAACATCCGAGAGTAAAACTGTCCTTCTTAGGGCACTCATTCCGTATGTCGAATATTACCAGACATTAGCGTTTTGATAACTTTGCTTCACGTAACATCAATATTCGTCCATCGCCCAGGGGCCGAATCGCGTCGTCCGTGAACGAGCATTACGTTCATGGAATAAAGTTGATTTTACATTTGAAACAAAAACAAATTCCGTCACGTAATGCTCGTTCACGGACGACGCGATTCGACCCCAGGTGGTATCGTTTTGACGATCACGTAACTAAATAATCGTTAAGACGCTGTTACTCAGAGGATACAATTAAAGCGATACCTAATGAGGTATAGTTTTGCATTGATTTTTATGTTGATTTAGAAATTTTATACGAAACGTATACGAGAAATTAAAAAAATAAAAGTTACGCAATGATAGCCCAGGATTAGTCAACGTAATACCATGTTCCCGCCAACGTGATTTAGCTAATTTAGCTAAATCATCTCATTAATGATGTGATTTATTATATATTGGCCGCGTTCCACTGCCCGCTATATGACAAGCGACATGTCAAACTTCATATAAAAAAATTTACATTTCACCATAGGCGTTAGACATCTAGCCCTTTTTGTAAAATATCCCTTTCAGGGAAACGTTTGCAAAATTTGCTGCTGGCGCTAGGGCTCTAGCTTGAGCGTTCCTTCAACTGGGATATTATTCATAATTACTAATTACGTGATAAATACGTGTTTAATTTTTAATTACGTATCTGTCATCGCGAATCCACACAAAATAACAAAAATTTCAAATTAATGTATAATGTATATATAGAAGCAGAGTTGGAAAATATTATATTGTTTTTTTCAGATAAGTTGGTTTGGTATTTTTTCAATTATGTAGGTACATATTTGCTGTAACAACCTAAGGTTTTCATGTTGACATTATGTAAGAGTACGTTAGTCTTAAGTTGAATTTGAAATAATAAAGTTATTTTAAAATGTCGTTATTTAAAAAGTTAGTTAGTTAGCGCGAGTTAAGTATTGATCTTAATGACGATAATAACTTACTAGTATGAAATAGAATAATGTAAATTCAGCATATTTCAGATTATAAGCCAGTTAAAATTATAACTCAGTTAAAAAGTAACCACCAAAAACTAACGGAAAAACATAATAGACAATAAAAGAATCATTTTTTTTAAAAGGTAGTTCTAATTTACTTCTTTATTTTGCGCGAGTTTTACCATTTAACCGTGGAATATGGATGGAAGGCTATGCTTCCGGAGTAAAATTAAGGAATAAGTACAAAATATTTTCGTATTTCGAGATTTTGACATTTAAGATTTAAAAAGTATTGTCGACATTTTTTTCATTCGAGATTTTAGTATTTGGGTATACTTTGGTATTTTTCCCTTTAGTGAGACAAAATAGGGAGTATAGAGAAGTGCAAGTCTTACAGTAAATGATTGTTTGACAGTGAAAACAATAACGGATTTTTACTTGAATTTTACCTTAGTTTAGTTACTTGGGTAGGTAATTTGGCTCTGCGAAATAAGATCCCAATGAAATAAGACCCCAAAAAAAATATGAAATAATGCCCCAAAAGTTTTTACAGGAAACAACAACACGATTTTTAACAAAATTTGGGGTGTTATTTCCTTTTTTGGGGCATTATTTCTTAATGAAAATTGGGGTCTTATTTCATTATGAAATAATACCCCAAAAGAAGGAATGAAATAAGACCCCAAAACTAGAATTTGGGGTCTTATTTCATTTTTCTTATTTATGCCAAAATGTGAAATATAATCCAGGAACTCCATTAACAGTTAATTTTCTTATCTGCAGGTGCTCTTAGACTAAGTATTTGATTCGCGGATTTTTTGTATAGATGTACAAAAGTACCGTTTTAAAATTAGTTCAGTGATAAGTTTGTATTTTTGAAGATAAAAATATGTTTTTTGTATATTTTCGTCCTTAAAAATAATAAGCGAAATACCTAAATGAAAATAGAGAATAGAAGATATTTAATGGACGGAACTTTTAAAATAGTTCCCAAAGGTTGTTTAAGTTGTTCAAGTCACAAAATTGTGTTTTCGAGTAATTGAAGTTGAAATTGTGTGAAGAAAAAGCCCATGTCCACTTGGGCCTCTTTTGCTCTATACATTTGGATGTTTTGGACATATGTTTTGCTATTTTGTTTTGTAAGAAAAAGCCCAAGTCCACTTGGGCTCTTTTTCTCTATACATTTGAATTTTTGGACATGCTATTTTGTTATATAAACACAAGTATTATGAGTGGACATGATATATTTTTGCAGGTAATAAAATAGGATTTTGGGGTAATTTCTACATTTATAACTCCATTTCATAAAAATATGGACTTTTTTTTTTTTATAATCAACACGCGCTAAAGAGGTTATGACTACTCTTATAGTGTATACACAGCGCGGGCATTAAGGAAATTGGGATAAGGAAGATAGGAGATTCCGATGCACATTGGCTTTAAATGCCTGTAAATTGTACTGAGGAGGAAACACAGAGCTAGGTAAGGCATTCCACATTCGTGCTGTACGGCTTATGAAAGAATCTCTATATTTCATAGTACGACCGAAAATAGGCTGAATGGTAAACTGATGGGCATTCCTAGCATGACGAGTATTGCGGTTGAATTGTTGAAGGGGCGGAATGCAGCTGGCGATTTCAGTTGAGCACTGTTTGTTAAAGTAACGATAAAACAGTGAGAGACATGCTAAATTTCTGCTATGTTCAAGCGAATTTATTGAATTCGCGATATTTGGGTCTCCGATTAGTTTTATCGCTCGATTTTGGATCCTATCCAGTAGGTGAAGTGTGGTTTTGGGCGCACCAGACCAGATATGAGAATTGTACTCAAGTTTGGGGCGAATGAACGCCTTATATATATTAGCCAGATCAGAAGGGGTAAAATATTTCTTGCACCGTTTAAGGAAACCTAGACATTTCGCAGCGTTCTTGGCGACTTCGTGTATATGGTCGTTCCAACGAAGGTTGTTATGAACACACATACCGAGAATGGAAAGTCTTTCGGTTTCTGTGATACAAGTGCCATTCATAGATAATGGCTGAAGGTTCGGGTTTCGCTTTAGAGCACTTTTTGCAGGATACTGACGATATGCAAAATATTATTCGATTTGGATAACGATAACTGCCCGCGCAGACACACTGAAATTTTTATTAACAACTTGGGTTCCAAAAATAGGACTAAATTTATGACTTAATTGGGAAAAGCACCATAAAACTTCTTATTCCGAATATTCGTTTTTAATTCCTAAGCACAATATATCCTTTTTTCATATTACATTTTGTCTTTCCCATATTATCGCAGGATTAAAAAAAAATCGATCCTTTCGTAATCAAGTGAGACGGTGTGCTATAAAACTTTATTACTTATTTTAGCCACTCTTTCTGTGTCATATCAGTTCACTATTGTTTTCCGACTGCATCAGTCGTATTATCATTATATTAATATTAAACTTAAAAAAAGAACATGCAAAGAAAGCGAAGTATATTTTAATGTCCTATATTTGGTGATCCTTGTGATATAAAAGAAAACGTTATACTTATGAACATGAAATAACTATACTATGAATGGAGGAGACATCAACTTAAATTATAATTGGAAACTGCAAACAAAAGAACCCACCACTTCAGAGGTAGCAGCTATAGTAACATCAAAATAGAAAATATATGGCTACTACAATTGGTTGTTGAAGAACACATCTCTTTGCTGCAAGAGCCAGGATCCATATACATGGGATATGTAGTTCCTTAGACTAGTTCGGACAAAAAAGTACTATGGAAAAAGAAGTTGTCTATCAGATGAAGAGATTCCTCAACATCATCTTATGGCTAGCGGCAGTGATGCCATTCTGGCATTTTTAATGCTAGATCTAGCATTTTTGCAGATTTGAAAGCATTTTTTTAAAGAAGAAAAATGCTAAATGCTTTTTAGCATTTTCTCGAATTTATTCTCATTTTTTCATTCTTGCTCTCTTTTGCTGGAACTTTGGTCAAAGTTCACTTCCCTGCATTGCAAATGTTCCCATCACTTTCCACCGCATTGAATGAAATGTGAGATGTCCAAGTTTGTGCGATAAATCCATAGTTTATCATTGTATGAACGTGTATGGAAAAATATTTTTCCTTGGTTGAGCTTCTATATTACCTGATCTGTGTTTTGTTTTTCAGAGGTTGTGTTATTTTCGTCATTGTGCAGTGATTTAAGCTTTTTTTTTAACCCTGGATAAAACAATTTTTTAAGTTAGCATTTTTTTACTTTGGCTTCATACATTTAAGCATTTTTTTAAATGTGATTTAGCATTTTGATTTTTTAAATTCTGGCAACACTGGCTAGCGGTTGTGACGGTACAAATGTTAATACAGGAAAGTACGGCGGTCTTATAAGACAGAACTTCAAAAACCACTTCAATGGATAATTTGTTTACTACATTTGAATGAACTACCCTTAAGACACTTATTTCAACATCTTGATGGATATATTTCGGGACCTAAGTCTTACACTGGGCCTTTGGGAAAAACACTTGAAACTACAGATCAACAGTACTTACACAAGATTATGTCACGGGCCAACGGGCATAATAAACCGTTTATATAAAGAACAGAGACACCTTCGGGAAACTTGATCACTTTGGCCACGTTTGTCGTTAAGGCTTACGCGCCATCATGGTTCTCCATCAAAAATAAACCATCGTGCAAGGACGGTACACATCATCTTTTTAACATAGTTATAGCCTCCAGATATGTATCTTGTAAAAGAACTTAAGAACGTAATCGATCCTGTGATTCAGCGGAATGGCTATTTTGCGCATCCTGAAAACTTTCTTCTAGCTTTGGTAACAGATAACAATAAACACAATAGAGAACTGGCAGAACTGGCGGCGCATATATGAAGCGCGTAGTATGCCTCGTTTATTAACCGTTTATTAACTTCAATATTTCAGTTAAGTAAAATCTTGTATCGAATCAGTGCGGAGGCAGAAGATCTTAACCAAATTAATCGAAAAACTACATTTATTTTTCTCTTAACAAAAGGCACCATTTGCCCCCTATTAGAATACCGAATTACAAAAAAATTTTGTTCATATATCCGTGCTCCACCCTATTGTACATGCCACTTCTGGCGGTTCTAGGTGTGGCACAATGCTGATTTCGTCCTGTTCAAAGCATACTGGGCCGGAATTATTAACAATAGGCGTCGTATTGAACAATGGCGATTTATCAATTCATTGTTTCGTTTTCAACAAAAACTATGTGTTTTTTTTTTGCTAGAAAAAAACTAACGATTTTGCGATGTTCCCTTCGAGATAGTCTTTATTTAATTTTAAAGATTTCCAGAACATTTTTGTATGGATGAAAAAATGATGATAGGTATTTGTTCTTGTTTTTTCACAGGTTGAGAATAAGATTAAGCGTGAACTTTTGGTTGGGTGTTGTATGAATAGGGTGCGCTCTGATTGGCATTAATCTGGCGATGAGCAGTAGTCGCAACTGTTTCATACACATTTTACCGCCGCGTGGTCTCCACCGGGTACTGGTCTTGTCCTTCCGGGCATGACTTGCTAAACTTATAAGCGCGAGTGAACACGAAAAAAATAGTAACACTATAATGTTCTGTGACTGGCTGAACGAGTCTCAGAGGTCTTACATGAGCCCCTCAGAAAGAGGACATACAGCGAATGAATCCACGAAATTGGATCAATGGTGGAGTCAACAGTCAAGATGGCAGATACGTTACGTGAGCTATTCTGACATATTTGGAGAATATGTCAGTAAGTATTTTCAGCACTAGATGGTGGCGGATGAACCCTTTATGGGCCAACGGCAGCACTCATTTCCCCGAAGTGGATTATTGGCAACGGAGTTTTCGGTCGCTGTCCTAAAGTCAGATTGTGCATGACAATGAATGAATGACAATGGAAAAAATTGCGCGAAACTCGCAAGCCACCACCAGAGGCACAATTTTTCAAAAGTCTGCACAACTATACTTGCATGCGCTGACGACATCGATATCATTGGCAGAACACAACGAGCTGCCATTGGTCATTAAATTAAATCATTAAAAAAAAAACAATTTTTTCTTATTTTCAACATTTTTAATTTTTTTTTATATACATAATTAATTAGGTACATACTTCAAAAAAACTTTAGACATTTTATGAAAAATTTCTGTAGGTACCTACTTGACAAAGTATTTTTTCTTTTAGTTTCTTAAGAAATTGTGTAAGTGTGATGCTTTTAATGACTGTTGTTGTGTAAAGGATAAAAAAAAGTGCCTGTTGTAAAAGACCATTTTTAGTGGACCAGAGAAATGACAAAAAAATGATAATCGGTTCTAATGGCAAAGCTGAAACCCAAAAAATTCAAAAGGCTAGGCCCTTTCAGAAAGCGTAGTGCATCAGTTACAGTAGAGCTAGACGAAACATTAGAGCAAGACAATACCGACACCAATCGAAGTAGTGCAGCCACAGCTCTTTTAATCAGAGCCCTCAACGTCAACATCATCAGGTAAGCGGAATTTACTTACTCTACCATCCGTAGCAAGAGTTTGTAATTGATATGGGTTTTCTATACCAACTGCTGCAGAAGTTGCTTCAGCAGTACTCCCAGGACGTTGGAATAATTGAAAACACTAAGACCCTAGTTATTGATAAACGGCCTTACTAATAATCAAACACTAATGTCGACTATAAGTTGACTGACAGTTTAAATTTAAATGTACAGCATTTTTGATATGGTACCAATAAACAATTTAACCTCCACCTTTACTATATTCTGTCCAACAAAAATTGTCAGTACAGGAAAGATAGGATGTTTGTCTCTCAGTCTGGTTGCAATGACTTACATAAATCTGTCCATCTTTAAAGCTGCCGTAGTTTGTATGAAAATTCACCATAACTCAGAGAGAAAAACTGTTAGGGTTACCATCTTCCAATTTAAAATAAAAATATTGCTGAACGAAATATATTCCGTTCATCTTTTTCCCGTTAGGGGTTTTTCTAGGGTATTCCCAGTAGGCCTAATAGCTTTAGTTTGTGTTGGTAAAACCCAACGCTTGGGCATTTTGATGTTTCAGTGTGAAAAACTATTTGATAAAAAAATAGACAAATATGCAAAAATATAACAAAAATGCTAAAATATGCCAAAAATGTATGCTCTGTGAAATGTTCATTTATACCCAAATATACAGAAATATACCCTCACGACTAGGGCTGAAAATATGTAGGTACTTAGTTTTGTATATTGAAATATTTAGTACGATATCCCAAAAAAAACATGCTTTTGCATGAATCCGGTTACCCTAGTAATCACAATTAATTTATCGCAATATCACTAACGCACTTATGATCACTTGTTGCATGAATGAAATGAATGCATTAAAACACTTCACGAATAAAAGTTTGTCTAAAAGACAAAATTGAAACAAATATTTTAACAGAATATTATTTGATCCTTCAGAAATACAAACAAATTAAAACCGAATGGCAACACCCCACATAATAATTCGTTCTCAAAAGCACGAAAACCGAAAGTTCTTTGACAAAATCCATAGAAAAACCCTTGATGATATCCTTTCATTGTACGCATGGTAACACTCTTCTGATGTGCTTCAGTGCAGTCACACTCACACACACTGCTATGATAATAGCAAGCGAACAAAAGCGATCATGCCACTGCCCGTAGTTGTGTGGCAATCTGGTTGTGGTGGGCTGTATGCGAAATTTTAGGAAAATGACAACAACAATTCATTGTCAGTTATCAGATGGCAAATCATTTGTTTTTGTTTTCATGCGGTAAGATCGTAAGTTTTTTTGCCACTATGTGTTTGTTTATAAATTGTGGTGTGTAGTATTCGTCAAAAAGTTTATTAAAACTTATAATAGATTTGAAATTTGATAAACCGACAATGCGCTTTATTGTGAAAATAGTAAGGGAATAATTTGCTCCACGGACGAATCGCGGAGGAGCACTTTCGGTGGAAACATTAGTATCTAGATATTAGTTGCAATTGCAATACGATACCCAGGGAAAGAATCCTTACAAAGCGATCAAATCAGTTCGTTGTGTCAGTTTTGTTAATGGGACTGGTGTTGCCAATTTGTTTTAAGTGTGTAAGTGTGGATATAGGAAATATACTCCCATTGTCCAATACGGTATTTTCATTTATTTCCTTTTCGGCTTTACTAATAGAGAATAGTAAATATTAACTGAAACTAATCAATTTGCAACAATTATGTTTTCATTTTTTCTTTTAAGCGAATTTCGGATATTTTGAAAAACAAAATCATTCAACAAGAGTTCGGACGAAAATAAAACCGATTTCACTTATCCAGCTTAAATTTAAAAATCAACACACTTATTTCTAATAGGTATGTCTGGATTTTATAAAATAAAACTCGAAATAAAACGAAACATCAATAATGTATAAATAGAGCAAAACAAAAAAAAGTGAAAACAAACGATTTTAGGACTTCAGTTAATATAGTTTTGAATAAATGAATTGATAATTTCTGTTGTACAATTTCTTTATTTTTTATTAGTTTTTCAGTTAGGTACCAAGTGACAAAGAACAGAAACAGGAACAGAAACAGAATACCATACATTTGCAACAGAAACCGAATTGGGAACAGAAAATTTTTTTTTCAACAGAATTTAGCGACAGAAAAATGGCTGTTTAACGACAGAACGTAAACAATAGTCTTTATTGATTGTTTCTGTTGCTACCAGCAAGGTTGTTCTCAAGTTAAAAAAGCATTAGCACAGGAAACTGGTGCACATTTAGGACTGAAATTAGTAGGTTGTAATCCTTTTACAGGAGCCTATCTATAAAGGTAGTCTGAAGCAAAGCTCATCTCTCAGAAAGTTTCGACAACCCCATCAACATATCGCAAAATGTTTTTGAATGGTCGGAAATATTGCGCCCTTGGATTTGAGACGATAAAGATATTTTCCTTTTTTTAACTTTTAAAGCAGTGTGCGCTCTCTTTTTCGTAATGTTGTAGTTTTAAGTTTCTTATTTTAAGTTTGTAACAATTGTTAACAATTTTCTTAATTGCATTTTTTTTTTCTCTTTTGCGTATTTATTTAATACATAATTGATCGCACCTTACACATGAAATGCTACAACTGCTCGAAGTTTTCTTCGCTTATTTGAAGGAGTCTTATTAAAGTCTTCACAATTTAAGTCTGAATCTAAATCAGAATTTAAATTTAGGGAAGAAACAGCATCCTTCTTAAGGTATTTTCTTCCCACTAACTCGGGACAAAAATGGTCTCCACAAAAATGTTGGTAATTGCCTTCATTTTTGAAACCACACGCCTACCTCCAGAAATTATTCAACATTTTATTTTTTGCCTAGAAGGGCATTGAAAAAATTTCAATTTAGGGTAATCTTTTTTCGGTTTGCTACAAACGGAACAAGAAACTCCAGATATCACCTATTGCTATTAAAAAAAATAACACTGAAAATAATATACATATATCGCTGTTAAAGTACCGCTGACAATAAAATTTACAAAGAAAAATTGCTCAACCATATAATATCTACCTACATGATATTATATCCTTCGAAAATCGAAAGCCGACGGCGAATGAAGTAAAGTAACCTTAAAATAAAAAGAATAAGCTACAGCCGCCGAGCACAGCGCAACCCGGCTGATAGAAAAAAAATTAGATAATTATGTAATGTATAAACACACACGACGAAAGAAAGCCAACACCACACCAGGCCAGCCATCCCCATCCCCATCCCGATCAGTCAGTCGTTGCAAACGAAAACGAATTCATAAGAAAATGTATTTATCTTAAATGCAACTCACTGGTCAACGTCTATTGTTTGGAAATCGTGTTACAGGTTTGTTTTTCTTCTGTTGAATTTGGTTGCAAGGTTTGACTCCAACAAATGGCTTGAAATAGGGGTTGAAAAAGTGGTAATTTTTATTTGCACTGGATGCGATATCTATGGAACTATATAGGTAGTATCTGTAGTAATCGTTAATACGCTTTTTGATACCCCTTTCCTTAAAAAAAATATATTTTTTCTTCATACAGCGACGGGACAGCCTACTGAATAGATCTACTAAAGAAAGCACGACGAACTTACACGACATCTAAACAACATCAACACTTTACTTGAGGTTCACTTCCCATCAGGTTCGTCTATCCGTGAATCATGCGAATACTCAAACGCCATTGACTCTATGTAGTATCTATAGTTAGTTTTATATCTAGTAAAGCTAACAGACTATCTGGTGAGATTTTTAGGTGGGAAGTTGCTTTTTCTTTTTTTAAGAAATGATTTTACGAATTTGAATATTTTTACAACGAAAACTCACAACGCAAACCAGAATAAGTAGGCTGCCGTCGCGTAGTTGTGTTATCTTCTCGTAGGCTGTGCTTGTACCATCAATTGCTTTCTTTAGCAAGAAAACATGCTAGATGCTTATCAGCATCAGCATTAGCCGAGGAAATCACTATATATTTCGGGTTGTCCGGAAAAGCGTCGGTCAGTCAAAAACGATTTGTTGGGTCTATAGGTGAAGAATTTTTTTTTCTATTCATAACGATGTTCATAACACGTGGTAAAGCAGATTTTATTTGTGGATTATTAAACGTTGTTCGGTATAAATCGGTTCGCACACAAGAGAACAGAGATCAGAGAGTAACACAATTAGCAAAACGATATTGCTTTCAAACATTATTAACATTTTAATTTAATGAATGTTTTTTGTTATATATTAAAATCAAACAAGAATTTAAATAAATAGTTTGGCCAACATAATTTGCTTTATAGTTGCGAAAAAGAGAAGGGATCATAATTTAATGCCGAAAAAAAAAATTTAATTTCGAAATTTTATATGGTGTTTGTTGAAATAAAAAAAAACACTGCCTATGAATCAAAAATAATTAGTCTGATCATGCGTGATTTCTTCCTAGTTACTTTGCAATTTTTAATTTTTCGAAAATACAAACAAAACTTTTAATAGTCGGATCTAGTATTGGACTTACTTTGTATCATCATATGGTTTTCTACATATGCAATATAATTTCTCACGCTTCTTTGTTATTCCGGGAAACTTAGAACATTTCTTCACTTTACTTCCGAGGAGCATCTTGCTGGATGTATGCGTCTCATGATTGTTATTATGAGGTGAGTGCCTATTACAATATGTTCGTTAGTTTTAAATAATTTAATAAGAATATTTAAAATACTTCTCAATCGCGCTTCCATCTTTGCAATAACTTGATATATTTAAATCAATTATATCTCGTTCTGGTACTTCGATTGACAGTTCCTTTTGAATTTCAAAATGTAATGTTCTTTCCAGAATTGCTCTCTTCTTCAGTATATCCTTCTTTAATAGCTCTTTATGTCTATGCAATCGCTGGACGACAGTAAAAAAGAAATAAATAACAATAAATGTTTTAGTGTTTTTTATATACATAGTATCTAACATAATTTTATATTATTAGTCGTTATAATATGTATTTAAATTTTAATATAAAAAAAATCGCCCTGTTGATCTATGTGCCCTCTGTAGTCCGTTGATTGCTTGAGTAGAAAAAAAGACAGCAGCAACAACTTCAGGGGAGAGGAGACCATTTTGTTTTCTGTGAAGAAGAGGAACGCGAACCGAGAAACACAACTACCCCTTTATTCGAGTTCCCTTTAATGACTGCGCAACGCAGCGCAAACTTTCTAAAGATTCATGGACGAGGTAACTAAGGGCCTTCCATTCGTCTTCACATATATCGATAATATCCTGGTCGCATCGGATAGCCAAACGCAACACCTCGAACACCTTAGCATTTTATTCCAACTCACTGTTCGGTAAAGCTGAGGTGCCCTTCCTATGCAGTCCTTATGACTGCGAACTAAATTCAATTTATGAGGCAGTCCAGCATTTTCGGCACATTTTTGAGGGACGACACGTTATCATATGTATATACGGACCATAAACCTCTTACCCATGCATTCAAACAACGACCTGAGTGCGCTTCTCCATGGCAGTTCCGGAGACTGGATTTTATCAGCCAGTTCACAACTGAAATCAGACACGTCGCCGGTGCAGACAACATTGTCGCAGATACCCTTTCTCAAGTAGACGAAATAGCGTTGGCAATTTCTGCGGAAACACTGGCAAAGGCCCAAATTAATGACCAACAACTTCGCTAAATTCGCGACAATCCAGACTCGTCACTACAACTCCGCCGACTTACACTGCAAAGCCCCGAACTCGAATTATATTGCGACGTTTCGTCAGGATCTGTTCGCCCATTTGTACCTCAGCAGTTGAGGAAACAAGTCTTCGATTCGCTGCACTCATTGTCACATCCTGGCCAGCACGCTTCACGAAAACTCGTCGCTCAACGCTATGTCTGGCCATCGATGAACAAGGATTGTGCAATTTGGACTAGGTGCTGCATACCATGCCAGGCAAATAAAATCACTCGGCACACATCTCGCCGAACAACAACAAACCGCCACAGCGATTTGAGAACATCCATATAGACTTAATTACTCTATCACCGTCAAAAGGATTCAACCAATGTCTCAGCGTAATCGACAGATTCACACGATTCGCGGAAGCCATCGCTTTGGAAAATGGAACCGCTGAAACTGTCGCGCGAGCACTAGTCTCATCATGGATTTCCCGTTTCGGAGTCCCACTGCGGATCACATTCGATTTAGGCCGTCAATTCGAATCTGATATTTTCAAAGGCCTCATGAAGATTCTTGGTTCTAAACACATCAAAACAACTCAATACCACTCATAGAGCGTTTGCATAGGCAGCTGAAATCAGCTTTACTGTGACATGGAGAACCATGGTATGATGCCCTACCGGTAATACTTCTGGGACTGCGCGCCGCATGGAAGGAAGATCTCGACACTACCCCGGCAGAGCTAGTATACGGCGAACCAATTCGACTACCAGGTGAATTCCTACAGCCGACAGACACTCCCGCCCCAGAATTAGTGCGCATTTTGCGCAACCACTTCAGGGAACTTACACCCAAGCAGATGTCCCGTCATGGCCAACGATTTTAATTCTTAATTTTTAATTTTTTCGAGAACCTTCTCCTGACAATAGCAAACACAACAAAAAAAGAATTAACGAAATCGGTCCAGCCGTTCATGCGTGATGCCGTGACCAAGGGAAATAGGGATTCAATTTTTTATATATTGATTGATATTAATAGTAATTTGTATTACGTGGTTATTTTATTTGTCCGGAACAACTTTTTCTTTTTTCAGTTGAGTGGCCGCGCAACCACTACATATACTTTGCACTTCGGGTTCCATCTGTAACGGAATGTACATGTGTTGTACCGATTACATTGTATTGGTAATCGTGATGCATGGTGCGATAATATATACCACCATCTGTAACCACTGCGAAAAATGCAATATGCCGAGGTATACACCTATGCATACCCACCTACAACACTACCTAAACCATCGGTGTTGAATGATCCTCATGCTACTAATTGTATTTTTTTCCTCCCTTTCCTATTCTAGCGACCCTCGGATCGGTCGGAGTGGTCTAGCACGACGGGGTGTCCAGCCCTCTAGTGGCTCAAGCATTATCTTCCCTCCCGGTAGCTCACCGAAAACGACAAAAAGAGCGCTTATTTGGATGTGGATTCGTCGTTTGCGTGAGACTTAGGTTTCTTATGTTTCAACTGTGTGAACGAGCGCATCACAGATTCTTCAACATATGCTTCAACCCTTGAACAGATTCTTCTAATATGCGCGCATGCCCCCGCAGAGGAGAAAGACGACGACACCAAGAAGAGGTTTAACGAGGTCTTGGACAAAACTTAATAGTGCCCTAGCAATGACATTAAAATTGTATTATGCAATTTTAACGCAAAGTTTGAAAGGGAGGGCATCTTTGGTAGTATCCTCGGAAAGTACAGCCTACACGACACAACCTCCGACAACGGATTTAGGCTGATCGATTTCGCATCTGGGCGAAATGTTTTCGTAGTTTGTACACGGTTCCCGCACCTCGATATTCACAAAGGCACATGGAGATTTCGTGACCAATGAACCGTCAACCAGATTGACTACATTGCGATCGACGCAAGGAACTCCTCCCGTATAATGGATGTCCGAATGTTTCGAGAGGCCAACATTGACTCGGACCATTACCTTGTTTTGCCAAACACCGCCAAGACAAGTAAATTCCGTAAGGAAGTTTGACGTCGCACGATTACAATCGCAAGAGTTTACCAGATTATTTTCCGATCGAGTCTTTCTCAATCTCTCAAGAGGTCCTATACAGCCAGCATTAAGTATTGAAGACCAGTGGAACATTGCCAAAAAGCCATCAGAGACGCCTCGTCTAATGTGCTGGGTTTCACCCATACGAACCAGACAAATCAAAAACGACTAACGTGGAGATGAAAATATTTTTGAGAAGCGAATTGCACAGCGTCGAAGAATGCTGGTCCTCTTGGAAAAGGACATAGTACAAGGCCAAATTGAGGAATGGCTCGATAAAAGGAATTATCAACCAAGCAACTCCGAATACTCATCAGTCATCACTCATCACCGATAGAACTCGCGAATAAGAAACATGGCAGCAAAAGACTATGTGTTGAATATCGCTGTTTACATAAACTCATTGGTCGTGACCGTTTTCCACTACCACTTATCGACGACCAAATAGATCAACTTGGTTCTTAAAGAGTTTTTCTTAGTTGGATTTGGAAAATGGGTTCTTCCATGTCCCCATTAGCCAGGAAAACCGTAAATTACTTCTTTTGTCACACCGGGAGGACAATACGAGTTCAATCGTGTTCCCTTCCGGCTCTGCACTTCGCCACCTGTATTTCAACGTCATTTCTCTCGAGTACCCCACGATTTATTGCTGCAAAAAATTATGCTGCTCTATAGCTACATGATCGACATTGTAGTACTAAGAAATGACTACGACGAAGCAGTGGTGAACCTCAAGCGAGTATTGGCCGGTGCCAGTGAGTTTGGACTTATTTTTTTTTTGTGGAAAAACTGTCAATATTTATGCAGTGCAATAGAGTATCTGGGGATTCCAGTCCCGAACAAATGGTTTAGGATTTAGCAAGTTTTTTGAGTCTCCCGAAAACCTTGCAAATTGTAGATACGAGGTTTTGACTGTTCGGCGACGATATGTACCTCTTTTTTGATTTGGACATGGCTTTTGGGGCTTAAAAATATGTGTTTAGATTGCGAAAAGTTAAAAACACTTAAAAATAACATTGAAAATTGACCCTTGGAATCAAAAGAAGGCATTTGCTTAGTTTATTATAATTAATAAAAATAAGGAAAATATCCATTTTATTTAAAAGTACCATCTTATTTTTTTATTGGTATTTTGTCCCGTAATATGCTATTCAAAACGCAACTTTTGCGGGGTCTTTCATTAAGATACTACAAAACAAATTTGACGGGACAGCCTAATGTATATCCCACCAAATGTTTACAAATATGTATGTTTAGAATATAGAATTTGCTGTGTGAGTTTGGGTTTTAGATGATAAGGATCTCACAATATATATTTTTTTGTAGTTGCTCATATGCTCCCAATATTGCGTTTTTACGACTAAATAAATAAGTGTTTTTAAACACATTAGAAAGAAATACGTCACATGTGTATGCATAAATTAACTTACAGTAAGTAGTACTGCTACCTTTTTCCTGTCCGCCTCGTGTTTCCCTTTATTTCCACTTAGAGGTAAAATGACTCCAACATTTGTATTTTCTGAATTATCTGTGTTGAGCGCGGATACGCCGGCAGATGTGCACAATTCCTTTGATTCCCCCTTGAAATCAACTTCTTCATTAAACTTATACCGTTTTTGTGTTAAAGTTGGTATCTCAGTTGACGAAATTAAATGTATATCCGAATTGGAAACTAAACTTGTTGGATCTGATTTCATTTGTCGTTCCTGATATTTTTGCAAGTTTATCAGTTTTTCTTCTATTTCTGGGTTTAAATTTTCTTGTTTAAGAGCATTTCTAATAGCTGCAAAGAAATTATTAAATAAACATTGAGTAACAGTAATAATTTTGATCAACAATATTTTAATAAAGTTTAAACAAAGAAATTCAATGAAAAATATTTCAATATGTGCACTTAATAATGTTCAACATATTGATTGAACTTGTGAAAACATTATTAAGTGGTTGCATATAGTGTTGTTCTACACCGATTAAAAATACAAAACTCTAAGGTCTTTGCTACAGCGATTGAATTGGGCAAAGGAGAAAAACTGTTTTCTCAAAGCGTTTAAAAAAGAAATACAATAAAGTGGATGAAGTGTTTTAAGCCTTTTGTAATTTAGCTTAATGTTTGTACCCATACCAAAAAAATTCTGTGAATTGGGTATTTTTCATATTTTCAGGACTCTTTTCATTGAAATGTGGCCAACTAATTGCGTATTGACGAATGGAGGCTGAAACCTGGCGGTAAATTTTCGCATCGGTAGGTTGCTATAAATTTTGATAGCTGGGGCATATTTGTATTGGAAAAACAGAACCGATTGATAAAAGTGGCTTAAAACATATTATAAATAAAATATCCAATATCTAAACGACCTTTTTATTAAAAAGAAGAATGTTGATGAAAAGTGAATGCAGACTTTATTTTTACTGAAAAGCACAAAACATTAATTTCTTATTGCAGCAAGAAAACAACTAACCGAGACCAATTTCTTGAACTGATTACTTCAATGAATGAATCTCCAGGACTTCAAAAAATGTTGATTGGGCAATCATATGTTGTAGTCCTTACCAATACCATACTGATAGTTTCCTTCAGAAAAAAAACGCAAGCAAGCAGCTAACTTAACTTTTGGAGATAGAGAAAATGACTTCGAGTTTGGATTTAGCTTCGTTTTCAAAACATTCAAAACATATGAAAATGCTGCTTTATTTAAACGAAAGCTGCTTTATTTAATCTGAGAGATAAACAAACGTTATTAACAATTTCAATAACAATTCAAAACCGAAAGTTTAAGTATGTCTTCTGCAGTTCCTCTTAAATATGCACATATTTTCCTGTCGCCTATGCTATCAATTTCTTTTTAATTTGATTTCTTTAACCTAAACTCAAATTTGCTTTGCTCTATCACTGATGTCAATTAATGCAAAACAGCTGATTTACCGAGCAATTTTGTATTGAAAATACCTGTCGATAAGGAAGTCTCCCGGCGGATTTCACGATGTGAAAGTGAATCGAGTATGTGAAGTGAATTTCAAATAAGCCGTATTCCACGTTAGGGGTTATAGGTCTTTTAGATGGTTAAGGAACAGGGTCATCAGCTTGTTGACAACAATTTTAACTTTAGTTTCTGAGAAATTGCGAAAAGAAAACTACACAAATCTACAAAAGCGTTCTCTCTGTGTTATAGATAGAAATGGAATGATTGTTTTTTTACAGAAGAAAATACCGACATCAACACTGTCCATGAACCAATGGTACACATAGAGAGAAAGAACAAAAAAAAACTAGAAGTTACACCGCTTATAAAATATGTTCTAATTTAAGCTCTTCTAATTTAACAGTTAACGAACGGTTTGTTGATCCGTTAGACAAATAAGACCCCGTATGTCGCGTATAAGATATTTTCGGCTGTATTGTTTGAACGCCAGTGGCTTAGTGGAAGTGTGTTGGGCTACTAAGCGAGGGGTTCCAGGTTCGAATCCCGAAAGGGCCAAAATACATCTTAAGGTTTTTTTTTCCACTGCGCCACCTGTCGCGAACGTCTAACAAACATCCGAGAGCAAAACTGTCATTAATGAGCTTCTCAATTAGCCGTTTGGACTCGGCGTAAAATTGTAGATCCCTTCCATTCGTCCCAAAAATTGAAAACCCACACAAAACGAATGGTTGTGAGAAGCTTGGCCTTGGGTCCCATAGACCTGTCGCGCAAAACAAATATTTTTTTTTATTTATTTGAACGCCTTCCTTTTGTCAACAACCTGAATCGTCCTATATCAGTACCAAATTGTAACCCTACAACAGATCTTATCTTACTACGAGATATACAAAGCTATGTTAAGTCTTGGCATACCTTCCAAACTCGTTCGTCTGTGCAGGATGACGATAGAGAATTATTATCATTGCTTCGTCAAAATCGGCAAAAACGAGCCCTTCAATTTCGAAAAAGGTTAGAGGCAAGAAAACGCGCTATTGAGTCTTTATCATCATTCTTGAAACAATTGACATTATCGGAAGATCGCAGCGAGCTGTCATTCACGCATTCTCAAGTATTAAAACGAAGGCAGCGAAGTTGGGTATGACTGTAAATAGAGACAAGACAAAAAATGTGCTGTCAATGAAAAAGGACTTTTAGCAGAAAAAATGTAAACCTCCTGGAAGATTCTTCGGGCAACATTCGACTATACACTCCTGATGACAACATAGCAGAAGAAATACTCCACTGTAGGTGGAGAGAATGCGTTGGCACGGACCTGCTAATCGCATCCGATTACAGCACGACCAAGAGAACCAAATGAGCTTATAACAAATTTTTGTTAGTTATTTTTTTATGGTGTGGCATTAAAAAAATACATTCAGTCCTTAATTTTCACTCTCCTACCACTAACTCCTACTTGTTAATATCATTTTATATTTTTTGGATAGCATTTTAAAAACTTAAATTACGGTGATCAAATGATAGGCCAACAAAAATTACACAATTCGGTTAGATTGCTTCTGGAAGTTTGAAATACAACAAAAAAAAACTTTGAGATTCCTTCGTTACATTTTGTACTTATAAATGCCATAAATGTCGGCGCAGTGGCTTAGTGGTAGTGTGTTGAGCTACTAAGCGAGGGGCTCAGGTTCGAATCCCGAGAGGGCCAAATTACATCTTAAGGTTTTTTTCCACTGTGCCACCTCTCGTGAACGTCTGACAAACATCCGAGAGTAAAACTGTCATGAATGAGCTTCTCAATTAGCCGTTTGGACTCGGCGTAAAATTGTAGATCCCTTCCATTCGTCCCAAAAATTGAAAACCCACACAAAGCGAATGGTTGCGAGAAGCTAGGCCTTGGGTCCCATAGACCTGTCGCGCCAAAATATTTATTTATTTATTTTAAATGCCATACAAATATGCGTGTGGTTTCGATTAGTTTCGGTGCGTGCTTGTGGGTATATGTACATTTTCATTTGTTTATACATAAACATACGTTAACTTTGAATTTAAGCGACATTTTTTACTAACCGAAGTCCCAACTCTACCGGTGCTATCGCAGCTGCTTGGTGTTCCACAGTGGATCTTCTTTGTCAGAAAACCCTCTGGATGGCAGTGCTTTGCCCATCGCATTAAGCGAATCACTGGAAGGAGGCTCTTCCAACTGGCAATCACAGATATGTTTTTCTGGAATGACATGGGCGAAATCAAGAAATTGTCTTTGCAGCGGTTTACAACGTTTTTAATGGACATCCAAGGTCACATCGCGGTTACATAGCGGACGAGAGGGAACTAGGAATATGGCGGATTTAGAGTGGAATAACTCGATAAAAACCCGTATTCCCAGGTGTTAAACGTGCCTATTTGCGATAAATGTCACTATGTTAGTGTGCCTTCTTACGGTGAACTCCGGAAACCTGGCGACCTCAGGTTTACATAAACACCTCCTGGAGTATGGGGCGATTCTTCTTCGCGCACTTTCCAAAACATATGGAACATAATAAAAAAAAAAACATTTTTAAGGAGTGCAAATCCTCCAAAGTGCAAACAGATGTCACTTCGGACCTTACAGTCTCTACAGTCAGTGGAACTGGTCCTGCTGCGAAGCCTGAAGGTTCTAACACCATGTCGATCGGAGAGGACTCGATCATCACTAATCCGATGAATGTCATTTCGGCAGAGGAGGAAGCAGTTCTCACTCGCGTCCCCGAAGAAAACATCAACGGTTACACACAGAACATGAAGCGGTCAAATCAACTAATTCTGGCAAGGTCAAGCTATCTGGAGCTGGACGTAAACGCCTGAAGGAACTTTTGGGCGCAGGGTATCCAATTGGAAAGGCCCGAACGATGGCCCTAGAGCCGGTGTCGTGCAAAGACATACGTGTCAAACGTCCCAGAGACGGGAGCTCCACACCAACAAGCAACACCCCAAAACGGAAGGCCACGTAGGCACCAACTTTCCAAGATGAGGTCGGAGTAATTTTTTATTACTTTCATGTCCGAAAGAAACACAGTCTACAGGAATCCAAAATCCTTTGATTCAGGTAACTATCGCTTGATCCTTGAATCGGAACTCAATCGCTCCCTAGCTCCAATTGGAACTACTTTGGAGCTAAAAACAGAATCCAAACAGTTACCTATGAAAGCAGGGGCCTTAGCACGTAACTTGATACAATCGAGTTCAGTCGATACAATCGAGCTCTGGCAGCACCTAATTTGTTTCAATCGAGGATAATCGGTTTAAGACAATCGATTGAAACAAATTAGGTGCTGCCAGAGCTCGATTGTATCGACTGAACTCGATTGTATCAAGTTACGTGCTGACACCCCAGCTCTGGTTTAAAAATAAGGAAAACAAAAACAGATGTTCCGTGGTGGAACAAAAATCTTGAGGTCCTCTAGCGCACTGCAAGAAAATTGTACAGAAAAGCTCTTACTGACTATAACAGAGAATTGAGCAAAATCCAAACGAGAGATGTGGAAGAAGCACTGCGAGAACATTGAAAACCTTCCAGCAGCCACTCGTCTCCTAAAAGTCTGCTCCTGCATATACTCCTTGAAAAAAAGACAATGGGGAATTCACAAGCACTCCTGAAGAAACCTGTCAACTTCTCTTGACAAATCCATCTGAATCGCTGAGGCATCAGACTCTTAAGACATCAAATCGAGATTATAGTCTACCCATACAAATCACCAGGAATAGATGGCATCTATCCATGCCTATTACAGCAGGGGATGGATCTATTAATTCCTCAGCTAATTAGTGTATTCAGATCTAGCCTATCTTTAGCTACATACCAGCGTAATGAACTGCGGTTAAGTTGGTTTTTATACCAAAGGCAAGTGGGAATTCTGAACAACTAGCCAAATCGTATCGCCCCATTAGCCTTTCCTTATAAAAACCATGGAGAAAGTCATTGATCAATACATAAGGGACCAGTTCCTTAATAGTAATCTGCTATATGTATGCCAATTCGCATACCAATCCGGCAGGTCAACCGAAACTGCCATACATAGTCTCACAATGGAAATTGAAAAGGCTTTGGCAGTAAAGGAAACGGCTCTTTGTGCCTTCGTTAACATTCAAGGAGCTTTTGACAATACCTCCTTTGAAGCCATAAAAGTAGCTAAGATCAGAAAAGGCCACTTGATCACAAATTGGGTTCTAAGCATTTTAGAAAGCAGAATAATTGAGACAGTTAGGGCATACAACACGATCATCAAACCGATGATTACAAATGCAGCGATAGCATGGTGGCCAAAAACTCAACAAAGCTCGGTCCAGAAACGAACCAAGACATATCGCTTGGCATGCGTTGGTATAACAAGCGCTATGCAAACGTGCCCAACAGCAGCCTTAGGAGCAATGCTTAAGAAGCTGATTGAAATATCAGACGCTATGCTCAGAAAGTTCCTCTTCTCTAGAAAATTTAGTCATATGTGACAGGCAAAATTGGAGAAATGTTTCACAATCATATTCTCGGCTCCGGCTTTTGCTAATAATGAACGAAATGTTGCCTGACGAACCACAGGTGCAAATACTTCATCATAGTCAACCCCAAAAATTTGACTGAAACCTTGAGCAACTAGACGAGCTTTGTATCGCTTGATGTTCCCTTTAGCATCTTTTTTCAACTTAAATGTCCATTTTGAGCCAACTGGTTTTCGCCTTGAGGTAGTTCCACTAATTCCCATGTGGAATTATCTTTAAGTGATTTCATTTCCTCCTCCATTGCCTCTATCCATTGTTCCTTCTGAATACTATTTAAGGCATCCGCTAGATTCTTAGGTTCAATCTGCTGTGTAACTTTCAGTGTATGGTATCTATTTGGTGGCTTGCCCTTATTTACACGGCTTGAACGTCTAATCTCCGGTACAATACCTTCGTCTGGTTGTTGTGTTGTGTCTTCATCTTCATATGATTGTTCTCCATCATTGTTGTGACCATTACTGCCAGCAGATTTCAATTTAAAATAAAATATTTCTTTTTCAGTGGATTCACTATTCATCGATTCTACTTCGTTGTTTTTATAATTCATCGGAACTTCTTCATCCAGATTTTGTTTTGCACTCACTGGCTCGATGAACTTCACATCCCGACTCACGATGACACCATTTGTTCGAATATCTAGCATACGATAACCTTTTGCGTGTCTATCATACCCGACGAATGTTCTTAGTTCGGCCTTTTTATCAAGCTTCTTTCGCTTTTCTTTAGGAATATGAACATACGCTTTTGACCCAAACAAACGAAGATGATTCATAGATGGTTTTCGTCCTTCCCATAGCTTAAATGGAGTATTCTTCGTTATGGATGATGGTTAGCGATTCTGCAAATAATTGGCAGTTATAACAGCTTCTCCCCAGATTTCGTAGTTTAGTCCTGCATCTAGCAACAAACATCTTGTCATTTCGACGAGCGATCGGTTCTTACGCTCAGCAACTCCATTCTGCTCCGGTGTGTATCTAGTAGTATATTGACGTGAAATGCCCTCGGAAGTGAGAAACTCGACAACTCTTCTATCCACAAATTCCTTTCCATTATCGGATCGAATAACCTTCGGTAACTTTCCAAATTTGTTTTTAACCATCTGAACAAATTCTATACGTTTTTCGTAAACTTCCGACTTCTTCCTTAATAGGTATATGACAGTAAATCGACTAAAGGCGTCAATAAATGTCAAAAAGTATTTATTTCCACTTGGAGTAACCTTTTGCATAGGACCGCAAATGTTTGAATGAATCAAATCAAGAGGACCTGTGCTCCTTCTCTCCGAGACCTTTGGAAATGGCAAGCGAGTCATCTTTCCTTTTATACATACTTCGCATGTTTCCTTGACATTACAATCAGCTATATGAAAGTCATGTACCAAACCTTTGCTGTTCAGATTCCGTATGGCATTTTCATCCCGATGACCAAGCACTCGATGCCACGCAATTTGACTTGTGAGTTTTAATAACTAAAGCCTGTTGTAATGGACTTTGTCTTAACTTGTAAAGATCTGTAACTTGATCAGCGACTGCCACTTCTTTATTTGCTTTGAATATTTTACAGACTCCTTCCGAAAATTTTACAGTAAGCCCCTTCTGCACCAGTTTCTTTACCGAAAGCAGGTTTCCCTGAATAGATGGTACATACAAAACATCTTCAACACGAGCAGTGTCTTCTTGATTAATGCTGTTCATTATGCTTATACTGCAAGTACCTTTTCCAATGACTTCTACCTCTTCACCATTAGCGACATACAACTTCATCCTGCAACAACAATGTATGATCTAGCTGAGAGAATTGTTTGGCGTTGCTGCAAATGTGACTTGACGCTCCAGAGTCAACCACCCAGTGGTCTATATCTAGGTTTCCATTGACATTGAAACAAGTTCCTCCTGTCACTTTATCAGCCGTCTCTTGTTTAGATTTCCACTTCTTGAACTCATGACAATCCTTCTTCATGTGTCCTTGTTTCTTACAGAAGAAACATTTCCTTATGTTTTGTGATGTCGATGATATTGCCTTCAGTGCCCTTTCAGATGAATGATTGTTTCCGTCCGAGTGCTTCTGTCTTTTCCATTCTTCAATCAATTTTGATTGAACAAGATCTAATGTAAGATCAGACTCATTTCTTGTCTCCAATGCTGTAACGAGTGTATCATACGCTCTAGGAAGACTGCTTAGTAACATAGCAATAGCCCAATTCTCTGACAATTGATCACCAAGAGCCACTAACTTATCAAAAAGCTCCGTAATCTTCTGAATGTGGATCTCCATATATGCACCATTGGTAAGTTTTAAATTGCATATTTGTCGCATCAACTGTACCTTATTACTTAGCGTTGACTTTTCATGATACGACTGTAATTTTTCCCATGCTTCTTTGGCTGTTGAAGTCCTTCTGATATGAATGAGTTGATTGTCTTCTACCGACCAACCAATAAGAACAGTGGCTATATCATTTGCTGTTTTCCATGCCACAGTTACTGGATCAGGCTTAGCTTTAGCAATTGCACACCATCCTCCTTCCTTCATTAAAAGAAGCTGCATCCGATATTTCCAAATATGGTAGTTCTGACTATTCAGCTTAGCTACCGAAAACTTCAGTCCATCCGCCATTTCTTGAAACTTCTTTGCCTGTTTTAAACTCTATTTCTTATTTGTTTTTCTAAGTACGAGGGTCTGGGCCCATAACCTGTTAAGAATATCCAGTCCCGTACTAATATGAAAATCTTTTATAAGAACAATAATTTATTTTAGTCTATAACGTATTTGAGTTTAAAGAAGAATGATTGAAAAAACATATTTTTCAATAACAGAAATTTGTACTGAAACTTAGATCAATTAACGTATAGTAATTTAGTAAGATGTCGTGTGAATGAATCCATAAGTATTTCAACAATATGCAAAGAGAGTTTCTGAGCTCTGAAGATATATGGAATATTGAGAACCCTGGAAGGTGCTGTGTTAAAGAAATAAAGGCCAGCGCAAATAGACCTCTATTGGCCGCGGTGCACAAGAGGACCTATTATATTACATAACATGACAATGGACTTCCAAAAGACGGCGAATGTTTGTCTCCGATTATTAACAACACTTATGGCAAGGTGGAAGTCGATGACTACCGAATAAACCTTCGTGTCTGTTGTGCTGAACTGCTGGCACACGCTGCCCATATTGACAGTAGACTGCAACGTACAGTGTATACGACAAACATCAAGACGCGTAACGAGTTGTAAGGGAAAATTGTTGAGGAAAATTCTGCAGGCAAGAGACAACGCCATTAATTTGCTCACTGCCGTTCGAGGAAAAACAACGTTGAACCCCAGCAAGGATCCAATCCAGATTTTGGCCGTTCATCCGACGCAAAGAGTGGAGTCGGCTGCGCGATAGGCATTAGCTGCCGAAAATAAAATAGTCGATAAGCGTGTAAACTTGTGCCATGTAACCAAGCCAATTGGTACGTTAAATTTAAACTCAGGGTTTTGGTTTTCCGATAACAATTGATACCTATGAGGTATGTAAAACAAAATCTGTGTACAGCTTGCCTGCTTTAAATAACCGTATTTAAAAATGCATCGATGGAAAGATACCTTACAAATCTGACAAACGATGCTAGTACACAATACTCACTGTGGAAGGCTACAAAAAAAAATGAAAAGACCAACGGCATACATTCCGCCAGTGAAAAACAGCAGTGGTAACTGGGCTAAAACAAACAAACAAAAGGCGGATCTATTCGCGGAACACCTTGAAAATGTTTTCCAGCCATATGACGATAATGATAATTCCCAACAAATGGAAGAAATGTGTGAAGACGAGAGATCGATTCCAGCAGTAACCTCTAGGGAAATAGCCAAAGAAATAAAAGAAAAGATCAACCCGAAAAAGGCTCCGGGATTTGATCTAATAACGGGTGAAATACTGAAAAAACTGCCTAAAAAAGGTATGAAAAAAATGGCACAGATAATAAATGCAGCGTTCAGACTAAGGTATGTTCCACGTATGTGGAAGGTCGCGGAAGTTATTATGGTACCTAAGCCGGGCAAATTGCCCAGTGAAGTAACGTCATATCGGCCGATATCATTGCTGCCAATCCTTTCTAAGCTATTCGAAAAAATCCTTCTAAAACGACTCCATCCGATTCTAGAAGAAAAAACACTGATCCCAAACCATCAGTTCGGATTTAGAAATAAATATTCAACTATAGATCAAGTCCACAGAATAACTAATATAATAGAAAAGGCTTTAGAAGAAAACAAATATGCTCTACCATCTTCCTTGATGTAACACAGGCTTTTGATAAAGTCTGGCACAAAGGATTAGTCCGTAAGCTACAAAAATATCTTCCAAAACAGTACTCTGAAATACTATATAATGCAACGATTATTTAGAATTAAACAAGAAGATGAATACTCAGCATTGAAACACATTAAAGCTGGAGTACCGCAAGGAAGTGTGCTGGGACCTGTACTATTTCTCCTATACACGAACGACCTACCACAAAATGAAGAAACTACTGTTGCCAATTTTGCAGACGATACTGCTGTACTTGCAGTAGGAAAAACCGTGCAGGAAGTTACCGAAAAACTACAAAGGACAGTAAATGATATATCTATTTGGACCAACAAATGGCAAATAAAATTAAATGAACTGAAGTCGGTTCATGTTAACTTTACAAATAAACACGTACAACACATACCTGTGTATATAAATAAAAAAGTGGTTCAGCATTCGAACTCAGCTAAGTACTTAGGCTTGACTTTGGACGCAAAGTTGCGCTGGAAAACTCATGTCAAGAAAAAACGTGATGAACTAAATTTACGATACATTAAAATATATTGGCTCATAGGGAGGTATTCATGCCTCTCAATTCACAATAAACTGCTTCTCTACAAGCAAATATTAAAACCAATTTGGACATATGGCCTCCAATTATGGGGGTGCACAAGTAAGTCCAACCTTCAAAGCATACAATGCTTCCAAAACAAAGTATTACGCAATATTGTTAATGCGCCGTGGTACGTACGTAACGCTGATCTACATAGGGATCTAAAAATTGAAATGGTAGAGGACGAGGTTCGGAAGGTCGCTAGAAGACATGAAGTTAGGCTTCGCAACCATGCTAATTTAGAAGTAGTCCAACTACTTAATAATACTAATTTAGTTAGAAGATTACGTAGAGTAAAACCTTTTGAACTAGTTAACTAGGTAAAAAGAAAAGAAATATGTAACAACATAATAACACTAACAAAGTGATAATGAATTAAAAAAACAAAAGGCAACAAACCAAAGTTAGTTCCTTAAAAACTGTACGTAAGTACATTAGTACATATTAGAACAAAATTGCTGATTAGTCTGACGACTAGGTGCGATTATTGGAAGGATGGTAACACCATGCCTTCCCTGGGTGTTTTTAGTGTGTGTTTCCAGTCCCACACTATCGCAAAGCTTGCATGCGATATCTTTCAACGATTTTCACCTAGCTACACGCAAAAAAAAAAAAAAAATAAAAAAAAATAACCGTACCAGTCTTGACAATACTGATACCGAGTTGTTTGATGTGGATAAGTCATATATATTAAAGATTTTAAACGAAATTACAATCTCATTTATAGACGGGTTTCCGAAAAGTTGTGTTACAACTGGTGAATTGGAAATATGTTTGGTCAACCCTTACTAGACTGTGCAAGGACTTAAGTATCTCAGAAAAAGAAATTAAGAAATTATTGGCACAAAATATTATTCGTGCTAGCCAGTTTGCCAGTCCAATTCTGCTTGTTAAAAAGGAAAACGGTTTTGATCGACTTTGCGTGGATAACCGGGAGTTAAATGAGACTACGGTCTCTGAAAAATTTCTTTTACCGCTAATAAACGACCAAATCTTGAGGTTAAGTAGTGCAAAGTATTTTTCATGTCTGGATATGATAATCGGTTTCCACCAAATTCCCATTCACCCAAATTCAATTGAGCGCAGGGCATTTGTGACGCCTAAGGGGCAATATGGATTTTTCACCATGCCGTTTGGACTAAAAACGCACCGTCCGCGTTCCAACGTGCTGTAATGCCCATTCATATGTTATCGTTTATATGGGTGACATTTTGGTCGTTTCACAAAAACAAGAAAATGCATTTGAAAGAATGCGAACAGTTTCGAAAATTTTATCTCAGGCTGGTTTTTCATTCAACGTAGCTAAATGATATTTTTTAGGAGAAGTTCGACCCAATCCACGTAAGATACAAGCGCTGCATAATTAACCTCCCCCACAGTAGGGTATCCAAGCGAGACAATTCATTGGTCTAGCGCCTTATTTTAGGCAATTTGTACAGAAAATCTCAAAAATAATGAAACAATTGTATGGTCTTACCTCGGCACGTACCAGTGTGGCTTCCGGCCCGGCAGATCGACTATAGACCAAATCTTCACACTGAGGCAAATCCTGGAAAAGACCAACGAATTTCAAGTCGAAACTCACCACCTATTCATCGACTTCAAAGCCGCGTATGATAGCATACATCGTCAGGAGCTCTATATGGCGATGGCCGAATTCGGAATCCCGGCAAAACTGATTCAGCTGTGTCGCGTGACGCTGGAAAACACGCGCTGCAGCGTGCAATTTGGAAGTAGCTCCTCCGAACTATTTCAAACATGCACCGGATTTCGGCAAGGAGATGCGCTATCATGCGACTTCTTCAATCTCGTACTGGAGCAGATAGTGCGCAGGGCAGCTGTCAACACGGAAGGCACTATCTTCAACAGGTCCGTCCAGCTGCTGGGCTATGCGGACGACATTGACATCATCGGTCGCTCCCAGCGTGCCGTGATAGAAGCGTTCACGGCGATTGAAGAACAGGCGAAATCCGTTGGCCTTGAAGTAAATGAGGACAAGACCAAGTACATGCTATCAACAAACAAACAACTGTCCACCGCCTAGGACAAAACGTCACTGTTGATAGCAAAAATTTCGAGGTAGTTAGGGAGTTTACCTACCTCGGAGTAAACATAAACTCCACGAATGACACCATAGTGGAGATCCGGCGAAGAATTACCCTAGGAAACCGTTGCTACTTCGGTTTGGCAAAACAACTGGGTTCAAAACTCCTAACTCGAAGGACGAAATGTATGCTCTACAAGACCCTTATCTTGCCAGTTGTGCTTTATGGCGCCGAGTGCTGGACCATAGGCAAGAAGGGAGAGCTAATACTGGGCTCCTTCGAAAGAAAAATTCTTCGGCGGATTTTTGGTCCTGTGTGCGAGGAGGGCGAATGGAGGAGAAGATACAACCCCGAACTCTATGAGCTGTACCAAGATGTGGATGTAGTCCAAAAAGCCAAAACACGTCGACTACATTGGCTTGGCCACATCGAGCGAATGGACAATAATGCTCCGGCTAAGAGGATCTTCGAATCCCAGCCCCCAGGTTCGAGAAGAAAAGGAAGACCGAACCTCCGTTTCAAAGACCAAGCCATCGCGGATGCCAGAGCGCTTGGTCTGGACAACTGGAAGCAACGTGCCCGGGATCGTAGAGGATGGAAGGCTGCAGTGTCTCAGGCAGAGACTCTTCACGGGTCGGGAGCCCGATAAGTAAGTAAGTAGTATGGTCTTACCTGCAAAAATAAAATATTTAATTTGAGAACAAACAAATACGCCAAAGTGCTATTAAAACACTGACAAACGAGCTTGAACTCGTTATATTTTCATACTGACGCCAGTGTGGATGGATATGGAGCTATTCTACATTCTACTACATAAAATTGACTATAAACCTCGTTATAGAGTATTATAGCAAACAAACATCCCCTGTTGAATCGCGGTAGCGGTACCATTCATATGAGTTTGAAAAATTAGGCGTATTCAATTCCTTGAAACATTGTCGACACTACATATTTACATGGCCGACATTTTACTCTTTTCACCAATTGTAATTAATTGAAAGCTACGCGAAATAAAATCAATCTACCGCTGGTGGGCATATATGAAGTCGTTTGACTTTGATATCCACTATATGCCAGGAGTCGAAATGGATCATGTTGGTTTCCTTCGCATAATCCGATACCATCTAATGCTTGTGACACATATATGATAACGATACCATAGTATCGAGATAAACCACATGCCTTTCAGGGTATACCACGCTAATACCAGGCGAGCAATGTGGTTTGAGCGTAGTATCGGTACTAGGGTTTTTTTGCGTGGTATAGCCATCCCCCTAGCGAAAACAGATCCACTCTCATGAAGTGCAGCATAGTTTTACTTAAACTTCCTGTAATTTTGAAGTTAATTTGCAAATATTTATTTTTGAATTCAAAATTGCAGGCAGTAAAAAAAGAAGAAAGTTTCTTGGCAGCTAGCAAATCGCAAAAAATAATAGCCATAATATGTCATATATCGCGGGAAAATAAAGATTTATTAAGGGGCGACATTTTCTTTTTTCTTCTAAAGTAAATTATTTAACGTAATTAAGCTCTTCAGATCCATTACAAAACGTTAAACAGTTTCAATTTGAAAGAATTCCTTGGAGAGAGTATAGCAAAAATTTACGACTTGCGCTCGAAAATGCTTCTTCGAAAAATCGAAAGAAGTGGTAAAACTAGGTGCCTCCCAGTTGTCCCTAGATCATTTAGAAATTAGATGGTCATGATTCATGAACCATGACAATTATTCATCATTGTTGAAAAAAAAGCATTGGACAAAATGTATGAATATTGGTTTGAGAATATGGCAAAATATGTTGGTAAGTTTGGAGATAATTGCATTACTTGTAAACCAAACCTTCATGAGGAAAGTTGCCAGTTCAGCTTCACCGAAGGTAGACTATTTACAAGTATTTTTTGTCAAAAGTGTACATTTAAGCTTGTAGTCATCGAAGGCCTTAGCCCAATGCCTCCATTTGGCAGAGGATTCTTTAGAGAACAGAGGATTACTTACTAATGTCACCACTTCCGGCGAGGTCTTAACCCTCTGCTTTCAGCACCCTCTAGGTAAGAAAGTCCATCTAACCATGTGCTAGGTATCAGCATTTGAACCCAACACAGAAACGCGACTTCAGAATACAGGAAGCGTGGCTTGCATCGATCGTTATCCGCACAATATGGAAATCGTGTGCTTCAAAAAGAAACTGGACTAAGGTGGATAATGTTTGAAAGAGGTAAAAAAAACTATTCCAAGTTTTAACCCTGGATGGTTACCCTTCGTCGTATCGACGAACACCTCTTTTATTTTTTATGGTTTCTCTTTTACTATTCGTCCTATTTTATTCTTCTTTCTTACAACATCAGTTGTATTTTTTTTACAGGTATGTATACTTTTCCAAGTTTTAACCCTGGAAGGTTACCCTTCGTCGTATCGACGAACACCTCTTTTATTTTTTATGGTTTCTCTTTTACTATTCATCCTATTTTATTCACCTTTCTTACAACATCAGTTGGCTGTGGTTGCTATCAGAATTTTTTACAGGTATGTAAAACGACGAAGGATAGCTTTTTAATCCGTCGTGAGCACAAAGTGTAAGTCTGTGCTTCTTGCATATAAAACTGTTTTTTATTACTTTTTTTTAGTTGATATGGATTTATATTTTTTCTTTATGTATTTATTTTGGGGATGCTATTATTTTTTTTTTAAATCAATGGCTGTTAATGTAACAAAATGAAGTGATATATTTAATTTACATTTAAAATGAGACAAAAATGTGGATACCTAAAATAAATCTACTTTAAATATGCCTAAGAGTCTTATTGAAAAATTTCAAGTTAAAGGTAAGGCAAAATTTGCAGTAAACTTCGGAGTATGTACGTTTTAAAGTTGACTACGTCAATTCGACGAAGCATAACCTGAGTGTGTGTAAATTAAGAGTAACCAGGGCTAATACCATGTTCCCGCCAACGTGATTTAGCTAAATCCACTTGATTTAGCTAAATCATCTCATTAATGATGTGATTTATCATACATTTTCATGATAACTAATTACTGGATTTATACCTGTTTAATTTTTAATTCCACACAAAATAATATCGAACATACACAAAGTAGAATCGAACAGACACAAATAAAAGCAAACAGACCTGTTATCAACTTCAGCAACTTCACGCAAAAGCAAACTGTCAAAAAATTAAAATTGAAAATGCAGATAGTAATTGTTTTAATCATTTTTGGATTTATTCTGGTAGATATTAATTATATCCAAAGTATTTGCACTCAATTTAAATTGTTGCAGGTAATTTTTCTCTTGCACTTTTATATGCACGATATTGAAAGTTTGCCAACTAATTTCAAATGTCACACTAAAACACTTGTAAGTCATTGCAGCTAAATCACGTTGGTGGGAACATGGTATAAGCCACGGACACTCTTCCATAAGATTTTGAAGAAAAAAATGACACAAATTTCAAATAAAAACAGGTATTTAAAGGGTTTTGAGATAACCTAACGAAGTTAATCCAATGACAAGTTTATAAAAAAAAGTCACATTTTATTAAATTCAGTGACACAATATTATGTATTATATATGTATATTATTATAGAATAGAATCATACAGAAATAGATATCTTACTTTGTTGGATGTAGTCAGGAGTAATGACAAATGATTTGTTTTTGTTTTTCTTTACATCTTTCGGGTGTACTTTATTTTGTTCGTTTTGATTTGTATAAATTTCTTTTTCATTTCTATTTTTGCTTTCCGTGGTCATTAGAGCGAAGACTTCATTCGAATCACTCTCAGTTCGATCATCCTAAGAAGAGAAAATAAATAAGAAAACAAAAACTATAAAAATCATCTTGTTGAAATTTTGGATTAAAATATTAAACAAATAGTGTTTGTGAAAATCCGATATATTTTCTTTCAATTTTCAACGAAACATTATACATTTAAATTAAAATACAATACGCGTTACTTATTATAATATTTGGTATCCAGGCTAGATTTCTAACTCACACTGACGAAATTTTCCATACAAAAATACCCATTGTGACCTACAAAATATTCACTGTCTAGGTAAAAAATTATTTTAAGAGGCCCTAAAGTTTAATTGCTGTAGTTTTTGAACAATAACAACAAACTGATCTCGATTTATCGATAAAAACTAATCCAGTTGTATATACCTTTATATATATCTGTCCTACAATTATAAGTTAGGGTTATTACAGTACACAGAAAAAGAGCAGCATTTTGTTGTTTTAATGCGTGAACCGATTTTGATTCTGAAAACTTCCCATAAAAGGTGACGATAATACCATGGTTTGTAGGCATATGCGGTCTTTGTAGGTGTATTGGTTCATGAGTTATAGGGGCGTGGCACCTCCCATACAAAAAATGCATTCAAAACATTATATTTCGAAAACCACACAATCGATTGAGTTCAAATTTACACACATTCATAGGTAATGGCCCAGGAGTATTCCTGCGAAGATTGGTCAAAATTGGAGAAAGAGGGGCACCGCCCATACAAAAAACACGTTGAAAATCTTATATCTCGAAAACCACAGATTCGATTGAGTTCAAATTTACACACATTCTTAGGTAATGGCCCAGGAGTATTCCTGCGAAGATTGGTCAAAATTGGACAAAGGGGCATGGCACCGCCCATACAAAAAATACGTTGAAAATCTTATATCTCGAAAACCACAGATTCGATTGAGTTCAAATTTACACACATTCTTAGGTAATGGCCCAGGAGTATTCCAGCGAAGATTGGTCAAAATTGGACAAAGGGGCGTGGCACCGCCCATACAAAAAATACGTTCAAATCTTATATCTCGAAAACCACAGTTTCGATTGAGTTCAAGTTTACACACGTTTTTAGGTAATGGCACAGGAGTATTACTGTGAAGATTGGTAAAAATGTGACAAAGAGGTGTGGCATCGCCCATACATAAAAAAACGGTCAAAATCTTTTATTATGAAAGCCTCCGAATCGATTTTGATTCGAGTGCGTCAAGTTAATCGTAATCCTGTAATGGACTTCACGCCGAAAATTTACAATAATTTGATTTCTGTTTGTCGATTGCTAATAAAACAGTTGGGAATGCCATCACCTAATCGTGCAATGCATGCAATTTTTGATCTAGAATTGCAACGTGATTTAATGCTTTTGTTCAAGCAAATCTTTCGCCATTGAATGCGGAGCAAAAAAGGCGTACGATACTATTATGCAAGCTGTCAATAGCGATACCGGTTAATTTAATTCTCTAAATGCGCCTGGAGGCACAGGAAAAACGTTTTTAATTTCATTTTTGTTGGCAACGATACGTTTCCAGTATAAAAATTCACTGGCGTTGGCGTCTTTTGGCATTGCAGCTATTTTGTTAGATGGTGGTCGGACAGCACATTCTGCTTTAAAATTGCCTATGAATTACCAAGATATTGAAACTCCAACATGTAACATTTCAAGAACATCTGGAACGGCGAAAACGCTCCGGTATCATTATTTGGGATGAATGCACTATAGCAAATAAGAAATCTGTTGAAGCTTTGGAAAGAAAAATGAAAGATGTTCGAGATAATTCAGAGTTGGTTGATATTGCATTGATTTTATTGTCAGGCGATTTCAGACAAACATTGCCCGTCATTCCTAGATCGAAATCTGCTGATGAAATTAACGGTTTCTTAAAGTCTTCATATTTATGGAGATTTGTTAAGTCATTGAAACTTCCTATCAACGTACGTGTTCAGTTGCAGAATAATCCATCTGCTAAATTCTCTAAGCAATTGCTGAAAATTGAAAGTGGTGCGATGCCAGTTGCTGAAAGTGGATTGATAACGTTGCCAAATGATTTTTGCCGTTTTGTACTGTCAAAAGAGGAATTGATTGAAAGTGTTTTCTCTAACATATCACAACAGTATAAATGCCATGCGTGGTTGAGTGATAGAGCAATCTTATCAATCTATACAATCCAAAATTCCTGGCGACTTGGTTTCGTACAAGTCCGTGGATACAATTATTAATGAGAATGTTGTGAATTATCCAACATAATTTTTGAATTCGTTGGATTAACCAGGATTGCCTCCGCATAATTTCCAATTAAAAGTTGGAGTCACTATTATTATGCTTCGGAGTATTAATCAACGCCGTTTGTGTAATAGTAAAAGACTTTCTTTTAAAAGACTAATGGATTATGTAATTGAAGCTACTCGGCCCTAGGGAGGTATCCGTAGGAACGGAAAATTCTCCGCAACGCATACTCTGTCGGAGGCTCAAATTACATTCGAGGTATATGCTTTCGGAAAAGAAATCGCTTCACTACAAATCGTAAATAAATTCCGAAACCAATTTCTGTCGGAGGATATCGGAACCTAGCTGTCAAAAGTTTAACAAAAGAAATGCACTTCAACATAATTCACCGATATGCGTTACAAAATTTCGGAAAGATATTCCGAATAGCTGTTCGGAAGATTACCTCGAAGCCAAACTCCTCCGAATCGTATAAAATCTGAGAATTTTCCTTTCCGACGGATACCTCGCTAGGGCTAACTATTTTAACTGGAAAATTTGAAGGCGAAGATGTATTCATACCACGCATCTCAATGATTCCATCTGATATTTTATTTGAATTTAAACGACCTCAGTTTTCTGTTCACCTTGCGTTTGCGGTTACTATTAAAAAGGCGCAAGAGCAAACGTTAGGAATTTGTGGAGTGAATTTAGAGTAGGTATCCAGTTTTCTCACATGGACAGTTTATGTAGCCTGTTCGCTTATTGGCAAGCCATCGGTTTTGTATATTTACACCGAAAATGGAAAAACCAAAAATATTGTATACAAAACATTACAATAAAACCTACGAAGTGTGCAGGGGGTCCGCTAGTATAGTCTAAACGGATCGATGATGGACTGTGGCATCTGTGCCATACTGTTATCGAAAGAATAAAATATACGCCGCTTAGTCATCACAGCAATGTCTTTCAGGCGGAGGTATTGGCAAACGCCGAAGCAGCCCGTAATGTAAATGTTGGCAAACCTAAAGACGACCGAACCAATTCAATGATTTTTTAAAGAACCATGTTTACAAAGCAACATTTCGCACAGAGAAGGAGAAATGAAAAAATTGAAGCATGCATTGAGTACAAAGAATGACTTAGTTTAACCGCACGCCAAAGTATGTTATGGATTGAATGTACATTGTAAATTCCGTCTCACTTGATTATGATTTTTTTAAATTTTAGAAATTTGTTAAACCCTTTGCTAATCTGGCAAAAACCAATTACAATTTAAAAAAATGGGATGAAGTTGATAAATGCTACTTTTATGATGCTTTTCCGACAAAGGTTATTAAACTAATCTGTTTTTTTTTTTGTTTCACTTGATTACGAGCAGTAGCTTAATCTTAAGTTGGAAGATTAAAAGGTAAAAAAAAACAAAGCAAAATTTGTCTGTACAAATAATTGTTTTATTCAAAGAATGCAACAATTTTTAGTATACTACTTCTTGATCGGTGAATAAATTCAAATAGCATGCTATGTAGATATTCAAAGAATGTAAACGATCACACTTCAATAACTGTATAATAATTGTTAGTTAACTCTAAGTCCCATTTAGTATTTCATAGAAATGAAACAAATTTAACAAAAGTCAACTTCTGTTCGCTATTCTGAGTCAATTCTGCTGTTTCACCATTGTGAACTTCAACTTTAAATCTATTTAAATTTTTATTTAAATCCCTGTAAGACGTTTTCAGAAAAGATAATGGATAAGGTAAGTCGAGTTGCGATTGAATACAGAAAAACATTTGTCGTAATCATTTGTTCACAGAAACGCGAAAGGGAACGCAACTAGACATGGGAGGAAAAGGAGATTTTAAAGGATACATTAACACCATACGTAGCAGTGGTGGATTCCAAAATAAATAACATGAACATGATTACAAAGAAGAACGAAGCATGGAAAAAGATTTCGGAATATTTAAAAGCTTACGGCATGGAATTGCCAATAGGAATTCTGCTGAAAGCACAATGGGGACGGTTAACAGCGAATGCCCGTTCAAATATTTCGGCTAACAAAAGAGAATGAAATGCAACCGGCGGCAACCTAAGGAACCCGATGGATTGGACTATGCTATTTAAGAGATTACACCAATAGATTTTGAAGTGCGATGCATATTTAGGGGCTATAGCTGCTGTTGACACAGTGGCGCAGTGAAAAAAATCTTAAGATGAAATTTAGTAACGTCAGTTGGTATTTACAGACAAGGGATGGTGCGGCGGAGATTTACAACAGACACCGCGGCGCGAGGGATAAGCGGCTTATCCATGACGGGAACGCCGCCAATGCTCAAGAGTTCCTCCGATTTAGCAACGCAATTTTGGTGGCTTGAGGAAGGGGGTAAATACGCTCTCCCGGACCGGTGCGCTACTTAGGATCCTACTTGGTTTTAAGCTCGTTTTAAGTTAGTTAGGCGTAGCTTAGGGGGTCTTTGGGAGGGGCCGGGATCGCCAATATGAATGAGTGCTTCCGGGACTTGACCGACGCTTATAGCCTGGCTCGAGCCCCGGCGGCGCAGATGAACCCAGTTGGCGACTGCCAGGCACCCATGGACGCGATCAGGATGGTGACCAATCCATAAGATTGCTCACCACCCTGATTATAGGTAATATAGGTTAAGTAGATAAGGTAGTTTTTAGTAGTTTTCAGTAAAAAAAATAATAAAGAATTCCGGTTTTTATCAGTTTCTGGAAGAATAAAAAACAAGCAAAATTAAATATTCTTAGATATATTTAAGGTCGAAAGGCAATAGTTTTAAGCATAATGATAAGTTTAGAGCGCACGCTAAGAGCCAGTAAGTTTGAATAAAGATCTCTGTTAGTTTTGAATTAGATTTTATTGTTTTTGTCTAGGTTTAAGTTTAATTAAAGAATTAATAAAAATTAAATATAAAGTAAAAAAAAAGACAGTCAGTTTAAAGTTTAAATTAACTGCGGCAGATTTACTGTTTAGGTGCGGTAGTACAGTTGCATAGAAAATTCTATTGAAAATCATTCGTAGCTACATAACTTTTGTAGTTGGCTTTAAAAGAGTTGAATCGACAAATCGAAGACTTATTGTTATAATATCTGTTTAAACTTAAAATCATTTTAGGACCCAAGGCCTAGCTTCTCACAACCATTAGTTTTATGTGAGTTTTCAATTATTGGAACGAATGGAAAGGATCTACAATTTTACGCCAAGTCGAAACGGCTAATTGAGAAGCTCTTTCCTGACAGTTTTACTCTCGGATGTTTGTCAGACGTTTGGTTCTTTCGGGATTCGAAAAGGGGGACCTCTAGCCTAGCTAGTAGTCCAACGCACTAACCAGTTTAAGACAACTGCCATGGTAATCGCAACAAGCTTTATCTTTGGAATTTATGTTTGGAATTTAAGTTGTAAAGGGTCTTAAGGACTTGACAAATTCTTTTTTAAATAAAATAGAATTCGACTCGTACGATAGTTTCCTAGGCTCGACTGAAAAGTAAGTAAAAAATAAATCGTGTTTTTATTTTCCACCTATATTTTGAACAAACTGTACTTAGCACTTTTTTGGTAGTTTGCTTTAGAGTTCATGGGTAGCAGCATGTAACTTGATACAATCGAGTTCAGTCGATACAATCGAGCTCTGGCAGCACCTAATTTGTTTTGATCGAGGATAATCGGTTTAGGACAATCGATTGAAACAAATTAGGTGCTGCCAGAGCTCGATTGTATCGACTGAACTCGATTGTATCAAGTTACGTGCTGTCACCCCAGGTTTCTTAAGGTTACTTTCTCCTTTTGTGTCCAGCATTAAGTCGGTTGACAGCTTTTAAAATTGAGATATAGAGCACATAAATTTGTAGAAACTTGAGAGAATAAAAATACGGTGCTCTTTGGCTTTGAATAATTAAAATGAGCACGTTTATTGGAGTTTAAAAATGCTTTTTCAAAATAGGTTCACTTTGAATCAATACTTAAACGAAGTGAAATTAAAGCTTAAACATAGTATTTTCAAAGTTGGATTTGTTTGAATACACAATGCACAGTGATTACTTCAAAATGTATTTGTAGTCTTTTTGAAGTCAAAGCGATTTGATTGTACGATGAGTCATTGTCAAATTAAATTTGAAGCATAGAATTTTTAAAGTTGAATGTATTTTAATCTACGATGCATTATGGTTGAATCGAAATGTATACACTTTGCTTTAAAGATAGATGAATTTGATTTAAGTATGATTCCACATCAAATCAATGTACATACGTGGTTAGATCAAATTCAAAATACAGCGGACGCTCACAAATTAGAACTTTCGGAAATACGAATCTTCCAGAAATTAGAACCTGAGTTTTAAATACATTGAATGCTCTAAAATTAGAACTTGAGGTTCTAATTTCGGAGCGATTTTTTTTAATAAGTACAAAACATTGGTGAATCCCCATTTTTGTATTTATTTTGCTTCAGCAAGGCAAAAAAAAAGGGGAATCCCCAAATTATGTACCTACGTGGTGATTCCCTTCGCGATTGTTTTTGTCAATTCCATTAAACCAAAAAAAACAAAAAAAAATTTATTTGAATATATGCTAAAAAAAATTAATTACTAACTAATAAAAGAGATTTGTATAAAAATAATAAATATTGGAGGTAGTTTCACTCTTTTTGTATAAAAATAATACATTTTGGAGGTAGTTTCACTCTTTATTTTTACTTTTTGGGTGAATTAAAAAACGTCCAGAAATTAAAACATTTCGGGAATTAGAATTACCCCAGGAACAAAGTGGTTCTAATTTCTGAGCGTCCGCTGTATGTATATACTTTTAAGAGTATGAAAACCCTTTGAATAAATGTCATGCCACTTTGATTTAAAAATGTTCGTAGTCGAAGCTAAATCGTTCCGAAAAATATTTAAATCGAAGTGGTTTTCTTTGATTTTACGTTGTTTTTTCTCTGGGTGTGTTATAATGTTTTTGTTATCAATTGTAAATAAATGAATTATTTCTTATTGTAGTACATTTGGAAAAAGATTGGGTTTGCAACCAAAACTGACCCGCTGGTGAGTACATCCATTGTACGACCAATCCTCACTTATGGGTCAATAGCTTGGTGGCCGGCTCTAAGTACAGCTTACAACATAACCAAAATTAATAAAGTACAAAGAACGGCATGTATAGGCACCACAGGCGCTCTACAGTTTAGACTTTCAGACGCCCTAACAGTCCTTCTGCATCTTTTACCTTTGGACATTTACATTACCAACATCACAGAGAGTCGGGGTGCTGGTCTAAAACATTTAGCTTTCTCTACCGAGAGAACTTGTACCACCCTCGACGGACGTGACTCCCAAAATGCTTTTGGTTAAACTTTTTGAAGTATAATTCCCTTTAAGATTAGATTGGCAAGAGGGACGGTTGAACATAGACTCGAATTTAACAGTCTACACGACGGTTCTAAAATGGACTGTGGGGTAGGTGCGGCTTTCGGATACGGCCAGTGTATTTCTGGCGGAATTACTTGCCATTCGCGAGGCCTGCCGTCAAATCAAACTTCATACACACAAACCTAAATCCGGCACAAAAGATAGACATTTTTATTCATAGTCAAGCTGCCATCAAGGCTATCGCCTGAGTCAATATAACTTCAAAATTTGTATTAGAATACCGCAAGGAGCTGGCCTCGCTTGCCAAGTTCCAAGTTACCCTGATTTGGGTTCCAGGTCACAGCAACGTTAGTGGGAACGATCATGCTGACCAGCTGGCCAGGCAAGGCTCAGCCATTGAATAACTGCAAATAGAAGTGGACACAGCTCATATTGAAGCGACATACGGACCTTCAATGTGGCGGAAAATTGTATTAAGTTAGTGTATGCATATATGTACCATCATTTCTAGGTTCGTGCATTAAGTAAAAGTAAATTCCCAAAATATTCCCATGTTTATTTCATGACAAACTACCCCCTTCTTTGTTTCTTATTCGTCTCAATGACAACATGCAAATGAAAGAGAAGGAACAATTATTTTTGTTATCTTTTATTCTCCAGTGATTCTCCACTGAAGTGGGCAAAACAAAACTGATGGGGTTTTTTTATCAGGATAACAATGTGGAAAGAAGGACTATGAAATGAAGATCGGATAGACACTTTTCGCATATAGGTAGTAGGCGTTTTTTATTTTACACCAATGATCCATATAGATCACTGATTTACATGATCTACAACAACAGTATATACATATATGTATGTATATATCAGAAAACCAAATGGGCATTATATCAAACTTACAGGATTCCGTTAGATGGATATCGTCATGGAAGAGGGACAGAAAAGGTTCGGTGTATTGTTTTAACGGTCTTTGCCAAGCAATAAATGGAACATTGCAATTGTGGGACTTTATAAAAGGGGAATAACAGCAGTACCTAATAACACCCCACTTAAATACTGATTGTCTGGAGAATACCTACTATATCAGTCGTTAGAAATAACAGAGGATCATATGAAAGAAATCCTTCCGCCTTTCGCCTACACAATACAACTTCATATTTTTGTCTTAATATGTGTCTTAGTTTCTGTATCCATCAAACATATTTTCTCTATTTGATTACGTACATAATATATATATATAACATAGGTGATGGCGAAACCGAATTCAATGAAGATTACAATGCATTACAATTACATGGACAGTTCCAATTATGAAAGACATTATTTTTCGGGATATATTGATAAAAATGAGTCCCCTGCAAAAGCCGAGGGTCTTATTGAAGCTCGTCAATATGAGTATACAATTAATGGTGGTTTAGTCATTCCTACTACATATTTTGTAGAGTTATTCGAAAAATAATCAAGTGTTTTGAGAAACGTTTTGAAACTCAGTGCTTTGAACAAAATGTACTTAATATTCTTTTAAATTTGTGTAGGAACCAATTTAAGCTTCCATGTTCCTTTGAACAGCACAATCAAGAATTATTCAAGCGCAACATGCGGGTTCTTTTACGTGCGAATATAAAAATAATTAACCCCAAGGCAAATTTCACGAATAGAAAACTAAAAAAAAAAATTTACTGTTCATACATATTTTTTCATAGTGTTGTTTTATTCTTATGCGTTTTTAGATTATATTATAAAAATGAATTTGAACGTTCAAAATACATATAAAAAATTTAACTTTGTTATATAAAAATATTAGTAAAATTAACAGAAATGGTTCTCAGAAATGGTTTATTTGGCTATGTTTAACTTGAAAATAATAATTTGAAATCAGGTAGGTATATTAACGAGGTGATAATTAACGACAGAGTAAAAGGAAATCGCAAAATGATGCATGCACCTACAAAGGTATGTACATTATACACATACATATCTAACTATGCACCTACATTACATACTTCGAAAAACAAAATCATATCTAGCTATAATTATTCAAATCTGCAATCATATGCCAGGCCAGTAGCAAATAAAAAAAACACCGCAATAAACCCCTAACAAAAATTCCAAAAGTAACAAGGAAATAAGAACAATCGAAGAAAGATAAGCATGAAATATCTTACTTCGAACTGGTTTACAACAAAGAATTACCCATACAGCATTCCTCAGAGGGATATTTTTTTGGGATATTTATATTATACATTTTCGTGTTTTCGTTTTTATCCACCAACCTATGCTCAGATAAAGTTCACACACCCACACAAGCGATCGCAGCGACGTATGGACCGCATAGCGGACGTCGTCTTCGGTGCCGTTTCTATTTGTAGTTATTCAATGGCTCAGCTCTTCATTGTTCACTTGCGGAGTCAGTTCAATCAGAATTCCAATCGAAAGCCGACCTCAGATGGAGGAGGCTTACGAACTGTATCGTGTCCAGAAAGATGTGGCCAAACTACAGCACGGAAAAAACAACCCAAATTCTTAGTAAAACACCAAAAGATATCGCCAGAATAACGGCGATAACCACGAGCCACTAGGTGCACGTAGTTGGATTAGGCATCCCACATAACACACACTGCCGCAGCTGCAATGACGCGGCCGAAAAGGAAACCCTTATAATTACCTATGCGCCTGTCCGGCGGACTTCGTTCGCGTGGCACTCTATTAAAATGTTCTTTTTCACAAAAATGATTACTTACAAAATTATTCTAAATTTCCCGGTTAAACAAACACAATAACATCAATAATTTACTGCGTTTGCAATGTAAGAAAACGGGGTTTTCCTTATTGCATCGACAATACACTTAGCGGGACTCTCGTAATTTCGTTTCTCGGATAAAGGGGTTGAAAATTGTTAATTTTCCCCAACGCAACATTCCGGTGATTACTGTATAAGTATTTATTGTACTCTTTGCCTAAAAGATGTTCATTACCATTTTCGAAATGTTGTTCAATCTGCCGTTTAAAATCTTCTAGATAAATATGTAGGTCGCTCGCGCAAATGATACCTACATACATATCCATCTATACGACATGAGAATCTGACTGAATTAAGCTGAAACTGGCACAATAAGCACATTAACTTAGACTTCATCACAGGGCAACAGGCCACAGCAAATAGACTGCGATTATAAGTACTCATTTCAGTCATACTCGCAATCGCAGCTGGCATGCCCGCCGCACACAACCCCAAGTCCCAAACCGATACGGAATAAAATATGGAACATCGAGTCATAACAATAATTAATTAATAACCATTGTTGAGGAGATAAAAGGAACGCACTGGGGCTGTGGGAAGGGTATTTGTAATGTGTATCCATCGTATAAAATTTACTCAAGCCAACCCACCCACACCAAGCTGAGCTGGCAATCGAGGAATCAAGGAATCAATCTAAATTTCTTGTTGATTAAATAACGTATATATTTTTAATTTCTTCTTTTTTATGACTTAAAAAACTCGGGGAAGTATTGGGCTAAATAAAATGGCAGATTGAGTAAAGTAAGGTTAAAATAAAAAAGTTTGCAACCTCTTTTTCAACCTTTACAAATCGAATTTTGAAAAAAGATGAAATATGTATTCGATGATTTTTTATTTTCTTTAAACTTACAAAATTTAAAGTTTATACGACTAACGGTTCGTGAGTAACAGAAGAACCTCTCTAAAAGGGGTAGGGAGGGTCATAACGAAAAATCTCTTCTTAGGTGGCGTCTACACAGCTAGTGGACCCCCTATCCTGAACCTACGATTAGCGGTTTGGCATGTACGATATCTGTCAGCTCAACCACGCTACTCTTTTATGTATATAGATAGTAACAAATTTTCTTTGAATGGTGCTCTTAAGGTTATCCTGGAGGTACGATGATCATTTCATCATGTTAAGAATATTAATAATATTTACACGAAGGCTTTCCTGGATCGAGATATAGCTAGACACATCTAATGCAAATATTTCTGATCCGCACTTAACGTATCAGCTTTTTTCTGCAAACACAGGGCAACGAGAATCTCTACGCGTTTAATGCATTTCAATAAATCAAGCTAGCCACGATACAAGAACGCCAATAAAAACAAAACTGCCACTTTTAAATCAACTGTTTTTCGCAATATTTACATGTTTTTTTCTTGAAACTGGTGATATTATTGTTATTAAGTATATAATTAGACTCACCCCCTTACTGCTAAATAAAAGTTTTAGAACCGCTCTGATTGAGCGAAGAGTTAAATAATACACACAGGGACATTCCAGGTAATTGTACAGCTGACGAACTCGCCAGACATGGTACAACTCGATTCTACCGGAAAAGGAGAATCTCTACTACATGCCTCTTGCTACCTGTAAACTCCTAATCAAACAAGACGTGATCAACGCTACTAACCGCAGGTGGGCAGACTGCAGTACTTGCTAAATTACGAAACAAATTTTGCCCATGTTGGATCTCAAGCGCTCCAGCAGTCTTATAAGATTAAAGAGATCCTAGAGATAAGCACACTAGTAGGTGTGATCACGGGGAACTGCATAATAGGGAGAAATGCTCTCGGCCTGGTTCTTCCCGCTAATGTATGCAGAAGAAGAGGAGGAAGAGTCCATTCTTCACCTCCTATACACCTGCCCTGCTCTCTCTATTCGAAGAAGATTACTGCCTCTATTATGGAAGACAACTACAAGCGAAACAAGGTTGTCTTTCTCCAATTGGGATTATCGATGAGAATGCAAGCGACTGACGGAGAGAATCTCTAACCGGAAGATCCTGCTGTAGCATCCACATTCTTACAATCTGTAAGAGCTCCTAACAGGAGGATACGGGTGAAAAGTATTGAAGAAGAGTAAATTGCCTACTTCAAAACGCAAACTGAGAAACAAAACAATCAGGAATTCGAAAAACTGAATTGCAGAAACTATGTTTTAAACATCCAAGTCACCAAAAAACAAATCAAAACTACTTTTCAATGTTTTTTTTTTTTAACTTTTTCGTTTTAATTGCAAATACTTTACTTGGTTCGATTAAAATTTCGCCAAATAAATTCAGAAAGTTGACATTTAACAGCTGATTTCGATTTTCAATATGCTCCTAAAAGATGGCTATTTATTTTTTAAGGACAGCTGAAAAGGGTTGTCTTGCATAATACGAAAACTTTGTTTTGTTGTCTCAAAGTTGAGTTGTCATCCATAATAGGGGTTTACATCTCGGAGAATACTTCTTTGACAATCTTGGTGAGCTCGCTATAAATTGCCTCCGCCGCTTTACTTTGAGCTCCTGTTGGGTCAACGGGTAGTTTGAGATCATTAGATCCTGTGGTGTCACAATGGGCCAACTCTGGCGTATGTGTGGCTGCACTTGTATGTAGCCTGCCACTATAACCTTATCTAAGTATAACACAAACGGTAAGCTTTAACATTTATAAAACAATTCAAGAAGATTGCGCCACCTAAAGACAAAGTCATATGTTGCTGATTTTTTTCCACACATTATATGCTAATATATTGTCACTAATCAAAATTTGATAAATTTTTTCTTTGTTTTTACTTCACCCTTATATATACAGCCAACACTTTGTGCAATTTGATCACCTGCGACAATATTTCCTCGAGAAATAGACAGATACCATCTCCTAATGCAACTGGATACAATTTCACACCACTGAAATTGGGTACGGGATAAACAAGGAAGCATAATGGATCAGGAAGAGGATTTGTTATCGCTATTCAGGATGGTATTGTCGCTACAAAATAATATCGACGGGCAATCTTACACGAAGACATAGATAGGTAATGTCGTCGTTGTCGACAGGGGATTTAATCCATCGACCACGTAATAAATGGGAGTATAACTTAAGCAAACCACGACTTTCTCAAGCGACATAATTATGTTGCTAAAATCATACATCAGAAGCTTGCCATTGTATGTAAATTCGTCGAGTGTAAGAAACCATACTTCATACTACCAGTACGAAGCAGCTGAGGTTCTAATCGAAATCAACTTTTAATAGTACTGGGATTGAGCGATAACTACTGATCATACAATTTTAGCGAATGGACATGACAACGTGGATAGATAAGACCTTGCAAAATGGATATATCTTGGATGTAGCAGTACCGCTACATATGGAGAAAAAATCGGAAAATAATATGTTGAACTGGCGCGTCAGATCAAACAACAAAAGGTTAAATCAAATACGGGTGGTCGCTATCATTACACTATGAGTTATCCAGCGCAGGACTAATCGAACAAGCTGTTATTGACGAGCTGAAAAAATTAAAGTTATGCCTTAGAGCCAATTTCCGCTTTTCTATCGTGGATATATTTTCTTTCCGCCGCTAGGAGGTCGATAGAAGTTACATTCGCGATAACTAGGACGGCTGGTACCAAAACCTTTCGGTAAGAGCTAGCTACGCGTAGATCTCTGCATCTTTGGACTGCCGCCATCTGTTTCTGGTACTTCTCTTGTTTAAGTGCGTCTGCCCAAATTTCGCTGCCGTACAGAAGGATGGAATGCGTTGTCGCCATGAGTAAACTTCGCTTACTGGACCACCTACGTTTGCCATCAGTAGGATAGCTTTGTGTCGAGCCTCAGTCTCAAGTACTTCACTGTTTCTTATTACTTCTGCCATCTTCTTCGTGAGAAGGACTACCTATCTTAGTTTTCTCCATTGCTAGGCTGAGTCCGTGCTCTTCGTGTGTGTACCCGAACAGAAAGGCGTCCTCGGCAATTTCAAACAAGACCCTATACAATGGGGCGAGACTGAATACGATTGACTATTTCTTAATTAAGGTGATTCGGAGGCACGTTGCAAGGGCGATGGCCAGCTATAATAGCCTGATCTAAGGGGCTTACTACCCCAACTTAAATAAAGTACCACGAAAGTACGCTCCGGTCTGGCTTTGTCCCGCCTGAGGCATTTCTTTAAGTTGACATGAAAGGGTTACTTTTTTACTTACTTATGTTCTTTATCCCCTTGTGGGTTCTAGGGCCTATACAACGCCATCGGGTGCGGTTTCTGGCAATGTGCCTCAGCTCCCCCAACTCTTTCCCAGTTGCCGTGCTTCCTTCTCGACTGTTTCACGCCATGTTCTTCTAGGACCGCCGCGTATCCTACCATCCTGAGTAAGCGGATTCCATTGCATCGCGTGGTAAGCTATGAACCTGTCACCTTTTCGGAAAGTGTGACCAATACCAATGTGCCAATATGTTCTTGGCCGGTTCGTTCGAGATACGGTTTGGCCAGAAAATCCTTAAGATGTTAAGCAGGCACTTATTAACGAACGTTTGCAGCTTTCTTGTGATAATAGTGGTCAATCTCCAAGTACCACAACCATATAGCAGCACGGACTTAACGTTGGAACGAAACAGTAGTAGCTTGGTGTTTAAGCTAATTGCATTACTTCGCCAAATTTTGGATAGCATCCGAAATGCAGACTTCGCTTTACCTATTCGGTTGGCTACATCCAGTTCGGTTCCGCCATCGTAACCCCGTTGAGACAATACTAGCAAGGTATTGGAAACTCTCTACTCTCCCAACCGTTTTTCGAGCAATGCATACACGAGTATGAGTTGATGAGTTCGGCTCAGGCTGATAATTTTTGTTTTTGCCGAAATTATTTTCAGCCCAACGACGTCTGCTTCCCTCTCAACATTTGCTGTCATTTGGTGAAGGTCCATTATTTTGTGAGATAGTAGGCACACATCGTCAGCGTAGTCAAGGTGTTTGAGTTCAGATGTAAGAGTCCATCGAATTCCTCCATTTCCCATCGATAAAACCGCATTTAGCACATCGCTGATCACCAATAAAAACAATATTGGTAAAAGAATGCAACCTTGGCGAACCCCGCTTTTGACTTCGAATTCCTCAGAAAGCGTGACATATGGATCCATCGTACGTAGCCTTGATAATTGCTATTAATTTATCTGGGATACCTCTCCTGCGCAGGGCACGCCAAATAAATTCCCGATTGAAACTATCAAACACTTTTTCGAAATAGAGGAACGGCAGGTGAAGTGGCGATATTCAACGCAGCTGTCAATTTTTCTTTCAATCGTTAATTTACAGTTGATGAGTTCGTGCTGCTTACAAAAATAACCCAAAAAAATGTGAGTTTCGAGTTAAATAAGTGATACCATTTTTAATTTTTTATTAAGGGTTCTCAATAAGAATGAAGCAACAAATCATTTCCCAAACTCAACTGGTAGTTGTTTGGCACAGGTCGAATGTTATTGCAGGGCTTCAATTTGTCCTCAATTTCTTGGAAAAGATAAAAGAAATACATCCTTCGATAGGATTGGATGCATCCCTCAAACTTCTCCGCATTTTTATCATTTCAACGATAGCAAGATCATCCAACTCTTCATCTTCATAAAAAAAAAATTTCAATTGAAGTCATTTTGTATTATTTTCTTTTTAATTATTTTCCTTTTACGTGAACCTTTTTTTTGTCAAAACTATTTAGTTTTTAATTTAAATGATTTTATAGATTTCTGATGTGTTTCTCTGTATTTTCATCAAAAAAAAATAAACATCTGTCAGACGCACTTTCCCATTCACAGTAATAGAAATATTTATCAATTCATTTTCACAATATCGACTTTTAGTTCAATTGATCTTCGCAATAAGGGTGATTATCTTACCCAGAAAAGGCAGTTTTCGCACTGCATTAGGTTGCCTTTTTTTGGGAGTTTGCGGTCATTCCATTCTTCCACTCGTCCGGAAAACTCTCGGCTTCCCAGGTCCTCCCAACAAGTGGGAGCAGTAGCTCAGCCGATGCAGCTGGCGCAGCTCGAAAAAGCTGCCTACCGCCTTATTGGTTTTCAGTCTTTGATCGCGGTAATGATCTGCGAATTCAGGCATTTGTTTCCACGAACTCCTCAGTCTGACTTGGGTGCATATTGCAAGCGAATACTCGGTTCAAGACCGAAGCAAAATGCTCCTTCCATCTCTTCCATCCGATATGAGGAACGAATCGTCTAGGCCTATCACTGGGTGTTGGGTAGATTTTCGGCCACCTATTAGCACTTTGGTGATTCTGTTATAAACAATTCCACGATAGGGGTGATTATAAGGGACATTGTTGAATCGCGAGGAAAACCCTATGTAGATTTATGTTCCTAGAATAAATAAAGTGCACGACTGGATCGCACGAAACTTTCTCGTTCATATTATCAGTTTGGTTGGTTTATTTTTCTTTTATTATTATTTATAGGCTATAAAACCAGATTTTTCAAATTCTTTACCATGACTCGAAGTAGGGTTTGTGATGTAAGAATTCAGAGATTTGTTTTTGAATTTGCACGTAAATGAAGACTCCAATTGGTTGCAATTATTTTAAGGTTCATGATTAAGGTTGAAAAAGGAAGAAGTGCGAAATATTTGCTAAAAAGGAGCTTCTAGTACCTAGTTGTAATTGCATTTTTACTGGTAGTACTGTAATTCTTGAAACACGGCTTTAATTTTAAGAAAAACTAAGTAAGGGGTCCTATTAAGAATACTTATGTTATCATAAAAAGGGGGTTTTGGGCAAAACCGTTATGTGGTACAAAATAGTAACAAATATTGCAATGTTGGGTTCGAAAAATTATCTTGCTCAACTATTTAGCTAAAAACTGAGTATAGGGTATTGTTCGGGATGTTAGTATTAATTCGTTTTTAAAGTTTTATCCAAATCGAAAATCGTGTTTTCGAGATTTGAGCAGTTTTCCAAATCAGCGTTTCCGGTGGCTAGAATCGAAAATGAAGGACGTAATAATGTTGAAAACGTAAATTTTACTCCAAGTATGCATATTGGTCAAAATCGTTTTAGCCGTTTTCATGTAGATAAAAAAATAAAAAACCCAATTCTCAAAATATGTCTTTTTTTAAAAATCTATTATAGACAATTTAGAGAAAAAATGAGTTTACTGTCATGCTAGGAATGACCATATTACATAAAAAATAAATTTTTGTTGCAATCGTATTGACCGTTTTCGAGATAAGGCCACTTTTCAAAAGTACCGTTATTCGACTTTTTAACCAAAAACTGGGTATGCAGCCATATTAACCCCATATATGGCAGTGCAAGTATACATTTTGGTTAAAATCGTTAAAGCCGTTTTAAAGTAAGCCATAATTAAATAAAGTCTTAAGAAACGACATTTTTCGAAAAAAGTCCGTTGAACGATAATTTAGGAAAAAACTGAGTTTGCCATCATGTTGGGAATAACCGTATTACCTTAAATATGAATTTTTGTCGAAATAGTTTTAACCGTTTTTGAGATATGACCAATTTTCAAAATTACCGTTATTCGATTTTTCTGCGAAAAACTGGGTATGCAGCCATGTTAACCGCACCTACATAAGCCCAAATATCAATTTTAGTTGAAATCGTTAGAGCCGTTTTTGAAAAAATCAAACTTGTTTAAAACCGTTATATGGGAAGTACCGTTAATAATAGGGTTAGCATGCAAAAAAAAATGGCCCTGAACTATAAGCCCACAAACTCCAAATCCGAAGTTTGAAAGAAATCCGTCCAGCCGTTTGCGCTGTGGAGCTCAGGAAAGGACGGACAGACGGACAGAATTGCGAGACCCACTTTTTCGAGTTCCTCTATCATCGTAATGTCAGATTTGATTAAAATCTCGAGTTCGATTTTTTGTACGATTACAATACCTTTCTTTACTACGTAATGCGAGAAAGTTAAAAATTGGAAAGAGATAAAAAATTAAAAAGAAAGAAAGTGGAGAACATGAGGGACTAGATCCGAAACGGGCACATTAAATTGGCAGAGGGAAAGGTAGAATAGAGAAAACCTGGTACTATAGGACGTACAACTAGGGTAAAGTAGGGTATTTTGGCACCAGACAAATTTGGCTCCCTTTAAATTTTTCCCAAAAACGACTTTTTCTTAAATAAAGAGACAGCAAAATATTATGCATTAATACTGAAGCAGTCGAGGGGTGCAGTTACATCGAGCAGCTCAAGCAGTTTGTTTTTACTGTAAGGCGACAAAAAATTAAGAGAGTGAATTTAAGAGAGTAAAAAGTAAGTGTATATCGTTATTTAATTGGTTTTGTTTACTGTGCTGAGCTGAGTGAGCTTTCGTGTTTCATTGTATTATTTTATATATCAATGGTACCGTCAATAGGGCGAAATGCCACCTGAGATTGCGGGTAAATATTGGCACCGGTACCATTTCACCCTTACGTAGGCAGTTTATTATTATTTTTTTATTTTAGAAATGCATCTTTTAATCGGGAAAAATGGGCTCAAGCCAGCTCACAGCAGCCATTGCTGTAGTTCAAAATTCTGTAATGTCCGTAGAATTAGGGTGCCATATACGATATACCCCCTCCTTTTGAGTCTGAATTGCTTTATGTTTTAATTTATGATTTCAAATGAATTGAAAAATAAAGTTATTTTTTTAAATATATACAGCTGTATTATTAATAGCTGCGGAACTTCGTGTTATCCTTAACTAATGCCTAACACATTGGTTAAACTCAAATTCCTATTAATATACATTTTTAGAAGATAACTAAGCTTTAATAACTTCTACATAACTAACTCACGGTGGTTGGTGTTAGCGATTTGTTAGCCTTGCAAATGATGACAAATAATATTGAATCAATTTTCAAAATTGTGGAGCAAAATGGCCCACCGTTTTTTAGTATTTTTGGATAATTTGAATGTGCTAGAGGATGATTCGGTTATCATCACTGCACCATTACGAAAAAAGCGTAAAAAATAACGAAAAAAATCCTATGAGAATACTAGAAACAAGATACAAATAAAACATTTAAAAATAAAAAATATGGATTTTTAAAGCGAAATATGAAAAAAATTATTTCTTTAGTAAGAGAAGGATGGCAACAGAAAAGGAGACACATTCCCGTCGATTTGCAAGTTATTTGGCGAAGTGCTGCCAACGCAAACACACGATAATTATAGGAAACACGTCAATTAGTAAATAGATGGGTTCAATAACAGATGAGTTAGAGAATGGTTTGAGTTTTATTATTAATACGGCTGATAGTATATATTTTTTTTAGTTAAAAACAAAAATAAAAAGGGTTGCCTTATTTGCCGATTTTACCCTACATAACTCACATATTCATTTATAAAAATAAAAATCTGTTTTTTTATGAACGCCGTCATCAACTGGATGAACAAAAAAAAATTATTCAAAATTTAGGATTTTCAATATATTTATGAAACCTTTTAATGAATTGATGAACCTAGTTCATAAGCAAAAACTCCAAAATATTATACATAGGAATTCTGAAAAAAAGTTGATGAATGACTTTCATCATACTGAAGTTTTAATGAATTTATTGATGTTGATGAACGCCATTGATCAATATGCATTATGGGGACTTTTATTTATACTATGTTGCGAAAGAACATAGAAGATATTACTGCTTAGTGTTTATTTTACTGAACTGAGGACCAATGTTCACCACAACTTCTTAAATTCCGCAACATTTCTGCTCCAAATTGCAGTTTTAAAAGGTAGTTAGAAATCACACATAGGAGGAAAAGTATAGGACAGAAAAATCGAGATTCAAGGGTGTTAAAGCGGATGTATATTATGAAACGTTGGTAAACTTATTGCCCTTCCTAAAGACAATTTATGGAAACTATAATTTGCATAGTGCGACACTTTAAATTAATAATTCTGAGGTTGTGAGCGCAAATGATGTAACCCAAATCAATCGAGATAAACAAACAAAATATAACACCTTACAATGATTTTGGTTGGGTATAGAAATAGAAAAACATTTGAGTTACACTACCTTTGTTTTCACTGCCTCAGTTTTATGTAATAAATATTCGTAACGTAACGTACCTTTTTATAATATCAGTGGTTGAAATTATTCCAGGAAACCTTTGAAGAAATTTTATGAAGAGGTAAGATTTATTATAATTCTCAAGCAGTTTAAAATAATAGATTTTAATAAAAAAATTATTCAACAAATTTTAAAATTTATTTAAAATGTTTGATTAGATGATGATTACGATGGATAAGCCTTTGTGTTACAATTATTTGGTATGAATTTACATTTGTGAGATTCGTTGAATAATTTGTTTAAATATTCAACCAATTTTAGAACTGCTCTGTGGAATCTCTTCACAAAAAAAACTTCAAATGGGTTTCCTCGGTTATATTATCTAAACAACTTAAATGTTTCAAGTATATTTGCAACAGACAAAGCATGACGTTATAAAATGAGCGCTTTTTGTCAACACAAAGGCCAATTGCAAATAATCATCAAACTAATATTAAATTTTATTTTATTTAAGTTAATATATCATTTTGCTTAAGAGCACCAAATGTCATAGTTCGTCCAGAAGCAAAGAAGTAAAATTTATAATTTTTCAATTTACTTATTTTAACAACGTTTATGCAAATAAAAATGTGTATGCATAAATAATATGTACATACATATTTACACATAATGCATATACATATGTAGAATTTATTTAGCACAAACACATAACTCAGAATTGGTCCATAAATGTGAACGCACGTATTTATTCATTAATTTATTCCAAATCATTCTTAAATATGTAACGAAATTAGACAAGTGCATACCTAAATAAAACAAATTTCTTTCGCATCTTGACGTTCTATAACATAAAAAAAAAACAATTTGTGCACATAATAAAAGTGTTACCATGCAAAATAAGCAATTACTACAAAATTAGTTTGTTGCAAAAAGCGCTTTACAATAGATCATTTTAGTAATACGAATTATTTCTTACTCTTCCTAACAATACAAACACAAAACGAACAAGTTAAAACAAAAATCTGTTCAAAATTGTCATGTATGGGACACCTTAAATCGGTACCTATTTATACCAGATTTTGTCAATTTTGTACAGCTTTACATTAAATTATTGGTTTCAGTAGTTTCAGTTTTTTTTCCAGACAGTTGTGCCCATTAACATTACATATGCTAAAGTTTAGTAAGGTAATTAAGGACTATATAGCATTAACTTGGCGCTGATAAGCAAAGTTGACATAAATTTAGCTTTTAAATAAAACTAGCTATCAATATCAAAAAAAATAATACATTGAAGTAATATTGATGTAAAATCAATTGAATCCTTTTTAAGGCCTTTCTAAAACGAAACGTTACTTTTACAAAAATGTATGCAAAAACCTTTTTTTATTATTCGAAAACCTGACGCAGAAAACAGTAGGTAATATTTGGAACAATCCCGTCCTTCCCGGTTTCGTGTAAAGTTTTAGAAACGCCGAGTCCTTCCTTTTTTTCTCTTTGATGGCTTCTTGAAACTTGGGTGCTTTAAACAACTTTAAACAACAGATCATTTTTCACCATCGAAAGCTACAGCGAGACGTTTTGATTCACAAATATCTCCTGCAGATGTTATCACTGCTGTTAAATACAACCGCTATTCGTCTTCTACCTATACATTTAATGCAACAGTTGGAGTATGTCCAAACTTTTCAGATACACTGGATAAGATAGCCTAAATCTTTGCCAGGCTATTAATTTTGCCTATGTTTTTGTAGATTTTGTTAATGCTGGTAACACACAACCAAAGATGTTGGATGGCTTTGCTTCGATACAATACGTTCGCTATGCTACGCTTTCCTCCTAAGATACCCGTCCTATGACTTACTGAGAGCGAAAACTGCATTTGTTCTACGTTTCTGGCAGATGTTTTGCTGTGCAGAAGTGCGTCTAATGGGGGTTTTCTCGGATGAGGGCTTAATCCCAATAGCCTCTTTATAAAACAGAGACGACATAAAGTCACCAAAGCGGTATCGAAAACGCAATGGTATTCATGTAATTCACCGACTTGTCAGTGTAACAAAACATGATAATTCGGCACAAGATGCAAAAACTACTAAAGGTATTCTCTTTAAACCATCAGCCAACACAGTAAATAAGGCCGAAAATAAGTCGGTGAATTAGTTTTCTGCTGACTTCAAAATTTAATAAAAACCAGGGGTCGAATCGCGTCGTCCGTGAACGAGCATTACGTTCACGGAATTAAGTTGATTTTACATGTGAAACAAAAACAAATTCCGTCACATAATGCTCGTTCACGGACGACTCGATTCGACCCAAACAGGTCTATGATCGACATCAGCTGTTTACACAAAAACAAACTGTCAAAAAATTCAAATTAAAAATGCAGATAGTAATTGTAGATATAAATTATATCCAAAGCATTTGAACTCATTTTAACCGTAACGTGCTCGTATGAGTGGAAGATGTTAGATAAGATAGACTATACTCGCTTATCTTCTGCAAGAAAATCTGATCAAGATACAAATTTAACGCAGCCTGTTGCAGGAGCTCTTACTGCTGTACGATTTCCAAAGAACAGTTTCAATGAAGATTTAAACGACTTGAACAAAAACTTGCAAACAAGATAAATTAGGAGAATACAAAATTAGTATTGTTTTACTTGCAAACTAAATAAATTTAAAGAAAACAAAATTTTATTGTTTATTATTTATTGTTTTATTATTTTTTTTTTCTAAAGCTTAAATTAATTTGAAATAGGTTGAAATAAACGAAATAAAGAAGAAGATGCTATTAGTGTAAATCTACGAATAAACATTCAAAGCTTAAAAGTTATTTGACAGTTTGAAGCAGCATTTGTCAAATTGGATGTCATTTATTATTGATTTATCAAAATGGGTGTTATGATCTTCCAACGTTTCGGGCGCTTCGCCCATTTTACGGGAGGCCCATTTCTGGACAAATGGGTAAGTCAAAAAAAACTAAATTGTCGAATTAGGGACGATACCAATCCACATGAGATCCAAGAGCGTCCAATGCATCACTGTTTGGTGTGGATTTTGGGCTGACAGCGTTATCAGTCCATATTTCTTTGAGAACGCAGTTGGCCAGGCCACCACCGTCAACGACCCATATGTTTAAAAAAAAACCAAGTTAAATGTTTATGCACTTATTATTTAGCGCTATAGCGTCGCTGAGATTTGTTTTGCCCCATATGTTTCCAAAAAAAAACGAAGTTAAATGTTTATGCACTTATTATTCAAAATCTGTATGATAGATTTATATTATTACCTTATGTTCCATTTTTCACGCACCCTTAAGTTGCTTCATCGATTTACGTAGAAATTAACTTTTTTGTCATATGTCCACCTCATGCAATGTTTACCAAATCTGCGAGAATGTACATATATATGTATCTGAAACGCAACACTAACACTGTGCTTGAGTATTGATTGGAGCTTGGAGGTTGCACAAACCAGAGCTAAATATTTCACCCATTAGATTTATTGCAAATGCAGGTGGCACAAAACGATTCTCAATTTTATTTTATTTACTTTGTCACACGTAGCTGTAATATATGGAGGTAGAACAAAGCAATTATCCCTAATAATATAAAACAAAGTGAATATTTTTTTGTCGGAAGCTACAGAACAAACGGGTGAACGGATTTTGGCAATTTTTTTTTTATTTGTTAGCTTTTCATGAGGAGCAAGTTCGTGCATTTAAAAATATTTCATTTTGATTGTGGAAGTCTAAGAAATTCAATAATTAGACTTTGAACACAAAAAAAGTGAAAAAGTCTATTTGAATGAAATTAATTCCATTTTGTAGATACCTAAAACGCGCATCTTTTAAGTCCAAAACTAAGTTTTTTTTTATCAATTTGTTAATTGACCAAGATTTTCAAATCGATCTCAGTGGTGGTTTCTTTTTTAGTTTTCTTTTAAGGTATATTCGTATTTTTTGAGAGAGCGAGGGTTTTTTTTGCATATAAATACTTAAATACTCAGAATCGGAACTGTAGTCGAATGGATTTGGTCTGCTCATGCTCAAGTGCTTTGCATCTGCTCAGCTCATGCGTTTAAGTTTGCGCTGAGTGAGTTCTTTTTTAGTTGGGTAGATATAGAGTATGTATATGAATGTGGCGAGTGTGCTGTCCATTTGAGTGGGACGGAGGATGGGACCGAGAATCGAGATTGAGTGTGATAACAGATAAGATAATCGGCCCATGCGAGGTATCCGTCGGAACGGAAAATTCTCCGATTTTATGCGATTCGCAGGAATTTTGCTTCGAGGTGTTCTTCGGAACATCTATTCGGAATATTTCTCCGACAATTTGTAAGGCATAGGTACCTATCGGCGAATTACGTTGAAGTGCGTTGTTCGGAATCGCGAATTGCAACGGGGAAGACTATGATCGAGATGAACTGGCCGAAAGAGTCCAAACAGATGTGCAGCTTTTGAATTCCGAGCAGAAGAACGTGTACGATTCGCTGATCAGGGTTGTTGACGATAAAACGGGAGGCATTTACTTTCTCGATGCTCCTGGTGAGACAGCCAATACATTTCGTTGATTCTGGCAACAATTCGGTCAAGATCTCAAATTGCATTGGCTGTTGCATCCTCTGGCAATGCCGAATCGCACATTCCGCTTTGAAGCTGCCGATGAATCTTCTCACGGTTGACAAGCCAACGTGCACAATGACCAAGAATTCAGGGACGGCGAAATTGATATATATATATTTATATACGAGAATGCAAAATTATCATTTGGGATGAATCATGTGTGCACGATGGCGCATAAACGAGCTTTGGAGGCAGTTAACCGAACAAGGAAGGATTTACGAAGTGATTCGAGACTATTTGGTGGGGCTATGATATTGCTCTCCGGAGATTTTCGTCAAACGCTTCCCGTCATCCCGAAATCTACTGCTGCCGATGAACTCAATGCATGCCTGAAAACGTCTTTTTAGTGGAGGCATATCAAGAAGTTGAAATCGACGACGAACATGAGAGTCGCATTGCAGAACGACCAATCGGCTGCTAAATTCTCGAGACAACTACTGGCACTTGGCAATGGCCAAATTGCTGTTGATGTTTCGACTGGATTGATATCGTTTCCTGCAAATTTTTGCGAGTTCATATTATCGAAGGAGGAACTCATCACCAACCTGATCCCCGGTATTGGACATAATTATAAAAATCTCGATTGGATTAGTGAACGGGCAATACCAGCAGCGAAGAATAGGGACGTCGTCGGTAGCTTGAATTTGATTATTCAAAGTGAAATTTGATGGAGAATTATATTCGTACAAATCCGTTGACCGCGTGACCGACGAGAATGGAGCGACCAATTATCCGACGGAATTTTCATCCGAAATTGTGCAACGGTACGCGGTTGTCCGTCCGTCAAGCAACTGATGAATGTGATTCAAGCGACTATCATCAAGGACAAATTCAAAGGAGAGGAAGTCCTAATCCCAATAATTCCGATTATTCCAACTGATCTTCCATTCCAGTTCAAGCGGATTCAGTTTCCTGTTCGATTGGGTTTTGCGTTAACAATCAATAAGTCGCAAGGCCAATCTTTGCTTTCGGATGGTCAGCTGTACGTTGCAAGTTCGCCTGTTGGCAAACCATCTTCGTTGTTTGTTTTTGCCTCGAAAAACAAATCGAAAAATATTGTTTATCATATTGCTCTCTACTGATTTCGATTCAATTCAAATAAATTATATTCAAATTTTAACTATATGTATTTTATTATCCCTCTGGAGTTTATCTGAAGGCCTAAAATTGGGGCGGGACGAAGTTCGCCGGGTCCGCTAGTGTAATATAAATTAAAGAAAACTATATGGAAAATTTGTTCTAAACGCTAAAAGATTGTTTATGGTACAGACCAATTCTACAAACCGTTGACTTGGATGGATATGGGACAAAGTTGATCCTGAATATCTTAGCACTGGTAAGGCTCAGTGTAAAACGGATTGCAGATTTGAAATTAGTATCTATTTCTATTGCCTTAGAATCAATTTCTAACTAAAAAAAATTAAAAATAGCGTATGGTACAAAACAATTCTCAGGCGACGATAGATCGATGATTACCAACTTCTTTTGGCCTGAATTGGCCACAAACAACAGTGGCCCTCAAAGCCAACACAACCTATGTCAGCGGTTAAATTCAGCCTAATTTATGTCCCAGAGTCATGGAAAATTGGGCATTTCGGCACAAGGAAAGATGCGGCAAAAATGTAAACGATGCTATGCTCCATACAAAATGACAGCGATAGGCATTCAAACGAATAACAAATTTCGATGATATCTCACACAACCTGTTTTATTTTAATTTAATTTAAATGTAGAAAGCGCTTAATGACAGACCCTTTATATCATATAAATACATTACATATTATACATATAAGGTTAAATATATTCAATACCCAAAATCCTAGGAAATCATGTGCCGACGAGCTCCCAGACTAAAATAAATGCTGGATGTAATCAGCAAAGCAAACCCTAATTTGGTGGATTGCAATACATTTTTGTGATCGAGAAAATCGGCAAATAAAAAATTGTGATTAGATTAGTAAAAAAAATTGTGTTGCATCATATCAATTAGAAGAAAGCAACTTCCATTAGGAACCAATTTGTGGTCTAAGTGTGTCTGTGATTCGAAGAAAGCCACCTTATCAACCTACACATTAATTGCGGAAGTGCATTGGTGTTGTGTTTATATGTTGTATGCCCTTTTTGGCGAAAGTCTACCTGATATCATCAATAAAATTGTTACTGGAGATGAGTCTTGGGTATTTTTGCTTAACTTTGCCTTAAAACTATCGTAGAAGAAAAATAATTATGGTACAAGACGCAACGAGAATTTAAAAAAGAAAGCTATTGAAGACAAAGGACTTATTTATGAAGTTGTAGGGTCTTTTAAATCGTCTCAAAAATAAAACTTACACAAACAAATGTTAAGTAAGTAGAAATAACTTAATGTTTAGCCATTATATTAATAGGTACATGAACACCTAATGGGTTCAGTACACTCTTACGTATTTATAATAAAAAGAGGGGAATGCATTTTATATCGTTCGAAAGGTACTGTACAATAGATGTGCACAAAAAAGATTATGTATATTTTTTCGTTAAGACATGGATTCAATAATGTGAAATTAAACTCGTACAAAACTATTTAACCAATTCAATGAAGACAAAACAAAAGTGTTTATTATAAAAGCAGTGGTCGAATTTCGACCACAAGCGATACTACATAGTAACAATAAATGTATGCTACGATCAAAAGTATTTTAAAACAAAAATTATTGCTATAAAAAAAAGATGGAAGGAAATCCAATATGTTATCCAATACATATTTTAAAACAAATGGTAATTATGGGGTATATTGTTAACTGACAATGTCAATAGGAATCATGATATTCATTAGTAAAACGCAATTCTCGTTCGGCGGCTACTGATTCCTCAGAACACAAACAAATCACTGCTTCTACCTAGGCTAAAAAAAATTACAACACGCTCTAGTCCTACACCAACTGTTTTTTTAAAAATAAGAAAATTAAACGCAAAAAATTTAATATGTATCATTAATCTTAATTTATTATAACAATTTAAAAGAACTTAATCAAAAAAATATAAATAAGTGTACATCAAATATGTTTCGATAAAAAATCGTCATAAAAGGGTAGATAAAAAAAACTATTATTTACCTTTATGTATGAATTAATAAATATATTTTAATCAATATAGAACATTAAAACTACACAGAGAGAAAATTGTACACCCTATCTCTCCAAATTTAATTTACATTCCACATTCTATCTCCCTCTATCCCCATACGATACTCGCTTACAAAGAGAAAACAAGCACGAAAAGATCGACGTTAGTTTTAAAAAAGTACTATACCATATCATCAAATCCATATTTAACAAGATATATTAACCCACATAAACCAAACTATCGACATTGAACCATGGTAAGGTCAACGGGTTTCGAGAAAGTGTGTAAGTACATAATTATTCTGTTCATTCATAGTATGTTGGAATAGGGACAGTTGACTTTTAACGTTTACTGACATACCCTTCAAAATTAAGATATAAAAATGTTTTACCTGTATATATCTACGTATTTTTAGGATAGTATAATTTTACATAATAATCTTGCACTTTCAGAAACACTATTTAGAATATATATTTTGAAGAAACTGTAACCTATTTATAAAATACTCGACCTCAATAGTTAAAATAATAACTCGGCTATTTAGTGTCAAAATGAAAACTTTTATTTAAAAAATAATACTGAGCAAATCAATAATATATAACATTTTATAAGCTACTTACATGCTGGATTTGTTGGGGTTGTTGCACAGGCGCTAATGGAGGAGGTTGGGAATGCGAATTTTGAATGACAGTATTAGTTGGTTGAACAGCGAGATAGATTTTCGTGGGTCCCAGAACACCTTGTTTGCCACTCGATTCTTGAGCTAAAAATAAATGTTTATTGGATTAAATATTAAGATATCTACACATTTTCGCATGCAACGAAAGTAAAGGAAAAATATCGTTATACTTCTTTGGGTTTTCAATACGCTGGAAGCGAATTACCTTACAATACCAATTTGTCAATTCACACGGTTGCCAGGTTGTGTTCCACACTCTGGGACTGTTAAAATTTATCAGACAACGTTGTCAGGTACAAAATTGCCGTTCGCACGGTTAAAAATTGTTCGGTAGTGAAGTTTTTGTTTAGAAACACGAAATAATGGAATGATCAAAATTGATCAAAAATATGCATATGCGATTGTTTTGGCTCGTGGCCAAAAAAAGTAAAGAAGCAAAAAAAAAATGTTTACGGTTTCGTTTTAAGTATTGCAATAACTGGTGCCTCAGCCACTGCCGCAGGAGCACCTGCCTTAAGATAATTTTTTTGCTAAAATCGTATGCAATATTTTTTATTGAACATGTTAAGAATATCAATTTGGTCATATCCAACTTAACACAGCAGACTGAACATATTAATAACAGTGTGGACCGATATAAGTTAGCGTTGCGATACTCTGAAAAGGAAATAATTTCTAACCGAAGACCCGTGGTTCCACCGAATTTGAATTTCGGCAAACAAAGTTCATACAAATACATATCATTTGAAGTTTTCAACTACTAGTTCGGACTTCAAAAAAAAATTAAATGATGGGCACATTAAGAAAAATAACCGGTTGGAATTTTACTACATACCACAAATATCTTAAAGGAAGTGTATATTTTTAAGCTATTATACTCCTAAAATATTTTGTAACTTTTTTCAAAAATGGCGAAAAAAGGTAACTAGACTTACTAAAATTAAATCTGAATTCTACTAAGCCACATAGATTAAAAGAAGCATATATTCATTAGCAATAATTAACAATTGTATACTGACATGACCAATTTTCTGTGTCCAGTTTTTTCTAAGAATGAGCCCAACTTTTTAATATATAAGTATGACCTTGTTATTGATGCACTCGAATAGGATATCGTGTCGACTAGAAAAGCTCCAATATGTTTATAAAAAAAACGTTTCAAAGGATTAATAAATGTCAACACAGATCGGCAGCAAATTATATAGTTATGGTTAGCATAACTTTTAACCTACATCGACCACTATGAGTTCAATCGTAAGTTTGTATTGAATGCACAGGAACCTCACCTTGTTCTCCCTACAAACGCAGTAGGGTTTGATGGAGTTCATCCCGTTTCCGTAAGAGTCCTATTGCAAATGCTGGTAATTCCGACCCGTACCTAGGTACTTTTACTAGGCCTTACCGAAAACTACCCCAACGACGTGAATGTGATACGGGTCGCATGTGATGCCTCAATGCCCAGGAAAAGCTGCAACAGCAGAACCAGTAACTCAGATGAGATAGCTGAGCTCTGAATGAGATGTCTACAACTTAGGCGCATGGCACAACTGCCTCGATTCTACCGGAAAAGGAGAATCTCTGCATGCCTCTCGCTACTTGCAATCTTCTTATCAAACAAAACGCGATAAACGCTACTAACCGCAGGTGGGCAAACTGCACCACTTGCTCTATCACGAAACAAATTTGGCCCAGGCTGGATCTCAAGCGCTCCAGCGCTCTTATTAGATTAAAGAGATCCGACATAAGCACCCTAGTAGGTGTGATCACGGGGCACTGCTTGATAGGCAGACATGCCCTCAGGCTGGGTCTTCCCGCTAACGACTTCTGCAGAAGTTGCATGGATGAGGAGGAGGAAGAGTCCATTCTTCACCTCCTATGCACCTGTCCTGCTCTTTCAACTCGAAGAAGATTACATCTCGGAGAGTACTTCTTTGATAATCTTGGTGAACTCGATATTATTAATATCAATCGCCTCCGCCGCTTCACCATGGACTCCTGTTGGTTCAACGGGTAGTTGGAGATCATTAGATCCTGTGGTGTCACAATGGGCAAATTCTGGCCTAAGTGTGGCTGCACTTGTGTGTAGCCTGCCACTATAACCTAACCTAACCTAACCTAACCTAGGCGCATAGTCTCCAGGGGAAGGAGAAGACACGCTGAAGATATTGAGGAAGCTCGGCGGAGTTCAGAACAAAAAGATCGAGCTCAAGAGGGCCAAAAATTCGAGCAAAAAATGGAAGTGGAAGGATCTCTGCCGAGACATAAATAGCGACCCCTGGGGCTAGGCTACAAGATAGTAATGCGGAAACTGCGAGCTCAATCGGCACCACCTACTATAAACGAAGTTAAGATTGAGAGCATTGTAAGCACTCTTTTCCCAACTCATCCGGTCAGGCCTCCCGACAATACACCAGCCCGACGACAGGAAACTCCAACTCCGCCCAACAGGAAAGCCACCGCTCTAAGAATATCGTTCTACTGGCAAACCTGGATGTAAGAAATGCTTTCAATTTAGCTAGGTGGAGCAATATACTAAATGCGTTAGAAAATAGATTCAACATTCCAGCTTATCTATTAAATATGGTGAAGGATTATCTCAGTGATCGGGAGCTGATCTACGAGACCGAAGGCCCACGAAGGGAGGGTGTAACATCTAGAGCAGGAATCAATTTTAACACCAGACCTCTGGAATATCTCCTATAAAGACATTCTGCGGATAGAGATGCCCGCAGACATCTTCCTCGTTGGGTACGCAGATGACATCGCGGCAGTGTTAACGGCAAGAGACTCTGAAAACGCGCAAAGAAAGTTGAACCAAGTCATGCGACGAACAACCTCCTGGATGCATGAACACGGTTTCAGTCTGGCAACAGAGAAAACCGAGATAATCCTCCTGACGAAGAAGAGAATTCCTACGCAAATCGACTTCTCATTAAGAGCAAGGATGCGGTGAGGTATCTGGGATTGAGGCTCGACACAAAATTAACATTCTGGAAACAGATAAAGTTCGCACCGGAACGAGCCTCTAGAGTTACAACATCGCTGAGCAGATTAATGTCGAACATAGGCGGCCCAACGCCAAGCAAGCGCAGGCTATTAATAACGATACGGAAGTGCCAAGAGCGCTGGAGCTCGGAAAGCAGAGGAAGGTGAACAGCGAGGCTGATAAGAAACGTGGCTGAGTGGAACGACCGGAAACACGGTGAGGTCAACTACTTCGTCACCCACTTCCTCACCGGAGACGGAAATTTCATAGCCTTTCTCCATAAGATTGGCAAAACGGATAGTCCAGCCTGCCTGCAGAAGATGGGAAACAACGCATAGTTGACAAAATGCTGACGAGTGACTTTAACTGTGAAAAAATTTGCCAGTTCTCAGAAGAAAGAAAAGAGAAGAAGAACAATACCGGGAAAGCAAGTGAGCCTGAAAAGGCGTGTTATTACAGCCCCCTTGAAGTAATGCGAAGAGCGGTCCCGGGGGGTGTGTCAAAAACTTGCGGAGAGAGCCGGATACACTGGGACGGCCAACGCAAACAGGCAGGCAAACAGGAAGGCAAATACTTGCAGTTGAAACTACGATCTAAAAAAGCTAATAAAGTTATTACAAGTCAATGAATGAATAAAATCCTGGCTGATTGATCTTAACCAAACATAATGGGTGGATGTTAATTTAACGCACAAGCACAATATGGTCCAAGTTTGCAAAAAAAAGTCGCGTGTTAATGTTACCACTGTAGGTTTAATTCACTTTAAATTGGCGTAAGGCGACCAGTTTCCCAGGTATAAAATTAATTTAATTATGTGCTTTGACCAATTGACCATGTGTGATTCAAATTGTAAAATCGAATATATAGTGGCTTAAATATTGTGTCAATTCTTCATTGTGGATTTTAATGCGTCTGCCATTGTTAAAACAATATTGGTAGCAAATAGTTGCATTGATTTGAATCTGTTTCGTATTTTTCTTTTTATTCATTCTCTTACCCTTTTTTCCAAATAACTACATTACACTAGCAATCGTTCGTCGCTTGCATTTTTGTAATAAACATGCTGTATGCACAGAATAAAAATTGTTGTTTACAAGCATATCTATACTTATATAAAACTAGCTTTTGCCTGCGGCTTCGCTCGCGTTAATTTCGATTTTGTCAATCACTTCAAGCAGAAACAATACTGAGACCCCCAACTTCGGCCGACTTAAATGCGGGTAAAGCATTCATAGAATTTTATCTATTGAGTTTAAAATTATTCGTTAAATGTAGTTAGTGTGGTTTTTTAGGAATAGGTTAGGTTAATAGGTCGATACAACTGAGCGAGCGCTGTGGGTACCCTTGTCCATGTGTACCTATTGCGATGCCCCTGTTGGGGGTTGGCGATAAGATTTCTTCCCTTTTGCAGCTACTCGACCTTGTCCAGCCATACCGATGTATTGATGATTGGTTAGTGAGACATCACAGAGTTCCTCTATATCATGGAAGTACTAACTTCCAAGCGGTCTATTCCTCAAGTGACAGAGACTAGGGCATAGACCGAGGAAGTGAGGTGTGTCCTCAAGAGCATCCTCGTCTTCGCATCCCCTGCATATATCATCATCTATGAGATGCAATTTCATTATATGGTTCCGTAGAAAGTTGTGACCTGTTAGGGCCCCTACCAGTTTGTATAATGACGTTCTTTCAAACTGCATTAGCTTGTTGGTCCGACTCATACTATATTCTTGCCATAGCTTTCGTGATATTTCACAGGTAGTTAATTCTTTCCACCTGTTGTTGGCTTTCATTTGGAGCTTATTTTCCACTCTCTCTCAAAGATTACAGAGGGGTGGTTTGATCGACTCAAGCGCCCGCTCTTGATCCATTACAGATCCATTTTTGGCCAGTTCATCAGCCATCTCGTTGCGGGTTTTGTTCCTGTGTCCAGGGACCCAGCAAAGATGCGTGATCGGCGTATGTTTAATTCCCCGCAGAAAATTCCGACATCGGTTCCACAGTCCATCTTCGATCCATCCGTGTAGATGGAAATTAATTTACTTTTTGTGGGTTCATCTGTGTTCTATTCGTCGCTGCTGGGGAAAGAGCATGAGAATGGTATTTTAAAGTCCATACGGGGAGACATGTAGTCAGAGGTTACAGTACTCGCCAAGTAAATATCCAGAATCTGCGCGTGTCCCGATGTGTAAGGTTTCCAGCCTTTGGTTTGGCTAATCCTTAGGGCACTTTTAACTGCAGATTCTTGCATGAATAGGTTTATTGGTAACAAGTTGAGGATTGCCTCTAGTCCAGCAGTGGTTGTTCCTATACATTCTAGTCTTGGTATTTTAGTCATAAGCTTAAGATTGTATGACTTTTTCGTGGCTTGCACACCAAACTAAGCTGAACTAGCTCAGTCTTCTGTGTGTTAACACCTAACCCGCATTGTTTAGTGCACGTGTTAAGTGTTCGTAGTGCGATTCTTAGTAGTTCGCATTCTTATGATGACTACATCATCTGCATAGGCAGTTACAAGGACCCAGAGTAAGGGGGACATCACTCACTACACCCCTTGAGACCATCACTCTAAGATCAATGCCACCTAGCTTGGCATTTATGTTCCGTTCGTTAAGCAAACTTTCTATCACGTTGATAAGCGTTTGGTCAACCTTGGAATTTGTCAGAGCTCTTTTCACTACACACGTGCCAACTTTGTTGAATGCTTCTTCAATGTCTAGGAAAGCAGCTAGTTTCTATTATTTGTCTTTAAGGGACTTTTCTATGGTGCTGGTGAACTCATGCAATGCGCTTTCCACCCCTTTGCCTTTAATATAGGCATGCTGTGCAGTTGACATCACATTGTCGTCAAGCCAACTGCGAATAAAAACGTTAGAAAGTTTTTAGGATAAAAGGGGTTAGGCTTATAGGTCTTTAGTAGTCGTATGGCTAGACTTACCTGCCTTCAGAATAAAGACAACCTTTACCTCACGCCATACCATGGGAATGTGGCCAAATTTCAGGCAGCGTGTGAAGTCTACTCAGGGCTGGTATAATAACTAACCTGGCTTTTTGGAGCATGATTGGGAAAATCCCGTCAACCCCAGGTGAGTTATACGGAGAGATCGCCCAGTGCAGGAATTGCGATGCTTGGTGTTTTGGCAAAACAACCTGGAAAGTGCGTCTGTAGGAGGAGACTTAAAGTTTCTTTAGAGGAGCGCGTCCAGTTACCATTATTATCCTTGAAATAACCTGGAACCGTAGGTTCTTTCGATAGGATTTTATTAAGTCTAGCTGATTCCCTAGTATCTTCTATTTCACTACAGAATTTGTGCCAGGCTGTGCGTTTAGCACTAGTTACTCCGTTTTTGAAATTCCGCTGACCGGCTTTGTAAAAACAAAGATGTGGCTTTCCTTCTGATCTCAGGAAGGAGATCTCCTATTTTTTATTGTCCGTAGAGGACAGGCTTTATCATATGGCTCAGTTAGAATTTTATTTAGGCTTATCGTAAAAGCATCGATAAATGCATATTCTTTAATGCTCTCCCAGCCTTTGACCACTCCGCACTGTTTCTGAGTTGTATGCATCCCAGTCTGTGAGACTTTGATTTCTAAATTCTGCTATAACTTCTACCTTTTCGTCTACGAAAAATTCTAGGATCCTATGGTCAGAGATTACAGGCTCCAAGGAGACCTTCCATTCTTTCATAGTAAGAATTTGTGATTTGCTGTAGAGGAATAAGTATACATTTGCTTAAAATGTTTGTAAAAAATAAACAATGCATAGTAGGTAACATTTTAAGCCAACTTTCATCAGGTTTTTTTATGAAAAATGTGCACATGCAGTCGATGTTACTGATATCAAAATGTGGTAAATAAGTAAACATATTTGCCCTAATTTGTTTCAAATATGTAAAACATCTCATGTTTTAGTTTTTTTTTAGTCAAACAAATCAAGTTAAGCGCTTTTTATCAATATATAATTACTAACCGATAGCTTTTATTGTTGTAAAAAGGTAATATACCTGAACTCTGTCACATTCCACCACGAATTTGGCAGCATTTTTTTGTATTTTTTTGGAAGCCCAACTGCCAGATTTTTGAAATAAAAACTGTAGGGGCCAGAGGCAAGAGGATTGCGAGTTGGGGGTCCCAGTATGGTTTGTCTATGACTTCAAGTACATTAAAGGAACCCATGTCCTTTTCTGTAGTTCTAATTCAAAAAATATATCCCATATAAAATCAATTTTTACGAAATCAAAAATTACGAACAACTAAAAAAAAATTGAGCCAAATCGACCCTGCCGTTTTTAAAATTACTATAAATTTTTCACACAATTTTTATATACTAGCTGACCCGTGCTCGCCTTGCTTCACCCGTCGTTTTTTTATAATTATGTTCCCTCCCTTGGACCTCTCTAAAAGCAATATAAAGCAAAAACCAAAGACAATAAAAACATAATTTTAATTCCTTCTAAAAAGTTTACACAAAAAAGATTCACGCAAAGTTCTGTTATTTGTTCCCTCTTACCCACATCAAATGTCGGCGAAAAGAAGCAAAACGAATGAAACAACTTGACATTGACACACGAACCCCACCTCAGCCCATTTTCAAACTTTTCCGAATGAACAACACCTGAAAACGTGTTCAACCTGAATGTATACGCTGAAGAGACGACTGCCCATTGAAGCGCAAAACATATGATCACATTAGAGCGCGCACATAATAATCACACACACACTACTGCAACGATACTCGCTGCTGCATGACTACCGACAGTGGTAACCACTGAAGGAAAATTGTGGGCGATGTTTTGAATAATTGTTTTGACCATTGCTCAGTTTCAGGACAACGCAGCAGGATGTTTTATATCTTAAATGATTCAGGGGGAAATTTACTAAATTCACCTGTTTTTTTATTTTTCAATCCGATAAGCCATTACTGAGCTAGTTCTGTATAAACAGAATTTTCCTTACATATATTCGGTTTTTTTTTGATTATTTTGTAAAAACCAAGTTATATTCCGGGTTAAAAAGTATCCTAAAGCCCGACCCAGAACATAAGCAATCACTATGCCAAGTTTCATAAAAATCCGTCCAGTAGTTTCTGCGTGATGCGCGGTCAGGCATTTTTTATTCTACAGTTTTATTATATGTAGAGTTAGAGAAGAGAAGAGAAGATAGAGATACATATGTACATGTACATATAAGAATATTTATTTATCTATATACATAAAAGAGTAGCGTGATTGAGCTGACAGACATCGTACAGGCCAAACCGCTAATCATAGATTCATGAAGCTTTCAGGATATATTCGATATGATACGACCTTCCCTACCTCTTTACAGAGGTTTTTCTGTTACTCACGAACCGTTAGTCGTATAATCTTAAAATTTGTTATGTTTATAGAAAATTAAAAATCATCGAATACCTGGCTGAATTCCAAAACGTCAACAAAATGCGCATTGTGATGCAAGGTTTTGAATGCTTTTGCGCTGCTTTGCATTTGTTATGCTTTGCAATTTTTGACAATTTTTTACAGATCAAAGTAAAATTGGCAAATTATTACAAAATTTATTATTCTACTCCATTTTATTTGTCGGTTTAAACTGAAATGTGATTTGCATCTTTGCATCATAATCATTCACGATGCTTTGTTTGCTTTTATTTGCGCATTTGATGCAGTCACAATGCGTTTTAGAAAAGTATGCTTTGCATCATAGTAGTCCGCCTGCGTTTTGGAATGCTTGATTAGGCAGTACTGCGGCAGTAACCAACCCGTTTGGAAGGTCATTTGCGACAGCAGACTAAATAGGGAGGGCCACAAAGGCACTTCCTCTTATTTCAGGCGGCAGCGGACGAATTCCCTGAATGGCTTCTACCCTCCAAGTTGGGGGTTGTTTCTACGGGGCAACGTTCATTACCCTGGACAGCAATATTGGTTTAAAAAGAGACGCAACCAGCATTGGCTGATGAGACACCTCAAATGGAAAAAACACCTACATATATTAGATTAGGTTAGGGAGCTGGAGCTGCGGCCACAGCCCACCTGTGTTGTGATTTACTCCAAATAGAGCTCACTCATGATACCAGACTTTGTGATGAATCCTAGTAAATCTTTGAGTGGGCTTTCAAATATGTCCTCTGCCTCAAGGTAGTATTTACCAAGATGGTGTTGACGTTATCTGATTAGGAAGTTACAGTGACACAGGATGAGTTCTGCTGATTCTTCGTCCTTGTAACATAGTCTGCAAGTTTTATCTTGAGTTATTCCCATAGTCATGAGGTGTTTTTTGAGTAGACCTAGACAGTCTCCATTGTCCTGTGCCAGCTCGAATCTGACTCCTAGTGTTTTGCATGAACATTTTTGCTTGTCTGTTACCTTCAGTATTAGTCCAGTAATGATTGACCCTGTTTTTCTGTCATGTTTTAATATGGAATTTAGCAGTGCTGATGGGTAGTCAACAGAATGGTCTTGGCATCATGAAAGTTGATGCCGATCCTTTTCTGGCTAGTATATCTGCTATTTCGTTACCCGCGTGTCCTGGCACCCACATGAGATGTACTCTGTTTGTGCTGGCTAGCGATGTGAATGTGCAAAGCTAACTCTGAAGATGTTGATGAGAAACGGGGTTATTTGTGCGCTGCCTTTTTGGAGAAGTGCTGGTAATATTACATCTCTACCAGGGGCTTTAAAAGGGACAAATAAGTTGAAAAAACACCTAAAACGGACCTGGAATGCACGAACGCTCTGCACCCCAAGTGCTACTTAAAAACTTAAGTCTGGCCCCACGCTGCCCCACAAGGCAGCGTAGCAGAAAGTAAAACATTTTCGGAAAACTTAGTTGGTAAGCACAGAACCCAAGAAATAACAAACAACGGCTATTGTTTGTAAACAAAAAATTACAGAATCAGCTCTTGTTAATTTTAATGTTTCATTTGCTGCAAAAAATCACTTTTTTCAGAGTCAGAGCAATTTTGCGAATCTTGATTTCTTAGCGAGATTTACACCCGCTTCACTAACGCCAAAACATTTGACATATGTATATCAAACATTGAAGTGTGTTATTATTTACATTTTTAGACGAAAAGTTTACAGAAATAGGGAACAATTTACAATTTATAAACACAAATTAGAAAAAAAAAACATTTTGTGTTCCATGGGCACGATTTTTGGTAACTTTTAACTTGGCTTGGTAATTTTTTTTTTCAAATTTTGTTTAGAAAGTGGCAGCCATGCTACGTCGCTAAAAATGGTTAGTCATAATAAACAAAGTCGTAGTAAACGAATTCCACTGTAATAACTAAAAGATTGATAATGGGCAATCGTAATATGGGTATGGGTGTTTTTGCTAACGAACAATCTTCTTTTTCTAAGGGAGGAAAGGAAGAGCAACGATAGTCATAGCTTTGTAGGACATCCAATACCCTAACGGAGAAAAATGTCCTGCTTGTAACCAGAACTTTTTTTGGTCCCACCCACTATTAAATTATTAATTAATTTTTACTGCCCTAGCTTGCTTACATTCTTTGTTGAACAAGGTTTTCATATCAAGTAAATTGACTTTTACAGCTTTTACGTATTTGCGCTTTTACGTATCACCACTGCTAAAAATAGGTCGAGATTGATTCCATAATTTATTTGATCTTATGGAATTCAAGTGAACTCATCTGCAAGTTAGGCAAGACTGCAGCTGGAATGACAAACAAATCTCTAAGCTTTTCCAATTACAATCAAGTCCGTCTATTGGTATGAGCCCAGACGACCCTATTTTTTTAAGACTGTTCCGGTTAAGCGGAGAAATGATTCAATTATTTTTTACTGAAGTGAGCAATCACAATTTGAATACTGAAATGCTTCCAATAAAAATTTTATATATTAAAGAATGTTTTTAGTTTTTCAATTAAAGAATAATAACAACCCTTAAACTCGAACATCCAGTACCAAAAGCAAATTATTTCTTTTTTAAATCCAACCAAACTTACCTTTTAACAGTTGTTGTTTCACTTGCTGCTGCACTAACGCAAGTTGTTGTTGCGTAAAGTCATTCCCAACCAATCCTTGCAAGACTATTCTAGGACCATGTTCAGTCTGTATAACCTGGGCTGTAACACATTTAATTACTGTTCCAGGCGGTTGACCTTGTAAAAGACTCTGCTCTATTGTACTTGAAGTGGTGTGTGGTTGGGTTTCTTCCTGCGCTGAAAATTGGTGACCCTGTTCGTTCGTAGCCAGCTTGTGATCTTTGGGTGTTTGGTCGCTGATATGCGATTTTTGTTGATGCACAAGCTTTTGAATTGTTTTTGGAGCACTCTGGATTTCTCTTGGGTTTTCAGAGAAGTTAGTGTTTGTAACAATATGAGCACTTCCGTCGCTTTGAGTTTTGATGTGGGCAACAATTTGGGCTTGGTTGTTTCCTAGGGGTTTTATAATAACTTGTTGACCATTGACGGTGGCTACTTGCAGTTTACCTTGCGCCAACTGTTGGGCCAAAGCTGAATTTTGTACAACTAATTGTTGTTGAGTTGGTTGTGAAACGCATTCCGTATTGGAAGCTTGATGTTGTATTTGCTGGTTTAGCGTTTGTGTATGACTCTGTACTTTCAGTTTTGAAACAGTGGATCTTGATTCAACTTGTGGTTGTGCTTGAATCATCATTTGTTGCTGAGGTTGAGTTGGCTGTATTATTTGCTGCTGTAAAACTTGCACCTGGGATGACTGAGGAACTGATCGTTGAGTAACTATTGTTTGGCCAGGACTTAGAATAATTCTTTGTCCACCAACCATTATTTGTTGTTGAACGTTGCTTGTGTTCACAATCTGTTGAATTACTTTTTGGGCCGGTTGAGGATTTAATATAATTTGATGTTGTGTTTGGGGAACTGCATTTTGCGCAGGTGTTTGCTGTGTGGTTTGTTGTGAGGGCGAAGAAATCAAAACCTTTTGGCCTTGAGCGTTCTGCCCAACTAAAAGCTTTTGTCCTGGTTGAACAATTAATTGTTGAAGGTTTGATGGCTTAGTGCAAGGAGTTGTGTGTAGAACTGATCCTCCAGTTGGCAAAATTTTTTGCACAGTTTGAGAAGCAGGAGCTTGTTGAGGATTTCGTACTGCTGGAGCCATTGAGTTTGCAGTGACCTTTATAATGTTCAATATATCAGTAAAAACTATAATAAATAAATAATAATTTCAATTTACCTTTTGTGGAACTTCTCTATTTACAATTTGCTTTAGGCTTATGCCACTAGAAACTGGTTTTGCCACTTGTTTAAGAGTGTTTAACTGCTTTGCTGCAGTTGAAGGAATAGTTGAATTTTGAACTGATTTATTAACTACCGCTGCCGGGGCTTTTAACGAAACATTTTTATTTGCACCTACTAGGAAATACAAAATTAGTTGGAATTGTTTTTTTATCTTTTAAATCTACCTTGCGTTGTTGTCAAAACATGCAGTTTCCCATCCGGCATTTGAATTAATTGTTGGCCAGGGCTTAAACCACGGACACTGACTTTTCCATCAGGACCTCGAATTATTTGAACCTTATGCTGCATTGGTTGAGCAGGTTGAACAGCTTCAGTTGTAGCAGTAGTGGTCTTGTTAGGTATTGTGTTGGATGGTGGCTTTACAGATTGTGGAGTTGAAGTTGACACTGTCTGATGAATTATTCGTGTTGTGCCATCTGGATTTTTCACAATAACCCGTCGGTTTGGTGTTGGCGCTGCAGTTGCCTTTACTGAAAATTAAACTCAAAAATAATTTCTCTGAATAATAATAAATAAATTGAAAATTACCAATTGGTAGCTTAGAATCTGTTGATTTTTTTTGTTGATGTGCCGCTCTTTGTAATTTAAGCTGTTGCTCCATTTTTTCCTTTATTTCTTCATTTGACAACTTTGGGGCTAAAGTCTTTGATGTATTTGCAGCTAGTGTTACAGCAGAACTAGATGTACTACCACTTTCAATTTGCTTATATTGAGTGTGTCTACCATTAACAGAGGTACGTGATTTTTCTTGTTTTTCTCCGAACAGTTTTATTTCCCAGAGTTCTAATTTATCCTCTTCTACCCATTCTTCTGATACCTGCGGTTCAGTTTGCTGCGGAGATTCGGCTCGCTTTCTCTTTCTGAGCCCAGATCTTATTGAAGTCACCTCTACAAAGAAAATGTTAAATTTTTGAAGTGCATACACAAGATTTGTTCTTACCTCTAATTGTTTTGGGCAGTTCTAATGGTATAACTACCTTCCTTCTCAAATATTGAGTTTTTTCATTAAATTTCCCAAAATGTTTTAACTTTAAAAGTTCTTGAGTGACAATTTCAGTTTCTGTTGTAATTTGATACTTGCCATCAACAGACGGAGGTTTTGCAATCATGTCATCCCATCTTAGACAACAAAATAAGATTCTCAATTGAAGAGCTATAGCTGCAATAGTAGGGCTGTTGGTGGTGCGATAAAGCCAACACGTTTTAAATAGCGGTCTAGAACAGGGATACGGCCAAACTGATGTATTGGTTTTAGCTAAATGGTGAAAACCATTTACTTGCACCTTTCCACCTGTTCTTCCCAACTTAACTAGTTCGAATTTTGGTAGAACCATAAGACTCTTATGTAAATTATTTGTATAAAAGTTTGAAATTATAGGATATTTTGAAGTTAAATTTCTAACGGATGGTTGGCGTTCCTTAACATCATTTAAATCTCGGACAAGATATATTTTACCACGTGTTGAATTGGCGGAATAAATACGTTCTGTGCCATTGGGACCGTATTCTGCTTCTACCTTAATGGTATCTTCGCGTTTAATAACCCTAGGAGGATGAAGAGGAAAACGTCTGTTTTGTTTTACCAATATTGCGTTCTGCTCCGTTGCCTGATTATGGCTCATTTCTTTTTGATTATTTTTGCTGCGTAATTTCTGCTTTCTTTTTTTAGTAAACGAGATTTCGTTATCCAACACATTTAAAACTGCATCTGTACTTTCCACTTCAACGTTACTGCAGACATCTAAATTGTCCACATAATTCTCCAAATCAGGTGACAATATTTCGCTTTTTTCCTCAGAACAACATTCTAAAACTGTTTTAGATATATCCTCGTGTTCCGCTTTTATTGGAGTTTCTTGTTTTAAATCGAGTTGGCAGAAATATGACGAAAATATATTATCTTGAAAAGCAATAGCATTTTCCAGAGCAGTGTACAAGTCTTCCTTTAAATCAATTGGAAAATCTTCGTACTGTTTCTCGTCGAAATCATCTAACATTATATTTGGTTCTTTTTTGCCCTCCATAAGCTTTTGTTCCAAGATGGAGGGCTTTTTTACAGCACCTAAAATAGCGGCCACAGTCTCTTTTGAACCGTTTCCAGCAGTATGTGCCTTTCTTAATAAGAGAAGCAACTCCTTTTTCGCTCTTGCTTTTTGTAAACACAGTGGTGAGTAACAAGTATTCTGCGTTATCTGAGAAACTGCATTCGAATTTGTGTTACAATCTCTTGTATAACAACGGTATTGTTTTGCAAATTTGTTTAATTGGCTAAACTGAAGTCGAACCGACTGAATTTTTTTCGCTAATGTATTAACTAACTCAAGATTAACCGAATTTGACTGCGAACTTTGCTTTTGTTCAACCAAGCGAAGAATTTGTTTTTCCAACACGGACTGTTTAATATTTACGTTTGTTGTATCAGGTATGGTGTTAAGCTTCAATGTTGATGAGCTACTCTCTTCTATTTTACTCGCTTTTGACATATTTTGCTCCTCAGCTTCTTTTAAAAGTAATCTCTTAGATAATAAATCGTCTAATTTACTTTTTCTTCCTATTTTAGGAAAAAGTAGTCTACCAGTAGCAGTAAGCGATTTTGAGACGTCAATTACATCACTATTTTCGATTCGGTTGAACTCAATAATTTCGATGTGCTTGAAATCATCAATATACCCATAATCTAATCCTTGTTTTGATAACCTTTCGCATTGTTTTAAGAAAGTATAAGTTCGAGGATCCACGGTGATTATTTTATGGTCCTCCTTATGGAGTATGTGTATGTTTATTTTACTAGCATAAATTCTTTTATGAGAGCGACGATTTCGTTGCCGTTGTCGGAAATACGACATCCATATCCAACCCCATTGACCATGGATACGATATTCTTCGCCTTTTTGTTTCCAAACTTGATGTTTCAGTCCAAGTGAATACTTAACATAGTTAAAAGCTAGTCTATTTCGTTCTTCTTCATCATCACGCTCTCGTTTCTCTCTCTTTTCAATTTTCTTTCTTTCTTCTCTTTCCGCTGATGTAGTACGATGAAATCGTATGTGGCCTAACTGCTCATGCCATACATTTGCGAATATAACTGATTTAAAACAGGACTGCAATAGTAACAGAACATATGAAAAATCTGTTGGTTTAGATGAGTTTGCAACTGCAGTTATCCACATTTTCCGTACGGTACTCCAATTAGTGTTCATGAATGAAGCAGCTATGCTTTGCTCAAAGTTGATCAAAGTTTGTCGTATAGTATTAATAACATTTGTGGCTGTACCATTAGAATTACCAATCCATTTAAATTCAGATGCGGTTGTCAATGAAAACTTATGAGAAAGATGCCTTCGCTTATCACGTTCCTCATTTCTTTGAGGTTTATTTAAGGCAATAGGATTAACCGTGTATTGATTTACATAGCTTTTAAATCCATTTTCCATTCCCAATTTGAAATATAATGTGCCGTTATTTATTTGATTTATTTTTTGTCTAGTAACTCTTAGTTCTTGGTTAGCTTCTTCGTCTCTTTCTATACTTTCAACATCACCATTTATCGTTTTATTTAAAATTTGATTTATTTTATCATTCTCGAAATCAATATAAGATTTCTTGTTAATTTTGCTTTCATTTGTCAGTTTTTCTGTGATATTCATTTGTCTATAAATCTCATCTTTTCTATCAGACAGTTCCTTACATAAACTTAACTCCAATTCATTGGGATCAAGCACTGACAACAGTAGTTCTAATTGTGACGTTGTACTATAATACCACGTTTCCGTTCCATTTTGATCTTCAACAAATATACGGCGAGCTACAAACCAATACTTCCTTCCATGCCTGTCAAGTCCTAATATTTCATGTCGAATAAGAACTCCCTGTTTTTCCTGAGGTAAAATGCAATCAACCGCACCAACTACCTTATGTGATTGGCATAAATTGCATTGCCAATCTTCTGTTGGTACATCAACCAATGGTGGATCAACACATTCTAAATGAAAAACCGCTGGACATGTTTCGCAGCACAATAGGTCTCCGAGTCGATGACAGACACGACAATGATCATCATAATGTATTGGACCTTCTTGAAGCATTACATCACGTACTGCAGTTGTATTTAATAACTGGTCAGTAAGGAATTGAAGAACGGTTAATCTATCTTCCACTCCAGAATATGGGTATTCTCTCGATTGCAAAATATTATAAACACTTCGATCGAAAATGGGATCACTTTCGACGTAACTGCGAAGAATTTCCGGCCACGTTATATTATCAATTAAGAAAAGGCTTATATTTACACTGTCTTTTTGATCTAAAGGTCCGAAGTGGGTAACCTGTATGTCCTCCTCGCGAAGAATTGCTTTTAACAACATAATATGGATTTCGATAAATAGTGCGCTTTGTTCTTCACAGATTAAAGATGCACAAAAATCTTCTATACGAAATGGTGAGAGACGAACTAGATGTCTAAACCTTCTTAACACTTCATATATTGTAACCGCAAGAAGAGTTAATTTGTTCGAAATAAGCAAGTCGTCCGAAGATTTTGGGATGACTAATGCTTCTAATTCGCGACCCTGCAGCCATATCGGATCGGGACTTGGTGGCCGCTTACTTAAACCCCCTTGACTAAAACTGCATTCCGAAAAATCGCTTTCGCTATCATTATCTCCACCTATACTTTCCTCCTCCGTTGGCGACATAAGTAACGGATCATCATCGGCATCGCTTTTATCTGTTGAATCTCCAAAGTCAGACCCATAGTGATATTCAGACTCGTAACCTAATAAACGAAAAATTAAATTCAAATGTTTAAATATAATTAAGCTATATGTTGCATTGCATAAATCAAAAAGATTTGTTAAATCATAGTACAGAAACCGAAAAGATAAAATACTTCCTAAAGCTAGTATTAGACGATATGCTGAATCAGCATACGTATGCTGAAAAATGTGTCCCAATAACAACATATCGTATAATATCAAAATTTCTGTCATCATACGTATGCTAAAAGTTGTTTGTTGGCAAATTTGTTGGCTAGTCAGCATATGTATGTTGCCGACCTGAACATATCGTGTAATACCCCTTTTGGGACCGTATGCTAACATTCGGACACATTTTTGGCGTATGCTGACTCGTATGATGTATGCTGACGAGCTAAAGTAGGCTCATGAGCATACGCCACATTTTTCAGCAAACGGGTTTGATATTTTTGAAGTTTCGATACATTTTGTACGTGTTTTTTTGTGATTTTGTTGTCCTGATTGCTTGTTAAAAACAAAACGGCTGAGTTGTTTAGTTCGCAGCCATCGGCAACAAGACTGTACGGAACGGGAAATTCTCGACCGGGCTGCGGCTCAGGTGGTGGTAAGCCGAACTGATTGGTAAAAATTTACACTCAGCGCCAGTATTAAATATCCCCATTCGACATCTGGACAATTCGGGACTAGCTCTCGGATCGAAGGATGGATCGAGAAGTAGTGATTTGTTTCTGTTCCCTAAGACGAAATCAACTTTTCAAATGACAATAGACTTATTCAAAACTAAAAATGTAGATATGTGTTTATTTAGGGGCGAGATAACCTTAACACAAAACTGTTGAAGTAAATAAACTACCACACACCCTAAAGTGAAGAGAGGAGAGTATACATTGATACTGAAGCGTTCTTATGGTGAAACGCTTTTGCGCATCACCGTGTCTTGCTTCATAACGTGCGGTGTCACCAAGGCACGTAGATGGTCGAATTGCTCAGGTGTCATGCGCACAAACGTTAGATACAAATCTGTCTCTTCTTTGCGCAATTCGCGGTACAATTTTTCACAAAATCCTTCTTCGGCGCGCAGCATGACCCAACACCCGTATCCTTATCGCTTATCCAAACTTTTCGCTGCTTCCGTAGCAATTCCTCTTTGTCGTCATCGTCGAATACACATTATGGCCAATATTACAGCGAGGGCTCTTTTTTTGTACGCATTTTATTTTTCAACTAAACCAAACAAAAACGTTAAAACAAATACAGTCTAATCAATAAAATGATATTTACAATAAATACAAGGAATTCAACACGTAGTGTAGAATGCAATTCTTCTTCTTTTTTCTTTTTAAATGAATTAAAATCGCGATCTGTCAATTTTTCAGCATATAATCATACGGGTCTTCAAACTTTTCAGCAAACCGAATTCAACATATCGTGTAATAGGGCTTCATATGTCCTAAAAAATGTGATAGCAAACTGTTTGTTAGCATAATGCTGTCAACAAACAATTTGCTACTTTGGGACAAATTCAACATATCGTGTAATAGGGCATCATACGCCAGACGAACATATGCCTGTTTGCTGAGAATTTTCAGCATATGATTGTCAGCATACGTATGTTCATTAAACATATCGTCTAATACTAGCTTAAGACCCAAAACATTATAGGCTATGTCGTTTATTGCCACGCCTACACTTTGTTAGCGTTTTTCACCAAAATAGATTTTTGTTTACTTCACTATTTTTACCGTCACTCAAAAATTTTCAAAAATTTTTTCAATTCAAAAAAGTTTTCCACAAAATATTTAGGCAGAGCTACAGACCAAAATAACGGGTGATTTTTTAAGAGGTTAAGAACGTTTTTAAAAAAAAAAAAACACAAAAAATTCGAAAAAATGAATGAAATATTTATTTGAATCGATAGTTTGAACCTTGCAATTTAATGTTTAAAGATAATTTTATGCAAATGTCTCAGGTAGTCCATCCGCTGAGTCCAATTTTGGCATACTCTTTCACACATATCGGCCGGTATCTCACGAATGAATGCATGGATGTTGGCTTCCAGTGCGTCAATCGAAGCGGGCTTGTCCCTATACACATTAGCCTTGACATACCCCCACTAAAAAAAATCTAATGGTGTCAAATCGCACGATCTAGGCGGCCAATTGACCTGCCCGAAACGTGAAATTAACTGTTCACCAAACTCGCCTCGCAATTGCGCCATTGTTTCGCGTGCTGTGTGGCATGTGTTGAAACCACATATCATGCAAGTCAAGAACTTCCATTTCGGGCAAAAAAAAGTTTGTTATCATCGCTCGGTAGCGTTCACCATTGACAGTAACGCTGCGATTCGCATCATCTTTGAAGAAATATGGCCCAATAATGCCGCCGGCCCATAAACCGCACCAAACAGTGGCTTTTTCGGGATGCATTGGTAGCTGTTGCAATGCTTCTGGCTGATGTTCACTCCAAATGCGGCAATTTTGTTTATTTACGTACCCATTCAACCAAAAATGAGCCTCATCGCTGAACACAATTTTTCGATAAAAAACATTTCGAACCGAGCACGAATTTTGACAGTAAAATTCAATAATTTGCAAACGTTGTTCATTTGTAAGACGATCCATGGTTAAATTGCAAACCAAACTGAAGCTGTTTGACAGTGACACAAGGACACACGTCAGCTGTCAAAACCAGTGTTGCCAAAACCAAACCAGCTAAAAAATCACCCTTTATAACATGATCAATAAAAATACATTTACTTTATCAAGTCGAAAAATATTAGCAACAATTGGTTTTGATTGTCGTTCTGCTTTTGGGTGGTGGCCGCACATCGAAAACACCGAGTAAAGTTTTCTCTTATTGACCGAAACTAAAAAGAAGTATGCGATGTACTTTTCAATATAGTAAAAAGTGGTTATCTATTTTTTTTTTTCTTGAGAAAATGTCCAGATGGGTGATGACTGATGAGTCATATCAACCTGAGTTCATCAGTGTAGTCAAAACAGCCCTAAAAATATTTACCAAGTTTTTAAGGTTTTCTAAATGAGATAAATGGGAACGTAACGATTTTGGAAAATTGTCTTACTCCGCGTTTTGAAATCTTTATTGACTTAAGCTCATTATTCTGCTCGCGCTAAATTTAAGATACATAGATACTCGCTAAAAACATTTAACGCACAATATAAGTGGACATGCAAACATAAATGTAATTGGCTGATTTCTTTAATTTACTTTACTTTACTTTTGGTGGAGTTTACAGTCCGGGGTGGACCACGTCCTCTAACAACTAACAAGCCCCTCCAGCCAACTCGGTCCCTCGCTAGCTGCCTCCAGTTACCCACACCAAATTGGTTGTGGTCGTTCTATAATTGTGCGCGCCACCTAAGTTGGGGTCTTTCTCTGCTGCGTTGTCCCTCAGGGATGGATTCGAAGACTTCGGGCTGGTGCGTTGTTGGCCATACGCTCCACGTGTCGAAGCCATCTCAGCCGTTGTATTTTTAGCTTTTTGACTAGGTCAGCGTCGCTGTATAGAGCTTTACTTCTTCGATGCCTTCTTAGCCCGAAGAAAGAGCGATTGGCAAGAGTGATTCTTCGTTTGATCTCTGCGCTGATGTCATTTTGCGAAGTGATAGTGGAGCCCAGGTATACAAAGTCTTGACTACTTCGAAGTTATATCTGTCCATCGTGACGTTTTACCCGAGTCGCCGATGTTGAGAGTCCTTGCTCGTTGACAGCATATACTTCGTTTTGTCCTCACTAACAGCCAGACCCATCGTCGGCGCCTCCGTTTCGATGCTTGCAAATGCGCCACTGACAGCTCGCCGCGATCTCCCAATAATGTCAATATCTTCAGGCAAGTAGTTGAACGGACTTTCGAAAAATTGTTCCTCTGGTGTTGGCTTGTGAGTTTAGTACAATTGCTTCAAGAACGATGTTAAAGAAAGTAAATGATAGCGCTTCGCCTTGTCTTAAACCTTTTTCGACATCAAATGACTCGGTGTTGTTTTTGCCGACTTTGACGGAGCAGCGAGATTTCTCCATCGTCATCCATTTTGATGAATGTACTACTTTTAGTATTTAAAATAAAACATAACCTTACACCTCCTTATTTGTCTCGCCTAATTAACTATGTTGGCAATCTTCAACACTATACTTTAAGAAACAACCATGACTTCCACATTCCATTTGCTAGAACAAGTGCTGCACAAAACAGCTTATTCAAGAAAGGACTTCGGATGTTCAACGCTCTTCCTAACGAAATCTAATTGGAAAATCATTACAACAGATTCAAACGCCAAATTGTGCATTTTGTCAAACTCAAAAATTAAATTAAATGTTATATGTTATTTATTTATTAATTCTTTTTTTTCTCTTGTTGTTTTTATATAAATTAATTATTTATTTATTTTATTAATGTTTCTTTGGCACTCTTACACTAAGAAATTTGTAAAATGAATAGTTTTTTAAAATACTAAATAAACAAACAAACATCCACACGAGCACAAACGGACGAGTTTGGCGGGGATGCTAAAACTAGACATAGCGTTGTGTAATTTGACCCTCTATACGCTATCATAGGCTACTTTAAAGTCGATAAATAGATGGTGTGTATCGATCTGAAATTCCTGTGTTTTTTCCGATATTTGTCTTAGTGTGAAAATTTGGTCTTTGGTTCCGCCAATCATTTGTGCTAATTCTATTTTTCATATCCTAGCACATATGATCTTTCGATCACCATTTCGGTAACAATTAACATTGTAAACCAAGTTAATCGAAGGGTTTATTAAATACTTCTTTAATACAAACACTTAATAATATGCGTGGGAAACATAGCGCTTGATTGATTAAGTAGGTTATTTACCAAGTTCTTTAAACGAATGAGCTACTTCTGGGGGCCAACTATGTTATTCAATTCTATTCGAAAATTGGTTTAATTCTACTTTCAAATATAACAGTTCTGTTTAAAAGTAGCATCGGAACAACTTTCGAATAGAATCGATTAGTTGGCCCCTGTTATTGCTGTTTTAATCGAAAAATTTAAGCAAAAGTTCGTTGAAACGACGAAGATTACTTTTAACGTTACTAAAATATTAAAAGGCACAGAGAATAAGGAGAGGACAACAGAATTCAACAAAAATAATGATGGAAACAATTATATGAATATACAAATCGCCGCGCCAGCCGCATGACCATTGACCAACTCACAGCAAGGCAAAATAAAGATTCTAGTTTCAAAAGAAAACAAAAATTAATACAATTTTTTTTAAATAACAAAAGCTACTGTTAAGCTATGAGCAGACGGTTTATATATACTTAAACATTTGTGTATAAAATACACAATCGTCTGAACCACAAACTCGATAGACATAAATGGGATACACAAACGAATTGTGTATCAATTGTGTATAGCATACACAAACCGAACTTTTGTGCGTACATAACATACACAAACCGTTTGATAGGGTACAAACATTAATTTGTGGCTTATTGTGTACGTTCGTGTGTCATTTGTGAATCTTATATCTTATATTATTATAGCGTCTGTTGACATAGTGCTGATTTCCACACTTGAATTGAGAATATACTATTCAATACGTCTTCTAAAAGAACTTTGTATAATTTCATCCAGCAATTCCGAAATAATGGTAGAGATAGTGTTTTCTGTAATGCGGAAAAGATGCTGTAGCGAGCGAAAATTATCGAACTTAGCGGCCGATATTCGGACAAAATTGTAATGCAATTGCGGCTCTTCGGCACACAATTCTATAAATAGTTTTGAGCAAAAGTCAGCTATATGCAGTGGCCAAGCCAAATTTCTCCAACAAGAACTGCGCTTGCGTGGCTTTTGTCTTCCTCTTCGCTAATGAGTAGTAAATAAGCGGCCAAAATAATAGTGCAGCCCATTGTTTTTTATTTAAACACCAAAACGAATCGAATCGATGGTTGTATATTTATTTTATTTGATTGAATAAACGATATATTTTATACACAACGAAATTATTGTGTATTTTTTTTTTCTTCAAAATCGTCTGAACCACAAATGTTTGAAGAATACATAAATGGCAATTGAGTACGAATTTGTGTATATTTTGTGTATGCGATACAGTAATGAAATTTTTCTTATCTACAAATCGTCTAATATAAGCTTTAAAATTAACAAACGCCTTGTACACAATTTTTGTCGATATGATAACCCTTCTAAGTTTAAAGGTAAAAACTTCACAATCATCAATACAGACTACAGACTATATTTGCGGGAAAAATTAAAATGATTCAATTTTAAAAAATTGTATGAAAATGATTCTATTTGTAGGCTGTATTAATTTCACAATAAATGGGAATTGTAAAATGTGAGTTATGTTTATGATAACATTTCTCGTCAACACATTATGTGGAAATATGTATTAAGTTACTTAGGGCCATTTGCTGATACGACTCATAGCGAATTAAGTGCCACATAAACTCTTATGTGACAGTTTATGCCCTAGAAAAAGTAGCCCATAAGTATTTAAGTAGAACTTAAATCGTAAAGAGTCGTTTGAGCAAACGGCCCTTAGTCCACAACAACACTTTTAAGTTGCGTGAATATATATAAGCAAAAGAAAATTTCGCGTTAACGCTGAGGATGTACTGGTACAAGAAATCGATCTCAATGGTATGCCGAAGATAAACACACATAATTATTGTTTGATAATAAGTAAATGTTAAAAATATTGCAGCTTTAATTAAAACAGAAACTATTGTATATCTTACATGCCGAATATTCAGTTTTTATTTTGAAATTTGGTTTACTTATGCACTTATGCATTTTAGCCAATCACTGCCAACGCCTTGTACTTAAGTACCGATTACACGGCCATTTTTTCGCGTCCTTTAAATGACGCTCTGACGTAAAAGTCGCGTCACAAAGCCGTCATTTAAATGTCGTTGTGTGTGATCGCCATTTTTGGGATAACATTTTCGGCGTCATTTAAATGACTAGGGAAATGGCAGACCAAATGACATGATTTTTGTGCCATTAAAATGACGGAAAAAAATGACCGTGTGATCGCCCTTTAAGGACGCCTAGGACAAATGACCAAACTTTTTGGCTGTTGCGCCATTTAAATGGCAGCCTCCAAAAAATGACTATACACGAAATTCATGGCATGCCATTTTTCTATGCAAATGACAAATGACGCAGTATTAAATACGATATCTGTGCTTTCAATTGGTGTTTTGCTCGTGGCGAAAGGACGTGTCCCATTTCGGTAAAAATTAATAAACTAATTTTTGTTTGTTTTGTTGTGTTTGTGTAGATATTGTGTTGTTCGGTATAATGGAATACGACAGTGAAGATAATTTGGACTATTAGTCGCATTTCAAACTTCACTATCAAATAGCACACAGCACACACCTTAATAAACTCAGCGACAAGAACCTTGTAAATAGCGTCGAGAACTACCGGAATGATGCACGTTATCGTTGGCTGCGATACGCGGAAAAGGAATCGCAGCGATCAAAAAATCTCACCAGTGGCCAGGCAGCGCAGCGTGATCACCAGTCGCGCTTCCTCTGAAACGCTGTCTCGCATATTTGTGTTCTGTTTTTCGATGTGTGGCTTCACCAACCTCAACAAATATTCGAATTGATTGGCTGACATACGAAAGAAATTGCGATACAGTTTAGGTTCTTCTTCGCGCAATTCGAGCAGTAATTCAGCACAAAATCCACTTTTCTCGCGACGGCTCAACCACTTCTTTTGCCAAATACTCCGCTTTCGTCGCGTTGGCACGGTATCAATATCGTCGTCACTGCTTTCCAGCATACATGTTGCCAAATACGCCGTCTCCGTATTTTCCAGCATCATCGCAAAAGTTCTTTTCGCCATATTTTATTTATTGTAATAATTTTTCTTTCCTCTGTTATTTAATTTAATTAAAAAAATCTTAGCACACGTATTCGTCTTCGCCGAGAGAAAAACACTCAACGACAGTAGCGATATTTTTCTCATCGGTCATTACCGTCTGATCACAAAACAGATAAATGACGCAAAATCGGAATAATACGAAAGGTGACATTTGTCATTTTGGTGTGGCATGTCCTTACCGTGTGATCGTCATTTTTTCGTTCGTCATTTAATGGCATCCCAACGGAAAATTCTAAATGACGCGCAGTGTCCGTCATTTTATTTTGGGACAAAAATGACGTTGATGGTCATTTCGTGTGATCGCCATTTTTTCACAAATGACCAATGACGAATCGTAGCTTGAAAGTGACTCTAATGCGACATTTTTTCCTGACGTCACAGCGTCATTTAAATGACTCGAAAAAATGGCCGTGTAATCGCACCTTTACTGTAAAAAGAGACACTCTTCTAACATATCCAAAATATGCAAGCGTAACAACATAAATTATTCCCCCTGTGTTCAGAAATGAACATTTCCTCCCAATTGGCTCTTGCTTGGAATGAACACCTAATGTGAGTCCTGGAAGTGTCAAGTGGGGCGTAGTTGTTATTGCATGCTGAAAATCATATTTTGCTCTGCTTTGCTAAGATCGAACCTCAAAAACCACACCTGAGGTTATTGAAATGGATACCTTGGATTGCCGAGAGGTCATCGTAGAATGGCGTCCCTAGTGCGCGGTGTTTGGTCAGACTCTCAAAAAAAATTAAACACTGTTTAATTCTCATTTGTGTCAGCGCCGCTAAGGCAGTGGGTTTTATGGGGGGATGCCAAGTTTGGCTGCGTGAGTTCTCAAGGACAGTGATCTATACTAATTGCCGTTAATATAGTGACATCTGTACATGTTCTGGCTAGGAGGTTCTTTGTTCTGGAATACGTTATTTGGCCAAATCTTCCTTGAAATAAAGCATTTGGTTGGGTTTGCCCACCAAGTTTCCGCCTTTGAAGATGAAGTGCAGAAGGATTTGAGGATTTCTCCCGTTACGTATCCCAGATGAGGGTAAACTACCTTCGCATAGGATACGCATAGCGAGAAGCCACGTCTGACAAATTCATCGGCTTTATCATTCCCCTCATGAAAAACTATGGCTGTTTAAGACGAAAAGATTTGGAAAAGTATTTTGTTGAAAATACGGCCGCTCCCACTCCACAGTTTACTTGTTAGATTGTTACTATTGTCTCAAAAATAAATATAAATTCGAGATTTTTGTGTGATCACTTTTGTCGTGACTTTCCATTTTCTAAAACACTAGAACACATTAAACCATAATATGGCTTTTAGAGTTCGATTGAGTGTTAATAGTGAATATTAAATGCAAATTCAGTACCTACTTTAGAATTTTGGAAAAAAGAATCGCTACCTCTAATTTTTAATTTTGAGTTTGAAGCAATAATTTTAAAAACTATTAATAGAAATAACTTGATTTAAAAATTATGTTAATTTTTTTAATTCCCCCTCCCACCTAAACGAAAAAAGTTAAACCCACCCTACAAAAGCAAATATAGTGCTTGTATTTAGCCACTTTACAAAAATCCGTAATAATATTTCGCCGCATAAGTTATTGTACATCGTGTACCGATGTAACCTACATACATGCATGTTAAAAAAATTATTTTGTAAAAGTTAATATGCTCTTCAGGCTGCCAAGACTTGCTGGAGTGGAACTTTTGCTCTCAGAAAGCGCAAAATATCTTGGTACGGTACTTGACAGGAAACTAAATTGGAAACTTAACGTACAGGAAAGAGTCCGCAAGGCTCATAATGCTCTCTTCGCTTGTAAGAAGACAGGTGGGAAGAAATGGGGCATAAAGCCGACAATGATGTATTGGCTTTACACAATGGTTGTAAGACCCATAATTACATATGGGGCTCTTGTGTGGTGGAAGGCCACCAACAAGAAATATGTACGGGATATGTTAACCAAGGTTGCGGCTGCGCTGTAAGCATTCATGCATCTTTTACCACTGGACTTACAAATACAGATCCAAGCAGGAAATAGTGCACTTAGACTCACTAATGCAGGGTTGTTTAAAAATAATAATATAGGTCATGGAAAAATTCTAAGGGAATCGTTCTCTGATATCCCCGTAAAGGCGGATGAAAGTCTCGGTACACTTGACTTCGAAACACCTTATGAAGTGTTATACCCGGACAGAGAGGAATGGTCTAAAAACTTGATCCTGAGAGAAAACGAGGCCTCAGTATACACTGACGGCTCCAAAACTAGCGAGGGAACAGGGGCAGGTATATACTCTAGCAAGTTCGACCTACAAATGGCCCTGAAGCTTCCGGACACATGCAGTGTGTTTCAGGCAGAGGTTCTGGCAGTGCTTAAGGCCGCAGAGGTACTTGAGATGAGATCAATATCCGATAAGAATATTGCCATCTTCATTGACAGTCAGGCTGCACTTAAAGCACTAGAATCACAAACCATCAAGTCTGAGCTAGTCAGGAATTGTCGTACAGTGCTCAAGGCACTGTGCTCGCAGAACCGTGTTAGACTGTGTTGGGTACCTGGGCATTGTGTTATTGACGGTAACGAAAAGGCAGACGTTCTGGCCAAGGAAGGAGCTGGGCTCCCACTTGATGCAACGATCGAAGGCATAAGACCACCCATGGCGGTGGCCAGAAGAATTCTTTTTGAAAAAGTATTCAATAAAGCAAATACAAGGTGGTCACAATTAGAAGGGCATAAGGTCTCAAAGGCACTGTGGCCTGCTTTAAATCGGAGGAAGTCTGAACAATTGATTAATTTCAGTAGAACTAAGTTGAGAACAACGGTAGGAATACTCTCTGGCCACTGCCTTCTCAGGAAGCATGCCATGAGACTAGGCGTAGCTAATACGGATACGTGCAGGTACTGTGAAGACCTACAGGTCACGGAAGACATCTCACACCTTCTTTGTGAATGTCAAGCAATTGCTCGGAGTAGAAGAAAGCATCTCGGAATGTACTTCTTTAATAACCTGGAAGAGGTTGGTTCCTCAAATGGTATTGAGGCCATACTCAAATTCTGTAGGGAAATCGAATGCTTGGGGGATTTGGTTTAGGTTTTTTAACCGCAATGGTTTTCTGGGGATAGCGATGGGCCCATATTGTACGTGTTCTCTTTTGACGATTTCACAACACCAATCAACCTAACTTAACCTTACCTACCTAAGTACAATGTTTAGAAATCAATCTGGGTGAAAATGTCTAATGATAATTTAGAATTTAATATTGGTAAAGATACTAATAATGTATAAAATAACAAATATATATGGTAAACACGTAAATAAGTGTCGAAGATACACGAAATCTGAGATCTGGGAGCAGAATCTCAGAAATCAAATCAATGCCACATTACGAAGAGTACAGGCGGTATGCGAAAAATTCTTACCATTACAGAAGATGTTAACTATAACTACATAATATCAATTCTCTTGGAAATATTGCTAGGTCGCACATGTACCTTTTACTACAGAATATAGAACTTAAATAGTATTTTTATATATGAGGACGTTGGCAACCCTGGTTTGGAGGAGAGTACATTTGTCAACAGTGAAGTTTTAATTGAATAGTTTTACAAATAAATCTACGTTTGAGGAACTGAGAGTGTAATCAATAAAAAGTGGAAGTGACAATACGCATCAGACACTCGAGTGAAGAAGAATTACTCAGTATTTTGATTGCAAGGCGGTTTTTAGTGGTTGTCGTCTAGACCCGGAAAGTGTATATAGCAAATAACTTTGACAGGCGGTAAACAAAGTGACCTTTAATCTCTACTAGATAGCGGTTGGGACACATACTAAAGTTCTGTGGATTCCAAATTTAAGTTATCAAATACACAAACCCTTTCGTGGACGGAAAGTGCAAAGTATGCCGAAAAATATGCAACGCACTCCACCGAAAACATCGTCATCATCAACAGCATCAAAGGACTCGACTGTACATACGACTAAAAGAAGACTGGCAGAGTTGTCTCCAGAAGATATATCGTCAAACAGTGAAGTAGGCAAGATGGATGTCAGTGATTTGATAAGTCTAATGCAGAGCTCCATGGGAACGATACTTGATGAAAAGCTTAAAACTTTACCCACAAAAACGGATATGGAGGAAGTCAAACAACACATAAGTAAGCTATCAGCTGAAATAAGTTTACTTACAACAGAAAATCAAGCACTAAAACGAGAAGTAAAAGTACTAAAAGAAGAAAGGCAAAGAGATCACCGCCAAATGATGTATCTAGAAGACAGAATGAAAAGGAAGAATCTAATCTAATCTAAGTATTTTTATATACACTACATTATTGGAGTAAATAAAGTTTACAAATATAAATATGAAATACCTTTTCGGGAAGAAAATGATGTACTGGATACTGGGTTATAACCAGAGCGTCTTCCGCGACCTCTTGTCGGCTTCGTCTTAACAGGGCGGCTTAAACTTCTTCGACTTCCATCACTTTCCGGTGGCGATGAGGCTCTCGATGCCGAAGGAGTGCTGAATTGTGATTCCGGTCCCTTTGTTAAATATTTTGGCTTCTTCAAAAGTTGATAACTGAATTTGCTTCCACGTTCATTTGGTGTTTTTGGAGGTCTACCTCTTTTACGAGCGCCTCTTCCAGACATTTTCAAAATTTATTAAGACTAAAGATTTAAAGTTTTCCACGGATGCTTTTAAAAGTAGCTCGACATCATTTGAATTTTTGACCAAACCTTTAAGAAATATAGGTAATAGTTAGGTACTAAAAAAAACGTAAATAATATTCGTAAATAATGTTATGTACGTGCACGTAAAATCACTTGGATTTTGGCAGCTAATCTCCACAGTACTCACACTTATTTATTTAACAATATTTATATTACAATACCGCGGCTTAGCCACCGCACAAAACTGGAAACACTTTAATTTCTTTATTCAAAATTAAGTTCGAAATGTTTTTTCTTTCTTTTATGGATGGATATAGACAAGAGAAATGGCCCGCCGATCAATCTACAAGTCAAGTCAAATACAAGCTACTTTGCAATTGGCCAACATATTCCGCCATTTTTTTTCTTACTATTTAAATAAGAGGATGACTATTTACGCTTTTTTATTTAATAGCCGTCCCTACACGAAATAATAATATTTGGTAAACCGGAAATTTTAATTAATATTGGATTTCTCACAAACTTAAAATCTTATAAAACTGCTGCACTCCACATAATAGAAAATGAACTGAAAAACTAACAACCAATCACGAAAGGCGTTCTATTTGTTTCGTTCAGTATGCGCCACCTGAATGTGAAATATCCTCACAACACAGAATGGAGTATGGAGGCAATCTTAGCACTAAACTCTAACATTTACCCATCCATATTTTTGTTTACCTACAAAACATGTCAGAAGTTATTTATATACATATGTAGTTAAATTAATAACACATTTTTTAAAATTTGCTTATGAGTTCTTTAACTTGTCCACAATGCAATTAAAAGAAATTGCTTAGTTTAATACTTATTTGCATATTAAACGCTGTTGGTTCTGGTTCCTTTTTAATCAAATATACGGGCGCGTTCCACCACCAAGTGCTAACGAAATATTGAACGCATTTCTATAAATCACTTTTTGAACATCTACTTTTCACTTGAACAGCGTACTGCCTGGTAAAATTTTCATATAAAGCCTGGTACGCTGTTCGAGTGAAATCCTATTTTTCATACAAATTCTTCACTGCGAAATGTCAAAATGAACTTTTCACATGAAAATTTCACCAGGCAGTACGCTATTGAAGTGAAAAATAATTGTTCAAAAAGTGATTTGTAGGGGGCGTTACTTGCTATTTCACTTGGCTTTTAAGGCTGGTACGCTGTTCAAGTGAAGTGAAATTGTCACTCCTCTCCAAGAAATTGCTGTGAAATTGAAAGTGAAATTTTCACGCCGAAATGTCAAAAATTTAATGCGACGGACAATAAAAACCAAGTGAAATAGCAAGTAACGCCCTCTACATATCACTTTTTGAACAATTATTTTTCACTTTAAAGGCTGGTACGCTGTTCAAGTGAAGTGAAATTTTCACTCCTCTCCCAGAAATTAGCCTGGTACGCTGTTCGAGTGAAGTGAAATTTTCACTCCTCGCCAAGAAATTGCTGTGAAATTGAAAGTGAAATTTTCACGCCGAAATGTCAAAAATTTAATGCGACGGACAATAAAAACCAAGTGAAATAGCAAGCAACGCCCTCTACACATCACTTTTTGAACAATTATTTTTCACTTCAACAGCGTACTGCCTGGTGAAATTTTCACTTGAAAAGTTCATTTGGACATTTCGCAGTGAAAAATTTGTATGAAAATTTGGATTTGGAAAGGGTTCACGAATGGGCAGATTCTATAAATGTGTGCGTGAAGTCGAGAACTGATAGCTTCCTATATTTCCTGTTCTAATATCGCTTTGTTACTGGAAATTCCAGGCCGGTTTTCCCTAACGCAACCTGTGCCTTGATTTTGTGCGGTTTTTGCCGCAATTGCGCTAGGGAACGTTCCGAATCGGATTTGAATGTGTGAGTGAGCCACTGGCTTTGACTGCGTTCAAGTAGTTCACATTACCAGCAATGTGCATCAAAGGAATCTACTCGACGCGGAATGGCTGTTAAATGTTGACGAAGTAAATTTAATGAAATCTTAAAAACTAGATCTAAAAATGAATTGATATATTTACAACCAATGCTTAAATTTTATTTATATATTTCTAGATGAACATTAAGGCTTTAACGTTTTCATTTTAAAGTTTTCTTTATGAAAAAGAATTGCATCTACTGTTTCATGGTGGTGCATAGCTCATCCGCTGAACGATCTGAATTACATCAAATGGCATTTGGGTTGTTTTTTGTTATTTATAAAATAAAATTTGTGTGAAAATTTTCAATTTACCGTCTATACTGTATTACGAGCGTAAAACAAAAACTAAAATTTATAATCGATATTTACGAGATTATATGAATCCATTCGAAATATCGGATAGAATGTCAATTGTCGTCAACCGACATCCTTCTCGCTTGATTTTGTGCGGTTTTTCCCGCAATGGCGGTTGCGGAAAGGGTTCACGTATAGGCGGATTTTATAAATGTCTGCATGATGTCGAGAACTGATAGCTTCCAATCATGCTTATTTTGAAATTCGATTTCGTTCGAAAGTGTATCGAATTCGATGAATCTGTATTTTGACATTCGAACAGATAAGAAGTTCATCCTATCAATCGAAAGTTCATTTGTCATTCGAATGTTGATCGTATTTTGAAATTCTAATCGTTCGAAACAACTGTCATTTTTTATTCGTCTGTGTTTTTCTAACGCTGAACAGCGATTGTTCTTCTCCTGACGGTTTTATTTACAAAAATGTAAGTATTCAATTTTCTGTTTAAAGTAAAAAAACATATTTAGACTTTCTTTATGTAGGACGCACTCCAATTGGACAAACCGGGAGCAAAAAGAAGTGTTGGTTAGACTCATGGAGGAAAATCAAGAAATCGCAAAAGGGTTCACAACAAACCGGATAGACACAGAACGGTTTTGGAAGGATGCCGCCGACAAATTAAATAGCTACGGACCTCCAAGTAAAGACGGAGCAACGTGGAAAAAAGTATTATATTGAAATTTTTTTTATTAAGATGTAATAATTTTTGGTTTTTCAGGTGTGGGCTGATTTTAAATCGAAAACAAAAAAGAAGCTGGTGGAAAACGAAAAAAAAAAGAAAACAGTTGGGTCACAATGATAACAATTTAATCGTTCTTTCCCAAATCGAGCAGGCTTTCGCAAGAAATGCATGCCTAAGCCAGTCGGTCACTGGCGTACGTGCCAACGTTTATGGCATTCCACGGGTGGTGAGATCCGAGGCAGTGGAAATCGCAACACCAGAGCCATTTGCATCCCTAAGAGATGTATCCATGGCATCCTGTGAGGACTCTCTGCATTATGATGATCCGGATGGAGCAGCGGGTGAAGCTCAGGGAGAGCAATATACACCTGTCCAAAGCAGAGCTAAAAAGAAGACACCTGCTGAAGTACTCAAAAGACAAAATCAAGCCCAGGAAGCTTTCTTTTCTGCCATGTCTTCCAAAATGGATGGTATAAATACCGAATTGCACCGAATCAGCAGATGTTTGCAAAAAGACGACGACAGACAGAAAAAAATCTACGAGGAGCAACGGCGGCATAATACTGCCATTGAAAAATTGATGCGCGAGAAGTTGGACCTCAAAAAAAGACTGTTGGAAATTCAGATAGAGGAAATTTCTCTGAAGCTAGCAGAAACGTAAGACTGAAATAAGTGCCTAAACAGATGTACAAATGTATTTTTTTTTCTTTCTGTGAATTTTTTTATTTAATTTATATGAATTTTGAATTTTTTTATCTATTTATTTTATGAAGTTTGAATTTTTTTATTTATTAACTTTTTGAATTTTTATTTTTTTTTTTTTATTTTACCAGTATGTACTTAAAATAAATAACAAACAATACTGTTACTGTTATAGTTTATTTTAGGAAAATAATCCTGCGATTCTATCACGAGTGTTTCGGGCTTCGTGGATATAAGTGTTCTCATTCTCTCCTTCAACATCCCCAAATTCAATTTCAGAACGATCATCATTTGGGTAATCGTCAGCAGTGTCGGATACTTTGAAATGAATGCAGATGTTGTGCAAAGCTGCGCAGACATTTATAATTTGAGCAGCCTTTTCCGCGGAGTAGTGAAGCTGCCTAGCTTTAAGGCAACAACGAAACCTGTTTTTTAACACTCCAATTGCTCGCTCATTTATATTACGAGCTCTAGAATGCTGTGTATTAAATCTGCAGCCAGGACTTCCGCTAACTGGTGTTCGATATGGTGTCATAATCCACGGCTCCAAGGGATATCCCGCATCATCTATAATAAAACCAATTGATATACACAAGTGATTGAGTTATATGTATAAAATATTACCTAGTAGCCAGGAATTTGTTTGTCTCCCTCCGGCGTATTGCTCTAACAAGTAGTTTCGAGCACTGGATACATTCCATATCAAAGCGTCGTGTGTTGCTCCAGGATGAGAGGCATCTATGTAGCGTATCCTCATTTTATGGTCACATATCTATAAGAATAAATAAAATATATCTCACATAAACTTATAATATACAACTTTTGGTTTCTTCCTTCTCATCTTCAATCATTAAAAAATTTACACATTTAGGTCAAAGTTTGGCTTCTAAGGTAGATACCACAATTTTTATACATTTAGAAACAGATGACTGCGACAGTCGAATGTTTGCATCCTTTCCTACGCCAAACTGATAGCCACCTTCTGCCAAAAACCTGAATGTTGTCGCTAGCATTATGATTGAAGGAATTGACATTGATGTTCCTCTACGAACTTCAGTCAGCATTTCATCCAATACATATTTGAATGCGTTTTTGTTTAATCTAAAATTCCGAATAAACCTTCAAAAAACAAATGAATTAAGGATTGGAAAACAATACAAACTATATGTACGTACTTGGAATTTTCGAGCTCAAGTGGATTTGAGGCATCCATTATCCTCCTCCTGTATACAATTTCCTCTTCGTTATCCATAAACAAAACAATTGCCATTTTTGTTATTTAAGGCTGGTACACTGTTCAAGTGAAGTGAAATTTTCACTCCTCTCCAAGAAATTGCTGTGAAATTGAAAGTGAAATTTTCACGCCGAAATGTCAAAAATTTAATGCGACGGATAATAAAAACCAAGTGAAATAGCAAGCAACGCCCTCTACATATCACTTTTTGAACAATTATTTTTCACTTCAACAGCGTACTGCCTGGTGAAATTTTCACTTGAAAAGTTCATTTTGACATTTCGCAGTGAAAAATTTGTATGAAAAATTTCATTTCACTCGAACAGCGTACCAGGCTTAAGAATGGAAAAGACTGTCAAAATGGCAGTAGTGGGGATAAATTCTCTCCCAGAGAGAGTCACTAACGAAAAAGTTAGGGAACGCTTTTGTAGTAAACTATGATTAATGACAGATATGACAGATACTTAATTCAATAAATTTTTATTTCATATTCTCTAATGTCTACTTACCATTTTCAATACGATGGAATGTCCGAGGTGAACATTCAATATTTATTTTGCCGCCTGTTGATACCATTTTAATGCACAAAAAATCAAAACAAATGCAATCGAATGTCAAAAAAGACAAGAAATTTCAAATCACCTGTGACTGACAGCTTTTCCACTTCGTACACCAAGAAATTTGTTGAGTAAAAATTCCTAAGATTCTCAGTGGAGGGGTAATATCTTGCTCTCTCGATGACGCTCTCTTTTACTAATTTTTCGAGTTAGGGAACGGCATTTGAGTAAAATTCGTAAGAATTAGTAAAAATTCGTAAGATTCAAAAGTAAAGGAACAGACCTACTGTTTCAAATTGTTGAATAAATAAGAGCGAAAACTCGTAGTTCAATATAACATAACCTTATCTTGTTTGCATATTAAGCCTGGTACGCTGTTGGAGTGAAATGAAAATTTTCATACAAATTTTTCACTGCGAAATGTCAAAATGAACTTTTCAAGTGAAAATTTCACCAGGCAGTACGCTGTTGAAGTGAAAAATAGTTGTTCAAAAAGTGATATGTAGAGGGCGTTACTTGCTATTTCACTTGGCTTTTATTGTCCGTCGCATTAAATTTTTGACATTTCGGCGTGAAAATTTCACTTTCAATTTCACAGCAATTTCTTGGAGAGGAGTGACAATTTCACTTCACTTGAACAGCGTACCAGCCTTTAGCGTCCAAATATATTACCAATAACACATTTTAACATTCTTATACCTCGTCATATTTGAGATAAGACTGTCAATTAATATTCTTGTAGTCCTTAAGGCTGGTACGCTGTTCAAGTGAAGTGAAATTTTCACTCCTTTCCAAGAAATTGCTGTGAAATTGAAAGTGAAATTTTCACGCCGAAATGTCAAAAATTTAATGCGACGGACAATAAAAACCAAGTGAAATAGCAAGCAACGCCCTCTACATATCACTTTTTGAACAATTATTTTTCACTTCAACAGCGTACTGCCTGGTGAAATTTTCACTTGAAAAGTTCATTTTGACATTTCGCAGTGAAAAATTTGTATGAAAAATTTCATTTCACTCGAACAGCGTACCAGGCTTTAGCCTTTTTTTCCATCCAATAGTTGAAATTTTAAATGTATATATAATTTTAATAAAACAATGAAAAAAAGAGCCTCCACCAAAAAACAACAGCAGGTCACCACATATAAATTATAATGTCAAACAGCTGATTTCGAAACTTGAATTCATTTGGATTCTTTTTATGACACTTTCGATAGTGAATTTTATTCGTTCGAATCTCAAAATACACAAAGTTCATTCGAACGAATAGAGACATTCGTTCGAATTGACTATTCGTTCGAATCTCAAAATAAGCATGAATATTTCCTGTTCTAATATCGCTTTGTTCCTGGAAATTCCAGGCCGGTTTTCCCTAATGCAACCTATTTGGGTAGCGAGAAGGATGTCGGTTGACGACAATTGACATTGGGGACGTTCGGATACGTAGTTTGTATAAAACGTCAACTAGATTTGTCGGGACTAGGTATCCGTACGCTTTAACTAAGTAAGTTTAGTTGTTGTTGTAAACGCGTGGTTTATTTTTAAATTTTGACACTTTAAAATGTCAACTGAGTACCCCTCCATAAACGTCAACTGCAAAAACTAATGACGAGACCAATCTGAGCCAATGAAAATTCAAACACATCTAGTCAGTCAGTTGTCAGACTTACTAAACTAGGTATCCGAACATCCTCATTCTATCCGATATTTCGAATGTATTCATATAATCTCGTAAATATCGATTATAAATTTTAGTTTTGTTTAACGCTCGTAATACAGTATAGACGGTAAATTGATCATTTTCACACAAATTTTATTTTTTTATAAAAAAAAAATAACCGAAATGTCAATTGATGTAAATAAGATCGTTCAGCGGATGAGCTATGCACCACTATAAAACAGTAGATGCAATTCTTTTTCAAAAACAAAACTTTAAAATGAAAACGTTAAAGCCTTATTCATGTATAAATATATAAATAAAATTTAAGCGTTGGTTGTAAATATATCAACTCGTTTTTAGATCTAGTTTTTAAGATTTCATTAAATTTACTTCGTCAACATTTAACAGCCAATCCGCGTCGAGTAGATTCCTTTGATGCACATTGCTGTTAATGTGAACTACCTGAACGCAGTCAAAGCCAGTGGCTCACTCACACATTCAAATCCGATTCGGAACGTTCCCTAGCGCAATTGCGGCAAAAACCACACAAAATCAATTTGCGATTAAGGAGAAACTTCTCATTATCAACAAAAACTGCAAAATTGCAATTAAAGGAACCCGATTGCAAATCGACAAACTCATCTTTCCGTACGATCAATTCCGAGGTTTAATAATAAAGCCAAAACAAGAGCTTGCGTTTATTGAGGAGAAGTTCGGTGATAGTGGAGTCGGAGTGTGCTATTTTGACAACAAGAGAACTGACAACCGTCAACAAAACCAAATAGCGACACGTGTGCCATCTGTATGCCAAAACGAGACACGACAAATGTATGGTTCTGACCCTGGATGTAGTAACCAACAATAGGAAAGTGTTGCCGTCTGCCAAAGTAATTTTTTTATTTTTAAATATAGTATGCTATAATATTACAGGCCTTAAAAGTAAATTAATAATTTCCGATTTCTTTAAATTTATTTTGAAATATGATATAATAATATTATTAGAGACTTTTGTAGAGAAGGAAAAGGAATTGCAATATCATAACTATTTCAAGGGTTATTCTATCAAGTGTCTTCCAGCTACAAGAGCCCATTTAAGGGGAAGAGCAAGTGGTGGTATTTTGTGCGCTGTCAAGAACATGAACTACCACGTAGATATAAACTTTAAAAATCACGAAAACAGAATTTTAATAGATATTACACAAAATGCAAATAAGCTGACAATTTACCCAGTTTATTTAAATTTTGGTAATTGGGAACACGAATTTGATATTTTATACAACTTTTTACTAAATTACAACTGTGAAAACCTGATGCTAATCGGTGATTTCAATGGTCGAATAAGCGATTTCCAAAACTCTAATTTTTTTAATAACGGAAGATTTTCTTATAACAGAAAATCGGGGGATACGAACTGTAACAGACGGGGAAGGCTTTTATCCGAGATGGTCGATGATTTCGGTTTCTTTATTTTGAACGGCGTGTCTAAGAGTGATACTATGGCCTATGGGGGATTTAACTTTTATATCTGATCAGGGATGCTCGGTGATCGACTATTGCTTGATAAAAGGCGAGTGGTTTAATGTTGTTAAGGACTTTGAGGTGTATCCTGCTAACTTCTCTTGCCATTTACCAATAGTTGCAACATTGGAATTTACTTGTTTTTACGAGTATGGCCAACACATACCAACCAATAGTGTTTCAAACTTGAGGTGGATAGAAAGAAGAGCTAGTCAATACCGAAGTAAACTGAATGACCAACTTATCAATCTGCCCAACTTTATCACGTCCACAATAGAGGACATTGCGGATTCAGTCTTTTATGCGATTCGTGAGGCTGCGAAGGGGATGGAAAACTTTTTGGCTTTCCCCTCTACATCGAAGTGGTACGATAAGGACTGTTCCAGGCTAAGAGAGAAATCGTTTACATTTCTAAAGCTTTTTAAAAGAACTAACAATACCTTTTTCAAGTCCCTCGGCCTTACCAATAATCAAATTTAGTCTGGCAGTTAACGCAAAGACTCCAGACTTTCCAAAATCGCTTTACCAATAAACAAATTTAGTCGTCAGGTTATCCCTAACTGTAGGGTTAAATATTAATGGTCAGAAAGCCATGTTTATGTCGTACACTAACCCAAATTATTACTCTGTCACAACTCGTTCTGCAAAGGAATGTTGCCATGCATACTCAAATTTTAGTAGTAATTCAAAATATGGTATTATTATGGAGCAAGAAGTGTCAATCGCGAACTTCAAGTAACTACAATTTTTGATATAATTAAATAAAACTGTGTAATGGCGTTTTCGATTGAAGAAAAGAATTGCGCTTTCTATGAAAAGAGCAAATCTAGAAGTGCTCTTTCTATGTTTTTTATGTTTCATTGAAAAAGAAAGAGCACTTCCAGGTCAATTCTCAACACGAAATAAGTGTCCGGAATATTTTTAAAGAAGTTCCTTGAATTCACCAACACACACAAGCAAAATGTCAGATTGAAATGTTTGTTGTGCTATTAAAAACAAATTTTGTGCTTCGTGATCGGAAAATATGCAATTATGAGTGCAAATGTAAATTTCAAATGAAATAATATTGATTTGGCCAATGGAAACATTCATATTAATGTACAACGCAAAAAAAGTAGCAAAAGAAAACCAAAGGAAAAGAGAGAATGCAAAAGCTGTACCCAAATGTAGCATTTAAAACGCACATATAAACGAATATGTCCCGACAATTTTGATGAAACTCTTCTGCAACCGATTAAAAACTTTTACAAAACGTTTTTTAATACGGAGGTAGCTAAACTCGGTTATCTAAACTAAGCGTTATTTGTCAAGAAGCATTTTTTCACAATCTTCGTGCGAATTACTCCGCTTAACTAAAAAGCCTGGTTAACTGAAGAAAAAATAAACTGTACCTACAACATAAATTATTAATTCATTTAATCAAAAATATAACAACTGAAGTCAATTCGTTTGTTTTGCTCTACTTACACATTTTCGATGTCTCGTTCTGTTTTGAGTTTAGTGAGTTAAGTGAAATCGGGTTTAGTTTTCGTCTGAGCTCCTGTTAATTGATGTTGTTTTTCAAAATATCTGAAATTCGCTTAAAAGAAAATACCGCTTAAGTGAAAAAATAAATGTTGCAAATTGATGTTTCAGTTAATATTTACTATTCTCTATTAGAAAAGCCGAAAATGAAAATAAATGAAATGAAACGATCAAATAAATTAAAATACCGTATAATAGGAGCATTCTATCCTATATCCACACGTAGACACGCAACGAACTGATTTGTTCGTTTTGATAAGATCCTTTCCCTAGGTATCATATTGCAACTAAAACTATTGTTTCCACGGAAAGTGCTCCTCCTACGCGATTCGTCCATGGAGCAAGTTCTTCCCTTACGATTTCCTCAATAAAGCGCACTATCGGTTTATCAAATCTATTAATAGTTTTAATAAACTTTTTACCAGATAGTACACACCACCAACAAACAAAAGAACTCTCGTTCGTCATATATTTTATCCTTTGAGAGGTTGCCGATTCTTCAACAGATATAAGGTCCATAAAAATATCTTCGTCTCGACTTGAATTCATTCTCAATCTTAATTAAATTTTTTGAAAAACAAAACCTACTGCATGAAAACAAAAACAAATGATTTGCCATCTGATAACTGACAACGATTGACAGCAAATTTGTAATAGATTCAACAGAAAGTCTTCGTGCTAGTAAAGCTGGAGGTTAAATTGTTTATTGGTACCATTTCAAAAATGCTGTACATTTTCATTTAAACTGGCAGTCAACTAACAGTCGACATTAGTGTTTGATTATTAGTAAGGCCGCCTGTATTTAGAAGCCAATAGAAACTACAAACGCATGTGCAAGTTCAAGAAAACAAAGTACTTTGAAAAGTCGGCATCCTTTTTATCAATGTGTAGAGATTCTAAAGCTTTTTGGCGAAATGTCCGATTATTGAGCGAATGTCACAAAAAAATTTCGACTGCGACCAGTGTTGATTTGCTTGCCAATCACTTCCGAGATCTCCTACGTCCAGACCCGAACCAAAACTGCATTTCTTTTGCCCTCCCCCTAGTCTATATCGAGGAACTGGACTCCACTATAGTGATGTCAGAGCTGATGGTAGCATTAAAAAAAATGAAAAATAATAAAGCTGCAGGACCTGATGGTATTCCAGCAGAGTTCTATAAACAATCGACGCAGACGTTTCTAGTATACATTCTAGAACTCTTTCATAAAATCTTTTGTGACGAGACTTTCCCGATATGTTTTAAAACCTCTAACATATGTGCCATATTTAAAAAAGGCGATCCTTCTCTGCCCGAAAACTTTAGAGGAATCTCAATGCTTAGCTCACTAAGAAAACTGTTCACCCAAGTTCTCTACCATAGGCTAGTGAGTTGGGTTGAGCGGAATAGTATCCTCAGCATTTACCAGGCTGGATTCCGATCTAGCCTGTCGACAGTGGACCAAATATTTATATTAACAACTATCGCCAAACGCTTTTTAGAAAATAAAAAGAAATTGTATGTGTTTTTTGTTGACCTTAAAGCGGCATTTGATACCGTCAACAGAAATTCACTGCTTTTTAAGTTAGCAACGTTAGGCCTATCGACAAAAATGGTTAGAATCTACGAGCAGCTTCTTGCTAACACGTCTGCGGCTGTGTGTAGTGGTAATCTGAAATCATCCACTTTCCCTACAGAATCTGGTGTCCCACAGGGTTGTGTCCTGAGTCCTTTAATGTTTTCTCTTTTTATAAATGATGTTTGTGACAGTATATCCCAGGAGGCATTAAGTACGGTGATGTCGATGTTAAAGTTTTGCTTTACGCGGATGATCTGGTCATTCTTTCTGACAATCCCCATACTCTACAGCTGCAAATAAACAAATTAAAGCAATATTGTGATACCTGGGATCTAAAAATCAACACTGGCAAATCAAAAATCCTTGTTTTTAGAGCGCGAGACCGGGCCGGTAGGGAGCATGCCTGGTCTCTGGATGGTACTCCAATTGAGGTTGTAAGCCAGTTCAAGTACTTAGGGTTCTTACTTACATACAATCTCAATTTAAAACCACATATCAAAGAAAGAACTCTTGCAGCTAAAACCGCAATCAACACCTTGTGGTCTAAGTTTTTTTTAAATAAATGCGTTGACCCGGCTTCCAAATTTAGAGTTTTTAATGCCACAATTAATAGTTGTTTTTCTTATGGCAATGAAATTTACGGCTATCAGCAGAGTAGTGAGATCAAATGCATACAAAGATATTTCTTTAAGAGGATTTTTAGGCTTCCCCAAACTACACCCAGCTACGCGATTCATGTGGAATCAGGCCTACCCTATATTTTTACGAATTAAAGCTAAAAGCAAAGTTATGTTAAGATCTACGAGTAACTTACAAAAGAAAGTACTTACTATAGCTATAAGACGCAACTACTCTCCAATCAAAGACTGGTACGAATAAGCCGAGTCCAACCAGACTTCTATTGAGTTAACTGAAAGAAATGTCTGTGAGTGGAGGAATATTCTCTACGATTGCATCTCTGTTGTTGATTACAATCTGCTAAAGCTTTGCTTGGACAGAGCAAAGGAGTCAACAAGTAGGTCAGTATATAGGGAGCTCAATCTTTTTTTGGGTTCCAATAACTATTTTAATAACAAACTAACAGTTCAGGAGATGAGTCTGATTTTTAAAATTCGAACAGAAATGCTTGAATTGAATTTCAGACCGCATAGAAGTGATTTAAACTCCAGGTGTCCACTTTGTAACCTGCACCAGAACGAGAATGTTTTTCATTTCCTTGCGTTATGCCCCATTATTCAGAAAATTCGTAGACTGTACTTCTACAAAAGCTTCTTAACTTTTCAAGAATGTGCTCAAATTCTTAATGGAGATAGTGGGTGGAGATCGCTTATCCGATTTACTCTTTTGCATCTTTGTTAATAAAATTTTATCTTTCGTTTTAGCTAAACTAAAAGCCAAGTTTTTTTTTTTTTTTTTTCTTTTTTATCCAACTCAAAAAATAAATCCGTTTCCTTTTTTACATGTTTGTTTTAGCTAAACTAAAAGCCCATAATGTCTATTGATACAAATCTTTTGATCTCATCTCCATCGATTAGTTTCAATTGCAATTCTTTTCACTGAACTATTTTTCCTCAGCTTAACTTATTTTTTTTTTTTTTTTTGTTTTTTTCTTCTCTTTTTTATAATTATGTATTTAACTTAAGAGCCTGTTGTTAGCAAATTTAACTCATATTCAACCTGTTAACCTATAATTTATTTTCTGTCACACTATAATGTATTCTCTCTTTTTTTTTATTAATTTGTAAAGTTTTTAAACGGCAGACGGCTGATAAGCCAAGCTGTATATAAAATACTTTATTTTTTACACTGTTTTGTAACCTCAAATAAATAGGAAATAAAGATTATAATCAATCAATCAATCAATATTAACAACCAATGCTTAAATTTTGTTTATATATTTATAGATGAACATTAAGGCTTCAACATTTTCATTTTAAAGTTTTCTTTTTGAAAAAGAATTGCATCTACTGTTTCATAGTGGTGCATAGCTCATCCGCTGAACGATCTTATTTACATCAAATGACATATGGGTTGTTTTTTGTTTATTTATAAAATAAAGTGTGTGTGAAAATGGTCAATTTACCGTCTATACTGTATTACGAGCGTAAAACTAGTTAGCTATTGTTGTGATCACCATAAGCTTTCTTTAACAATTGTCTATTGTCATCAACCGACATCCTTCTCGCTACCTTAATAGGTTGCGTAAGGGAAAACCGGGCTGAAATTTCCAGGAAGAAAGCGATATAAGAACAGGAAATATTGGAAGCTGTCAGTTCTCGATATCGCGCACACATTTATAGAATCTGCCTATACGTGAACCCTTTCCGCAAACCGCCATTGCAGGAAAAAACCCACAAAATCAAGGCACTGCTTCTGATTAAATGCAGAAATGTATTGGTGAAATGCCAAAAAAAAATCTACGGCTGCTGTCAGCTGGCTTGTTTAAAATACATAAATTACACATGTGTGAGTGCTCCTTGAGTGGATTCTGACTTCAAATCGAGAAGCGAATTTCTCTTCTCAGAATCACCAGAAGAGTATTTTTTGTGTCAAGGAACGGTTTCAGAAGTGATTTTTTCGATTTCGGACTCTCCCGGACGCTTCTTTTTGCCCAATGGAAAACGACATAAATGAATGTGCACTTTTATCCCTGCATTTAAATACAGACATTAGAAAATTGCAACAGTGACTTAGAATTATTAATTATACTACACCGCCTTAGGAAATATATTTTAATAAAACGGCTTTAGCACATTTATCCCTGAGTTGAACTTTAAGCAATAGAAAATTCCACTTTAAATACAAAAATATCCAATTTTTGTGTAACATAAATATTTTATTTATCCACATCGCCTAAGATAATAAACCCTATTTTGGGTAAGGTGCCTTCAGAAGGTTCCAATAGACTGATATTAGGCGTTTTTCTTTTTTGGTTCAGAGCTGAGCTCTGTGCCTTGATTTTGTGCGGTTTTTCCCGCAATGGCGGTTGTGTGTGATGTCGAGAACTGACAGCTTCCAATATTTCCTGTTCTAATATCGCTTTGTTCTTGGAAATTCCAGGCCGGTTTTCCCTTACGCAACCTATTAAGGTAGCGAGAAGGATGTCGGTTGATGACAATAGACAATTGTTAAAGAAAGCTTATGGTGATCACAACAATAGCTAACTAGTTTTACGCTCGTAATACAGTATAGACGGTAAATTGATCATTTTCACACAAATTTTATTTTATAAATAAACAAAAAACAACCCAAATGTCATTATTTGATGTAATTCAGATCGTTCAGCGGATGAGCTATGCACCACTATGAAACAGTAGATGCAATTCTTTTTTAAAAAGAAAACTAAAATGAAAACTTTAAAGAATTAATGTTCATCTATAAATATATAAAAACAATTTAAGCATTGGTCGTAAATATATCAACTCATTTTTAGATCTAGTTTTTAAGATTTCATTTAATTTATTTCGTCAACATTTAACAGCCAATCCGCGTCGAGTAGATTCCTTTGATGCACGTTGATGGTAATATGAAATACCTGAACGCAGTCAAAGCCAGTGGCTCACTCACACATTCAAATCCGATTCGGAACGTTCCCTAGCGCAATTGCGGCAAAAACCGCTCAAAATCAAGCCACTGAACTGAGCGCGAGCATTATGAGCGCGCTCTGAATCGAGCGTGCTCAGATCGTTCAGATGTGTTTAAGAAACGCACTTGAGCACTATTTGTCTAATGTCAGTAAAAAAATGAAAAATAATAATGCAAATGGATAAGCTAATTTGTTTACCTTCTGTGCCAGAACAACCAGGTTCGTCCGCCATTATCCTGTTTTTTTTTCTGTCAAATGTGACTGAAATTTGTATGTATATGTGTAATCAGCTTTATACTCAGGATGCTCAATCAATTTATTCTGAGCTCATAGCTTATCCATTTTAATTATTATTTTTCATTTTTTGACTGACATTAGGCAGATTGTGCTCAAGTGTGTTTCTTAAACACATCTGAACGATCTGAGCACGCTCGATTAAGAGCGCGCTCAGTTCAGAGCTCAGCTATGAACCAAAAAAGAAAAACGCCTATTGAGGTAGGTAGTTGATGTCGAGCAGCTACGGACGTTGGGTCGCGTTTAACGCACGTACACAAATAGAATTCCAAGACTTAGGTTTACTATTTTTTGTTTATCATTTGCGAACTACCTATGTATGGAGAATAACTTACGGGGTTGGGTGCAAAAAAAAACTGTTGTAGATAAAAAGAGTTATCGGCCGCGTTCCTCTATCCGCTTTTCATCTAGCACAAAATATCCCAGATGAAGGAACGATCGCGCAGCGGCAGCGGCAAATTTTGCAAACGTTTGAACAATTTGCCTTTGACTGGTTGTTTTTTTCTCTCTCTCTTTCAAAAGGCGTTTTTCTTTTTTGGTTCAGAGCTGAGCTCTGAACTGAGCGCGCTCTGAATCGAGAGTGCTCAGATCGTTCAGATGTGTTTAAGAAACACACTTGAGCACAATCTGTCTAATGTGATTGTGTGCATGCATATCATCAATCAAAAAATGAAAAATAATAATTAAAATGTGTTGAAGAACGACCTGCAGTATCAAAATTACACATCAAACAGAACTACTTCATTACAGCCGCAACACCATCTACCGGAGAGCATAAATAATACTGTAGAATGTCTAGCTGTCACACTCACTTCAGTTTGTACTCCTCACATTCGACAGAATCTTTCGCCCGCCTTCCACGTTTTATTCTTGTCTTGGAAGCGAATCGGAGAAGTACAAACTGCGGTAAGAAATTAAACCAATCTATTGTATAATATTAACTTAATACCTTTTAGAAATAAAATATCCGATTTGAGAACCGTGCGTTTTCCTGCCGAAAATTGATTTCGGATTTCTCCATTCTCCAATTGTAGCCAACGTGAACATGGAAGGAAGTGCCAATCCCTTAGATGACCATGCCGCTGCATCAACAGGTGCATCTTCACAAGGGATTCCAATGGCAAATACTGCCGCTTCACCACATGGTGCGTCACAAATGATTCCCATTCCAGCAGTCGCAGTCGTAGATGCGACAGGCGTCGTGTTTTCGACTGCTTCCATAGACAGTATTCCTACAACGAGGGCAACATGTTCATCGATTAATGCCATCGGCGCTGCATCGCACCAACAAGGCATTCTTGAAGAATTGCAGAGCAAGCTCAATGCCTAAGTCTGTCTTCCTTCCTGCTGAAAAGTTTGGAAAGACTGGTTGAGCTGCACGTGCGCAAGGTTGCTCTTCGATCGCATCCTCTTTCTGAGATACAACATGCCTATCAGCGCGGAAAATCCTGTGAAACATGCTCTTCAGAACCTTGTTGGTAGGATTGAAAGTGCTCTTGATCGGAAGGAGTACGCGCTGGGTATTTTCGTCGATATCGAGGGTGCTTTTGACAATGCGACCTTTGATAGCATGTGTAACGCAGCCAGATATCATGGTGTAGATGAGACATTGGTGTTGTGGATTAAAGCAATGCTAATGCACAGGACGTTGATTGCCGAGGCGGATTGTGGAAAGTGCGTCATGACAGGGGTAAACAGGGGCTGCCCTCAAGGTGGTGTTCTGTCTCCCCTTTTATGGTGTATGGTAGTAGACTCTCTGCTAACGGTTCTCAATCTTCCTGGAACCTACACACAAGCCTACGCGGATGATGTCGCCGTTCTGTCTGTCGGTTCAGACCTAAGGACTGCCTGCTCTCTGGCGCAGAGATCCTTGGGAATGATCGATGATTGGTGCACAAGAAATGGGCTTTCAGTGAATCCTCTTAAAACTACGGTTGTTCTCTTCACGAGAAGGAGGAAGGTCACTGGTCTGACTCAACTTGTGCTTAAAGGTGTCACTATTCCGATCTCTGATGAAGTCAAATATTTGGGAGTAATCCTCGATAGAAAACTTCTTTGGTCCAAGCATGTCGAAGCAAAAACTGATAAAGCGCTGTCCACTTTCTGGCAGTGCAAAGGTGCTTTTGGCAAGACATGGGGCTTATCTCCTAAAAGGGTCCTTTGGATCTATACGGCAATGGTAAGACCTCTCCTCTCGTATGCATCGGTTGTATGGTGGAACAGGCTTTCGCGGAAACGTGTTACTGCCTCTTTTGCCAAACTTCAAAGAACGGTTTGTCTCGGCTGCACAGGGGCCTTCCCCAGTACTCCGGGCTCTGCTCTAGATGCTATGATGAACCTCCCCCCCCTTGATATTTTTATCATGGGGTGTACGCTGAAATCCATCTCTCGGTTAAAAAGAGGCGGCTTTTGGTACCACGCGCATTGGAATTTTGATGAACTTGTGCGAGAATTATCCTTTGACCCCTGTCTTATGGATATGCCGTCTGACGCAATGACACCAGAAATCCTACTGCGACAAAACTATCACGTCTACTTTCCTCAGGCAACGGAATGGCTTCGGCCAGACTCTGAGCCAGGGAAAGAATGCCATCGTGTTTTCACGGATGGCTCCAGAACCGGACAGGGGTCAGGTTCGGGAGTCTTCGTGGAAAGCGAAAGCGTTAGACTACACTACCCCTTAGGGAATCATGCGTCTGTCTTCCAAGCGGAGATTTTCGCTATCCTTATGGCTATGCACTATATTGTGACAAACAGGTGGAGAGCTAGAAGCATTTGCGTTTGCAGTGATAGCCAAGCTGCACTAAAAGCGCTGCTCAACCCTCTTACCTCGTCCAAGTTAGTGCTTGAACTCAAGCTTTCTCTAAATCTGGTCGGTAGGCTAAACACAGTGAAACTTGTCTGGGTCCCAGGCCACACTGGTATCCAGGGAAACGAGATCGCTGATGAGCTTGCCAGGCTGGGTTCCGAAGAAGCTCTCTCAGGGCCTGAACCTGCGTTGGGTCTGCCAGCATCTGCGGTAGGGTCATCCATTGATACTTGGGTTTCTCGTGAACACGGGTGTCGGTGGCGTGACTGTGCTGGATGCAGACAGACCAAACGACTGCGACCGGACATCTGCAAAAGGTCAGCATCTTTCCTTCTGTCTCTCAGGAGAATCGATTGTAGACTGCTTGTGGGTGTCCTTTCGGGCCACCAAGCTTTTGCCAAACACTTAAATGTGTTGGGCTTGAGCGACACCACCATCTGCCCTGCTTGTGGAGAGGATGACGATACAGCGGAACACTTCCTCTGTAGTTGTCCTGCCTTTGCTCGCATCAGGTGGCGGATCTTTGGGGCTGACGTGGTGAGTGCCGAACATCTAAGCTCTTCATCACTGAAGCTCCTTCTCATCTTTCTTCGAAAGACGGGCAAACTAAGTACAGCAATGTAAGGTGTCTGTTTTGGCAGTACAATGGACCAGTAGTTGTGTCTGAGTGCTCCATCGGATAGTAGCAACCTCCAACAAAAAAAAAAAAAAAAGCTCAATGCCTTTGAGACTGAACTGAGGAATACCCAAATTAAGCTAAGTGAACGTGATTTGCAGTGTCAGTTCTTGAAAGAGGCACTGCAGAACAGACCAGTGCAAGCCGCTTCCTCTACAGTTACACAGTGGTCACCACCGTTAAGCACTGCTGTAACAAGTGCTTCGCCCGTAGGCCAAGGTGACCTTTACGATAATTTGTCGTTACAGCCGACGATACCCGCTCAGCCAACGGTATCGTTCACCAACCCGTTACTGCCATCATCCAATGTGAGCTGTTTATTGCCATATACAGCTAACAATGTCACATTTACCGGTGTTCCAGTCAATCTTAGAACACATACATCATCGTCCTCATGGTTTTCTCCACATCCTCACACACCACATACGGCTCCGAATTTTACTGGAAGCTACAGTAGCACATCACAGCAACAATTAACCGCGCCTCGAAAACTTCAAGACTTGCCTGAATTCAGCGGTGCCCCAGAAGATTGGCCCATGTTCTCAACAGCGTATGCCGAGTCAACTGCAGCTTACAACTAGAGTAATTTGGAGAACAGCATGCGATTACAAAAATCTTTGAAAGGTGAGGCGAGGAATGCGGTGAGGTGCATGATGATTCATGCCGATAATGTAAACCTTATGATGGAGCAACTTCGTATTAGTTTTGGTCGCCCTGAACAGTTGATAGACAGCCAGCTCCAACTAGTTCAGCAAATAGCTCCGATTAACGAATCCTCTTTGGGTAAGCTGATTCCGTTTTCAGTGAAAGGCCCATCAACGCAGGTTAGATCTGCAATGGTTTGGAGGAAGAGGAGCCCAAGAACCTGCAACTGTGGTCAATATTCACATCAGTGGCGCGAATATTAAAAGGAAACATGTGCTTCGCAAAGTCTATGGTGTCTCCAACCTTTGTCTGCCGATGCAGAGCCTGAATGAGAGTGATCTTTGTGGGGATACTAGATGCCTTAAGCAGTTGCCAGCCCTCCCCTATACTGACGTCACACCTCAGATACTCATTGGTTTAGACCACTGCCACCTGGGTCTGCCGAGTGAGACGGTTCAGCTTCGAGAAGGAGGACCATACGCTACCAACACGGAGATTGGTTGGGTAGTATTTGGCCCAACCAAAGGACCCACACTATCGAAGGCGTCGTTTCTGCTGGTCAATACAAGTGAAGATGCCCTTCACCAATCGGTAGCAGATTACTTCGAGACTTGGGGTGCGGCCAGCACCAATGGTAGAAGCCGAATCAGATGTACGTGCTCGTAACATATTGGAGTCAACTACAGTCAGAGTAAACGGAAGATTTCAAACCGGACTTCTTTGGAAGCATGATGAGATTGAGCTGACTGATTCCTATGCTATGGCGAAGAAGAGGCTCATTGGTATTGAACGTAAGATGAAGAAGGATGATACATTTGCTGCCGCCTACAACGAGATCATCAACACTTATGTCACCAAGGGGTATGGCCGCAAACTGCAGCCAGCAGAAGCCGCCAACACAGGTCCTAGGACATGGTACCTTCCACACTTCGCCGTGGTCAATCCGAACAAACCGGGCAAGCTAGGCTTGGTTTTCGACGCAGCCGCAAAAGTTGATGGGATTTCGCTCAATTCTTGTGTGCTAAAAGGACCACAGCAGTACCAGCCGATGCCATCAGTACTGTCAAATTTTCGTGTGGGAGCCATTGCCGTGTGTGGAGACATACGCGAAATGTTCCACCAAGTGCTCATTCGTCCAGAAGATAGACACTCACAGAGGTTTCTTTGACGTCCTGGCAATGAAGATGTTCCACCAGACGTCTACGAGATGTTAGTCATGACATTTGGAGCTGCTTGTTCGCCTTGTGCAGCCCAGTATGTCAAGTATATCAACGCCCTGGAACATGGAGATATCAGCACCAGAGCTGTGAAGTCAATCTTGCAACACCATTACGTTGATGACTTCGTAGACAGCTTCGGGTCAACGGATGAGGCCATCCAGGCAAGTTCGTGCGATACACAAAAGAGCCGGATTTGAGCTGCGGAGTTTCAGTTCAAATTCTCCAGAGGTATTGAGTGCTTTGGAATGCGGATCAGAATCAACGATGGTTGCAGTTGCTAAGATGCCGACGATTGAACTTCCTGATCACTGCAAAACTGTTGATGCGTGAGGTTTGGAAGTGTGATCTGCTTTGGGATGAGTCATTACCTAACAAAATCAATGCAGCCTGGAAAAATTGGTGTGGAAAATTGAGCCAAGCAGTCGAAATTCAGATACCACGCTACTACTTCCTTAACGCTTTACCGAAGCAACTCCAGCTTCACATCTTTGTCGACGCAAGCAAGGAAGCATTCGCCGCCGTAGCCTATTGGAGATCTGAAAGTCTGGAGGGAGAAGTAGCCGTCTCACTTGTTTGGGCCAAGACCAAGTGCGCACCATTAAAACCGATGACTATTCCACGCCTTGAGCTGCAAGCTGCCGTGCTTGGAACTCGGTTGATGCAAATGATCATCGAAGAACACACCACCTTACATATCAGCCGTTGTGTTCTGTGGACTGATTCCAAAACAAACATCAAATGGATTGGCTCACAAAATCGCCGCTACAAGCCCTTTGTGGCACACAGGGTAGCTGAAATCCTTGCCGCATCTGAGGTATCTAATTGGAGGTGATACCCACCCAGGATAACGTCGCCGATGAAGCCACTCGATCAAATCGCGAGACCGACTTCAGCCCTTCATCGAGATGGTTGACTGGACCAGGTTTTTTAAAACAAAATGAAAACCTGTGGCCTACTGACTATGCGAACACCAGCCATAGCGAATATAATGAAGACGAAGAACTTCGACCAAAGTTCTCGCTACTTACCGTAAGTTACAACTTCATTAAAATTTCCAACTTTTCCTCTCTTTTAAAGCTTAAAAGAACTGTCGCATATGTCATACGATACGTTCGCCGACTACGAAAACTAACCAATAGTGTCAATGGTTTGACAGTAGAAGAACTCCACGCCGCTGAAGCTGTGCTATGTCGCCACGCACAAGCTGAAGCATTTGCTGCCGACATCAGCCGAATTAAAGGAGGTCAATGCCTGGCCATAGGAAGTCCTTTGTACAACTTAATGCCGTACGTCGACGAAGAAGGCGTCTTACGTGTCAGTGGTCGGATAGACGCAGCCAGTTGGCTCCCGCATGACACCCGAAGACCTATTATATTGCCGCCTGATCACCTGCTCACTGAACTGGTCGTGACACATTATCATTCCGAGATGAAACAACAGAACGTCGAGGCTACTATCTGCGAAATTCGCCGCCTGTACTGGATCCCACGTATTCGACAAATTTTGCGCAAAATCATCGCCAGATGTTACTTGTGCAGGTTAGAACGAGTCAAGCCCGCCGCACCGTTGATGGGACCCCTACCAGAGGATCGTTTAACGCCGTATGTGAGACCCTTTACATACACTGGCCTGGATTATTTTGGGCCACTCACAGTCACACTTGGTCGTCGAGTAGAGAAGAGGTGGGTGGCATTATTTACATGCCTTGCTGTCCGTGCCATTCACCTAGAGGTCACTTGTGACCTGTCAACAGATGCATGTATTCTAACGATCCGCAACTTTATAAACCGCCGGGGAGTGCCCGTCCGGATCCGCAGTGACAATGGGAAAAACTTCGTTGGTGCAGACCAGCAAGCGAAGCGTTTTAGCGAAGTGTTCAACTGTGGCCGTATCCAAGATGAGTTGTCAGCCAAGGGTGTTGAATGGGTTTTCAACTGTCCTAGCAACCCGTCTGAAGGAGGTGTCTGGGAACGCATGGTCCAGTGCGTGAAGAAGGTTCTAAGGCACACACTGAAGGAAGTTTCACCTCGTGAATACACACTACAATGCCTGATCATCGAAGCAGAAAATGTCGTGAATTCACGACCATTGACGCATTTACCAGTTTCCGTTGATCAGGAAGAGCCGCTAACGCCAAATCATTTCCTGCTGGGAACAGCAAACACTGCCCAGACGCCGAGTAGAAGCGAACCATTCCAAAAGCTGTGTAGCCTTGGGAAATAATGGCGAATTGCCCGTCAGCTCCGAGACAGATTTTGGAAGCGTTGGATCTCGGAATACTTGCCAACTTTGACACGCAGAGCCAAGTGGTGCCAAATGACAGAGCCGTTGAAGGAAAGAGACCTGGTATTCATTTGTGATACGAACATGCCAAGAAAGCAGTGGTGCCGGGGAAGAGTTTTACGAGTCTACCGAGGAGCGGATGGTGTGGTGAGGAGAGCCGACGTTCGCACAAAGTCTGGAGTGCTACGCCGTCCCGTTTCCAAGTTGGCAGTTCTTAGCGTGGATGTTAGTGAATCGGGCTGATTCACGGGGGTGGGGATGTTGAAGAACGACCTGCAGTATCAAAATTACACATCAAACAGAACTACTTCATTACCAGCCGCAACACAATCTACCGGAGAGCATAAATAATACTGTAGAATGTCTAGCTGTCACACTCACTTCAGTTTGTACTCCTCACATTCGACAGAATCTTTCGCCCGCCTTCCACGTTTTATTCTTGTCTTGGAAGCGAATCGGAGAAGTACAAACTGCGGTAAGAAATTAAACCAATCTATTGTATAATATTAACTTAATACCTTTTAGAAATAAAATATCCAATTTGAGAACCGTGCGTTTTCCTGCCGAAAATTAATTTCGGATTTCTCCATTCGCCTCTCCAAGGCACAAAATGGATAAGCTAATTTGCTTACCTTCTGTGCCAGAACAACCAGGTTCGTCCGCCATTATCCTGTTTTTCTTTCTGTCAAATGTGACTGAAATTTGTATGTATATGTGTAATCAGCTTTTTACTCAGGATGCTCAGTCAATTTATTCTGAGCTCATAGAGCGCGCTCTAATCGTGCTCTGAAAGAAAAAAGAAACACAAATTTAGGCTCTGAAGTCTCTGAGCTAAAAAAGAAACACGAACTTTTTGTATAACAGTTCAGGTTCTGCTCTGAACTAAAAAAGAAAGACGCCTAATGCAGCGCGTAGTTTTGCGCTAGATTGAGAAATTTCCCTGAAAGGGATATTTCACAAAAAGTGCTAGATCCTAGATGTCTAGCGCCTATGGTGATATGTCAACTTTTTTTATATGAAGTTTGACATGCCGCTGTTCATCTAGCGGGCAGTGGAACGCGGCCATTGATTCCTTCTCCTCTCTGCAGATTATGGAAATCGTTGTTGGAAGTTGGACTGGACAGAACCAGTCTCTGCTCATTTCTGTGCCTTGATTTTGTGCGGTTTTTCCCGCAATGGCGGTTGCGGAAAGGGTTCACGTATAGGCAGATTCTATAAATGTGTGCGTGATGTCGAGAACTGACAACTTCCAATATTTCCTGTTCTAATATCGCTTTGTTCCTGGAAATTCCAAGCGGGATTTCCCTAACGCAACCTATTTAGGTAGCGAGAAGGATGTCGGTTGACGACAATTGATACGCTATCCGATATTTCGAATGGATATAATCTCGTAAATATCGATTATAAATGTTAGTTTTTGTTTTACGCTCGTAATACAGTATAGACGGTAAATTGATCATTTTATTTTATAAATTTTATAAAATTTTATAAATAAACAAAAAACAACCCAAATGTCATTTGATGTAATTCAAATCGTTCAGCGGATGAGCTATGCACCACTATGAAACAGTAGATGCAATTCTTTTTCAAAAAGAAAACTTTAAAATGAAAATAATAAAGCCTTAATGTTCATTTATAAATATATAAAAAAAAAATTTAAGCATTGGTTGTAAATATATCAACTCATTTCTAGATCTAGTTTTTCAGATTTCCTTTAATTTATTTCGTCAACATTTAATAGCCAATCCGCATCGAGTAGATTTCTTTGATGCACATTGCTGGTAGTGTGAACTACCTGAACGCAGTCAAAGCCAGTGGCTCACTCACACACTCAAATCCGATTCGGAACGTTCCCTAGCGCAATTGCGGGAAAAACCGCACAAAATCAAGGCACTGATAAGGATAGCATACAAGAAAAGTAATACCTTTGCCTTTTGTATTCATTTTATTTATTTTTCCAAAATCGATTGACTAAATTAAACTTAATCATCTAAGACAACAAAATATGAATTGGTATATACAAAATGTAATTCATTATTAAGAGAATTGTAAATGTTTAAGTATATCGCGTATCCTGAAAAAAAATAAAACATTTATATTTTGTATGCGCAACTATTTTAAAAAGAAATTTACTCCACGTTTGCTTCTGATCCCCCCTCCGTTTTTTCGAAAAGGGCCTGTAAATTTGAAATTATTCCAATTTCAGTGAGTTTCATACATCTTTCCCGAGATCGTGAATCCTTTCGGTGAACTAAATTTCCAATAGCAAAGAGTGTACCTGCTTGCAGTTTTGAATCCTTGTGACTCTGTAAAAAATTGCACATTTTGTATAGAGAAATTTAGTAAATAATAAAATCTTACCAAAAAACTATTCAAACGTATCAACAATTTATCGTCTTCAATAATGTAATCCTTTACCTGTGCGCAAGCCGCAATATTGCCGACAATACATAAAGCTTGTTCTTTAACTTCTGACGAATGTTGGGAATCGAGAACCATATTAACTGCTTGCATTACTTTGACAGAATGTTCGGACATAATATCGTCAATATGTAAAGATTTACTGAGTAAATTCCTTAATAATCCAAGAGTTTTCATTATAACTCTCATATCAGAATCATTAAGAAGATCTAATATTCTATCGGTCCCAAGTGAATTAATAATTTTTGTTTTTACATGTTGTTCAGCTTGAAAAGCCATGTTCATCAATGCCCAACTTCCGTTTAACCGTAATGCTGGATCGGAATTTTCGGTCAGTAGACACAACATTTCTACAACCCCTGAATCAAGCATCGGTTCTTTCGCAGGAGAAAACTCAAGCAAAAGATTGCAAATAGTTGATGTTACAACTGTCAGCAACTCGTTGGACGGTTGTCCAGACAATAGGGCCATAAGCGGTTTCCATACTGAATGATCCTGAGCATAGAGAGTTTACGAAAAAATTCACGGTACATAGTATGATATATGTATATATACTTGAAATGTTGTCCTTAACTGCTGAACAGACCGCGACAACGAATGTAAGCATCTTACTGCAGCTAAACGTACCTAGTAAATCAAAAAGTTATTAAATGGTTAGCTTTTTTGCCTGTACCAATTTACCTGTGAGCTAGAGTCACCAAGTCCTTCAAGAACCCTTTCCATTAAACCTTTCGTGTCAATGATTTTTTTCCTAATGTCTTCATCGTTGGCACCAAGTGATGCAAAACATCTAAATGCCGCTTGTCTTAATAAAGCTAATTGACTTTGAAGTAGCTCTGATAACGATTTTATTAAATGATTACAAATCGCAGCAAGTCGTTGTAGTTGAGAATCAATCTACTCGTATACTTACGATTGTGCTTAAACCGATTAAGAAATATAAAATTTATTTTATTTACCTCAGCTAAATATGCCAATGTTTCTGCAGCAGACGCTCTTGTATACTGATCGAAGTCATCAGTACAGAGTCTAGCTAAACAAGGAAGCGCTTTGTAGACTATTCTATTATCAGTTGGGGGAAGAGTTCCAGATCGATGTATATACGTTAAACACCTAGCAGCTGTAAGTTGAATTTCCGGATTTCGAGTTCTTGATAATAGTGCCGAAAGAATATCGGGCAATGATTTTCCCTCATAGCTGGAAGGGAAATATATTTTATAAATTGAAGCTAATATAATATAATAGCAAGCAGGAATCATCTGTAGAATATTAATATTTATATTATGCTCTAGATATTACTCTTTCGAGTGTTCTTTATTAATTAAATTTTTTTATCTATCTTATAATTATACAATATAGGAACTACCTACTATTAACTCCAGTAGTATTATACTACAGTATTATACTGTACTTAGGTGTTTGCCTAAAAGGGGTCTCGGTGTGGGGATCATGTTATGTATTATACTTTATACACTACATTCTCTTCTTATTTTTTCATATTATTATGATGTCTCATTAACCATTTCACATTATGGTTTGGATCCTTTTATCACATTCTCCATTAACTTTTTTTTAGATGTACTATGTTTCTTCGTCTTATCTCACCGGTTCCAGAATTCCAAAATGAAGTTCTTCACTGAAGTTTGCATCTAATTTATTTTATTTTCGCAACCTTTTTTCTAGGACTTTATCACAGGAGACAGAGGAAATCCCATCCTCGTCGCCAAAATGTAGAATATAAATATTTATATTATGCTCTAGATATTACACTGTCGTATGATCTTTATTAATTGTTATTTATATCTATCTCATTTATAATTATACAATAAACTCCAGTACTAATATTCTACAGTATTATACCGTACTTAGGTGTTTGCCTAAGAGGGGTCTCGGTGTGGGGATCATGTTCGGTAACAATGACTATCAAAATAATCCCTATTACAAAAGAAATCAGAAGAAATTCCAACTAATCCTGGTTGTGGAAAGCAAAATAATCAAAAATGTAACAAAAGAATGCAACTGTCTACCACGAAGTTCGTACTAATAAAGCTACTTCGATTAAGGCGCCTGCTCCTGCTCAAGTTGTGAATTGATCCGTTTGGATGTGTACTACTGCTAAGTACATTGCAGTGACTTTTTCATAAAATAGCTTCTAGGAATGCATCTAATTGACAAGCTCGCATTACCTCCCCCGATACTGATGTCCTTTTAAGTGGTTTAACCTTGACGGATGTTTAATCATCATATTTAATAACTGCAGTACGTATCGGTGCACACTATTCTCCCTATTCTCGATTCGGATCTGGTATAATGACGACTAAAGTAAAGACCCCTTTTAAAGGCCACATGACATACAACGCTGTATCGCCTTAAGTGGTCCCACAAACGTCTTTGATGCCACTAAACAGGGGGTGAGTATGACTTGGCTCCAAAATATATAAATTGAGCTTCAGAAAAACCGTTTCTTCTCTTACACGAAGAACAAGAACCATCAACAAGTAGGGCTGCTTCGGTTGTGGGAAGGGAGGGAACGGTTAACCTCATACCTACTTGAGAAGCTTGAGGATGATAACACTCGTTCCATTTCCAGCTCAACCAAATTCTCTATATCGTCAACAGGCTCTGTCAGGAAAAGATTAATTAACTGCAAAATGACGATTAAAAAGCTGCAGAAGTGCACAAGGGAACACACTTAGAAGAAAACGACAAACGACGACTTCAAAATGCTCTCGACTTTCTAGGTAAGTCAGGCTTTGGAAAGCCTGACATCCCTGAACCATCGAGCAAAGGCCGATCTTATGAAACGATCAATGCCTTAGCCTATCGGGACAAGGGTCTGTTTGTAGAAGATAACAAGCTGTCCAGTACCGTATTTGAACAGACTGATCCACTCTAAATGCGCAGGAATGCACGTCGGCTGCTCAATAAGTTCAGGAGCCGTGACTCCAGTTCCTTTACGGATAGGGAAACGCCAGCTAACTAGCTAGAGGTGGTGAAATCATGAGAACAGTATCAATTATTTATTTTAATATTGTGTACATTAAAATAATATCTTTTATAGTAGGTACTTAGAACTTTAAAATATAAATTTAGATTCAAGTGACTTAGAACTGAATTCCAAAATAAAGTGCTCGACTGGATCGCACGAAACTTTCTCGTTGATATCATCAGTTTGGTTGGTTTATTTTTATTTTATTGTCGTAAACAACTTAACTATAAAGCAAGATTTTTCAAATTGGTGATGCTGGTAGGTGATGGTGACTCGATGTAGGGTTTATGATAGACCGATATCTTGACATAAATTTATTATGTAAGAATTCAGAGGTTTGTTTTTGAATTTATCGATGGACGTGTTATGTTTTTAATTTTAAATAGAAGAAGTGGGAAATATTTGCTAAAAGATGATTCGAATGGAAAATTAGGTACGCAATAAATTTGGAAACTTATATTTTACTCCAAGTTTTCATTTAGGTTGAAATCGCTTTAGGTAAAACCAAATTCTCAAAATATGCCTTTTTTCAAAAATCCATTATAGATAATTTAGAGAAGAACTGAGTTTCCTTTCATGTTAGGACTGACCATATTACCTTAAAAATTAATTTTTGTTACAATCGTATTGACCGTTTTTGAGATAAGCCACTTTTTAAAAGTACCGTTATTCCTTTTTAGCCAAAAACTGGGTATGCAGCCATGTTAACCCCATATAGCGTAGCGCAAGTATACATTTTGGTTAAAATCGTTTGAGCCGTTTTCAAGTAAACCATAATTTAATAAAGTCTTAAAAAACTAATTTTTTTCCAAAATAGTCCGTCGAACGATAATTTAGGGAAATACTGAGTTTACCATCATGTTGTAAATGGCCGTATTACCTTAAGGCTGGGCGTCCCCCAGCTATGAACTTCGAGCTCATGTAACCGTGTTTACATGTATTAGTGCACAGAATTTCAAATACAAATTTCGCTTCACAACGAATCAAAAGAAATCAAAATAGAAAACAACAAAAACGACAAGCTGGCTGTTTAGGGCGACTATAGATGTGTGGCAAACTCTGTATGTATAGAGTGAAACCGCTAATATGTGTGATATCAATTTTCCTAGGAATAACGTACAATCTCAAATTCTCAAATCCAATCACAAATAAAAATAATATTATATCCAAAATCTATTATTCATTTTTCGTTTATTGGATTAGAATTTTGGCTCGATACATAGAATCGGTTTGTGCTTGTTTGTTGCTACTGCTTTGTTTGTTCGTCTAGGATGGATTTTCGTAGGTACCTACATATTATAGTTAAATATAAGAACTATGCAAAACGGCCAACAAACCTAGCGTAGAACGATACGTTATTCTTGGATGTTTGTTCTATTATCCTTTTACAAAATTCTAGCGAAAGGGTTTGGAATATCTCTTAACGTTCATAGAGGATTTTTTTATAAATCGTGTTAAACCGCAAGTTGTATTACCTTGCAACTTTATATACGTTGATGGAAAATAACAAATTTCGCAACCGTTGCGTTTTTGGCCTTTGTGTTACTGATAGTATTCATAGAAGTCTGAATTAGATCATGCTTAGCACGTCTAGTACTATCTACTTTTCTCACTTGCCTGAATTTTAGAAGTCCAAGCTCCTAAGACGCATACGAATATGCTTTAACTCTACACTTAAATTGTTATAACTGTTCGTTGATAAGCCAGTTTGCTCGCCTTCTAACCAAAGGTGTTTTTTAATTCTTCCCTCTCCGTACTTAAGACTTTCAAGCATAGCCCAACGACTAGTCCGCTGTGCGCCAGTAATCACTCAGTCATTATTTATTCGATAAATAACATACTTACACATAGGAGAAGTTCTGCTATGTAGGGAAATATGTACTTTTTCGTAAGGAATTTGCACTGGCTGCTTATTTGGACATATCAAAAGAGAGATTTTTATAGGAAAGACAATAACTTAGTAGGAACTCCACAGCAAGGGCATACTTAAGGATCCTAGAAACGCAGATTTTATCGTCTCTGGGTTTGCAGATGATGTAGCGATACAAGTTGGGTAAAAAAAATCTAGGACACATTATATGAAATGGATTCAATAAAGGTATTTAACAAACTTGGAATATAGAGTGTTAATTTCATGACAAAGCAGTAAAAACAGAACTGGTTGTAGGCCAATCTATTTACCAAATTATATACTTAATTCAGTTTAAAGGTTTTCTTTACCATTCTATTCTTTACCAATTTTTCTTTTTTATATATGACAGAAAAAAAATTAAGAAAATTTATTTATATGTTCATACGTATGCTAGCACCAGGTCTAATAAATTCGTAATAACAGGTTATAAGCATTCCATAATAACGAGAAGACAATAACATTACAATAATGTACGTATTATGTATTCAGTTCCATATTGCCTATGCCCTATGCCTATATATCGACTAGGTTTTACATTCAATTGTCAAGCTGGAGGTAACAATGGGAAATATTTGTTAGTACTACCAGTTTTATACTTCTGCTTTTCAATATGAGTGCTTACAGCAATTAGCCGCATTTTCTCTTAAGCTTCATAAAGGCATACTGGTCATTCTGTCTCTGATACTGATCATCTCCACCACGACAAGGTAAAAGTAGAAAGGGGTGAAAACATATATGCAATAGGATCTTACAAGACATTATCTCCGTATCAGTAGTAACTACTTTATTTCATAATAACTGAAACCCCAAACATTGAACGCCTTTGTATCCAAATGAAAATAATAAATATTGCTTATTCGAAGGAAATATAAAACAACAATATTTGAAACGGGGTTTCTACATTTAAATACAAAGCAAATAAATTCAAATCATCTACAACAAAAAAATCATCACCCATTTCCCATCCACTCTCATATCAACGTTTCTCACATTATCAACGTATATTGCTTCATTGACTTTATCAAACAGCAATAATAATTTATCTAATATGTATGTATCTACCGAAAAACCAAACAAAACGAAATAAACAAGTTTTTGTCATTCCCTGTTCAATATGTGAGCATGTTGCATATTTGAGCGTGAGGTCTGAAACAATATTAAAAATGCAGTAAAATAGTAAACTTTTCAAATTTCCAATTTAATTATTTTTTTGAACTAAATAACTAATTTTTATTCATTGAGCAGATAAACAAATATTCAAAGAGCATTCTCTTTTTTACAAACAAAAAAAAATAGTTCCTTGTTCCTCCACAAAGATTGTTTACTTTTAGTCATATTAATCGAAATAAAAAATAAAAATATGGCTCAATTCTAGGGATTGCCCCCCGGGCAAAATAAAAAAAACACCGAAAAAAGGGTGTTTTTGGGACTTTACGCAATATCAAAGTCGAAAAATAAAATTCAATAGTTACCTGTCGGCGCAGTGGCTTAGTGGTAGTGTGTCGGGCTACTAAGCGAGGGGTTCCAGGTTCGAATCCCGAAAGGGCCAAATTACATCTTAAGGTTTTTTTCCACTGCGCCACCTTTCGCGAACGTCTGACAAACATCCGAGAGTAAAACTGTCATGAATGAATTGCAAACGAAAACTTGGCGATGACAACTACCTTAACGAAGAATGTGCAAGTTGGAATTGGAACCAACCGGATGAAGGAGTTGGCGCATAAAATAAGGGATGAAATAAAAAATGCGTTGTGCAGATAATGATATATTTATGTATTTACACAAAAAAACAAAAACAATGTACTAAGAAACATAAATATCACTTTCTCCAAGCAGTCACGGATTTTGTGGGCAGGCTTTCGGCATTTAAAATTGCAATTCGTCCCACATTTTTTATCTAAGAAGTTTTATTACACGCTTTCATCTATCAGAAGAAGCATTTTTGATGGTTTTGAAAATAATAAAATTGACAGGCGGTTGCCGTCTAGGATACATTCACCAAACACTTCAAGCAAAATCGTTTAACAAACTACAGTTTGTGAGCTACAGAGATACGGAAAGTTCTCAAACTTTGTGATATAATGTTCAAACTTTATACCAAATAGTCGAGAGACGAGACGATAGTGATAGAGTTACGGAAAGCAAATTGTTGACGAGATCGTCGACTAATTGGTCTGAAATCAGCAGGGGAGGTTGGGATTCATTTTTTTGGCAATTGATTGGGGTCTTGCAACTTTCCGGGAATCCGGAAACGTTGTGATTTTAATGCACCAGAGTTCATAACTTTGGTGAGGTAGGGTACTATTATTGGTGAAATGAGTTTGACAGAGCGTATATGCACCCCGTCTTCGCCTATGGAGTTAGACTTAATGGCGGCTATACACTCTACAACTTAATTTTCCGTCACCACTTCGAAATCTTCCAGTTTTCCGTTAATAATTCGGTACCAGAATCGCTCCCAAGAAAAAAAATTATTTAATTCGTCCGGATCCAGACGAACATACAAAAAGTGCAATCAATTTAAGAAAGTGTCGACTTAAAAGAAGAGAGTGAAAGTAAAAGACATTACGGCACCAATAGAAAAAAGTGAAGAAGGAGAAAAAATTATGACAACAATGAGACAATTATATACAATAAATTTGTTGTGTTGATTAACAATGCTCATTCCTCATTGATGCGTCGCAGCAGCAGCAAGTAAATCTGCACAGCTTTTTATCAGAAAGCTTTTCCCACTCACTGACTTCTTAATACCATGTTCCCACCAACGTCATTTAGCTAAATCATCTTATTAATGATGTGATTTATCATACATTTTCATGATTACTAATTACGTGATTTATACGTGTTCAATTTCTAATTACGTGCAAATCCACATAAAATAAAATCGAACATACCTGTTATCGACTTTAGCTGTTCACACAAAAACAAACTGTCAACAAATTAAAATTAAAAATGCATATATATATATGTATATGTTTATATCGTTTTTGGATTTGTTCTGGTAGATATAAATTATATCCAAAGCGTTTGAACTCATTTAACATTTTTGCAGATAATTTTTCTTTTGCACTTTTATAAATAAATAAATATTTTGGCGCAACAGGTCTGTGTTGCATGACAGTTTTACTCTCGGATTTTTGTCAGACGTTCGCGAGAGGTGGCGGAAAAAAAACCCTAAGATGTAATTTGGTTCTTTCGGGATTCGAACCGGGTACCCCTCGCTTAGTAGCCCAACACACTACCACTAAGCCACTGCGCTGACTCTTTTATATGTACGATATTGTAAGTTTGCCAACTAATTTCAAATGTCACACTAAAACACTTAATAGTTCGGTGGGAACTTGGTAAAACATAAACAGATGCATACTTTGTGTAGACTAAATCAAAAGACAGCAAACACTTGTTTCTTCCTTCTATGAATAAGAGCGCTGTTCAATAGGTAACGCGTTTGGCTCGAGAACTCTCATTGACATAGAAGCTGTTGTTTGAATCATTGCCCAATACCGGAACCCGGAGACGTAGCTCAGTAGCATTTTGTTTGCGTTAGTGTGCTGCTGACGTCAGTAGAGCATTTCTCTCCTGAGTGTTGCTGAATTTCAAATTAATGGGAGATGTTGTGTTAGCGGTGTTACTACTGCTTATGTTTTTGTTTTATTTTTCCGTTTGACAGGATCGATTAAACAAGTTAGTCAAGTTCTCATTTGGGAGTGCAGGTATTCCAAAGAGCACATTATCGCAATCTACTTCTTTTTTTCCAGAACATGGAATCGTTATTGAAGAGTTGTGATTTCTGCATTATACAATTGTGTACCCGTGTTTGTCCAGACTACTTCAAGGACTGCCCTTGCTTGGCGAGGTGCTCGTAAGGGATTGTTGCTATTCAAAAGTTCGTAAGAAGGAGAAGATAAATTAGCGGGTGTTGGCCCTTAGATGAGCAGAATGAAACACATCTACTCTCACTTATTGTTCATTATTACCAAAAGATAGGGAAGACGACTGAACCAAGGGAAGAATGCCTTTTTCCTTGAGTAGGTCAAAACCCGAAAAACCAGGGGTCGAATTACCACATCCGTTATCGAGTGAGTGAAATGCATACGTTATCGAATGATCGAGTAACTACATTGGTATTATCACATACGAACGGTCACGTATCGAATGCACATTTAAAATTGTACCAATTGTACTAGCACAATTCTGTTACATTCATGGTTGATCTGTGACAAATGTCAAATGTATTGTTTTTCTGTGAATGTTTCGAAAAGAAATTGGCGTATTTATAAATTCTTAAACATAAATTGAGTTGCTGTTTTTTTTATCTTCCAAATCAGAAGATGGTCATTGTCAGTCCAATTAACGAAAACGTTTAAGAGATAAAAAGCAATTCCTTGTCTTTACAAAACTCTGCGCACGTATAAACAATGAAATTATAATTTTCTTGAAAGTTTTAGAGTGAATAAGAGTGCATTCATATTTAAAATGGACACACTTTATTTTAGTGGAAGTAACACTACCGACTCCCCAGTTTTATTGAAACTAGCTGCAACTTTGTCCTTACAAGAAAGTGTAGGATATCAACATCTAGTTGGTGTGTTTTAACTTATTCACTAATATATCAATTGTAAAAACATTGAACAAACGTTTTTTGAAGGTAACGATTATATATCGGAATATGAAAATAACAAAAAAAAATACATATCTTTCATTTTCTCTACTGAAAATGCACCCACTCGACAGCAAAAACCCTACCGTATGGAAATATGTTCGATCACTGATGACAGAATACCAAAATTCGATACTCGATCATATGTGCGATCATACCAAATCAACATTTATCAGTCACGTATGACTCGATAACTGATGTGGTAATTCGACCCTAGGCGTCGACTCAGTTAACGACTCATCCAAGGCTGAGGTGACACCTGGGCCCTATTCCACAAAACATATTGTCAACTTTTCACTTTGCGCTTATAAATTACATTTTTTGGCAAAGTAATAATTGTTTCTGTTCCACAATATTCTTTGCAAATCTCACTTTGCGCTAGCATATTTTTGCAAAGATTTGGCACTCTTTACAAAGTCGTTGCACTCTTTGCAAAGCATTTGCGCTCTCCTGCAAAGTGAGTGTGCAAAATGTTCCACAAAGCATTTCATCATCTTTGCATTTCTGTCATATCTCTTTTTACTTTGCATTGCTAAACAGAAGTGTTAAAATGAGCGGCAAAATAGAAATTGAAAAAAATAAGTTGAATTGTGTTTGTTGCCAATGTTCTCTGTAATGCGTGAACCGATTTTGATTCTAAAAATTTCTCATGAAAGGTGACGTTAATACCATGGTTTTTAAGTACATACGGTTCATGAGTTATACGGGCGTGGCACTTTCCATACATTTATTATGTATTTTGTATTTTTTCTTTTTTTTATTTCTTTATAAACAATAAGCGAATTCCATATTTTTATTTCTTTTATTATTTATTCACTGAGATCTTAGTCTCAAGCATCAAAAATGCCCCCAAAAGAAACAACACTTTCGCAGTGGAGGTATTAGCAAAAAAAAAACAATTTTATTTCAAAACACTACTATAATAGTTGGCATTAGGAAAAGTATTGCAGCAGAGAAGTAAGCCTTTCCATTCCACTCGCATGATCCATATTGTTAAGGGCATCATTTTCTTCTTCAGCATTTTCCATATCCAACTCCTCGATTTCATCGTCTGTGTCTTCAGTGGGTTGCATGTCTTCATTACTCCTTTCGATGTTACAGGCAATATTATGTAAGATGGCACAAACAATAACTACCTTACCTGCAAACTCAGGCCTCAGTCGCAAATAATTTAGACACGGGAATCTTTCATTTTTAAAGAAAAACTATTTTCAACTATGCGCCTTGTTTTTTTGTGACAACGATTGAAAGCCTCTTCAGCAAGGTTATCGGGATTTCGGCGTAATGGTGGTATCAAAGAGTTTTTCAATCCGTAACCACTATCACCCAAAACAACAGCATCCGGATATGGTCTCCATCCATTGTCAAATTTTTGACTTACAGCCGAATTCCGTAATACCCTTGAGTCGTAAATGCTTCCCAGCCAACTTGCATTTACACTATAAAATGTGTAGTCAGGCCACATTCAATGAGTGGTTTCCATGCCGGTCCACATATCCTTCCTCGTGTAATGTAAGCGCATCAATTTTAATGATTGTGCCATCCACGCAACCACACACACAAGGAAGTCCACCCATCATAAAAAACTTGTCAGCAATACCACAGACGTCATCGGGCCATCGCACTATGTTTTGAAACAAAACGTCTATTATAACTCCGACAACTCTATGGATAGTTCTGCAAACTGTTGATTTTGCAACACCATGCATAGCTGCAACACCATGGTACTGGCAACCATTTCCGAGCCAATGCAAGCACAGTAGCAGTTGATTTTCAGCCGACAAAACATGATTGCGCTGTGTATTGTGCTGTAATTTTTCTCCAATTTTGTCCAAAAGGAAATCAACTTGAATTCGATTTAAACGAAAGCACTCTTTAAAATTAGAGTTTTGTAGTCCGGAAAAATTAATTCTGTCTCTATAATTTCTTGTTTTAACCGCGTCTTCACTATCGTCGAACAAAAACTCACGTCTTAACATTTTGAAAGCTTCACAAGTTATAACAATATGAATTTGTAAAGCGAACGTTTACCTTACAAACTTTTGACAAACATATCAAAATTTGCCTTGCAAGAATAGAGTTTACAGTTTTTGTGGAACGAAACAGCATAATTATTTGCGAATTCTTTGCAAATTACACCTTTCAATATTAACTTTGCAATTTGTACAAGAGAACGTACGTGGAACAGAAATTGCAAAGAGAATATAAAAATAGCAAATAATTTGCAAATTACACTTTCCATTTCAACTTTGCACTTATGAAATTTTATAGTTCTAAGGAACGCAAAGTTTTGCAAATTGACGAAAAATTTGATATTTGTAGAGTGAAAAGTTGAAAAGTTGTTTTGTGGAATAGGGCCCTGGTTGCTCTAGGACGGTTCTGTTCGTTAAGAGCAGAGTAAATTGGTTACCGCGGGGGCGAAATGCCTCTTACCTTTCACCTCGACTGTGACCGATCCCAGGCTGCCGTGATGAAGATGATAATACAAATAAATCTTCATCACAGTATTGCGGCAAGCGCCCAGACTGGCGCTCTGGTCACTTGATGGAGACCTGGATCTTCCGGGGGAAAATGCGAGGGCTGAGCTCGAATATACCTACATGCCATACAAATCCGCGAACCCACCTTCCGATCGAATCAACTCATTAGACTGCAGTTATAGCGATACAAAAACGAAATCGTAATAAATTTATTTTGCTTTTTTTTAACCACTTAAGCCTAGTATCATTGAATAACTACAAATAGAAGTGGACACCGCTCATTTTGAAGATTTTATTTTGTGTGAATTTGCACGTTATTAAAAATTAAACAGGTATAAATCACGTTATTAGTGATTACGAAAATGTATGGTGAATCACATAATAAATGAGTTGATTTAGCTAAATCACGTTGGTGGCAACATGGTATTAGTTTCTGTGTTCATCAAAAATATTTTCTCCCTTTGATTACGTACCTAAAATATATTACATGGTGTATTGATATTGTCTGTCATGGCGAAACCGAATTCAATGAAGATTCCAATGCTTTCGAGTTTGATGATTTTAATGTGGAAGATTTATCAGAATCAGAGACAGTTTCAATTATGCAAGACAGGGCTACACATTATTTTTCGGGATATATTTCTCGTGCCATATTAAAGTTTTCTGACCTGATCAAAACTAGTCCCCTACAAAAGCCGAGATTCTTATTGAAGCTCGTTTATATGAAGATACAATTAATGGTGGTTTAGTCATTCCTACTACACATTTTGTAGAGTTATTGGGAAAAATAATCAAGTGTTTTGAGGAATGTTTGAACAAAATGTACTTAATATTCTTTTCAATTTGTGTAGGAACCAATTTGAGCTTCCATGTTCCTTTGAACAGCACAATCAAGAATTATTCAAGCTCACCATGCGGGTTATTTTACGTGTGAAAATAAAAATAATTAACCCCAAGGAAAAATGCACGAAAAGAAAGAAATGGAATAGAAATGTTTCTCAGCTCATTTTGCATTTATTTGGCCATGTTTAACTTCAAAGTAATAATTTGAAATCATGTAGGTATACGTATGCATCACATATTATTTTCCTATACATTTTAATTTTTCCTGATCTTGTGTGATAATTAACGGCAGAGTAAAAAGAAGTTGCAAAATGATGCATGCACCTACATAGGTATGTACATTATACACATACATATCCACCTATGCACCTACATTACATACTTCGAAAAACAAAATCATATCTAGCTATAATTACTCAAATCTGCAATCATACGCCAGGCCAAATAAAAAAAAACACCACAATTCCAAAAGTTACAAGGAAATAAGGACAATCGAAGCGTATCGACAGAAAGATAAGCATGAAATATCATACCTACTTAAAACTGGTTTACAACAAAGAATTACCCACACAGCATTCCTCAGAGGGGTATTTTTTTTTGGGATATTATACAGAACAGCAATAACCAAATATAAAATAAACTGGGCAATTGATACATTCTCGTGGATGATGGATTTCACCAAAATCCTCAACCGCGCAATGTCCTCTTCCTGCCCACTAAGCAATCCAAAGGGTAAGCCTAGACCACCTTGGTGGAATCAGGAGATCTTATCTCTACGTAAAAAGTGCAGGCAACTCTTTAATCAAACCAAGCGATCTCGCGAGGCTACTGACTGGACCTCGTACAAAGAGGCCCTCAGGTCCTATAAAAAAGAGACAACAGAATAGCATCCGTTATTAAAAGAAACGCTAATGAAAAGCTCCAACAGAATAGCCATCGCGTAGTGGCCCTCGAAAAGCCAGAGTGCAGACGTACGCTTAGGTTGCGGCATTCGAAGGAAACTTGTCCAACAAAGCAAAATAAATAAAATTATTCCCGATCGGTTGGTGAAGTTCGAAAATAATTCACGAAATCTATTCTAAAGTTAAATCGTTCGAATTCGGAAAATATGTACTCTGTTATTCGAAAATCGGAAATTGAAATACGAATTTCATTTACTTTTGCTCGAAAATCGGAAATGTCGTACTCTACAACTATTTCTATTTTCATTGCTAAATACATTCGAATTTCTGAAATTTTATTCGATACTATCCGACCCGTGCTCGCCTTGCTTCACCCACCTGTCACTTTCTTGACAAAAAGTATTTTTATCCAACTACATCGAAGAGTTTTTTTAGTAATAAGGAACAATTTGGATCTGAAAGCAATATAAAACAAAAACAAAGACAATTAGACCTATTCTGCGAAATCTTTTATTCTGTTATGAATCATAAAAGATGTCGACCATAAAAGATCTTTTATAAATCCTATTCTAGGTTCCGAACTTTTATGGAACTCTGTTATGAAACTTCAAAAATTGAAATCTGTTACGAAGTTGTGAACACAATTACATGTTTATATTATTTGTTTTCAACTTTAGCAAAAACATTAAAACTCAGGCTTGAAAGAGTAAGTTTTGAATTATTACAAACTCCATATTTCTGTAATAAATTAGTAATTTTTGTATATGTATTAAGTTAAATAATTTTTTCCTTATGTTAAATTTAATACTCATATCGTCCTCCAACCCTGGATCCAACTTCGTACTATTCGTTGCGATTCCTTTGATGGTTTTCTCTATCGTTTTCATTGTCGTTTTTGATATACATCGTCAAGTAATTGTCCCAAACCCATAGTACACAAAAAATTGCATAAGCAATTTCCAGATTTTTTTTGAAAAGAAGCGCTTATTAAAACTCGATTGAGGTGACCTTTCTGGTAGGCTATTTATTGGAGTAAATATGTGACTAATGTTGCAAATAGCAATAAAATGCGATCGCTAATTTTCTGCAGTTGTTAAACCGCCTTTAAGTACCTAATCTACTAACTGGTAAAACCATCCGAATAGCTGAGTCGTGAACTGATCCAGGAAATCGAGCATATTTTATATCTTAAATGATTCAGGGCAATATTTACTAAATTCACCTATTTTTTATGTTTCAATCCGATAAGCCATTACTGAGCTAGGTCTGTAATGCATGAATCGATTTTGATTCTGAAAATTTCCCATGAAAGGTGACGTTAATGCTATGGTTTGTAGGCATATACGATCTTTGTAGGTGTATTGGTTCATGAGTTATAGGGGCGTGGCACCTCCTATACAAAAAATGCAATCAAAACATTATATTCGGAAAACACCCAATCGATGGAGTTCAAATTCACACACAATCTTAGGTATTGGCGCAGGAGTATTCCTGTGGAGATTGGTCAAAATTTTACAAAGGGGCGTCCTGCCACAAGGGGCGGTCACCTTGTCGTTGCATCCCTTTGGATGTTGGTGTGGAGGCTTAAGTTGTAAAGAGTCATCAGGCTATGCTGTCGGCGGCCTTGGTCGCCAGTAGGGTCACCCATGACAGACAGACTGTTGATGAGCAACGAACTAAGAACCGCCCGAAACTCTTAATTAGAGTGCTCAGTAAGCTATGGAAGCTTACTAATCTTCCCCCTTCTTCTCCTACTCCTATCCTCTAGTTACCCTTATTCTACAAAACTCTTATCCCATACCCCCTTTCCCCCTGGGCCGGACTTAAGGAGTCATACGACCCGTGCCGAGAGTCAGCCTGGCTGAGGGCCCAGTTTAAAAAATAGCTCAGTCTCATACGGAGTATCCGGATACCTGGCGACCTCCGGATTAGCCAGCCTTATTTGTGTAATGCGGATCTCTGCACAAATGGACATACTTTCTCCGCTACTCGTGGGTACCTATGTATAAAAGAAACAAAAACAAAAACAAAAACAAAACAAAAACAATTTCAGAGACCGGTGCTCTTAAACTACCGGCTGGAAGTACTGCCTCAGAGCTCGCTTCCAGTACTAGCACTCCCGTAATGGCGGTGACAAAGAACTCGGCTACCGAACCTGGTTCTAGCGTCGCTGGCAGGTCCGGGGTGCTCCCTGCGCAACAGAAGGATATGCGCTCCCTACAACGTCCACTTATCACGGACCAGTCTAGGTCTGCACGCCGTACTGCCTCGAGCTCGCGGCCTGTAAGCCTATCCACAAGACAGTACAGAGAGCGACGTACAGCCTCCAGACTTCTGGAGAGATATAAGAACGTCCCTCAAGACCAGCTCTCTGATAAGATCAGAAATTCGATCTCATGGGCGACGAAAGTCGTTAATGAGATCCCCCCTGACTCCTCGATAAAGGACTCCACGTCCAAACGTCAAAGGTCGTTTGAGGAAGTCTCCGTGGACCCCAAAAGAGCGAGGGTTAACTGTAGTAGCTCCTCCCTCCCCCCTAGGCACAACAAACCATTTAGCGATGTGCTCAAGGCACACCTCGTGCTTGCTGTCATAGACAGAAGCGACGTTGATGGCAGCATCACTCCTGAAAAATGGAGGAAGGTGGAAGTTGAACTGGCAACTAACTTCCTGCGGCTCCTGGAAGATCACCCAGGACCTCCACCCTCCTGTCGCGACGGCGGATGGCATCAGGGCCACGTGAAGCTGGTCGCATGTGCCGATCAAAGGTCTGTAGACCTCCTTAAAATAGCCATTTCGTCGTTGGGCGAAGTGTGGAAAGGGGCGCAGCTCGAGGTCGTAAGCAGGGAAGAAATTCCTAGCAGACCGAGAACTCGCTCCTGGATCCCTGCCGAACCCTCCGACCCCTCTACCATCTTAAAGATAATAAGGGCGAGTAACCCCCATCTTCCGACTGCCAACTGGAAGATTGCTAAGCTGGAGGAACCCAAAGGGGATAAACGATCTGCGGTTATCGTGATCAACATGGAATCCCTGGCTCCTCTTGCTGCAATTGAAGGGCAAATTAATTATGGCTTCGGAGCCATAACACTCAGGGTCTACAAAAAGGATGAGGAGGATCCTGCCAAGGAGGGAGTGCGGCCCTCCGCCTCTGTTGAAACTGCAACGGTTAGTAATATACCGACCACCTCTGCAGTGAATATGGAGACGGACGGCTGCAACCCCACCGGTAAGGGAATGCAGACCTCCGCTTCTACTGGTACTGACGCGGTCTGTGAAGCACCGACCGCCTTATTGGTTAAGGAGAATGCGGGGGTGTGCAATCCCACTAGGACCTCTCATTCCATCGGGGCTCAACCATCTGTCTCAAAGATAGATCTGGACATGGACAGTTTAGCGCTGTCGGACCTGGATCTATCCAGCGGACTCGATAGCCCACTCGTATCTGATGCGTTAGACTCGGATACGGATGAGGCAAACACCACTGTGGTGGAGGTTTCTGGAGCTAATTGTGGCGATGCTGCGATTACTTCAGATTAACCTTCATCACTCCAAGACGGCTTCGGCCTCCCTTCTTCTGCGGATATCTAAAAACGCGGATGACATCGTCTTGATCCAGGAACCTTGGGTCATTAAGGATAAGGTTCATGGACTCAGGACTCCTAACTACAAACTTATCTACGTGAGGAATGAAGGTACGCCAAGAGCTTGTATCCTCGCGAAGACCACTCTAAATATTTTTCTTCTCCCTAATTACAGTGATCGAGACACCGTTACGGCTAGCCTTGCTGTTGGACTGAGGACATACTGGTTCACCTCGGCGTATCTAGCCTACGATCTTCCCATCCCTGCGGCGGTACTGGGAAGGGCGATTGCTGAAGCAGGGAGACACAAAGCTGCACATATCCTGGGATGTGATGCCAATGCTCATCACACAGTATGGGGCAGCTCCGACATCAATAAAAGAGGTGAGCTACTTTTTGATTACTTAATTAGCACTAAACTCGTCCTATGTAACATTGGGTCTGAACCCACCTTTATCACGTGTAATAGGCAGGAGGTCCTAGACATCACGCTGGTCTCTGACAGCATTCACTATGCTATCAAAGACTGGAAGGTATCTGACGAACACTCCTTCTCTGATCACAGATATATTCAATTTGGTTTAAACTTCCTCCCCCAAGATCATCCCGTCTTTAGGAACGTAAGAAAGACTGACTGGTCCAAATATTGGAACAGTGTGGAGTCTGCTCTAACCAGCAGCCGCCCTGCTCCTCCTAGTAGCACTGAAGAACTAGACGCGATGGTTGCGGATTTCACCAAAATCCTTAACCGCGCAATGTCCTCTTCCTGCCCACTAAGCAATCCAAAGGGTAAGCCTAGACCACCTTGGTGGAATCAGGAGATCTTATCTCTACGTAAAAAGTGCAGGCAACTCTTTAGAGGCTACTGACTGGACCTCGTACAAAGAGGCCCTCAGCTCCTATAAAACAAACATTAGGAAAGCTCAACGGAACTCCTGGAGACTCTTCTGTGGGAAAATAGAAGAAATCTCAGAAGCATCCAGGCTCAGAAAGATTCTAGCATCCACTCCTAAGATACCGAGTTATCTTAAAAAAGAAGATGGCTCGTGGATCACATCAAGTGCAGAATCCCTAGATCTACTACTGGATTCCCACTTCCCGAACAGCTGTAATGACGTGACGAGTTCAACTTCGACCTCGGTCAGATCGGTATGCCACATCTCCCCCCATCTCATTACAGAGAGCAAAATTCTTTGGGCAGTAAACGGCTTTAAGCCATTCAAGTCCCCTGGGCCTGATGGTATAGTACCCGCCGAACTTCAACGGAATATGGACCTTATCCTCCCATGGCTAACCGTAATTTTCAAAGGTTGCCTGGATCTGGTCCACATTCCTAAGTCTTGGACGGAAGTGAATGTGGTTTTTATACACAAGGCGGGCAAAAGCTCGCATGTCAACCCCAAAGATCTCAGACCCATAAGTTTGTCATCTTTTCTCCTAAAAACCCTAGAAAAATTGATTGACATCCACATACGATGCAGTATCGATCCAAGTCTTCTATCAGCATCTCAACATGCATATACTAAAGGGAAATCGGTTGAAACGGCCCTTCACTCACTAGTAACTACAATCGAAAAATCACTAGACTGTAGAGAATATACCTTGGTTACGTTCCTTGATATTGAGGGAGCATTTAACAACGTCGAACCAAAGGCAATTGTAGACGCGCTGATGAGCCTTGGAGTCGGGGACTCGATTGGCGCACTGGTGAACCAGTTACTTACTAACAGGTTCATCAACTCAAAGCTGGGCGAGGCCTCGGCTCGGAGATTCGTCAGCAGAGGGACACCACAAGGAGGCGTGATCTCCCCCCTTCTTTGGAACCTAGTAGTGAATGAACTACTACTAATACTGGAAGGGGAAGGGTGTAAGGTAATTGCCTATGCAGATGACGTTGCTATTGCTGTCTCAGGGAAACACCTTAATACGCTTAGGGATCTGATGCAAAACGCCCTCTCTAAGCTCTTTAAATGGACTTCAAAATGCGGCCTGGGAGTTAATTCCCAGAAAACGGAACTAGTCCTCTTCACAAGGAAATACAAAATTCCCTACTTTGCTCCTCCAAAACTAAATGGCATCTCCTTGGTGATAACTGATAAGGCAAAGTACTTAGGCCTCATTCTGGACAGCAAGTTGAGCTGGAAACAAAACATTTCGGAGAGAGTTAAAAAAGCCACTACGGCTCTGTACTGCTGTAAAAAAGCTATAGGAAGTAAATGGGGGCTTCAACCTCGCATTACACATTGGCTCTACATATCGGTCATAAGACCTATACTTACGTACGGCGTGATCGTTTGGTGGTCGGCACTTGAAAAGGCCATCCACCTTAACTGCCTCAGTCGCGTACAACGATCGGCATGTATCTGTATTAGCGGAGCTCTCAGAACCACTCCAACGGCGGCTCTGGATATTTTATTCCATATGCTACCGTTAGATATCTATTGTAAACAGGTGGCAGCAAACGCGGCCACCCGCTTGAAGGCAATTCATCTGTGGACCAGCAGACAAACTGGCCACTCGTCCATTCTGAATAATATAGGATGTATACCAAAAGACACTGATTACACCCTCCCTCAACTTCAGTTCAACAAACACTTTGAAACCTGTATACCCTCCAGAGCTGACTGGGAGAGAGTTGCAGGTTCTCGAAGGGAATCCATCTGCTTTTACACAGATGGGTCAAAAACGGAAACAGGAGTGGGGGGCGGTGTATTCTCCCAAGATCTGGATTGTAAGATCTCCTTCCAACTTCCTAATCACTGTAGCGTATTCCAGGCGGAAATTATGGCGATCAAGGAGGCCCTGTCGTGGTTGCGGTATAATGTAATATCTGCAAGGGACATCACTATTTTTACCGACAGTCAAGCCGCGATTAAATCCTTGGAATCGGTCACCTTTAACTCCAAGACTGCCCTCAATTGCCGCCTATCTCTTAACGAGATGGCGGAACAATTCAAAATTCACCTTATTTGGGTGCCGGGCCATAGGGACATTCCAGGCAACTGTACGGCCGACGAACTCGCCAGACATGGCACAACTGCCTCGATTCTACCGGAAAAGGAGAATCTCTGCATGCCTCTCGCTACTTGCAATCTTATTATCAAACAAAACGCGATAAACGCTACTTACCGCAGGTGGGCAAACTGCACCACTTGCTCTATCACGAAACAAATTTGGCCCAGGCTGGATCTCAAGCGCTCCAGCGCTCTTATAAGATTAAAGAGATCCGACATAAGCACCCTAGTAGGTGTGATCACGGGGCACTGCTTGATAGGCAGACATGCCCTCAGGCTGGGTCTTCCCGCTAACGACTTCTGCAGAAGTTGCATGGATGAGGAGGAGGAAGAGTCCATTCTTCACCTCCTTTGCACCTGTCCTGCTCTTTCAACTCGAAGAAGATTACATCTAGGAGAGTACTTCTTTGATAATCTTGGTGAACTCGATATTATTAATATCAATCGCCTCCGCCGCTTCACCATGGGCTCCTGTTGGTTCAACGGGTAGTTTGAGATCATTAGATCCTGTGGTGTCACAATGGGCCAATTCTGGCCTAAGTGTGGCTGCACTTGTGTGTAGCCTGCCACTATAACCTAACCTAACCTACAAAGGGGCGTGGCACCTCCCATACAAAAAATACATTGAAAATCTTATATCTCGAAAACCACAGAATCGATTGAGTTCAAATTTACACACAATCTTAGGTATTGACCCAGGAGTGATCCTGTGAAGATTGGTCAGAAAAGGACAAAGGGGCGTGGCACCTTTCATACAAAAATACATTCAAAATCTTATATTTCGAAAATCACCGAATCGATTGAGTTTAAATTTACACACAATCCTAGGTATTGGCCTAGGAGTGTTCCTGTGAAGATTGGTCAGAAATGGACAAAGGGGCCTTAGTTAAATTAGTTAGCGCAAAAGGTCTATGGGACCCTAAGCCCGGCTTCTCAGAATTTAAACGACTTCAGTTTCCTGTTCGCCCTGCGGTTGCGGTTACTATTAATAAGGCGCAACGGCAAACGTTTGAAATTTCTGGAGTTAATTTAGAGTATTCTTGATATCGACTATAGAAGAATGCTACACAGCTTTTCAAATCAATCGAGTTTACTTGAAGTAAACAGATTCTCATTCTGGGGAAAATGATTGAGAACCACTGTTTATGTGATGCGTGCCGTTCACAAGTGAAGAGTACCTGGCAGCTGAAAATGTTATCTACCGACAGGCCCAAATGGAAGAATATGCGATAGAGATGGCAGCTCTCACATTCCTGTGAAGAAAAAATGGTGTTATATACAAACAAGGTATTTACTTGGATAATATTGGTGTTATTCCTTCACGAGGTAGAAATGATGCGGCACCTAACAATCCAATCGCGACAAAACGACCGATCCCGTTGCCAAAATCACATGGGGCCACTCGTTTAGTTGTCGACGCATTCCACAGACGCTAAATGAACTACGCCAGCTATACTCCATCCCGCAGTTCAGTGTCCTATTAAAAGAAGTAAGAAAATCATGCGGCGTTTGTAAAATCCGGGATGGCACACCATGTCCTCCACAGATGTCCGAGTTACCCGCAGCAAGATTGGCTACTTTTGCTTGGCCATTTACATTCGTAGGCATAAGTTACTGCGGGCCGCTTACAGTAGCTATCGGATGATGTTTTAAAAAAGAAGGAGAATGCTGATGACCTGCTTAATAACGCGCGCAATCCCCATTGAGGTGGCCCACGCTTTATCAACTGACTCATGTCTCCTATGTTTACGCAACTTCATTGCGCGTAGAGGGATTTCTAACGAAATTTATTGTGACAATGGAACCAATATCCATGGAGTGGAGAATGAACTGCGAAGGGCTCTTATCGCAGTAAAGTCAACCGATTTGGCCAATGAGCTCAAGTCAACCACTATTAAGTGGAAGTTTAATCCTCCAGCTTCTCCACACATTGGTGGAAATTGAGAACATCTTGTTCGCTCCGTGAAGACAACACTTTATGCAATTAGGACAAGCCGCAATCCATCTGATGAACTTTTAAAGAGTATGCTGATTGAGGTAGAGAACGTAACAAATTCCAGGCCTTTGACGTACATTCCTGTGGATGACATAAATCAAAAAGCTATCACCCCCAACCATTTCTTAATCGGTTCATCAAACTGATCCAAGCCAATCGGTGAGTTTAGTGATGATAAACATGTCTTGAGAAAAAACTGAATGACAGCGCAATACAATGCTAATACATTTAGGAAAAGATGTGTAAAAGAACATGTCTACATTGACGCGTACAACACAACAAAGTGGTTCCAGCCTGCCCAGCCAATTGAACGCGGCGGCATCGTAGTCATAGTAGATGACAAATTTCTACGGAATTCGTGGCCAAAAGGAAGAGTCCTGGAAGTCAAAGTCGGGAAAGATGACCAGGTAAAAAGAGCGACAGTTCAAACAGTTACTGGAGTGCTTGATATCCGGGATACTACGAAGGGTATTCCAATCACGGATATTCCTCTCATAGTCAGCAACAAGCAGTGTCTATCTGCCAGTAAATGCGAAGCGGACGCCGACGAGATAAGGAAAGAAGAGAGAAGAAAGTAATATATATTTGGATTTTAGTTTATTTAACTAAATAAATAAAGCTTAGGCTTTCACACACCAAACAAGTTTTCTTGATAATCTCTTTAATAATCAAAGTGGGCATTTACTGCCAACAACAGGAATAAAATTCTTTCCCTTTCCTATAAACTTTGTTAGTTATGTTGCTGCTTTTTCGTTTAACTCGAATTGGGAAATCCAATATTGCCGTGTTCTCGAATGGAAATCAAATAGAAAAACTCCACCCAAACATTTTTTATTCGAAATTTTGTTTGTCCACTTTTTGTGAATACATTATGCAAAAACGCGGTTGCAACAACAAATATATGTATGAAGCACTTCTACAAATTTATTCTTAGGTGTTTTTCATCATAAATCATAATCTAATGTATTCTCATCGTCAACTACAATGTATGCCAGTTTTATGTTATGTGAAACCTTTGGTTTAAATGTGCTCGTGAAATAAAATTCTGCAACTGCCTTAAAAAGAACAAAAAAAGCATCAGGAAAATGGGAAATCGGCCATTGTGTATCAAAGACCTGGTGGCAGAAGCGGTCTATAAGCGAACTATAAAAATCCTTAAGCTAGGTAGGGTGAGCTTGAGAAAGCAACACAAGCCTTGTCTTTATCTTGCTCGCCAAAAGTTGAATATATACCTGTAGATTCTGTAATGATATAGCTCGTACATATGTTTGTATTTTTATTGATGGCATTGGACACTTTAACCAACCGTAGATTCTGTTAGAAAACTTAATGCTGTAGGTATTGTGACACCGTCATGTGGAAAGCATCTGGCGTTAAGATTGTGACTAACACGAAAGAAAAGGGCCACAATTACCAACTTTAAAACAGCGGCACATATAATCTGTCAATGTCCGCCGCTAGCTGGCAGAAAATGAGGATCTTGGGAAATTTCTTGCTCGAGACCCTGTGGATAAAACAGATCTTCCATAAACGGATGCTAGCGTTAACACTAGGGATCGCGTTAACGTATTCGAAAGGCAGGGGCAAAGCCGGACGGGTACAGCTAGTCTTACATATAAATATGTGGAGGAGGCAAATATTTAAGAACACAACAAATTCGCTAGATTTTTTTGTTGGGATTATGTGCAGAGATGCAACGCTGTGTGCAATTAGTTTTTCAATATGTTTTGTATAAGCCAGGTGACTTTAATAGTATAATTTCTGCCTCTGGGCTAACTGTAGCACCATTATTAACCTTCACCTTTAATATTTTGTAATTTAAGTTTTTAAAATTTGTCTTATGGAACGTAAATATATTGGTGTTTAAATGGGAAAAATATTTAAAAGCTAAGTAATAAATTTCTCGAAATGATTATTGAAATGAATGGTAAAGTTAATACATTTCATAGCATATTGTTCTTAAAGTGATCAGTAGCGCATTTTTTAATTATTTAATTTATAAAAGATCTATTCGATGCATATTCTTAATATCTCGTCTCCTTTGTCCCCTCTTCCTCAAAGATAAAACAACTACCCGAACTCGTCCTTATCTCATATGAAATTGAAATTCGTATTCATATTCAAGTGAACGAATCACAACCTATTTCTTTTTATTTCCTTTGTATTCCCTTTTCATACTCGAGAATGAAGGACTAACTTTGGAAAGTTATATTTTATGGTGACTACATATGTCACCACGAAGCGATGATATTACTATAGAAAGGTACAACGTATTTCGTGATTTTATTTCCATTGCTACTATTATAAGGTAAATTCTAATAATTTTTAGATGAAAATCAGTCATTAATTGATACCGGTTTATTTTCTTTTTGTCTATGAATAGAATCAGTTTTATGTTTAATGTCATTATTATTTGGTTTTTCGCTGACGATATTTTTTTTTCAATAATTTTTTTTTTAGTATTGGAAGATCCCGTTTATTTATTAATATTAAATTATATAACTATTATTATTGTAATTTATTGACACATAAAAAAAATAAATGAATATATGTATAAGCCGAGCCAGTGATTTTCATTTTTTTTTTAATTTGTGTATATTTTTAATATTTGCACGATTATAACTTTTTAAGATTTCATAATTAAATATAAGCACGATTATATCTTTTTAAAATTTCATAATTGCTTAGGTAATTTATCCGAATACCTCTATGCTTAGAATAAGATTTATGTCGATTGAAGAGTAGTAGACTTGACACGCAGGCATATCTTCCTTGTGCCATAATGTTATCTACAAATTCACTATACAAGTTTCGTACCTAGGGCTAACATTTCATAGACGTTTGCTACTGATTAAAGTACGGACTTACCTAGTTACGCAGACATTGTCAGAAACACAACGATTTGTAAAACACATGCATGCCAAGCATCTAAGAGCTGGTATTTGTAAAACATCAAATTGGGAGCTTATCATCCGTGCTAAAAACGGAATCGCTCCAGCTTGACAGAGCAATATTTGCTCGTTATATGTGTTGCATAATGGAACCAAGATACTTGTTACAGACGCTTGGATTTGCATTGAACTGTTTGGATTAGCTAGGCCTAAGACGAATACAGTTACACAAAACTAAAAAATTGTGAAAAATGTGGTATTTACCCATAAGATACGTTAGAGTTGTCATATTACTATATAACAAGCCAACTGGTGCAAATGGAAATTGATATACAGATCGCAATGCTGATAAACAGTGTTCTATAATTCTTTGGTCAGCATTTGGGATTAAAACTTGGGCGATTAAGACTCTGACTATGCTATAATCCGTTATTAATGTTTGCACTTGCTCCGCGGATCCTTTTGCCAAGGAGCCTAGAAAATGGAAACTTTAAATATTGAGTTCAAATAAAAATAGAAAAAAGATATACCAATAACAATAAGCGCGTCTAATCGAATGATAGGGTCTTCGTCTGGGTTACATATCTTCTCAATCAATTTGGGTACGATTCCTTGTGAAATCACATATGCTTTTTGACGATTACTTCCAATTACAGCGTCTTTTAAATGTGATAGAGCTTCCTCACATTGCAGCCTATCATTTCCGCTAAGCTGGTCCACATAGGACTTACACTCAGCTTCCTAAAACGTATATACAAATTATTTTCTTGTAAAACAAATCAAAAGTATTATTTCTACTAGTATAAAAATGGCAATGCATTTTTGCTAAATCTTCATTGTTTTTGTGTTTACCAACCAATAAAAAAACGGCAAGCATTGTTCTCTTTTTTATAAATAACAAGGACTAAAGTAACAACAAAAATATCTATAAAATAAAACTCCAAGAATATATGGAAATGTCAAACATTAAACATTATTAGCGGCAACCAAAGATTATATAGGAATAGACAATTAGCTGCAGAAAGCAGGCATTAAGGAAACGTTCAAGAATATAGTGTATTAAAATATGGACTGTTAAGTAGTCAACTTCACGATGTTCAAAACTACAGACGCACTACTGTTTTAATCTCATATTGAGACGATCGTTTATTTTTCATATAAACACTGTAGTTGCCTCACCCCATGAATTCCTTAAAGAAAAAAGTTAGCTGTGCTTTCGCTCAATCAATTATTATTTCCGAATGACAATTCACGCATGTAAGCTGAAAGCTGGCGGTAAATTTCGCATCGGTAGGTTGCTATAGATTTTGACAGCTGGGCCATATTTGTATTAAAATATTATTGAATCGATAATTAAAAATTGTTTAAAACATATGTATTATGAATAACATATTATACATTATCTAAACGGCATATTTATTGAGAAAAAAAATACTAATTAAAGTACGCTGTTCGAGTGAAATGAAATTTTTCATACAAAATTTTCACTGCGAAATGTCAAAATTAACTTTTCAAGTGAAAATTTCACCAGGCAGTACGCTGCTGTAGTGAAAAATAATTGTTCAAAAAGTGATATGTAGAGGGCGTTACTTGCTATTTCACTTGGTTTTTATTGTCCGTCGCATTAAATTTTTGACATTACTGCGGGAAAATTTCACTTTCAATTTCACAGCAATTTCTTGGAGAGGAGTGAAAATTTCACTTCACTTGAACAGCGTACCAGCCTTAAAAAGTGAGTGTGAACAGTGTTGATGATAAAGGCTGGTACGCTGTTCAAGTGAAATCCAATTTTTCATACAAATTTTTCACTGCGAAATGTCAAAATGAACTTTTCAAGTGAAAATTTCACCAGGCAGTACGCTGTTGAAGTGAAAAAAAGTTGTTCAAAAAGTAAAGCCTGGTACGCTGTTCGAGTGAAATGAAATTTTTCATACAAATTTTTCACTGCGAAATGTCAAAATGAACTTTTCAAGTGAAAATTTCACCAGGCAGTACGCTGTTGAAGTGAAAAATAATTGTTCAAAAAGTGATATGTAGAGGGCGTTGCTTGCTATTTCATTTGGTTTTTATTGTCCGTCGCATTAAATTTTTGACATTTCGGCGTGAAAATTTCACTTTCAATCTCACAGCAATTTCTTGGAGAGGAGTGAAAATTTCACTTCACTTGAACAGCGTACCAGTCTTAATATGTAGGGGTCGTTACTTAAGCAATTTCACTTGCCTTTTATCGTCCGTCGCATTAAATTTTTGACATTTCGGCCTGAAAATTTCACTTTCAATATCACAGCACTTTTTGGAGAGGAGTAAAAATTTCACTTCACTCGAACCAGCCTTAAAGGCTGTTACGCTGTTCAAGTGAAATCCAATTTTTTTTTTCACTGCGAAATGTCAAAATGAACTTTTCAAGTGAAAATTTCACCAGGCAGAACGCTGTTGAAGTGAAAAATAATTGTTCAAAAAGTGATATGTAGAGGGCGTTGCTTGCTATTTCACTTGGTTTTTATTGTCCGTCGCATTAAATTTTTGACATTTCGGCGTGAAAATTTCACTTTCAATTTCACAGCAATTTCTTGGAGAGGAGTGAAAATTTCACTTTATTTAGTAAAGGCTGGTACGCTGTTCAAGTGAAATCCAATTTTTCATACAAATTTTTTCACTGCGAAATGTCAATATGAACTTTTCACATGAATATTTCACCAGGCAGTACGCTGTTGGTCGGCGCAGTGGCTTGGTGGTAGTGTGTTGAGTAAAACTGTCACGAATGAGATTCTCAATTAGCTGTTTGTACCCAGCGTTAAATTATAGATCCCTTCCATTAGTCCCAAAAATTGAAAACCCACACAAAACGAATGGTTGTGAGAAGCTAGGCCTTGGGTCCCGTAGACCTGTCGCGCCAAAATATTTATATTTATTTAGTACAGCCTGGTACGCTGTTCGAGTGAAATCCAAAATCCAAAATTCATTTTGACATTTCGCAGTGAAAAATTTGTATGAAATTTTTCATTTCACTCGAACAGCGTACCAGGCTTAATTGTTGAAGATAAAAGAAAAGAATCTTAAGTCGAACAGTCCTTCGGTGGTTTTAGCTTGGATTGGACTTGCTACTTCGCAGCCAGCGAAGTCTTAATTGAAGTCTAAAAGTTTGGATTGCTTTGCAGCCAGCCAAGCAATTGCCACCAAACATAAACGTCAATACATTTTTGGAAAGCCGCCAGCCAAACGAATACGATTCGGGAATATCATCCATGCCAGACGATATTCAGCGCAGAAGAAGTAAACGACTAAATCCAGGTGGGTCTCCCGAACATAATCCAGAACTAGCTCTAATTCCGGAAGAGAAATTAGCAGTTAGTAGTGACTCAGCGGATAGTGACGGAGAGACGAACCGGATAGTCGAGCCATTTAGTTGCGACTACGGGTCGCAAACTTCGACAGAGATGGAGGATATGCGCAGGATATTGGAAGAAATGCGCATGCAACTTGAGACAGTTACAGCCAATGCCGAATTAGAGAAGAAGGAACGTATTCGTCTTCAAGAACTGCTGAGCCACCAACAATCGGAGAACGTTGTGGTAACAACAATGGTTCTGACCACACCCACCGGTTTGAGCCAATTGCCGGTCACGTCAACTACTTGTTCAATGACTACGACAGGAGTCAACACAACTGCTACTACCACGACAATGTGCACTGGAGTTGGGTGGATGCAGCATGCTCCATACGCATGGAGTTCAACAACCCCAATGCCATTGCATACCTGTCAATCAACACACTTGGGTCTGGCACAAACATCTAGCAGTACTTATTCGCACACCCCGAGAGTGCCAACGTTCCTGCCATCATTAAATGTTCAGCCTTTTGGCCAGTATCCATTTATGCCAGCACCATCGATGCCGACAGCGCCAGTAAATGTCGAAAGTTGCACGACCTTCCCGATTTTAATGGCAAGCCTGAGGACTGGCCAATGTTTAGCACTGCGTATAGAGAATCAACGGCCATGTTTGGTTATTCAAACGGTGAGAATATTTTCCGACTGCAGAAAAGCATAAAGGGATGTGCCAGGGAAGTCGTTGAAGCGTTGCTGATCCATCCAAACAATGTGGATCAGGTACTTTCTGCGTTGGAGTTTCGCTTCGGCCGCCCTGAGATCCTAGTAAGAAGTCAGCTGGCAAAGGTAAGGAAAATAACACCGATCGCCGATGGTAAATTAGAGTTGCCATTAGAGTACCATTCGCCACCAAGGTTCAGAACCTAGCAACATTTCTGGAATCCAGTGGGATGTATCAGCACATGGCCAACCCCACACTTATGGACGAACTCGTCAGCAAACTACCTATAAGTAAGCGACTGGAGTGGGCCCAGCGTACCATGAATATTCAGCCATATGCGACAATTAGACATTTTGAAGAATGGTTGACTGCGCTCGCTACCCTTGTCTGTTTGGTCGTCCCAACCTCCACTACGTCACAAGTCAACGCCGAAACTAAATCTAAGACTAAGAGTGTTATTCTTGCAGTGGAACGTAACACGTCGACAGCCATCACTTTGAAGCAGAAATGCTACCACTGCAAAGGAGATACGCATCCAGTAGTCAAATGTCCAGCATATGCTGATTTAGATGTTTCCGACAAATGGAAGTTGGTGAAGAAGCAAAGGCTTTGCTTCTGTTGCCTCAAATTTGGACACAGTGTGCGGTCGTGCAGGCTTAGGAGTGCTTGTGGAATTGATGGATGTGAACGGCTACACCACTCCTCGCTCCATGAGGCCAGTAAAGAAGCGAAGAAGCCACTAGATGCCGGTCGAGTTGAGAAGGCCATGCTTGGCCGAAATATTGGGACGAGCGACAAGATCCTTTTCAGAGTGATGCCAGTGAGACTTTATGGTGACGGTGTAGTTGTAAGGACGCATGCTCTTTTGGACGAGGGTTCTTCAATCACAATAATCAGCGCTGAACTCGCCGGACAACTGAATTTATCTGGTTACCCGAAGGATCTGAAGCTGCAGTGGATCGGTAAGAAGACATTTACGAACGAATCCTTTGTTGTTGACCTCAAAGTTAGTGCCGACGTGGACGAAGCAGAGAAATTTCTGATGGAAGGGGTTCAAACCCTTAATGAACTGAGCTTGCCGACGCAAACGTTGAATGCTGCTGATCTACCATCATCATACCCAGCCAACATGTTATCGACACTTCCATTTGCTGAGTATGAGAACGCAAGTCCGCAAATCTTAATCGGGCTCGACAACTGCCATTTAGGAGCACCAATAAGTATCTTCAAATCGACTGACATCGGTCCTGTAGTGGCAGGAACGAAATTGGGTTGCGTTGTATATGGCAGGATACCAACTGAAGCTAAAGATGCCAGAGAAGGACTTGTTCTTCATTGCGGTCAAGTTGGTGACGATGATGATGACCATCTGACGCAGATTGTGGATGATTTCTTCGGTATTGAGAGTTTTGATGTCAAGAAACCAACGGAAAAGATAGTCACCGCCGCCGATAGAAGAGCACTTCACATACATGGAGTTTCCTTAAACTCGTTTCTGCTTAAAGGACCCGATGAAAACCAACCTCTGTTGTCCATTTTATTTAATTTCCGGCTAAAGCCTGTTGCGGTAACTGGAGACATAAAAGAGATCCTCCTTGATTCGGAAGGAGGATCAAGATTCCCAGCGTTTCCTGTGGAGAGAAGAAGAAGATAAGCCGATTGAGATATATGTTATGCAGTCGATGACGTTTGGTGTCAGCTGCTCGCCCTGCTCAGCGAACTTTATAAAGAATATTAATGCCAAGAGATTCTCAAACGTCCATCCGAGAGCTGTCAAAGCGATTCTCGACCGCCATTATGTCGATGACTACGTAGACGGCTTTGACAGTCATGCTGAAGCGATCGAAGTCACCGAAGCAGTTATATCGATACATTTACGTGGTGGCTTTGAGTTGCGAAATTTTACATCGAACTCGAGAGAGGTGCAATGTCGATCAGTTGACATGAATACGGAGGCTGGGTCGGAGAAAGTTTTAGGAATGTGGTGGGAACCTGATGAGGATGTCTTCGTTTTCAAACTGAAATTCCCTCGTATTAGTAATGACATCATGATGTGCAGCAGGTGTCCAACAAAAAGAGAGTTCTTATCGATTGCGATGTCGGTGTTTGACCCATATGGAATGATTGCTAACTTTCTTGTCAACGTTAAACTGTTGTTGCAGTCAATTTGGAGGAGTGGTGTTCAATGGGATGAGCCAATACCCCATGAAGCTCATGAGAAGTGGTGTCAATGGAAGGATGAACTCCCTGCGTTGAAGTATTTGAAGGTTCCGAGATGTCACGACCTCAGCTTATCGACTGCCATTAGGATTGATCTTCACACGTTCGTCGATGCCAGTGAAGAGGCGTTTAGCGCAGTAACTTATTTGCGTATTGACCATGGAGAACGAATAAGTGTCTCGTTTGTTTGTGGAAAAACGAAATGCGCTCCCCAAAAATTATTGTCGCTTCCAGAGCCAGGCTCTGCGACTCAATTGCGAAATGCCACGACTTGCCAATTTCCGAACGAGTATACTGGAGTGACTCGAAAACCGTCCTAAGTTGGCTTCGCTCAGATCCCAGACGCCATAAGCCTTTTGTGGGATTTCGGATAGCAGAGGTTCTGGATAGCAGCAAAATCGTTCAGTGGCGATGGATTCCGACAAAACTCAATCCAGCGAATGAGGCAACGCGTTCAAGATACCCTTCGAAGTTTCAAGCAGACAATAAGTGGATAATGGGGCCTTCCTTTCTCCAACAACCTGAAGACGCATGGCCAGAACAACCGGATGACATCGGAAGACAGACTTGCCAAGAAGAGATCAAGTCAAAGTATCTTTTGTACACCAATCCTGTAAGTACATCCGTTTTCGATTTCTCTAGGTTTTCGACTTACTCAAAGCTGAGAAGGACAGTAGCCTGGGTGATTCGATTTATCAAACTTACTTTGCGCAAGTCTTCCGGCAGAGGTCTTTGTCATCGGATGCTTGCATCTTATGCATACGTAATTTTGTAAATCACCGCGGAGTGCCGGCACGCATAAGAAGCGATAATGGTACCAACTTCGTCGGTGCCCAGAACGAGTTATTGCGTGCTGATATTTTCGATACTGAGGCGATTAAAGCGGAACTTTCTGAACGAGGCGTGGAGTGGATCTTTAACTGCCCATCGAATCCACATGCGGGTGGCTGCTGGGAGCGACTGGTTCGGTCCGTAAAAAAGGTCTTATCGCATACGCTCAACGAACTAGCGCCAAGGACTGAAACGTTGCTGAGTGCGTTGATTGAAGCGGAGAACATTATAAACAGCCGTCCTCTCACTCACCTTCCGGTGTTGACCGAAGATGAAGAAACCCTTACGCCGAATCACTTCCTGGTGGGTTCCACTAGCTCGACGCAGACTCCAGGTGACTTTAACGAAAGAGAGCTCTGTCTCCGGAAACAGTGGCGAATAAGTCGCCAAATAAAGGATCGTTTTTGGCGGAGATGGATGCGAGAGTACCTGCCCGAGCTGACTAAGAGAAGTAAATGGTATGCTAAAGTTCCACCCTTCAAGGAAGGAGACTTAGTCCTTATCTGCGAAGCAGAAGTTCCGAGAAGCAAGTGGATGCGGGGAAAAATTGTTAAGGTCTATCCGGGCCCAGATGGACAAATTCGTGTGGCCGATGTCAGAACAAAAACGGGGATCCTTCGGAGACCAGCGGTAAAGTTGGCTGTGTTGGATGTAGGTGAGGCTGGGATGTGGCAGGGCGCCTCACGGGGGGTGGAATGTTGAAGATAAAAGAAAAGAATCTTAAGTCGAACAGTCCTTCGGTGGTTTTAGCTTGAGAGTTAAATCGGACAGTTCGAGATAGAGCTGTCAACGTCAATTGAATAAAACGTTTTCAAATAAAAAGCATAACGACGGAGCTAAAGCCACGGAGGGAGCTGCTAAAAATAGTAAGCGTTTAATTTATTATTTAAAACAAACTGAAATGTGTAATTTATTTTATATAGAGAATAAACCTCGTCTAACAATCGTGCGTTTCACATAAAAGGCAGCTAGGGCTCCCGGAGTTACAACACTAATTATAAAGCGGGATACCATCAATGGAACAAATCTTAGGTGGACAACCGGCTCGACATGTCAGTAACAAAACAGATCTGGAAAAAGCTGGATCTAAAACGTTCTAGATACTTGATCTACCTTGATAGGAAGCACATCAGTGCTACAATAGGTGTCATCACAGGACACTGTCTCATAGGTAGGCATGAAAAAAAGTTGGCGTATTTGACGATTTTTGCAGATTTTGGACGATTTTTGCAGATGCACTTGCTGGGCAGTTCCTAATATGCTATTGCGTCTCCTATAAAAATCTCTCTTTTGCTATGTCCAAATAGGAAGCCAGTGCAAATTCCTTATGATAAAGCCTCTTTTATAACGGCAGTTATTTTTGCATAGCAGAACTTCTATTATGTGTAAGTATCGATAGATAATGACTGAGTGACTGGCACACAGCGGACTAGTTGTTGGGCTGTGGCACTGATAGGAAAATATTAAAAAACACCTTTGGTTAGAAGGCGAGCAAACTGGCTTATCAACGAGCAATTATACCAATTTAAGTGTAGAGTTAAAGCATATTTGTATGCGTCTTCGAAGCTGGTACTTCTTAAATCCAGGCAAGTGAGAAAAGTAGATAGTAGGTACTAGACGTGCTCAGCATTATCTAATTCAGACTTCTTTAATTAGCATAAAAATAAAGTTTATGGTTAAGCCTGGTTCGCTGTTCGAGTGAAATGAAATTTTTCATACAAATTTTTCACTGCGAAATTTCAAAATGAACTTTTCAAGTGAAAATTTCACCAGGCAGTACGCTGTTGAAGTGAAAAATAATTGTTCAAAAAGTGATATGTATAGGGCGTTGCTTGCTATTTCACTTGGTCTCATTAAATTTTTGACATTTCGGCGTGAAAATTTCACTTTCAATTTCACAGCAATTTCTTGGAGAGGAGTGAAAATTTCACTTCACTTGAACAGCGTACCAGCCCTACGCTGTTTAAGTGAAAAATAATTGTTCAAAGAGTGATATGTAGGGGGCGTTAGTTAAGCAATTTCACTTGGCTTTTATTGTCCGTCGCATTAAATTTTTGACATTTCGGCATGAAAATTTCACTTTCAATTTCACAGCACTTTTTGGAGAGGAGTGAAAATTTCACTTCACTCGAACAGCATACCAGCCTTAAGGCTGGGTGTCCCCCAGCTATGAACTCCGAGCTCATGTAAACGTGTTTACATGTATTAGTGCACAGAATTTCAAATAGCCGAGCACACCGGCCTTCAAGATCACAATTGTGACTGCAGGGTCTGCAAAGTGAGAACTCGCTCAACGAACACTAAATAAAAATAATACAAATTTCGCTGCACAACAAATCAAAACAAATCAATATAAAATAACAACAAAAAGGACAAGCTGGCTGTTTAGGGCGCTTAACTATAGCTGTGTGCAAACTTTGTATGTATAGACTGAAACCGATAGTGTGTGTGATATAAATTTTAGGAATTATGTGCAATCGCAAATTCTCAAATCCAAGAACAAATAAAAATCTATTATTCATTTTTCGTTTATTGGGTTAGAATTTTGGCTCGACATATAGAATCGGTTTGTGCTTGTTTGTAGCTATGCTTTGTTTGTTCGTCTAGGATGGATTTTCGTAGGTACCTACATATTATAGTTAAATATAAGAACTATGCAAAACGGCCAACGAACCTAGCGTAGGACGATACGTTATTCTTGGATGTTTGTTCTATTATCCTTTTACAAAATTCTAGCGAAAGGGTTTGGAATATCTCTTAACGTTCATAGAGGATTTTTTTAAAAATCGTGTTAAACCGCAAGTTGTATTACCTTGTAAATTTACATACGTTGATAGAAAATAATTAATTTCTCAACCATTGCGTTTTTGGCCTTTGTGTTACTGATAGTATTCAGTACCACTATAAGGGGATACCTAATTACGCTACAAAATTTGAATGATGTGTTGGATGATTTACATTTGGGAACTAAAAACGATATGTTATGGGATGAATTTTATTCTTTAAGGCTGGTACGCTGTTTAAGTGAAGTGAAATTTTCACTCCTCTCCAAGAAATTGCTGTGAAATTGAAAGTGAAATTTTCACGCCGAAATGTCAAAAATTTAATGCGACGGACAATAAAAACCAAGTGAAATAGCAAGTAACGCCCTCTACATATCACTTTTTGAACAACTATTTTTCACTTCAACAGCGTACTGCCTGGTGAAATTTTCACTTGAAAGGTTCATTTTGACATTTCGCAGTGAAAAATTTGTATGAAAATTTGGATTTCACTCGAACAGCGTACCAGGCTGTACTAAATAAATATAAATATTTTGGCGCGACAGGTCTACGGGACCCAAGGCCTAGCTTCTCACAACCATTCGTTTTGTGTGGGTTTTCAATTTTTGGGACTAATGGAAGGGATCTATAATTTAACGCTGGGTACAGACGGCTAATTGAGAAGCTCATTCGTGACAGTTTTACTCAACACACTACCACCAAGCCACTGCGCCGACCAACAGCGTACTGCCTGGTGAAATATTCATGTGAAAAGTTCATTTTGACATTTCGCAGTGAAAAAATTTTTATGAAAAATTGGATTTCACTTGAACAGCGTACCAGCCTTTAAGGCTAGTTCGAGTGAAGTGAAATTTTTACTCCTCTCCAAAAAGTGCTGTGAAATTGAAAGTGAAATTTTCAGGCCGAAATGTCGAAAATTTAATGCGACGGACGATAAAAGGCAAGTGAAATAGCAAGTAACGCCCTCTACATATCACTTTTTGAACAATTATTTTTCACTTCAACAGCGTACTGCCTGGTGAAATTTTCACTTAAAAAGTTTATTTTGACATTTCGCAGTGAAAAATTTGTATGAAAATTTGAATTTCACTCGAACAGCGTACCAGGCTTTATTTAGTAAAGGTTGGTACGCTGTTCAAGTGAAGTGAAATTTTCACTCCTCTCCAAGAAATTGCTGTGAAATTGAAAGTGAAATTTTCACGCCGAAATGTCAAAAATTTAATGCGACGGACAATAAAAACCAAGTGAAATAGCAAGTAACGCCCTCTACATATCACTTTTTGAACAACTATTTTTCACTTAAACAGCGTACTGCCTGGTGAAATTTTCACTTGAAAAGTTCATTTTGACATTTCGCAGTGAAAAATTTGTATGAAAATTTGGATTTCACTCGAACAGCGTACCAGGCTTAAACTTCGAAAGGAGTATTTTGTCGAAAATTATTCATAGTCTTGCCAACCGAACTGAATTTTTTTATTTTTATTCTGTTTGACGAAAACTCCTTTCGAAATTCAGTTTGCAAGTAGTTGGAAGTAGTTCCCTCGTTTTAGTTTTGAATGTGTACTAAGTTCCCATAAGAAAGTGGACTTATTTCCTACCTTAGAGTGCAGTTATAGCGACAGGAAAAACCAAACCGTAAAAAATTTCTTTTGCTTTTTTCAACCACTTAAAATCAATGCTTGAACTCAATCTTGGTCTTAAAATGTTGCTTAAGGTAAGATTAGACGGTATGCCAAGTGGTCATAAAATGCCAATTTCTGACGGTTCTTCTGTCAAAATATGGTCATACAGTGTAATGGGCATATCCCATATGCCCTAATGACCTAAATGCCACATATGACCAGACTGATTTTGACAGATAAAAATACCAAAATAGCATATAGTGTAATGGGACAATGAGCACGAATGCCAGCATAAAGCCTATATGCCCATATGCACTTTATTGAAATTTCGTTGTGGCATTTCTGGCATTTTTGATGGAACAAGAATTTTTTTGTTGTCATCGGTGATAGGGAGGTTGTGCAATTGGGATTCATTTTCACTTTCGTTCTCATTTTTTGTAGATTACTGAATCAATGATCTATAACTTTTGGAAATGATTTAATTGTCTTTTCTTTGTAATTTGTTTAAGTTTATTTTGTGGTCTTGTCCTTTTCTAGTAGTTGTGGTTATTTATACTTTTTTCCTGTTGTGAAATTTTGTTTGTGAAGAAATTGTTTGCTATCTATTTAGTTTGTGATATAGTTATATGTATTTTTGTTAATATTCGTTATGTAGTTTCATTGGTTCGAATAAATTTTACTTGATGTATTTATTTTGTTTGTTATTTTACCCTTTTAAGTTCTTTTTGTGCGTTTCCTTTTCATTTTGTTGTACACACATCTATATGTTTTTGGGGAGCTCAATCGAAGCGGCTAGCGACGCCAGGATTATGGAGGAAGCAATAGCTGGCAGGGCGAGGGAGAGACCGACAAAGCGATTAAAGGGAATGGTCAGACCATCTCATCCGCAAATTGATTTCGGCTGTGGAGATCCGACCCGGACTTTACGATGTCACAAGTCGTCAACATCGGATCCCTTTTTTTGCTTTGTTTTTCTTTACAGCATTACCCTACTACAACATTTGGTTATAAACAACAAATGCCTTAAATGACCATCAAGTGAAATATGACCATATTGGTAATTTTGGTCATATAGTCTGATATACAGTTTTGATAATCCTGGCATTTTGGTCATTTGACAGCTAATCTGGTCATATGCCTGTTGGCATTCATATGCTCAATTGGCATACAGTCATCGTTGTCATCGGTGATAGAGAGTTCGTGCAATTGGGATTAATTTTCATTTTCGTTCTCATTTTTTTGTGTATTACTGAATCTATGATCTATATTTTTTGGAAATTATTTAATTGTCTTTTCTTTGTAATTTGTTTAAGTTTATTTTGTGGTCTTGTCCATTTCTAGTAATTGTGGTTATTTATACTTTTTGCTTGTTGTGAAATTTTGTTTGTGAAGACATTTTTTGCATTTGTATTTGGTTTGTGATATAGTTGTAAACCCAGAAATATTTAATCCCCAATATCCAACGAGAATATCAGCACGAGAATACTTTAGTAGTAACAGAAAACATCAAGTGGTAGCTCGGGCATATGAGTGGTGTGCTAGGGATTGTTCAATTCAATATCGGCATGCAACAACGAAAGACATATGCCTGAGTTCACCAAGAAAAAGGAATTAGTTCTCTGATGAATTCTTCATCTAAGTTTATAAATTCAGAAGTGGGATCGCCCAAGTATCATGGTGGTATCTCAAATTTATATAAAGTGATCTGGTAAGGTAATATTTGGATAGGGGTAAGTTTTAAAAAAAAAAAAATTTTAATATTTATACATCACGAAGCTCGTCTCGTATGTGTCGTGTAATATATCCGGCTGCCTCATTCCGTTCTTTATTAATACAGCAGAGCGAACAAGCCAAAGCTACACACATAGTTCATTCCAAAAAAATGTGTTCAGGTAAAGGCATCATTGTATTGTTGTCCTCTTTTTCTCGTTTCCACGTAAAAAAAAAAAAAAAGAACAAATAGGTAGATGTGCTTGCGCTTGTAGAAATCCTTCTCGAAGCCTCCATTTTATTATTAACGTCGAGAGTTTGCGGTCGATCTTTTAAGAATCATTGTTAAATTTATAATAAAAGTTCGCAAAAACTAAAAATGGAGAAGCGAAGTTCAAAGAAAAGTTCAGACGCAGAAGCAACTGCAAAAGAAATCGAGCAGTTAAGACGCGAAATCGCTGCTCTTAAAGAGCAAAATGAAAATTTGTGCCGAGAACTCACCATTGACAGACGTTCAGGAAGCAACACCATCGAAGAGTCAGTTACATCAAGAAATTTATCTCAACCTTCGCTCCGACTATCACCAGAAGAAATTAAAAACATCGTTCCCCCATTTAATCCATCATCGATACTTGGTTTAAGCTCATCGCAATGGGTAGAGTCAATCAACAACGCGCGACATCTTTACAATTGGGACGATCGCTCAACATTTCTGTACGCATCCCTTCGCCTTGAAGAAGGAGCACGTAAGTGGTTCACTATTAATCAAAATCAATTAAATGGCTGGGAGGAATTTAAGACAAGGTTAGTGTCTGATTTCCCCGGTTCTATTGACGAGTGCGAACTTATTTCGCAATTAATGCTTAGACGGAAAGAGCCAAACGAAAGTTTTGAGAACTATATCTACGATATTGCAAATATTGCCCAAAAAGCTAACTTCGGAAACAACACTATTATGAAGTACGCAATCTCAGGGCTGCCAGACAAAGAGCTTCGCAATTATTTAACTGCGAGTAGTAGTGCCAATATCACAGAACTTCTGTCAAAAATTAAAGCACATAAAATGGTAGAAACTCAACATGAGATCCGCGATAAATTTGAACACAGGTACTTTAATTCCTCCCGACCAGCTTTAAAACCAATGGCTCCCTACCCCACAAGACAAACTCATTCTTCGAGTGTACTCAGGGCTAACAACTTCCGTAATCAAAACTATGATTTGTCCAACACGAAGTGTTATAACTGCAACAAGTTAGGACACATTGCTTATGACTGCAAGGTTGAGCGCCGACAAGCTCCCACGAGAACTTACAATTCTCCAGATGAACCTGCTAGAAAAATCCGTCGCGTACTTCAGTCCGGGGATGACAGTGGACTTGTGAAAGTCGTTGTGGTAGATAGCAAGCCGGTTAAGTCATTTCTAGATCTAGGAAGTGACTGTACTACTCTTACTGTGGCAGAGGTAACTAAAAATGACTGGGAAATGCAGCCGTGCAAAACCAAGTTGAATGGATTCGGACAGGGCTCAGCTCAAACACTAGGGAAAATGACAAAAAGTGTTTGTGTCGGTGAAGTCACAATGCCAATAGAGATACTAGTCGTCGATAATTCAGCGCAAGATGTCCCTATGATCCTTGGCCGTAATTTCCTTGATTCTCCTAAAGTATGCTTAATCAAAAGATATGGTAGTCTTCTAATAAAGAACGCAGATGACGATATATCCAATTCAAACCTTTGACTAGAAACAGCAGAATTGCCTTTAAATAAACAAAACACCGCAAATCTTTCAATAATTAGCTTAAATGACATTCAAATAGGCAACTTTCTGCATACAGACGCTGACAAAGAATATTTAATTACCACCTTAAATAACTACAGAGACTGCGTAGCCCTCAACCTCAAGGAACTAGGAAAAACAAATAAAGCAACAATGACAATTACACTTAAGGAGAATAAAATAATTCGCTACAAGCCTTATCGAGTAGCATACCATGAAGTAGAGCACCTAAACTCTATAGTCAACGAACTCTTAGAACACGACATCATCGAAGAATCTAGTTCAGAATACGCTAGTCCGGCATTGCTGATTAAAAAGAAAAATGGTACGTACAGGATGGTTGTCGATTATAGACAAATTAACTCGATAACAGTTCGAGAGAACTTCCTTACCCTTAATTCACAGAAATGCAATTTTTTTTCGGACACAATTACTTTTCTGGGACACGAAATCAGTGCTGAAGGCATAAGACCGGGAGCTGCAAAAGCGGAAGCAGTTAAATCATTTCCGGTTCCCAGCGAAACAAAGCATGTAAAACAGTTCCTAGGGTTGTCGGGCTACTTCCGACGATTTGTTCCAAATTACGCCACTATCGCTGCACCCCTTAATGCGCTTCTGAAAAGAGAGGCCACCTTTATGTGGACACCAACTGAGCAAGCAGCATTTGATCAGCTAAAACAGAAACTATCCACATCACCGATTCTTACGATATATAATCCCTTAAGAAACCATCAGCTTCACACCGATGCCTGTTCTTCCGGTCTCGCTGGAGTTCTTATTCAACTTGAGGAAGGAAATGAGAGAAAAGCAGTTTCCTTTTTCAGCCGAGCGACAACCGAATTAGAGAAAAAGTACCACAGTTACGAGCTGGAAGCACTGGCCGTTGTCGAAAGCCTTCAACGATTCCGATATTACCTGCTAGGGAAGAAATTTACCATATACACCGACTGCAATTCACTTAAGCTTACACAAAACAAAAGAGACCTTGTTCCTCGGATAGCTAGATGGTGGCTGAAAATACAGGACTTCGATTTCACATTAGAATACAGACCAGCATCACAAATGTTACACGCTGATGCTCTCAGCCGAAACCCTACAGGCGCATCTGTGGAAGTCGAAGAAGTTGGTTTAAATGTAAATATAATCGGAATGCAAGAAAATGATTGGGTCTCAACAATGCAGTTACAGGACAGTCACCTTGCCGAAATTTGTAATACCCTTTCTAGTTCAAATGCAAAAGATCCCAAAAGAAAAGATATCGAAAACAATTATATAATTAAATCCGGACGTATCTACAGAAAAACTTTGAATGGCCATCGTTTTTTTGTACCGCAAGGAGTTCGTTGGCGAATAATCAAGTCTTCACATGATGACATTGGCCACTGTGGCCTGGATAGAACTTTGGAAGAGATACGCAAAAGATACTGGTTCCCCAGAATGCGCCACACAGTTTTAAAATATTTAAACAGCTGCATTTCATGTTTATACAATAAAAAATCTAAAGATGAGACACGTTACAAGATACATCCTATTAGCAAGCACCCGACTCCATTCCATACACTACATATAGACCATTTAGGACCATTGCCCAAGAGCACGAAAGGAAATATTTATATTTTAGGGGTCATCGATGCATTCACCAAGTTTATAATACTGCGCGCTGTAAGAAACACATCCGCTAATGCTGCTGTGCGGACATTGGAGGAAATAGCACAGTTTTTCGGAACTCCTACACAGATAATTAGCGACAGAGGTACTGCATTCACAGCCAAAATGTTTGAAACCTTCTGCAAAGATAATGGAATTCGCCATATTCTTAATGCGGTGCGAACGCCAAGAGCAAACGGGCAGATCGAGAGGTATTTCCGAACGGTGGGTACCGCAATATCCAGCATGACGAAAAGGCAGGACGGAAGGGATTGGCAAGAACACTTGTCAGCAGTGCAATGGGGTCTAAATTGCTTGAAGCATAGAGTCACTAACCATAGTCCTCAAGAACTAATGTTTGATTTCAAACCAAGAAACTGTCTAGCGAATCACCTCAATATCGTTCTGCAGGAAGATGACTCCGATGATAATGAGGAAAATATTCCCCTTTCCGAGATTCGCGACAAGGCTTTGCAACGAACGGAGCAGCTACAATCTTTACAAGCCGAAAAATTTAATGCCGTCCATCGAAGTCCACAAACATATACGGTCGGAGACTTAGTCCTTATAAAAGCAGAACATCCTTCTACTGGACAATCACGAAAGCTCCTGCCGCGATTTAAAGGGCCGTACGGGGTTAAGCAAATTCTTCCGAACGACCGATACGTAATAGCAGATACACCATCGACTAACGTAAATTCGAGACGGTACGAATCCATCCATTCCGCCGATCATATTAAACCGTGGGGAAAACTTCACGACTTTAGATTATCCGATTGGGAAGAACTACCAGAAGAAGAACAACAAGATAACGCGACGTTCGATAACGAGAACTTAACAAATTCAACAAAAAAACAAATTTTTATTCTCCATTTAACTATGTTCCCAAAGTATAATTTACGCCACGGTATAAAATTATGACAGCAACTGAATCTTTTTTTTTGTATTATGGTTTTGAACATTGCTCAGAGCCTACTAGATAAATTATTTCACATTCAAAATTACCGATTATTATAAATCACTTGTATGAATTGACATTTATTTTCTTTGTGTTTCTTTTATGGTTCGAAAATAAATTTGAAAAGCAAAAAGCGACTCAGTTACTTTAGTTAAAAAAAAAAAAACAGAGTTAATGAATTATAGGTCGGAGTTTCCTCTAACAGGAAGCAGAAGGTTCAGTAAAATACAATGAGCATTAGCAGTACCCATGTTTGCTTTCTATTCTGGATTTTTGTGGTTCACTCACAGTTGCTATATTTTGGGCACAGGTTTCGCAATTGTGAGCCTCCAAGGTTTGAAGTCGATGCTAAGGTTAGTTATTATATTATTAAGGCGCAATAAGTTTTTTTATATGTATGTATGCGCACCCATTAGTTGGGTTGAACTTTAAGAGAGTCTTGTGTAGAAACCACCAACGATTCCTTCCGTGAGGTGAAGATGAAACGATTCCTTCCGTGGTGGAGATGAATGATTCCTTCCGTGAGGTGAAGATGAAACGATTCCTTCCGTGGTGAAGATGAACGATTCCTTCCGTGGTGAAGATGAACGATTCCTTCCGTAGGATGAAGATGAAACGGTTCCTTTTGTGGTGAAAATAAAATGACTCTCTTTTAGGGTACTATCAACACAGACATAAGTTGGACACGGAATAATAATGCGAAATCACACTGAGGAGAGGACAGTGTAAGGTCGAATGGCCGAATGTAAACCCAGAAATATTTAATCCCCAATATCCAACGAGAATATCAGCACGAGAATACTTTAGTAGTAACAGAAAACATCAAGTGGTAGCTCGGGCATATGAGTGGTGTGTTAGGGATTGTTCAATTCAATATCGGCATGCAACAACGAAAGACATATGCCTGAGTTCACCAAGAAAAAGGAATTAGTTCTCTGATGAATTCTTCATCTAAGTTTATATAGTTATATGTATTTTTGTTTATATTCGTTATGTATTTTCATGGGTTTGAATAAATTTTACTTGGTGTATTTATTTTGTTTGTTATTTTACCCTTTTAAGTTTTTTTTGTGTGTTTCCTTTTCGTTTTGTGATACACACATCTACATATATGTTTTTGGGGAGCTCAATCGAAGCGGCTAGCGATGCCAGGATTATGGAGGAAGCAATAGCTGACAGGTCGACGAAGAGACCGACAAAGAGATTAAAGGCGATCATCCACAAATTTATTTCGGCTGTCGAGATCCGACCCGAAACTTTACGATGTCACAAGTCGTACACATCGGATCCCTTTTTTTGCTTTGCTTTTCTTAACAGCATTACCCTACTACAACATTTGGTTATAAACAACAAATGTCTTAAATGACCATCAAGGCAAATATGACCATATTGGTAATTTTGGTCCTATAGTCTGATATACAGTTTTAATAATCCTGGCATTTTGGTCATTTGACAGCTAATCTGGTCATATGCCTGTTGGCATTCATATGCTCAATTGGCATACAGTCATCGTTGTCATCGGTGATAGAGAGTTCGTGCAATTGGGATTAATTTTCATTTTCGTTCTCATTTTTTTGTGTATTACTGAATCTATGATCTATTATTTTTGTAAATTATTTAATTGTCTTTTCATTGTAATTTGTTGTTTATTTTGTAGTCTTGTCCTTTTCTAGTAATTGTGGTTATTTATACTTTTTTCCTGTTGTGAAATTTTGTTTGTGTCGAAATTGTTTGCTATCTATTTGTTTTGTGATATAGTTATATGTATTTTTGTTAATATTCGTTATGTAGTTTCATTGGTTCGAATAAATTTTACTTGATGTATTTATTTTGTTTGTTTTTTTACCCTTTTAAGTTTTTTCTGTGTGTTTCATTTTCGTTTTGTGGAACACCCATTTACATGTCTTTGGGGAGCTCAAATGCCTTAAAAGACAATCAAGGTAAATTTGACCATATTGGTAATTTTGGTCATATAGTCTGATATACAGTTTTAATAATCCTGGCATTTTGGTCATTTGACAACTAATCTGGTTATTTGGCTGTTGGCATTCATATGCATGATTGGCATACAGTCTAATGTTAGCTTAAGTGCGCTTAACGAAAGTGGTATTATTTCCCACTAGGTGGGGACTTATTTCCCTGCACCATATGCCATGTTCCCACCAAACTGAAATCGCGAAGTTTCGATGAACTTTTACTGAAACCTCGTAAGTCGTTCCCACCGAGTTGAAGTGATTTCAAAAGTCATAAGCTGTCAATTTTGAAAATATTACTTACTTTGTTTTTTTTATTCAAATTATTTGCCTACAGAAACACTTGTTTATTATGATTTGTTATTTTTTTCGATTGTTTTGGCGTTTACTATTTTGACGTCCACAAATAATGAACACAAAATAATCCAAAGTTCACGCTGTAGGCTTGTTCGATTTGATAACCTCTCTGAACTCAGAGGGATTTCGACTAGAAAATGTATGGCGAAATGTCGGAGATTTGGAAACATTTTACGAAACCTCGCGGTTTCGGTTAGTGGGAACATGGCAATATATAGCTGATAGTTGTCCTTCCTTTTTCATACGAGTCGCAAGCTGAAGAAGCGAACGATTTTTTGTAGTCATGCTCTCATTCACAAACACCATCTTCCTGGATCATCAAAACCAAAGTCGCTTAATAGCAGTTGTTTTTTCCCCGATAGTCAGAGAGCGCTTTAATCCTTTTGTTTCTCTCTCCAGCACTGGCGAATTGTAAAATGACACCTGGCTCATCACGTCTCCTACACAGCTTCGTGCAAAAAGAATTATTTAAGACAGGTGGCATTATCCGATTTTTCTCTCATAGTGTGTAAAATATGATGGTTAAGATTTCTTTAGGCATTTGTGAAATACCGTAAACGACTGCATCTGTGATGAACTCTTTGCGTTCTAGCATATCACAACGTTTCCATAGCTCTCATACTTCCCCCGCTAAGCTGCTGTTGACAACGTGTTCGAAGTTATTCGGCCTTACCAATAATCGAATTTAGTCTGGCAGTTAACGCAAAGACTCCAGACTTTCCAAAATCGCTTTACCAATAAACAAATTTAGTCGCCAGGTTATCCCTAACTGTAGGGTTAAATATTAATGGTCAGAAAGCCATGTTTATGTCGTACACTAACCCAAATTATTACTCTGTCACAACTCGTTCTGCAAAGGAATGTTGCCATGCATACTCAAATTTTAGTAGTAAATCAAAATATGGTATCTTAGGAGCAAGAAGTGTCAATCGCGAACTTCAAGTAACTACAATTTTTGATGTACTTAATTAAATAAAACTGTGTAATGGCGTTTTCGATTTAAGAAAAGAATTGCCCTTTCTATGATAAGAGCAAATCTAGAAGTGCTCTTTCTATGTTTTTCATGTTTCATTGAAAAAGAAAGTGCACTTCCAGGTCAATTCTCAACACGAAAGAAGTGTCCGGAATATTTTTAAAGAAGTGCCCTGAATTCACCAACACACACAAGCAAAATGTCAGATTGAAATGTTTGTTGTGCTATTAAAAACAAATTTTGTGCTTCGTGATCGGAAAATATCCAATTATAACTATAATTGCAAATGTAAATTTCAAATGAAATATATTGATTTGGCCAATGGAAACATTCATATTTAATGTACAACGCAAAAAGAGTAGCAGAAGAAAAGAAAAGAGAGAATGCAAAAACTCTACTCAAATGAAACATTTTAAAAGCACATATAAACGAATATGTCCCGACAATTTATATGAAACACTTCTGCAACCGGTTAACAACTTTTACAAAACGTTTATTAATACGGAGGTAGTTAAACTCGGTTATCTAAGCAAAGCGTTATTTGTCACGAAGCATTTTTTCACAATTTTCGTGCGAATTACTCCGCTTAACTGAAAAGCCTTGTTAACTGAAGAAAAAATAAACTGTACAACATAAATTATTAATTCATTTAATCAAAAATATAACAACTGAAGTCAATTCGTTTGTTTACATTTTTGTTTGTTTTGCTCTATTTACACATTTTCGATGTCTCGTTTTGTTTTGAGTTTTATTTTAAAAATATTGACATACCTATTGGAAATAAATGTGTTTTTTATATTTAAGCGGAATACATAAGTGAAATCGGATTTAGTTTTCGTCTGAACTCCTGTTATATGATTTTGTTTTTCAAAATATCCGAAATTCGTTTAAAAGCAAATTCCCTTTAAGTAAAAAAATAATTGTTGCAAATTGATGTTTCAGTTAATATTTACAATTCTCTATTAGAAAAGCCGAAAATGAAAATAAATGAAATGAAACGACCAAATAAATTAAAATACCGTATTAAACAATAGGAGCATAATATCCTATATCCACAAGTAGACACTTAAAACAAATTGGCAACACCAGTCCCATAAACAGAACCTTGATCTGACGCAACGAACTGATTTGATCGTTTTGATAGCATCCTTTCATATTGCAACTAAAACTATTGTTTCAACCGAGAGTGATCCTCCTCCGCGATTCGTCCATGGAGCAAGTTCTTCCCTTACGATTTCCACAATAAAGCGCACTATCGGTTTATCAAATCTATTAATAGTTTTATTTAATAAACTTTTTACCAGATAGTACCTACACACCACCAACAAACCTATAGTGGCAAAAGAACTCTCGTTCGTCATATATTTTATCCTTTGATATAAGGTCCATAAAAATATCTTCGTCTCGAATTTATTTTCAATCTTTATTAAAGTTTTTGAAAAACAAAACTTACTGCATGAAAACAAAAACAAATGATTTGCCATCTGATAACTGACAACGATTGACAGCAAATTTGTAATAAATTCAACAGAAAGTCTTCGTGCTAGTAAAGCTGGAGGTTAAATTGTTTATTGGTACCATTTCAAAAATTCTGTACATTTTTATTTAAACTGGCAGTCAACTAACAGTAGACATTAGTGTTTGATTATTAGTAAGGCCGATTGACTCTCGGCAATAGGTCGGAGATGGCGAAATTAATATTTTTGACGTAATCAGCTTGAAGAACTAACTCTGCTTCTTGTCAACCTTTGTGTCATCTGAATAGTTCGCTTGAGACGACTCTCCGTAGATTCCAGAACCAGTCGGTAAATTTATCTAAAAACCGTCTGTGTACCAGACGAGGTCGGAACGTGATGGGTTTGGGTTGTATTTTTTTCCAGTGTACAACATCGTGATAAAAAAATATTGCTTGATAATGATGTCATAACTTAGTCGAGTTTCAGAGTCGCGGAATCGCCCAACTGTCTGCCGCCTGCGGCGGCCAATCAGGCGATTGCACATTTTTCCATTTATCCACTGTTTCACTACTCTATCCGAATCAATTAGTTCGTTGTCGTGATATGAAATCCGTCCGAAAATGTTTGCGAAACGTGGAAATGGCTTTTGTAGTGCAGTTTTGTATAGGTATATTCGCGTTCATTTTTTATGTAATAAACTGCAGCTCACAAGTTTCATAATATGATAAGCCCGCCAGCGCCACACCATTACGCCACCTGTAATGGTCCATACAGGTTGTACCTATTATTTTTGTCGGAAAACACGACACCGTGCAACTGTTGGATCTTCGAATAATGTGTTTTGCAGTTGCAAGACTTGAATTAACACCGTATTATTCCCTGATTTTGGCAGCAAAACGTTAGAAGTTAGAGGCAGTTCTCATGATAAGTCTTCTGGCTGCTTTTGTTGTTTTCTTTTATATTACTAATTTAACTGGATTTACAAAATAAAGCGGAAGTTACTTTCAATTATAAAAGGGAACAAAAATACATCTTATTTCATAATATTACAAACTGAAGACATTGTCCTTGAACCTAATCTGATAAGTCAAATAAATGTAGCGATGAAAAAAACAAAATTCTGATTTACTGTTTTACGAATCGATTTATTTTTCTCTGCTATGTTATATGTAAACAAATAAAGGTTCAAACCGTGCAATAAAAGATAATGCATATGCTATAAAAACTGTAAGAGAAGACAAAAAGTTAACAGGATTTTTTTGAACCTATTCAGTTCATTAGGAGTGCATTTGTCCAAGATATCTCACCTGATCGTTTTAACATATCGTCTGTTGACGATTACGGTAATATCTTAATATAAATTATTTCACTCATTGAATAACGTCATAAATATCAGTTATTCTTATTATAGGTAGGTACTAGGTAAATAGTTTTCCTGTATCTTTTTAAAATGCAGCAAAGATAACACGACTCAGGAAAAATGAACGTTGATTACTAAATAATTTCCAATTTAATAAAAAGTTCATAAACCAATAAATTATTTACATTTCTTTTATTTTATTTCATTATGCAGTTGCTAATAATACATAAGTATCATCGCAATAATGTTCTCTTGATGCGATTGTACTTTCGAATGTCACATACCAGTAGATTCAAACGTACGTTTGCAATATGTTGCGGCCTGCAAATTTTAGAAAATTGCGCACAAACCCCTTAAAATTAACCAGAACTTCTTTTGAGATTATCGATCTCAATATTTTACCTTTTTGACAGCACCATTTATTTAATGCATTCAACGGTAGAATTAGTTCAATATTGGTATAAGGAAATGATCAGCTTACTGTAAAGTAATACATATTAATTACACCTATTGATAAAACTTATTTATATAATGTTTTATGTTTCTTATTGCTGTTTGTTTGTATGTACGAAAGTAATAAAAGAATAAATTGCATGTACAAAATATAATTATCAGTCATATTAATAAACAATTTAACACTATGAATATGTACATCCATGTATATTAATGTAAAAAAGTATAAAAAAGAGTAATGACATTATTTCAAGTTTAGTACCTAATATATTTAGTGGCCTACGCATATTCACTGCTTTTTTAATTCGGTTCAATGTTCTCATAATGTATGTATTTACATAATGTTGTTAATTAATTTATTAGGACAATAATATATATACACTAAAAAAGGCATAAGTAAATATTTGTGGACCACATATTTACAGTCTGTTAGGAGTCATAACAAATCTACGTTTAGGCGCATAGTGCCGTAACTAACTATACGGCGATGCTTACTTATCATTCATTTATTCAACAGAAACGAAATACAATGTTGCTTATAAGTGGATGTATTTTGATATCCATTTCGAGTTATGCTGCAAACAATTTTTGTGATCGATATTATATAAATATGTATATATTTCTTAATGTAATTTATTAAAGAAATCCATTCCACATATTTTCGCTTTTAGGCTGCAAATTGTACATGCAGACAAAAAACAAGATAAAAAAGATTAAATTTGTAGTTACAAAGAACAGTTTATTAGACATATCTGGAACAAATTAGTCTTACTTCGAATGTTCGTTTAGATTGAAGTAGGTATGATAATTTAAATTGGTAAATTTATACATCATCACCGGCTTCAAATGTGCTAATACCGTTCGAATCTTTCGCCGTAAGTTTACTTTCTTACCAAACAAACGGTCTATATATTTTTATGGCATGCGCCTTTATGAAAAATAAACAATGTAGTATTGCTGTAAGAAAATAACAGCATTTTGAGCCAACTTCCATCAGTTATTTAAGAAAAATGTACTCATGCAATTGATGTTAAGTTTTATCAAAAAGTTGTAAACCATGCTTTTTCTTTATATTTTCCAAACTGCATCGTCTCATCGCCAGCTGGGTCCTCTTGAATTTTATTCAGTTTATTTGGATGACGTTTGAATTCGTGGAGCAGCTAACGCCGCAAAAACTTTTAAGTTGGAGGCTGTAATTTGATTTGGTACCTTCGCAAGAGAATTTTTGGAAGGCGACATGAGCGGCTTGTTGTTCATCTCTACAGTAACAGCCTGACCGGTTACCATATTTATCCCAAAAAAATAAAAACAACTCTAGTTTATGGGTACCTACCGGTTGCAGCAACTATTTATTTCTTTTTATTCTTTGCTCTTTCATAGCTCTAACTCAACCATTTAACATTTGTACTTTATTTACATATTAGCAAATGTAAAAATTTGAGTTTGTTACTACTTTTAATTTTTAATTGCGTCGTTGCATACAAGGTTAAAATAAATTCGTGAAAAGAGTTGTATTTATATTTTCATACTATCTATCTCTGGAGTAGCCAGATTTTCACAGATGAACATCTTTTCTTCGATTCTCGGAGGTACACATTATAAACAAAAATAACAAATAACTTCAGAGTCCGGTGTTCTTAATCTACCGGCTGAAAGTATTGCCCTGTGGCTGCTTTCGGTTTAGAAGGTTCCGCAGTGTGGCCAGCTATGGCCTTGCCGATAGTTGCGGGAAGTGATCAATGCACCATCCATCTGTTATGGGTATCTCGGTATTTATGTCGTACTGCTTCAAGCTCGTGGCATTCAACCCAACTTACCAAACAGTGGAGAGCGATGTACTGCCTCCAGGCTTCTGGACCACAACGGGAATATCTGCCGGAAGCTTTTTGAGAAGAACAAAAGCTCTCTCCCCTGGGCGAGTTCTTACTTGAGGAATGTAGTTGCAGGAGTTACGTCTCAGACTCCACCCAAACCAACAACCTGGCTATTCCCCACACTCCACTTTACCTAACGGTTGCCCACGCCATTTTGCTTACATTGCAAATCCAGTACTAAAACGGAAATGCCCCCTTTCCCCTGCGCATGTGCAAATCACTAAGTAAATATAAATTGCACACGCAGTCATTTTTTTGCAATCAGCATTTTTCTCGATATTCATATTTCATTACACAGAATGAGTATGAATATTTCAAAAACAACATTCCTATCCCAATCCCAATGCCGATATTAGAGATTAAGTTTAGTTGAAAATTATAACTCGAGAGAGTAAGTCGTAGTCCGAAACGCATGGATCTAAGAATGTAAATTAAAGTAAGAACAAGTGAAATAGAGTTTTTTTTATCTAAATTGCGGCACACAAGTCGTTTTTGGCGCAGTCGGTATACCCAAGTACGCGATTATTTCGATAAAGAAAGTTTAGTTTCGCGGTTAGTTTTTACTATTTAACTTGAACGAACAAATCCCGAGTAAGGGAAGTGAATTAACAAATTCCGATTAAGGAAAATTAAAAAATTAAAAGAAAAAATCAGACGATAAATCCCGAGTGACAATTAACAAATTCGATTAAGGAAAAACAGACGAACAAATCCCGAGTGAGTGAGAATTAACAAATTCCGATTAAGGAAAAACCAGTGAACTAAAAAGAAAGAAAAAATCCACCAAAATTAATAAAAGGCGCAACGAGCTGTTCGATCAACGAGGAATGGCGCAAGGCAACAACGTCGAGCAGTGCCTCGTAGCACTCACGCAACTATTGATGCAGGCAAACCACCCCGCAAATTTAAGAACTAAACTTGAGAAAGAACTACGATATGTACCAACTTTTCAAGGTGATCCAGGGACACTACCCTCATTCGCCAACTACGTATCTAAAACCATAACAAACTACAGAGAAGAAGAAAGAACCCAGGTGTACGAAGTCATCTACGAACTACGACACTAAAATACGGGGACCGGCAAAAAACCTACTAAGCGTGAACCCACCGGAAAACTGGACGAAATGCCTAGGCAGACTAAAACAACACTTCCGACCATCCAAGGATGAAATGGCAATAACAAAGGACATCGGGGGATTAACAGTAAGTAGTATAAGTGAATTAGATAGTAACCTAAAAACCATTGTATAAGAAACAACAGAATTAGCGGCCTTTAGTAACGATAGTACGAACATTTTGGATATCTTTAATGGTATGATCGTCCAAAAAGTGAAAGAATTAGTATCAGGATCATTAGCATATGCCATTATGGACATACGTGTAATATCCGAAATAAGAAATATAGTGAATAAATTCATTGGACATGATGAAAGTAATATTAACAGGGCTAACCAGAACCCTCGTTGGCAACGAAATAGCACTCAAATACACCCAAAATAAAAATACAGATACACATAGAAATAATAACCAAAACAACAATCCAGGCAGGAATAGTCACAGAAGCGATAATTCAGGTTCTTATAGAAATAATTACAAAAAAAAACAATTAATTAACTTCCTTATAGGAATAATTACGAAAACAATAACCCCGGTTCTCATAGGAAAGTTAACACGAGCCAGCTACGTTGGCCTTCAAAAATATGATCCCGCCAGGTGTCGGCGAACTCCCCAGGGAATGCATGGGAACCAACGCTGACGAGGCACACGCGCTGCAGATAGGCGGCATGGATACATGCGCCGCGTATCGGATGTACACTCGCGCCGGATGCATGGCTAGGCGATAGAGCGTGGTCAGCAATTTGAAGAAAGCGAGCAGAGGCAGCGACGACTGGGCAAGTGGATTGGGCAGTCAGTCTTTTGGCGATCGGCGTAATTAACAGACATATAACGGGTGATTTTTTAAGAGGTTTAGAACTTTAAAAAAAAAAAAAACACAAAAAATTCGAAAAAATTAATGAAATATTTATTTGAATCGATAGTTTGAACCTTGCAATTTAATGTTTAAAGATAATTTCATGCAAATGTTGACCGCGGCTGCGTCTCAGGTAGTCCATCCGCTGAGTCCAATTTTGGCATACTCTTTCACACAAATCGGCCGGTATCTCACGAATGAATGCATGGATGTTGGGGATCCAGTGCGTCAATCGAAGCGGGCTTGTCCCTATACACATTAGCCTTGACATACCCCCACAAAAAATAATCTAATGGTGTCAAATCGCACGATCTAGGCGTCCAATTGACCGGCCCGAAACGTGAAATTAACTGTTCACCAAACTCGCCTCGCAATTGCGCCATTGTTTCGCGTGCTGTGTGGCATGTGGCACCGTCTTGTTGAAACCACATATCATGCAAGTCAAGAACTTCCATTTCGGGCAAAAAAAAGTTTGTTATCATCGCTCGGTAGCGTTCACCATTGACAGTAACGCTGCGATTCGCATCATCTTTGAAGAAGTACGGTCCAATGATGCCACCGCCCATAAACCGCACCAAACTGTGACTTTTTCTGGATGCATTGGTAGCTCTTGCAATGCTTCTGGCTGATATTCAATCCAAAATCGACAATTCTGCTTATTTACGTGCCCATTGAGCCAAAAATGAGCTTCGTCCATAAAATGGAAGCAGCGCGCGATGAACATTTCGAACCGAGCACGAATTTTGATGGTAAAATTCAATAATTTGCAAGCGTTGTTCATTTGTAAGACGATCCATGGTTAAATTGCAAACCAAACTGAAGCTGTTTGACAGTGACACAAGGTACTAAACACACGTCAGCTGTCAAAACCAGTGTTGCCAAAACCAAACCAGCTAAAAAATCACCCTTTAATTATACTTGAATAAAGAATCGGAATACGTATTAAAAAAGTAGTGTTTTATTTTAACAGGCCTGCTGTTCGGCCGTAGAAATTAATTTTTTTTAAGATCGCGGTCGCGAAATCCTTAAGTGGAATAATTATCACAATAGTAACTCAGGTAGATATAGAAATAATAACAATAATAACAATTTAGTACAGTATAGAAATACTGGACAGCCTGAACCAATGGACACTCTATCTGCCTCTTACCAAAGGCAAATAAATTCACAAGGTGTGGATTTTCGGGAAACAAGCCCTACGGAAAACTACCCTATATAATAGTAGAAACTAAAATTACCAAAATTAAGCTTAAGATACTAATAGACCCAGGTTCAGAAACAAGCATCTTAAGACCAGGGATATGCCATCCATGGCAGATTAAACTAAATAAACCAACAGAAGTGCGAACTACAAGCACTCCTATATATATGTAAACAAAAAAGTAAGAATACCTCTATTCGAAGAATTTGGGTTTAACAAAACCGCAGAATTCCTCGAACTCAAATTCCATCGATATTTTGACGGATTAATTGGGAATAATATCTTGCTACCCTCATAAGCCATTCTCGATTACAAGAGAAAACTTCTAATAATAGGTGAAAACGAAATTTCAATATTCTTCAACAAAAACGAAGAAGATTTCACAACAGAAATCTATGGAAAACAAGTCCCCGAGTTGAACATTTATCACAGAGAAATAAATAAAAGACCATTCCGCGATTATTTCATCGATTATCTCAATAATGAGGAGAAAAAAGACAATGATCTTGTCTCCTGTTATTCGTCGATATTTTGCCAAGAAGCAAGCGACCTTTCCTTTACAAATGCGATTAAGCATGAAATAAAAACCGTCAATGAAATACACAAAGCCGAAGTAACGAAAAAAATCAATGAAATGCTAGAGCAGGGCATCATTCGCCCTAGCAACTCTCCATACTCAGCACCAATTTAGATCGTCGCAAAAAAAAACAGGACGCATCCAATAAACAAATGGGGGGATCGTTGTTGATGACAGGAAGCTCAACGAATGCTCAATAGATGATAAATTTCCTATTCCAAATATCGAAGATATCTTCGACAAACTCGGAAAATCTCAATATTTCACTACGCTCGATCTGGGGAAAGGTTTTCACCAAATAGAGATCGCAGATGAAGATATTAAGAAAACAGCATTTTCATTTGTATATCTAGACGATATCATTATCTTTTCTACGAGTCTCAAAGAACACATAAGTTCGCTCGGAAAAATATTCAAGAGACTCAAGGAAGTCAACCTGAAATTACAGTTGCCTGTCTGAAGAAAAACGCAAAAATTGGTCTAAATAACCTTGATTATATTGAAAGTTTTGAAACCTTAAAAACCTTAATAACGTCAGAACCTGTTCTAAGATACCCAGATTTTAGCAAGAAATTTATATTAACAACAGACGCATCTAACTATGCGTTAGGAGCGGTAATGTCTCAAGAGGGCCATCCAACATGCTTTGCAAGCAGAACGTTGAATGCCCATGAAATTAATTACTCGACTATTGAGAAGGAGCTCTTGGCTATTCTCTGGTCAATGAACTACTTCAGACCATACCTATATCAAGAAATAACGACTAACAACAACAACAATGAAATAGTCTTGGATAACCAATCCATCTTAGCTACAATCCATAGCGCTGATGAAGACAGTAGTGATAATATTCCTATTGTTGAATCACCCGTTAACTTGTACAAGACCCAAATAATATTAAACAACACCGATAATGCTAGCAACCATAAAGTCTATGCTTTTGGAAAAAAAAGAATAGTCATAGAAGTAAAAGTTTTTAACGAAAATCTAATTTTGGATATAATAAAAAAATGTATTCCTCCAAAAGGAATAGTAGGAAATTTCTCCAGACATGACCATTTATTTGCAAAATTCCAGGACATTTATATAAAATATTTCAGCAAGAATAAATCCTTAAAAGTCGTTAAGTGTAGCAAGTTCCTGAAAGACCTAACGGGCCCATAATAAGAAGCCCATGTTAAAATACAAACACATAATTCACTAAACCACAGGGAAATCAATGAAACTTACGCAGAAATAAAAGACGTATATTACACCCCAAATTTAAAAGAAAACATTCAAAGATCTATTAACAATTGTGAAGTTTGCAACAAATCGAAATACCGAAGACAACCATATAAAATTCCACTAAAAATTACCGAAACTCCGATCAAACCCAATTAAATACTACATATCGATATATGGTATGCAAATATTAACCTGATGTACGTAACAATGATAGATACATTTACAAAACATGTTACAGTACAGGAAATAAAACACAGAACATGGATTGCATTGTTAAACACATTGCAGTGTAGATTCGCATCCCTAGGGATACCAGACAAAATAGTGACGGACGGTGCAACAGGATTTTCATCAATACTTAATGATCCCATCTCTCCCCTTTTGCGCAGGAGACTCCTGTGTTTTGGACCGAAAACCTGTGACCTGTTTTTGCCCTCGAAAAACCTGTTTTTTACCAAAGATGTTTTTAACGCACTAAACTTTAAAATTTCAAACGTGTCAACGTCGCTTCACGTCGAACAGAACATCGCAGTGATGGTAATTTGTTCTGTTTTTGTACGACTCAACATTATGCTGACAGCAATTTGAAATAATTTTGCAGATGATGCTGTCGAATATCTCGAAAAGTGGGCAGATCCAATTATGGAATTAAAAGCGTATTCTTGGGCAACGTTGCGCAGAGTTCCATCGTGGAAAGACGTCGAAGCGGTCATGCAAAGACTAGATACGCAAAAATTTTACGACGCGAATGAAAATGCGAGGAAATTGCACAACCAACTTATTTATGTGAAGAACTATTGTTCAGACAGTAAGCTCAAGCAATGGAAAGACGATAAGGTCACGACCACAAACCGCTGGGTCGAACTATTCAAACACTTAGATTCAGAAAGTTGCGAGTACAAGGAAATCGCAAAAATCGTTGAGTACATTCTTTGCATGCCCGGTTCGACTGGTTCCGTCGAAAGGGTTTTTGCTGCAATGAACAAGACGTGGACGAAGGAAAAATCGCAACTAAAAGTGGATACATTGACGGCCATTCTAACCCTCAAAGTTAATTTGAAAATGTCGTGCATGGAATTCTTCGAATTCATCATATCAAAACCGGACATGCTCCGCCAAATCTCAGCAAAAGAAAAATACAATTTGCGCTCCGCTGATGCCAACGTAGAAACAGATGACGACTTCGACATTGACCTTGAAGATGATGATGATTATTGACTAAGCATTTTTTAAATATTCTTTAATACATATTATTACGTATTTTTGTTACATTAAACATTAAATTAGTACTCACATTGAACTCCTGTTTTACACCTTTTTTTCAAAATAAAAAACCTGTGAAACGCTACGATTTTGTGAATTTCTCCAGTTTTTCAGCAAAAATGAGATGGGATCATTATCAATACTTATTAGGGAATTTTTGAAGGAAAATAATGTTGAACTTCATATAACTACCCAATACCATAAAACAGGAAATTCGGACATCGAAAGATTTCACTCAACTCTTAACGAGCCCATACAAACATTAACAAAAGATGACAGTAACAAAGACACCTTGCGAAACAAAGTCCTAAAAGCCGTCAATTCATTCTATTCATTCTGCAACAACCTTGTAGATGTAGATTTAACAGAAACTAATCACAATTATATCAAAAACACAAGTAGTAGCAAACTTAAGCCCACCCACAAGAAGGAAAATCCCGAAATCGTAGACAAAGATCATATGAGAGATAGTAAGGGAAGCAAATTCTATAAAAAACAAGCTAAACGAATTTATGAGTACGAAAACGGATAACACATTCGGCCTTACCAATAATCAAATTTAGTCTGGCAGTTAACGCAAAGACTCCAGACTTTCCAAAATCGCTTTACCAATAAACAAATTTAGTCGTCAGGTTATCCCTAACTGTAGGGTTAAATATTAATGGTCAGAAAGCCATGTTTATGTCGTACACTAACGCAAATTATTACTCTGTCACAACTCGTTCTGCAAAGGAATGTTGCCATGCATACTCAAATTTTTAGTAGTAAATCAAAATATGGTATTATATCTTAGGAGCAAGAAGTGTCAATCGGGAACTTCAAGTATCTACAATTTTTGATATAATTAAATAAAACTGTGTAATGCCGTTTTCGATTTAAGAAAAGAATTGCCCTTTCTATGAAAAGAGCAAATCTAGAAGTGCTCTTTCTATGTTTTTCATGTTTCATTGAAAAAGAAAGTGCACTTTCAGGCCAATTCTCAACACGAAAGAAGTGTTCGGAATATTTTTATAGAAGTGCCCTGAATTCACCAACACACACAAGCAAAATGTTAGATTGAAATGTTTGTTGTGCTATTAAAAACAAATTTTGTGCTTCGTGATCGGAAATTATCCAATTATGAGTGCAAATGTAAATTCAAATGAAATGTTTTGATTTGGCCAATGGAAACATTTATATTTAATGTATGTTATGTTTTGGAAAATTTAACATTGGATCTTCACTACGCAGCTCTGCTTAGTAGTAGCGTCGGAGTTGTGTTTTTTGTGTCTGTTTTTTGTGCTGATGAGGGATTTCAGGGTTGATATGTGCAACATTCGTGGGCTGCGATCGAATCTCTTTTCGGCGTATGTCCATGTTGCCAAATATAAACCAGCTGTTTTGGCACTGTGCGAGACCCAGGTAGGTGGAAAATCTGGTAATTCAGAATTTGATCTACCTGGGTGGATGCCGCCGCTGATATGGTGTCAAACGTAATCACCTTAGGTATGAAATCCTTTATTCCTAATAGAATTAAGAGTATCAAACCAAAAGAAAACGCGTGGTATGACTCGAGCTGTAAAGAGGCTATTAGATTAAGGGAGTTAAGCTTTCGGTCTTACAAGACCAACCCAACTGAGGAAAACTGAAAAAAGTTCAAACGAGCCAGAAACGACTGCAATGCCCATATAAAGCGTGTCAAATTCACATATGACCAAAAGCTGAGGCAAAAAATACTACAATGTCCCAAGGGTAGGTAGTAAAAACTTCTGGTCATTTGTTAAAAACATTAAGAATTCGGCCTCTCCATCAATCCCAACGCTCATTCACAATGACATTCCAGCTGTCAGCTCTCTAGACAAAGCTAATCTGCTTGCAGAACATTTCGCTGCTAGCTCAATGCTCCCAGACTGCACTTTGTCTCCACCTGTACTTGATAGCGTCGAATTTACCATGGGACAAATCCATTTTCGCACTCGTACAGTTGCAAGAGTACTTTACGATCTTAACATAAATAAATCCGCTGGTCCAGACTGTATCTCCCCCATCGTTTTGAAGAGGTGTTCTTCCACGCTGGCAAAACCATTGCGTAAGCTTTTTCATCTGTCCTATTCTTCTGGACTCTTTCCGAGTACGTGGAAAACAGCATTTGTCCAGCCCGTCCCTAAAAAAGGCGAATCTTCTTCTCCCACCAATTACCGACCCATAGCACTAACGTCCATTCTTTCTAAGGTTATGGAAACGCTGATAAATCGTCAGCTATGAAATATCTTGAATCACGAAAACTTCTTAATGACCGGCAGTACGGTTTTCGTGGCAACAGATCCACTGGTGATTTGATGGTTTATCTCACCGAAAAGTGGAAAAGCTCTTTTGTCGAAAATGGGTGCCTATGGGATCGATGCGTCTCTTATTCAATGGATTAGAAACTACCTTTCTGGCCGTTCAATTCAAGTTGTCTTGGATGGTTTCAAGTCTGAAATTCACCATTTAAATGCTGGTGTTCCCCAGGGCTCAGTTTTGTCTCCGACTCTCTTTCTCATTTTTAATAATGATCTCTTGTCTGTAACTTCTAATCCAATCCACTCTTTCGCTGATGACAGCACCCTCAGCTTCTCATATTCATTCCAGGACTCACGTCCCTGCTCTTCGGCCGTAGACCTGGAACGACAACGTATGTTAAGCTCATTAAATTCCGACCTTGACAGCATTATAAATTGGGGTTCAACCAACAGAGTGGAATTTAATGCTTCTAAAACACAATGCTGTCTGCTGTCTCTAAAGCGAAACCCGAACCTTCAGCCATTATCTATGAATGGCACTTGTATCACAGAAACCGAAAGACTTTCCATTCTCGGTATGTGTGTTCATAACAACCTTCGTTGGAACGACCATATACACGAAGTCGCCAAGAACGCTGCGAAATGTCTAGGTTTCCTCAAACGGTGCAAGAAATATTTTACCCCTTCTGATCTGGCTAATATATATAAGGCGTTCATTCGCCCCAAACTTGAGTACAATTCTCATATCTGGTCTGGTGCGCCAAAAACCACACTTCACTACTGGATAGGATCCAAAATCGGGCCATAGAACTAATCGGAGACCCAAATATTGCGAATTCAATAAATTCGCTGGAACATCGCAGAAATGTAGCATGTCTCTCACTGTTTTATCGTTACTTTAACAAACAGTGCTCAACTGAAATCGCCAGCTGCATTCCGCCCCTTCAACAATTCAACCGCAATACTCGTCATGCTAGGAATGCCCATCAGTTTACCATTCAGCCTATTTTCGGTCGTACTATGAAATATAGAGATTCTTTCATAAGCCGTACAAGGTACAACACGAATGTGGAATGCCTTACCTAGCCCTGTGTTTCCTCCTCAGTACAATTTACAGGCATTTAAAACCAATGTGCATCGGAATCTCCTATCTTCCTTATCCCAATTTCCTTAATGCCCGCGCTGTGTATACACTATAAGAGTAGTCATAACCTCTTAAGCGCGTGTTGATTATAAAAAAAAAAAAAAAAAAAAAAAAAAAGTTGCAAAAGAAAACCAAAGGAAAAGAGAGAATGAAAAAACTGTACATTTTAAAAGCACATACAAACGAATATATCCCGACAATTTTGATGAAACTCTTCTGCAACCGGTTAAAAACTTTTACAAAACGTTTTTTAATACGGAGGTAGTTAAACTCGGTTATCTAAGCAAAGCGTTATTTGTCACGAAGCATTTTTTCACAATCTTCGTGCGAATTACTCCGCTTAACTGAAAAGCCTGGTTAACTGAAGAAAAAATAAACTGTAAAACATAAATTATTAATTCATTTAATCAAAAATATAACAACTGAAATCAATTCCTTTGTTTGTTTTGCTCTATTTACACATTTTCGATGTCTCGTTTTGTTTTGAGTTTTATTTTATAAAATCTTGATATACCTATTAGAAATAAATGCGTTTTTTTATATTTAAGCTGAATACATAAGTGAAATCGGGTTTAGTTTTCGTCTGAGCTCCTGTTAAATGATGTTGTTTTTCAAAATATCCGAAATTCGCTTAAAAGAAAATTTCGCTTAAGTGGAAAAATAATTGTTGCAAATTGATGTTTCAGTTAATATTTTCTATTCTCTATTAGAAAAGCCGAAAATGAAAATAAATGAAATGAAACGACCAAATAAATTAAAATACCGTATTAAACAATAGGAGCATAATATCCTTGGACACTTGAACAAATTGGCAACACCAGTCCAATGAACAGAACCTAGATCTGACACAACGAACTGATTTGATCGCTTTGATAGGATCCTTTCCCTAGGTATCGTATTGCAACTAATACTAATGTTTCCACCAAAAGTGCTCCTCCGCGATTTGTCCGTGGAACAAATTCTTCCCTTGCGATTTCCACAATGAAGCACACTATCGGTTTATCAAACCTATAAATAGTTTATAAACTTTTTACCAGAGACCACACTCCACCAGTAATAAACAAACCTATAGTGGCAAAAGAACTCTCGTTCGTCATATATTTTATCCTTTGAGAGGTTGCCGATTCTTCAACAGATATAAGCTTCATAAAAATATCTTCGTCTCGACTTGAATTCATTCTCAATCTTTATTAAATTTTTTGAAAAACAAAACTTACTGCATGAAAACAAAAACAAATGATTTGCCATCTGATAACTGACAACGATTGACAGCAAATTTGTAATAAATTCAACAGAAAGTCTTCGTGCTAGTAAAGCTGGAGGTTAAATTGTTTATTGGTACCATTTCAAAAATGCTGTACATTTTAATTTAAACTGGCAGTCAACTAATAGTCGACATTAGTGTTTGATTATTAGTAAGGCCGATTTTCTCTTACAGATATTCCTGACAATTTTATTCGGCCTTACTAATAATCAAACACTAATAATCATGCAGTAAGTTTTGTTTTTCAAAAAAAAATCTGTTGAAGAATCGGCAACCTCTCAAAGCATAAAATATATGATGAACGAGAGTTCGTTTGCCACTATAGGTTTGTTGGTGGTGTGTACTATCTGGTAAAAAGTTTATTAAAACTATTAATAGATTTGATAAACCGATAGTGCGCTTTATTGTGGAAATCGTAAGGGAAGGACTTGCTCCATGGACGAATCGCGGAGGAGGAGCACTTTCGGTGGAAACAATAGTTTTAGTTGCAATATGATACCTAGCGAAAGGATCCTATCAAACGAACAAATCAGTTCGTTGCGTCAGATCTAGGTTCTGTTTATGGGACTGGTGTTGCCAATTTATTTTAAGTGTCTGCGTGTGGATATAGGATATTATGCTCCTATTGTTTAATACGGTATTTTAATTTATTTGGTAGTTTCATTTTCGGCTTTTCTAATAGAGAATAGTAAATATTAACTGAAACACCAATTTGCAACAATTATTTTTTCACTTAAGCGGAATTTTCTTTTAAGCGAATTTCGGATATTTTGAAAAACAATATCATTTAAGAGGAGCTCAGACGAAAACTAAACCCGATTTCACTTATGTATTCAGCTTAAATATAAAAAAACACACTTATTTCCAATAGGTATGTCAAGATTTTTAAAACAAAACGAGACATCGAAAATGTGTAAATAGAGCAAAACAAACAAAAATGTAAACAAACGAATTGACTTCAGTTGTTATATTTTTGATTAAATGAATTAATAATTTATGTTGTACAGTTTATTTTTTCTTCAGTTAACTAGGCTTTTCAGTTAAGCGAAGTAATTCGCACGAAGATTTTGAAAAAAATGCTTCGTGACATATAACGCTTTGCTTAGATAACCGAGTTTAACTAAAATAAAATAAATATTTTGGCGCGACAGGTCTATGGGACCCAAGGCCTAGCTTCTCGCAACCATTCGCTTTGTGTGGGTTTTCAATTTTTGGGACGAATGGAAGGGATCTACAATTTTACGCCGAGTCCAAACGGCTAATTGAGAAGCTCATTCATGACAGTTTTACTCTCGGATGTTTGTCAGACGTTCGCGAGAGTTGGCGCAGCGGAAAAAAACCTTAAGATGTAATTTGGCCCTCTCGGGATTCGAACCTGAGCCCCTCGCTTAGTAGCCCAACACACTACCACTAAGCCACTGCGCCGAGTTTAACTACCTCCGTATTAATAAACGTTTTGTAAAAGTTGTTAACCGGTTGCAGAAGAGTTTCATCAAAATTGTCGGGATATATTCGTTTGTATGTGCTTCTAAAATGTTTCATTTGGGTACAGTTTTTGCATTCTCTCTTTTCCTTTGGTTTTCTTTTGCTACTTTTTTGCGTTGTACATTAAATATGAATGTTTCCATTGGCCAAATCAAAATATCTCATTTGAAATTTACATTTGCACTCATAATTGGATATTTTCCGATAGCAGGTTCAATGGTCTATGAAAACGAACAGGAAATAAAACAGAGTCTAGCATCTAACGAAAAGAACATAATAGACGGACTGAACGACCAAATAAGAATAAACAATGACTTTACCGAAGCAACGCACAATATTAATAGACAGATTAGAATACAACAACTCGAAATTAAAAGACAGTTCAACAATTTAGGTAATGCAGTAAATGAAGAATGACAAGAATGCAACACGCATTCCAAGTAAATTACGACATACAGCTACTAAGAGACCAAGTAAGGAAAGTTAAGGAAAATTTAATGCTAAGCCAACTAGGAGTTCTAAGTACTGATTTACCAGCACCAAAAGAAATAAAAAAATCAATATTTAATTAATAAAATTCCAAATATAAAAATCACTGCTATTATTCACGAAGACCATATAATATTCATTTTACTTATTTCAATTTATTCAAATGAAAAGTTCTTCAAACTAATTATTGAACTATTCCCAACAAGAATTATTAAGAAATTGTAATTTTTTTATTAAATTTAGTAGCTATAAGATAGAGTTAAGGGCAGAACCATTTTTTTGTGTAGATTTAAGTTTCACATTTTTTTTTCTTTTCCTCCTTTTGCTTTTGTTGATTTGCTTTAGTTTCTTATTAATCACAATAGGGTAATAATAAATTGGCACTATTCCTATCTGTAGTGGTCAGAGTATTTTCTTTCTGTTGGTAGTCAGATAGACCAACATGTGCGGTTAAAATTTCGGAGCAATCGGTGTGTGGAGTAATGGGAAGGAACAATGACGTAACGTGACTCTCACTAACTGTGACGAAATGACGTGACGACTAACTTTCCCCTTCTTAGGTTTAGGTTGTGACTGGCGGAGACTTTAAGGGGCTATCGCTCACAACATCGGCCTGAGTGATAGCAATTGGATTATATCGCTGAACATAAGAGTGGGCTGGCCATTCCGTGCCATCAACATCGGCACGGGTTCATGATGAACCTTTACCCTCGAGGGACAATGGGACGGAAAGTAGCGTTTAGGGTTAGTTTAGCCTAGTTTTAAGTTACCGTAGTAGTAGTATAGGGCTTAGCTTAAGAGTAAGTTTAGAATAGGTTTAATTTAGCATAGATAAGATTAGTTTCGCGTATCATTCCCGTCCTCCCTCAGGGGTATTGGCATAAGTCCTTGAGGCATTTTTATTTCTCTCTCTCATTCCTATCCTTTGAAGTCCTTCCGAGGTCTAAGTAGGGTAGCTTTCTTTCTTCTTTCTTTTTTTTCTTTTTTTACTTTTTTGGCATGATATTTAAATGTTTGTTGGGAAGGTGGTATGTGGCGAGATGGCAAGAACACCCCCCGTCCGACGAGCTTTAGCCGAACAACCACTAGCATGCCATGCCTTTCTTGCATATACCGAAGCTGCCCCTGTAGCTCGACCCTGGCTCACAACAATGGCATTGTTTAAAGAAAATAAAAACATAGAAATTAAGCAAATAGCAAACAACATTGTAGTACAGAAATAGTTCACAATTGCCACAACTATAGTTTATGTAAATACGAAAATTTGTTATACTACGACAATTTCATAATACCAAATTTTAAAAAATATATCAGTAAACAAAATTGTAACAAATTATTCCACAGAGGAACTACAAATAAAAAATATAGAAAACCGAAACCTCATCGAAGATATTAAAAACAAAAATATAGCGCATATATTCATAAATATTGGAACAACTTTCCTAATAATCTCTATTTTAATTGCATTTATTTTTATTCCAAAATTGAAGGATAAAACCAAAATCGATATTAAAACTAATGATTCTCCGGAGCAGAATCCTATGGGGGGAGGAGTTACGTCTAAGACTCCACCCAAACCAACAACCCGGCTATTCCCCACACTCCACTTTACCTAACGGTTGCCCACGCCATTTTGCTAACATTGCAAATCCAGTCCTAGAACGGATATGCCCCCTTTCCCCTGCGCATTTGCAAATCACTGAGTAAAAATAAATTGCACGCGCAGTAATTTTTTCGCAATCAGCATTTTTCCCGATATTCATATTCATATGAATATTTCAAAAACAACACTCCTATCCCAATCCCAATGCCGATATTAGAGATTAGGTTTAGTTGAAAATTACAACTCGAGGGAGTAGGTCATAATCCGAAACGCATAGATCTAAGAAAGTAAATTAAAGTAAGAACAAGTGAAATAAAGTTTTTTTTTTATCTAACTTGCGGCACACAACTCGTTATTCAGGTACGCTAAAAGGCCGCATCTCATAAATGTTGTTCTACTCTCTAGTTAAAGTGATCGTTTTACCGTGACAGCGGACTAAGAAAATTCGGCTCAAGTCCCACCTGGAAAGGACGAATACCCGTTCTGGGATGCTCTTCATTCTGCAACTCCATTTTAAGTACAACTATGACCTCCGCAAGGTCAATATTAAGCTGATGTTCTTATCTTGTTACATAGAACAAAATTCTTGGGCAATAAACGGCCTTAAGTCATTTAAGTTGCCTGGACCTGATGGTTTAATACCTGCCAAACTTTAATCTGATCATTTCGTGGTCCTCAACGAGAGGGCGAAACAATTTAAAATACCTCAACAAATCACTTTCTAAAAACAAAGCGATCAAGAAAAAAGTAACTAGATTCGTTTTAATTCGGTTTCATTGAAATAAACGATTGATCGTAAGCTAGTGGTTTGGTTGACCGAAGTAATAAAGAGGTGAACAAATGCTTTTTGGTTATTACTTACTCAGGACTATCGGCAATTCCAGGAAAAAAATTCCCCCCGAAAATGTTTTGCTCCCTGAAAAATATCCCTCCTATCGGGAATCTCCATCGAAATTTATTTTCCCCGGAACTTTTCGAAGACATGTTCGAATTAATTGATAATATGATATAATATGATAGAATAATTTGCAAATATTTGTTCTAAACCAATTAATTTCGTTAATTTGAGCAATTGCAAAGACGCGAATTGGATCTGTCAGTATTTAAGTAAAACATTAAACAGTCGTATTAATAAAAGCTGCGGAACTTCGTGTTATCCGTAACTATGACTTAACACATTGGTTAAACTCAAATTCCGATTAATAAACATTTTTAGTAACTTCTACATAACTAACTTACGGTAGTAGGTGTTAGCGATTTGTTAGCCTTGCAAAACATGGTTGCCGCGCAAAAATCAAATGGTGACAAATAATATTGAATAAATTTTCAAAATTGTGGAGCAAAATGGCCCACCGTTTTTCAGTATTTTTTGATAATTTGAATGCTATAGAATGATTCGGTTATCACCACTGCACCATTACGATAAAAGCGTAAAAAAAAACAAAAAAAAATCACATGGGTTATATTTTTTATTAATAAGAAAATTTAACTAGTGAACTACCAGTTACGTAAAAGAGAATGGTTTGAGTTCTATTATTAATACGGCTGTAAAACATTAACAAAACATTAAACACAAAACTAACAACGCAGTGCTTAGAATTTATGCTGAGGAACAAATTTAACAATAAATAAAGTGCACGACTAGGTCCAACGAAACTTTCTCGTTCATATCAGTTTGGTTGGTTTGTTTTTATTTAGTTATGTATTTTGTTAGGTAAACAATTCAGAAGCTAAATAAACCATACAGAAAACATAAGAATATACCTACTTAAATAAATTGCACTTTTGGTTTAAAGATATTCAATTCAGATGGCATATCAAATGCAGTGAGGCTTAAGCTCTCTGTGAAAAGCATTTTAAAAAGTTCTGGTTAAGATGTCTAAGCGATAAATGCACTGTGTATACCATACAAGATTTTTGAGTACAAGGATAAGCGAAGTAGGAGTCTCCCTCTTTCGAAATTCATTGCCGATACCTATTTTTGAAAAATAGGAAATATTTCGGGGGAATTTTGTTCACGATAGCCCTGATTATTTATTTGGTTAAGCAAAATCGGTGGTAACCTAAAAACAGACATTTTTATTGTCTTTTGAAAGTTTTGTAAATTTTCATTGCACCTATGATAAATTGATCGTTAATATTCTCTTATTGCTAGATTCTTGGCCCTTAGATTTAAGATTTGAGAACTAACATGCACCGCTTAAATATTTTTTGTGACACATATTGGCAAAATGTATTAGCTTACCATGTTTGCTGGACATTCTATCCAATGATGTGAGTACTCACACTTGCAAAATGTTTGTGATGATGATGGCTCAGTGACGTTGTTTCACCTGTTCTTCTTTGACATCCACTGCACCTCGTGGTAATATGTTGGTTCCCTGCTCCTGTGGATTTGTTAAACTGCTAGGGCTTGCTTGTGACTGGTTTAACTAAATCCTCTATTTACGTGAGAGTTAAATTCTCGCAGCTTCTCTTGTAACACTTCATCGACTACGCAACCCCCCTGCTAGATGTCACTGTTGAATTTGGAGTAGGTGCGAGGTATGTGCAAAGTTTCTTTAAATCAAACGAATGGTTGCTAGGCTGAGAAAGTTTCTCAATTCAGGCGTTTGGACTCGGCTTAAAATTGTTTGGTCCATTGCATTAGTCTCACAAATAAAAACAAATCACGCAAACAAATGGTTGCTAGGAGAGGCCTTAGTCCTTGCAACTAGAAACTATTCGGCCATGGAAGAACTGCAGGTTCTTGAGTACATAAATCTGTAATCTAAGATTTTTGAGTAAAAGCAGAAGGTAGCAGGTTTTTCGATTTCTGATATGCTAGGGCATGTTTTTTGAATATGACTGAAATAGATTAGTAAACATGGTTTTAGGTGCCTGTGGTTGGGAGAAGGAATCGTGATATCGTTATAAATGAAGATTTCAAAATTTGTTTTTGGACTTGCATAAACTGAATATGGCGATGAACGTCTGTGGGAGTACAATACGAGTTTCTAATTGTGTAAGCTCTAATTGGTTGCAATTATTTTAAGGCGCTGGTTTAATTTGGTTGAAAAGAGAAGTGGGTTAATGTTATGGTAAAGTTTTTCGTAGTTGTAGTTGCATTTTTAAAGGCATTGAGGTAATGCCTTAAATAACTTAAAAAACCAATAACATAATACTAACATCAGTCGAAGAGCAGAACACGTTAAGTATTCATATAACACAAGTATTCAAAATAAGACCCCGTTACTTCATTTTTCTCAAAAAATGCAAACAAAGAAGTATTTAAATTATTTCTCAGAGAAATAACTAATTGGTTGCAATTATTTTAAGGCGCATGTTTAATTTGGTTGAAAAGAGAAGTGGGTTAATGTTACGGTAAAGTTTTTCGTAGTTGAAGTTGCATTTTTAAAGGCATTGAGGTAATACTTAACGTGTTCTGCTCTTCGACTGATGTTAGTATTATGTTATTGGTTTTTTAAGTTTTATTCGAATGCAAAATTCATTTTAATATCATCAATTCTACTGCAAATATCCATTTGAATCGGAATCGTTTTTCAAAAACCAAGTTAAGAATGACCATATTACCTTAACAAACGTGTCAAAAATGCTGCGGTTGTCATAAAGTGCGGTGCTTGCCTTAACCTGATCAATACTGCGTGTTTCCCTTTAAAAAGAAAATACAATATTTCAAGCTTCTAGCTACCAACCCGAAGATGATCACCTACTAGTCTCTCAAATGGCACTGGTTACTATTGTTTAGAATCGCGGATCATTAACGTTAACAAGCGTATCAAGAAATCTATGATTGCACTACGCAGCCCATAATTACGCATTTTAAGATTGACCCTATTATATGAAATAATGGTTTGGGTGAGTACATCCGTAGATCATACGTCATTGTTTGGACGTTATATGCCTACAACTAAACAACTAAAATTATAATTAAACTAATTTGGCAGATATAGATTCGAAGTTTTGTAAGTTTTGAATTTGAATCTAATCATCAACAAAGATTGGCTAAGTGGTAACATTTTTCAACAAACTGGGGAAGTATAATTTCGTGGGTTGCAGTTGAATTCAGAATGCAAATCAGTTGACACCGTTATAGATAAAAATTGCGCCTCATTGAACGCAAGTGACTAGCGGCACATACAAATTTACATGTACCACTATGAAATGTAACTCAAAATATTAGATTTAAATCAATTTGTATATAAAGTTTGATGTGTGGTAGGTGCAGTGGCTTAGTGTTAAGTCTGTTGGACTACTAAGCGAGGGGTCCCCGGTTCTATTCCCGAAAGAACCAAATTACATCTTAAGATTTTTTTCCACTGCGCCAACTCTCTCAAACGTCTGACAAACATCCGAGAGTAAAACTATCTCGGCTTAAAATTGTATTCATTCCAAAAATGAAACTCACACAAAACGAATGGTTGTGAGAAGCTAGGCCTAGAGTCCAACAGACCTGCTGCACCAACTATTTATTTTTTTATTTGAAGTGTGGCTAGTCATAATAGAGTTTCTCAACTTATTACAGACCCTACACGAATTTTGCTTTCAAATGCTATCAGGCAACAGCTGGTTTTATTCCAAATTTGGGCCAATAATATGAAAGAAAACGATTGTTTTTGTAAATTAATATTTTGTCATATGTAAAACTGCCAGAGAAAATTTTCTTATGCTAAGTAATTGTTTTATAAAGTAAATTCAGATCACAATTTGTAAAAGTCCGAAATTTCACCATTGCTAGGATTAAGACTAAGGCTTGTACTCAAAACGGGCTTTAGATGCATGCGCAGAATATTTATTAATATTATTTATGGATTTAACCACTCTCCTCCTCGTAATCGCTAAATTTATCTATAGAAGAATATTTTTAAAAGATTATGTACAAAATTATGTATACAAGTACATTGTTCAGGAAGTTCTTACTCTTAATTTATATAAGTTTTGTTATGTTGATCTAACAGCTAATGTCATTAGCACATTCAATTTAAGTCTTTTCTTGATAAGCTCTTATTCAAAGATAGTCTGATGATACCGTTGGGGAAAAAAAAACAAATTAAAAGGGTGACTTATTCATATTTTACAATAATGGTTTTAATTTCTGGCCATAACTCGAAATGGAACCTCAATTATTCCTTCTTCACTAAATTTGTTTTGCTTCTGCTGATGATGGAAATAACTTACTTGCGGTGTATGCGTTTCTACTAAATTAACTTAATTTATACATAAAGTATATTGACAAAAAGCTGCACGACTTATTATTGTTATCTATTCGAAATTAAGTAGAAATTATGTTGCACCATAAATATTACTATATAATGTATTTTTTGTCAAACATCGGTTTGATGGACGCTACTTGACCAGTTTACTGATTTTTTAGTGGGACATCTGTTGGATGCCTTATTATTCCTCACACTGCTTATTTGTGGGGCCGGGTCTTCGAAATCAGAATCTTCAATCTCGCATATATGCGTAGAGAGGTCACTAGTTGACTCACAATCACGGGGGTGATAACTTCCCAGCAGGGACGTATTTTCAGTGGAACCTGTAATAAATATATTAGTTATTATTATATTGCTCACATTTTTTAGTTTAACATTTAAGATTGTTGCATATAGTGGTAGATGGGATTATGACGTTAATAAGAACATCTTAAACATAAAAAAGAGCAGTTCATTGAAATTCAATTTCTTAAATCGTAAAAGTTTATATTTGTCAATATCCAAAAATTAAAAAAAGAAGATCACAGTCATTTAATTGATTCGAGTGCATAGTATGTACCTACCATAATACGAATATAATATGGTTATTGGTTGTAGGAAATATTTTATTATTTTGAAAATTTGAATAATTTGAAAAAATCTGACATTTGATGCTAAAAATCCCAAGTTTGCTCTACAACTTCTACTATTTCGGGGAGTTGAGTAATCCGAAGTTGAACAACTTTTAGTTTTCTCAACTTCGGAATATCCAAAGTTGAGCTTGTCAACAAGCAATTTCTCAAGTTGAGAATAAAAATCCCCGAGTTGTGTTCAACTTCGAGTGAAAGAAATGGGCCTTTGAAAAACAATGATTTTTTTTATTCCTGGAGGAGCGGCGGGGTTTAAGCTACTTTTCATAATATGAAAATACGGAAAATAGGAACTTTTCAAAATCTATTATTTATTTATTTAGTATTTATTAGATTCCGTTACGATGATTCTACGATGTTGTTTAGTAAAACATCGCGTACAAATTTACGCAGCCTCTACGTGCCTTTTCTGAAAATGTTATTTATAAACATTTTTCCGCAATAATTTTACTAAACGGGGTTTTTGTCTGAATAGGTAAGAATATTGATAAACTATTAAAAAAAAACCGAAATCTATGACTTTTTGTTTGTTCTAATATCGAATATCGAAGGCCTAGCCAAATGCAAAATCCCGAAAAAACATAAAGAAAATGACGTTTCAAAAACTTAAAAAAATATGAAAATTTTACGCAACCTCTACACGCAAATATTTCTTCGTTTTCTTTTATTCCGGTAGCTGCTATTAACAGCAATACTTTAACTCCTCCTAGAGCATAGGGCGACAACCAGGTCCTTCCTCTCTATTTGCAGCTTGATACCTCTGCTGTGTCCACGTTCGCAAATCCTGGAACTGAGCTTCCGTCATAGCAGTTGACTTCCATGTTGTTCTGCGCCTACCAACTCGCCTTACACCTTGAGGATTCCATTGGAAGCTATGTTGTCGTCTGGTTTCCTCAGTGTATGGCCAATCCATTGCCATTTTCTCTGTTTTGTTGTTTGTCCAGTCCTAAGCTACAATTCATTGTTGGAAATCGTTTGCGGCCACCGTATCTTTAGGATGTAACGCAGACAACGATTAACAAAAGCCTGTAACCTGCTCGAGATGTTGGCGGAGCATTTCCACGTTTCACATGCGTATAGCAAAACCGACTTTACACTGGACTCAAACAGTTTTAACTTAGTGCGAAGCACTACGAGCTTTATTTCGTCTTTTTCTGACGTCCTGGTCCGTTCCACCATCGAGTGACACATAACTACCCAAATAGTTGAAATGCGTTACCACCTATATTTCCGTCTCCTGTCTCAGGATAACCTGTTGTTGTTGGTTTCGGCTAGTATGCATAATCTTTGTCTTTCTGGTGTTTATCCTTAGAGCAGCCACCTCCCCATTCCCTTGCAGTGAATGACATATTTGGTTAAGGGACCCAATGTTGTTTGCCAGGAAACAGATATCATCGGCGTAGTCCAAATGGCTTAGCCTATCAAACGGGTTCCATTCGATACCAAGTCTCTCGTTTGCATCATCAAGTTAGAACAAGATCGGTGACAGTACATCTCCTTGTCTCACTCCTTGACGCACTTCGAATGGCTCGGAAAGCTGTCCACTGTGCAAAACGAAGCACCTTGCGTTGTTGTATGACTCTTTGATGATAGCAACAATTTTTTCAGGCATTGCAAATAAGTTTTAAATTTAACAAAATTACCTCACATAAGTATCGATATTTAGCGTTTCGAATGTTTTTTCCCCGGAAAGTGGAACATCCCTTTATCTGATTTTGATCAAACTTCACGGTAACACTCCCGAGTCAATGGCGAAAAATGCCTGCAAATTTAAACTCGATTGGTATGGTGGTTTCGTAGAAACAAACATACATATATTTTTATATAAAGACACCTGAATGTTACGGCAACTTATTGCGCGTAATTGCAGTATTTTCCCGGTGTGATGATATTAAATAAAATTACTTAACCGGCTGGTAAATCTTTTACTTCGATGGCAAGTATTTAATTTTTCAAAAATAAACATCTTTGCCTAAACCTCTTTCACTTACCTTTATAATATGTAATTATTCGGCGGCGCCATTTCTTACTTAACTTAACTCATTTTTTGTCCTGTATAGATTAGCGAGAATGCATCAAGCTCCCACGCTCTCCGGGGAGCTATGAGAGCGGGTGCAAGCATGCCAGCAAAGACTCATAAACAGGCTAGCAACACGTTACAGTAGGTGTACATTAAAATATTCATGTGCGGTTAGCAACTGCATGGTGTAATAATTTATTTTTCCATGTTATCGCACTATCCACTCAGAAACGTCTCTGATCAGCTTTTCGGTATCACCTTTTGTCTCAAATTTCCACCTTAGTTGCCACTTGCCATAGATATTTGGTGGCCTATTTTGATTTAGTGTGTTGGACTTCCACTCCTACTTGCGCTCTCTTCTCACATAGGTACAAGCGTTCTCTCTGCTGCTAAGAGGTCAGTGGGTGTCACTCCTGCAACGAAAAGAGCGGCTGGTTCTGCTATAGCGCGGATGGCTCCACATCTCCGTAGTGCTGCCATCTGTTTCCTGTATTTTTTCTGTCTGAGTGCAATTGCACAAATTTTATATCCATACAAAGTATCACGTGCGTAATTGTCATGAGCAGCCTTCGTTTGCATTCTCTTGGTCCTCCAACGTTTGCCATGAGTCTGCTAAGGAAAGTCACTCTAGTAGCTCGCTCGGAAGCGGACTTAATATAATTCCAGAAAAAAAGTTTGGAATCGATAATTATCCCAAGATACTTTACTGCGCTTTTGATGCAAACCTAAGACCATGGGTTTCCATCCAAAAATAGACACGTCTCATAACTTGCTTTAACTTCCTTCAGGCTTCCTCAGAGTCCTCCCTCGCAGTTATCACAGAGGTCGGGTACAAGGATTGATCCCTGCGCTGCTCCTGTTGTGATTTGCTTAACACACAATTTGTCACAATTTAGTTTTCGCTTTCTGAGGTAGTCTTGGATTAAATTGATAAGGAACTGCGGTTCCTATAGACCTCCTCGAGCAATTTCAGCATAATCTAGTCTATCTATCTGGCTGTATTAAGGGTGTTTTTCACGTCTTGGGTAGCTAAAACGACAATATTTTTCGAGCTATATCTTCCCTGAAGAGCGGTTTTCGCTGTTTTGACAACCTTTTCAACTTCTCCGACTGTTGAGTATTTTTTCTGAATCCGTGTTGCCTTTCGGATAGGTCTCCTGCACTATGGATTAAAATGATGAGCCGGCTTTTCTAGTAGTTTACCTGCCGTGTACAACATGCAAAGTGATCTATAGCCTGCAAGGAAATTTGGGTCTTCTTTTTATTTGCTGATTAACGCTAGGCGTTTTATTTTTCCAAAATCCCTTCTTCCAAGCAACCGTTGTACACGTTCAGAAGAATTTGGGGGCAGGTTTAAGCGATGGCTTCAGAACTTCCGCTGGAATACCATCAGGTCCTGGACCCTTCTTATTTTGTAAACTTAATCAATCAATTAATTAATAAACGTGTCAAAAATAACAATGATTAAAAAAAATATACGCAAAATAGGTACAATATACTTTTTAAATTACATTAAAACAGCAATGTGCGCATGCAAATAGTATTTCGGCTTGAATTGTCTTTCACGTACATTATATATTGAAAATGCACGCACAGAAAACGCTGCTATTATGAACGACCTTTCTTTGCTGTTGTATTGTACACATATATTGTTTATACAAAGGGCGGTGTCGAATGGAACAAATGGAATACTCTGAGTGGAATAATCTTTTGTGTTTTGACGTTCTGCAAGTTGCATTTTTACCATTAGGCGTGTTTTTTCAGCTTCTATTTCAGGAAATCAAAATAAAGTAGGATTTTCAGTAAGCAATTACAACAACTATCTACGACCTACTTGACATTTCCAAGATATTATATTTTCGTTGCATGATTCCGGTTGCCCTAGTCATCACTATTAATTTATCGCAATATCACTACAACGCACTTACGATCACTCGTTACGTTAATTAAATGAATGCATTACTAACTTACTTACTTATCGGGCTCCCGACCCGTGAATAGTCTCTGCCTGAGACACTGCAGCCTTCCATCCTCTAAAATCCCGGGCTCTGGCATCCGCGATGGCTTGGTCTTTGCAACGGAGGTTCAGTCTTCTCGAACCTGTGGGCTGGGATTTGAAGAACCTCTAAGCCGGAGCATTATTGTCTATTCGCTCGATGTGGCCGAGCCAATGTAGTCGACGTGTTTTGGCTTTTTGGACTACATCCACATCTCATAGAATTCGCGGTTCTATCTTCTCCTCCATTCGCCATCGCCGCACACAGGACTAAAAATCCAGGAAGGAGCCCAGTATCGGCTCTCCTTTCTTGCCTATGGTCCAGCACTCGGCGCCATAAAGCAGAACTGGCAAGATAAGGGTCTTGTAGAGCACACATTTCGTCCTTCGAGTTAGGAGTTTTGAACCCAGTTGTTTTGCCAAACCGAAGTAGCAACGGTTTCCTAGGGTAATTCTTCGCCGGATCTCCACTATGGTGTCATTCGTGGAGTAGGTAAACTCCCTAACTACCTCGAAATTTTTGCCATTAACAGTGACGTTTTGTCCTAGGCGGTGGACAGTTGCTTGTTTGTTTGTTGATAGCATATACTTAGTCTTGCCCTCATTTACTTCAAGGCCAACAGATTTCGCCTGTTCTTCAATTGCCATGAACGCTTCTATCACGGCACGCTGGGAGCGACCGATGATATCAATATCGTCCGCATAGCCCAGCAGCTGGACGGACCTGTTGAAGATAATGCCTTCCGTGTTGACAGCTGCCCTGCGCACTATCTGCTCCAGTACGAGATTGAAGAATCGCATGACAGCGCATCTCCTTGCCTTCCAAACTGAACGCTGCAGCGCGTGTTTTCCAGCGTCACGCGACACAGCTGAATCAGTTTTGCCGGGATTCCGAATTCGGCCATCGCCATGTAGAGCTTCTGACGATGTATGCTATCATACGCGGCTTTAAAGTCGATGAATAGGTGATGAGTTTCGACTCGAAATTCGTTGGTCTTTTCCAGGATTTGTCTCAGTGTGAAGATTTGGTCTAAAGTCGATCTGCAGGGCCGGAAGCCACACTGGTACGTTCCGATTAGTGTGTTGCAGAACGGTTTTAGACGTTCACATAGTACGTTGGATAGGATATCGGAATGCATTAAAACTGTTTAAGTTTAATTTTGAAAAACAATAGTTCTAATTTCAACCGTGTGACCAGTATACTTGTCTGGCACGAATTTTTGTCAATTTATGCATATCATGCATTTTTCGCTGATAGACTCCAAGCGTGCGACCAGACACTACATTGGCAGTTAACGCTTCTCGTGTTCAGTAAAAAGCACTATACTCTGTCCAACAAAAATTGTCAGTACAGGAAAGATAGGATGTTTGTCTCTCAGTCTGGTTGCAATGACTTACATAAATCTCTCCCTCTTTAAAGCTCTCACAGGGTTGCCGTAGTTTGTATGAAAATTCACCATAACTCAGAGAGAAAAACTGTTAGGGTTACCACCTTACAATTTAAAATAAAAATATTGCTGAACGAAATAAATTCAGTTTATCTTTTTCCTTTTGCCGTGAGGGTTTTTCTAGGGTATTCCCAGTAGGCCTAATCACTTTAGTTTGTTTTGGTAAAACCCAACGATCGACAATACGTAGTATAGGTTTACCTGCTTGGTCATTTTGATATTTCAGTGTGAAAAACTATTTGATGACAAATATGCAAAAATATAACAAAAATGCTAAAATATGCCAAAAATGTGTGCTCTACCAATGTGCTCATTTAGGCGCAGGGACATAACTCCAGGGGACATAAATCCATAGTGGACTTATGTCCCATTTGGGTGAGACATAAGTTCAAAATTTTAGTATGGACTTATATCCCACTTTGGTGGGACATAGGTCCATAATTTATTTTTTTAAAGATGGGACATAATTCCAAATACAAGAAGTTATCTGAAAACAAAGTCCAAAACGCGCAATTTTGAGTAATTGTCTTTATAAAGTATCTAATAAATAAAACCTACATTTTTAACACATTAGCGTCATCTATAACAATTAAACGTTTATTTTAAGAAACAAAAAACAGCGTAACAAAAATAAAAGCGGAAATAGGTACTAAAGTACCTATGTAATTCAAATTTGTACTTTTATTTTCTTTAATTCTCAGAGAGAAAACGAAATAAGACCCAAATTTCGAAAATTAAACAGCACCCGAATTTGTTGTTGTTTTCTTTATTTTATATATCATTTCTTATTCAATATATTGTCTTCTTAGAAATATATTTTTAATTAAATAAAGACTTGCATTTTATTTAATAATTGCAACATTTCTTTGTAACATTTTCATTCATTTAAAAAGAAAAATAACGCAAATAACTAAAAGCAAATTTGTTAATAGTTTAAAATTTGGATTTTTAATAAAATAAACTATCTACAACATTAAGAAATAATGAAAATTTTCGCCTGCGGCGCTAAGCTTGAAACAATATATTTAATAAAAAAATGTCATAACCTCGTAGAAATATGCCCTCACGACTAGGGCTGAAAATATATAGGAACTTAGAGTTGTATATTAAAATATTTAATACGATATCGCAAAAAAAACAATATCACTACAACGCACTTATGATCACATGTTGCGTGAATGAAATGAATGCGTTAAAACACTTCACGAATAAACCTTTTTCTAAAAGACAACATTGAAAAAAATATTTTAACTGAATATTATTTGATCCTTCAGAAATACAAACAAATTAAAACCGAATGGTAACACCCCACATAAAAATTCGTTTTTAAAAGCACGAAAACCGAAAGTTCTTTGACAAAATCCATATAAAAACCCTTGATAATATCCTTTCATTGTACACATGGTAACACTCTTCTGATGTGCTTCAGTCACACACACTGCGAGCGAACACAAGCGATCATTCATTCATTCTGCCTGCAGTTGTGTGGCAGAGTGGTTGCAGTGAGCTCCTTGCCAAATTTTAGAAAAATTACAACAACAATTCTTTGGTATGACAGTGGTTTGGTTTTTATTTCAGTGGCAATTCTTGTGTTTGACTGCCGTGAGGTCATCTACAGGCACCATTGGCAGAAAAAAAGCTCCTCCATAAGGCCTGTACTGACAATTTTTGTTGGACAGAGTGTAGTCATATAACTTTTAAGATTATCCTCGTCGATCCCTACAACTGAGCAACTGAGTAGCACAGAACAGTATTTTGAGGAAAGAATCTAATCCATTTAGTACATAATATAACAAAATAGTAAATTATCGAGGCTAAAATATTTTTAAAAAAATAACATTCGTAAGTCTACTCGATTTCATTTGCAATATATACAAATGGTGCCTGAACTTTTCTGTCTGTAAATACGTGTGAAAGAACTTCCCTAAAAAATATTGAGAGTCATAGGTTGTATGCGACAAAAAGTCCACTCTGTTCTAGTGCTAGACCGTTTTTGCCTTCGCGGCGCTTGGTGGTTGCACGCGTTGGTTTTTCGTCACCGCTAACACTTGCGCACACATCTCTTCTTATTTGCAGTTTCCAATTACCGCTTTTCTACGGCCTGTCTGATTGCAGCAAGTAATGTGATGCTATTTGCCTATTATCGTCCACCTCCCTGGATTTTTCGGCCCCTCAATTCCTTAATAAAATAACACTGGTCTATGTTCTATTGTCTTTACATACCTTTGCAATCTTGTCTACTTATTTTATTACTCTATTTTTATCCGTTTATTGTATTGCACTTCACTAGCTGTCGGTATAATCTTTGCAAAAAAAACTTGCAAAAAAAACTTGCCTTCGGCTTTTAAATATTCCACACGGCAGCTACTACTTGCTTAGGATTTAAAAATCTGTTTTTTTTTATGTCGGCGTTGGGAAAGGAATTTAAAAATTCATTTTTTTTTTAACTTTGGCCGGAGTCAAATTAACTGTTTTATTATTTTCTCGTTATTTTTCTCTTTTACGGGACTCAAAGTTTGTTCATTTGTCGATGTATGTATAGCACATTTTTTACCACAATCGATTGAGTGTCAGTTGTCGTTTATGGCAGGTGGTTAGTGGAGAATGCAACATAGGTCATGATTCGAATTTATTTATTTTGTAACAACTCTTACACACAGCTAAGTGTCTTTTATAACATATTTAAATAACAAATCTGTGTTGAAATCAACTAAAACGACAGTTTAATGGAAATTTATCTAACTAATTATTAAATTACAGAGATGCAAACTAACGTATGGGCCCGGAAAAGTGAAGGGCGAGCTTGATCAGTTGCTAGTCAGCTGGATGTGATCCTGCTTAATAGGTTCAAGAAGAACACAAAGCTAAACAAATAATTATTATCTATACTATAATGCTAACCAATTCCTCTGTATGACTTGAACTAAGCTAAACAGTTATACAATATAAAGACATTCATTAAACGTCTCTCCACCTGCATCAGCAAAAATATTAAATGTATAAACGGATACAAATTGTGTAAAAGCATATTTACCGCAGTTGTTAACTATCAAATTCAAATCACTGATATCTCGTCGGCTTCTCCGATTAGGAAATCCATATCCTGAAACTTCTTCATCAGAGTCGTTTCTGTCTAGAAAAGGTCTTCCAATTTTACTATTCAGCAATTTGCTGCTAGGCAATGTCGCTTCTCCATCAGTTTCGCTTTGTATATTATACGGAGGCAAGTAGCTATTAGGATGTCTATGGTAGGCATCGCCTTAAAAATTAAATTAAAAAAAAAATTGAATTAAAATTGTTTATTTCTTCAAGATATTTAGTTATTCACAATCGTTTAACGAGAGCTCCAACTTATTAAAGTTTTATCAGCTCTGTTTGATGCCTGTATCGAGACGTCGTTTATTTTCAACACTGTTCGCTTCGTACAATTGTGAATAAGGGGTGTATATTTATTAGCTTTAAATATGATATACAAATCCACTTACACTTATTACTATTATTTACAATTAAAGGCACTGGGCGGCATAAATATACAAATCGATTTAGTGATAAAGTGAATGATTGACTAAATAACAAACAAACCTGTGTTAAATCTGTATTCTTCGCTTCCACTGTCTAAAGGGTTTAAGCTTGACATTGGAATGTCGGTTTCGAAAGCCATTGAAAGATGTTTTTCGCTGCTTTCGCAATCACTTTCTTCCACGTATTCAGATTCGATGTCTTCATTCAGAGTTTCTATATCACGAATAGGATCCACAGGACCAAGGTCTGCAAACAAAGTAATTTTATTTAATTAATTAATTCATATTGACGCAATATTTTCATATTCTGAAGTTGATTATGCACTTCTTTAATGTAGGGTATTACCAGACAAATCTTTAAATGAAAACAAATGATATAAGATTTTATGTAGCCCTTATTCACTATCGCCCAAATTATTCTTTATAAAACGTTTTCACATCAAATATGAAAACTTATTAGAAATCTCTATATTAAGGGAGACAAAACTAAGCCAATTTATCAATATCTACTGGCAAAGTTTTCTGTAAAATATACAATTTTTGACATTGATACAATCTTGCAAAGTACAAATCATTCTACGGAAAATATAACGTACTGTATCGTTAACGACAACTTGCAGTTTATTATGCTCGGAAAACGAGTCAAGACTACTGTTGACCACCTAAGAGGTAAGACTAAGGAAAATATAGCAGCTTATTTCATATTTCATGTGGAGTAAAGTAGGCACTGATCTAAAAAAACATGTAGATACGAGCAGTTGGTATCCACACACATTTTGATTTATTGTTTAGTCAAGACTAAGGGTTGAGTCAATTAATTTTATTTTATTTATATATATCACTCAATCAGGTATGAGACACAGATTAGAACAATTTTTTTAAATGGGATTTAATTTTTTTTTTATTAATTTAGTGCTAAATATATTTTAAAATCTCTTAAAAAAACGAGTTCACTTAGGTTGCTTAAAGGTTGCAATAGGTTCACTGAAGCGTATTTGTAAACTGATGGAAGGTCATTTACGAACATGCCGGGGTTGTGTTTTTGATACCATTTCATGCAGCCTTGGCTCTGTTGGCAGACACTGGACGCAATGTTCCAAAAGATTGTGTCAGTCATTTGGATCACCCCTGTTCACAAAAGCTGTAGCAGCTGTGGGACTTTTTTCAGTAATTACCGCGTTCGGAGCCGATGGATTTTCCTCGTCTGTGTTGTGATGCTATTGGTTCAAAATGTTATTATAATGAAGAAAAAAGAGCTTGTGTGCTGCCTTTATATCCCTTTGGTTGACGGTATGATATGCTTTCGCGGCCATTTCTGGTTTCTTTCTTCACTGAACAGTGCACACGCAACCATGTAAGGTGACGACGAATAATCTCGTAGAAGCACAAGAAATTAAAATGTTTCTGCTTCGGTAAATCCATAGGAATCGTCTCATTGTACTTTCATTCATTTTAACTTCCTAAAGCCTCTAGCACTGAATGTTTGTAATGTATACAATAATTTATTTAAACTTTTTTCATGAAAACACAGACCTAAATTTAATTTAGTAATTTAACTCGAAGAGGTATAGAAAAGTTCTTTTGTCCTTCAATTAATCTTAAAAATGAAAAATACCCATAAAATGGGTAATTTTACACGATCTGTGATCATTTAACGATTTTAGTTTGCATATACTTACTTAGTGGTATAAGAATATTCTTTGTATGTGATTCATTACTTTCATTGCTATGAAAGCTTGATGAGTCGGGCACTTCAACGCCAGGAACTTCTGTGATATCGGGTAATGGATTTTGACTCCTTCTGGCCCAATCAGAGCAATCCCAATGATATTGGCCATGATTATTCGGTGAATCATCGAAAGGAATTTGTGAATTATTGATGTTTGGAAGATTGACATGCAATAATTTACTATTTAAAGGCATTGGCTTAAGGGATGCTAAGCGTATAGTGTGGTTGTTATAATGTTCATTAATGCGTTCTAAAATATATTTATGTTAATGAATTGAAAAAAAAAATGTATGTTCAACTTACCATTATTAAGCTTATTGTCACTAAATGTTTTAAGTTGCATTTGGTCTGACCAAGTTTGCTTATGAAGTGATTCTGTATCGCTAGAAGTGGTCCCATTAATATTAATGTGTTGATTAGTGCAATTTAGCTTTTGATATTCTGGTGGTACATTTTCAAGTTCATCCCCCGCAGATCCATAACTTCTTAGAATATCCAAATTATTTACAAACATCGTATTCACAGGAAATTGAGCATCATTTGAGGCTGCTGTGTAACTTTGCGGTCGTTGTTGAACTTCTAAGTTGCTCAATTTGGAACTGCGCTTGTAGTCTTCTTTCGGCATTACTGCATTTAACGTTATTTCCTTTCGTGGGTCGTTATTAACATTAACTGTTTCCTGATGAAGTGATTTTCGATTACAAAGGAAATAACAGAAGCCAGCGATAATTACAAGGACGACGCCAAATACAGCGCATACAATGCCTATCATATCCTCCAGTGGTAAATTTCGAAGTTGAGTTGTAATCGAATTAGAATATAGTGGATCTCCACAGCTGGCACCCGTTAAATCAGGAGGACAAATACATCGAAAACTTCCCGCCTCATTGATGCATGTGGCTCCATTGCCACATGGTTGATTTTCACACTCATCAACATCAATGTCGCACGTCGCTCCTATATAGCCTCTACACATACAATGAGCGGCGTTGTCTCCTTCCTCACAAACTCCTCCATTTTTACATGGATTTGGAGAACAAAAGCGCCCAAACTCGCAGCGTTTTCCAGTCATTCGTGGCGGACAGTTACATGAGTAGTTTCCAGAACCTTCCGCGCGGCACTTTCCACCAAACAAGCATGGAGAAGACGCACACGGATTTAAATCGTCTTTACAAAACGGACCCGTAAATCTTGAATGGCACTGGCACTCAAAATTGTTGGCACCAATATTTCTGCAGATACCACCATTAAAACAAGGTTGAGTGCCGCAAATTCCAAGAGACACAAGCACTGAGGCGCTATTACATGTAAACTCAACATTGGCAAATCGTTTTAGTACAGCAACTGTACTACTTCCAGTCATGTGTAGTGGAACCGACTCTCTAGCTAATCTTATATCATCCATGCAGCCTACAAATCCTCGCTGAATATCTTCGAATCCCAATACCGTCGGATGTGGGCGTACTTCAGCACCCATGAATATATCATTAGATTGTAAATTCAGAATTCCATTAACTCCAGGAGCGTTGCCTTGTGCAACATGCTTTCCATCGACAACAAGTTTTGCACTGTTTCGCTCACGTTCTAACTTAATTTCATGCCACTCTCCATCAGACACATAAATACTTGATACACTTACAAGGCCTTCCCCTGAGCCTAGGTCAAATCGATATTGAACTACACCATTTGAAATTTCCAAAATATTGTAGTCTACTTTTCCAGAAGCATACATTAAGTTTCCTGTTTGTTGTAGCGTCCGTACTCTTAATGTAAATATCAGCTGCTCTTCTAAAGTTTTTTTCCCTACCATTCTGTCGATTTTATAATGTGCATAGCTTTTTCCGCTGAATGACACAGGACTTACAGGGTTATAGCAAGGATAGTCATTACAGTTATTAATATCACGGTCACAGGTCGGACCAGCATATCCATGAGGGCAAATGCAGCGATATCCCTCAGATTCTCCTTCAGGCAAGCAAAGCTTAAATAGGGGGCAAGGTTTTGATGCACATGAGTTGACTGCTTCATCACATTTTTCACCGCCATAACCCTGTTGACATTTACATTCATTGACATGCTCGTATTCTGCTGACACCAAACTTGTTACATCTGTTGCTATAGTAACGACTTTTTTTTTGTGTAAAACTATTTTATCTTTGCATAATCCATGTAAACACTTCTCCTGGTTGCATTTTGTTTTAACTACTTCATCAATAATTAAATTTGTGGCTTCCTCGATTTCACCGATGTTATCAGATACGGTATCCATTATTTCTTTAGTAGAAAAATACCCATCTGCATTGGGGTTAGCCTGTTGCTTTCGAACAGTGAATACCACGTCTAACTTACTTGTTTCCAAGCCTTTTGAGTCTGAATGCCTCATCACACGTGTATGACGGTCCACTAAATTTAAGTCCTCATTAAATGGCTGCACTGAAATAATAATAATATCTTTCTGTCTAGTGCGCATAGCAGCCCGAATCGATCTAATGAACCCCTTACGATGACTTAGAATAAAATCTTCTGGTGTGATGTTAGTAAATCGTAAAATAATGGCATTTTCTAGCATTTGCTTATTTATTAAATCGACAGTTACTTTTATGATTGCAAATGTTGTAAATTTTCCGTCTGATACAGTGACATTAACTCTGTAATCGCCGACATCTAGATTTGGTAATGCATTTAAAAAGCCGTTCTCTTTAGAAATATTGAAAAGGGTGTGAGGAGAGAATACAACACCACCGGTCGGCACTAAACTATATGTTAAGCAATCGTACTGATCTTGATCTGTTGCGTATATTCTTCCGATTGCCCCGCCAGGAAACTCGTCTAGGAACGAATTTATTAATATCTCAATAGGTGTAATGACGGGCGGATATTGGCTTTCTTCGATTACTTTAACAAATACCCAAGCATCAGAATATAAAGGAGGAGTTCCATTATCAAAAACCCTTATGAGCATATTATAAGTACTGCGAACTTTGTGATTAAATCTAGTTGCGGTTCTCAGGGTTCCATCCTGTTCTAAGCGAAACGCTCCACCGTCATTACCGCTACGAAAATCAAAAGTATACGGAGCAGAATTCGGTGCAGTGTCAGCATCTACGATATCGAATTTAATTAGAACATATCCCAACTCCTTATCTTCTTGTACAATGACTGTATAATTTGATTTAGTAAACAAAGGAGGATTATCGTTGGCATCAGATACTTCAATATTAACGTGAACATAACTGAATAGCTCTGGGTGTCCATTGTCCCGTGCTCGAATTTCAAGTACATAGCTGGAAATAGATTCTCTATCAAGGCCACCGGCTACGGACAAATAACCTGTATCGCTATTAATCATAAATTGATTGAAACGGTCTCCTCTTTCAATATTATAGCTTAGCCGCCCGTTTTGATGAGAATCAGCATCAAATGCACTTACTTGCAGAATTTTGTCTCCTATTAAAGCGTCTTCCCTTATCCTTGCATTGTAAGAGTTTTGTAAAAACTGAGGATTATTGTCGTTTATATCAGCTACTGTAATATTAATAGATGCTAAATTACTTAATGGAGGCGTCCCTCCGTCAACTGCCTGAATCGTTAAGAGAAAATGTTTTGTTTTCTCATAGTCAAGTTCGCCGCTGATACTTACACTGCCTGTATTCCGATTAATAGTGAATTTTTTCTGTTCATTTCCACCAATTATGGAATAATATATCTCAGCATTAACTCCTGTATCGCGAGAAGTTGCTAACACTTTAATTACCTCATGTCCAATACCGACGTTTTCAACAACACTTGCAAAATAGTGCCGCATTGTAAATTCTGGAGGATTATCATTTATATCCTGCACATTGATAGTAAGTGTGGTTATGCTGGAAAGCTTGGGAGTTCCCTGATCAGTAGCTATAACCTTTAGATTATACGCGGCAATAGATTCTCTGTCTAAAGCCTTTACAAGCGTTATGATGCCGGAATCTTCCGAGATTTTAAAAGTTCCATTACCAGATTCGAGAAAAGAATATCGAATTTTCCGATTAATACCAGCATCTTTATCTGTTGCATGCACTTTAGTTGCCAGCGTTCCTATTTCAGCATCCTCAGGAAGTATTAATGTGTACGCCTCCATACTAAACTCTGGTGGGTTGTCGTTAATATCAGCAATTACTAATTCTATTTTCGATATGCATTCCCATGATAATTGGTCAGAATCCTGCACATGAGCGGTCAAATAATAATGAGAAACGGTTTCCCTATCTATTTGACGAATAGATTTTAGTACACCTGTGTCTTTTTCTAATACAAAATCGTCAGACTCATTGCCAGTAAGGTAAAACCTTAGCTTCGAAGTAGCTTCTTCATCAGCATCGGAAGCTTTGATTTCTAAAACAAATGTTCCCGGTGAAATAACTTCATTGACTGTTTCTTTATAACGATATTTTTCACAATAAGGAGGATTATCGTTGACATCTTTAATTATAATGGTGACCATTGTAGACGTAGTATATTTTCCATCAGTGGCTACAATATGTAAAACATATGATGCGATTTTCTCCCTGTCTAATGATTTTGCAATAAAAAGATCTCCAGATTGTCTTATATGAAATTGGGAAAGTGGGTCCCCGCTTGTGATATAGTATTCCACTGCTGTATTTGCTTCAGCATCTTTATCAGTAACTGATAACTGTAAAAGAACGGTACCTGGAAGAGCGTCTTCACTTACTAATGATGTATAATTATTTGACTTAAATGTAATGGGATTGTCATTGTAATCCTTTAATTTTACTATAACCGTTGTTTTTCCCAAATGTTTCGGTTGTCCATGATCAGCGGCGACTACTTGGAATCGATACTCGCTTCGCTTCTCTCGATCCATCTCTACAAGTGTTGTTAACCATCCCGTGTACACATCGATATCGAAATCATTTGCAATATCACCAATATCATCAGCGAGGAAATAACGGATTTCACCATTTGATCCATGATCAAAATCCTCTGCGACAACCCTTAAAATAGATGTACCTTTCTCGACGTTTTCAGCAAGCACAATATTATAAGGATTGCTTTCAAAAATTGGTGCGTTATCGTTTTCATCTTGAACATGAAAAACAACTTTGGTAACAGCTGTAAACGACGGATCGTTTCCTATTTCAGCTAAAATACCAACTACGTGGACGTCTTTCCGCTCTCGATCGAGAGTCTTTGATAAAGTAAGTTCCCCCAGTTCATTAATTGAAAACTGCTTATCCTCATTATAACTCGAAATGATTTTATATTTGGCAGTACGGTTACCAACCAGATGTACTTTAGTTATTAAAGTGCCGGGTGTAGATAGTTCGGATATAAACAGTTTGCGATCCGTTTGCTCAAATGCAGGCAATTGCATGCTATCATTGACAATCAGTACTGACACAGACACATCATTATGCAACGAAGGTATGCCACCATCGCTAGCTCGAATGAAAAATTCGAACATTTGATTAACATATTGAGAAGCTGATGTTCTTAGGTAGATTGAACCATTATTTTCATTGACCTCAAATAAACTTTTTATGTTCTGATTCTCAGGCTCGTACATAAAATATTTTATAGTACTGTTTTGGTTCTCATCACTATCCAGTGCCTTAACCTACGCGTAACAAAAATTTACAACTTATTTTATTATATATTTTGAACAAAATAGGATTTTTACCTTAAGAAACGGAATAAATGTCTGTGAGTTTGCTTTTATCATTGCATGGTATTCCTTTAGTTCAAATATCGGCGGATTATCATTCTCATCTACGATTTTTACTTTGACCATAGCGAAACCTGAACGGCCTCCCATATCGGTTGCAACTACTGGAATATCATAAATCGAACGAGTCTCTCGATCAAGGGATACTTTTGCTTCGATAACACCTTTAGCTTTATCGATAGCAAAATATTCCTTAAGAGCGTCCGACATAATATCATATGTAAATGTGCCAAATTCGCCTGTATCTTTGTCAATAGCCGATACCTAGAAAAAAGTGTGTACATGATTATTATGTTTTAAAACGATATATATGTATATATTTATATTTGTATTGGCAGTAAAAGTAATAAATTTTATACTTGCAACTAAAGGAACCTGAATCAATGGAGCAAGATTACTGAAACCAACAGTTTGATCTCTCTCGACAGACTGTAGCGAGAATGCACCAATTTTTTTAGGTGCTTTATGGACGAAAGATAAGAAGAATCATTCTCCTTTATACCTGCCCGGCTGTCTCGTAAAAAGGAAAAAAATGTGATCTAATGATCTAACAATCTAAAAGTTTCTTTCGATATGATGGGTAACATTTTCTACAATATCTAGGTCATCACGAAATCTGCAAGTATCCATGTTCGTTAATGTCAATCTCTCAAAAAAGCTGCGTAGTACATTTTTTTTTTTTAGAAAAAGGGGATTCCAAATCCTGTAGCACTCAGACCAGATTACCCGTCCATTGTACTCCAAGCAGAAACCCCTTTTTTGGTGTAGTGGGGGAGAAACTCTGATATTATTCGTTTCTCTTATATGTTTGGGTGGCGAGTACTGCTGTCCCCCGGTGGGGCTCGAACCTGCGCCGACCGGGTCACAAGCAATGACTCTACCCACTACACCATTGCCGCCTAGTACATAATATCAAACTATTTAAAGATAACTGGGGTTTTATTTTTAACACCGGCACAATGATAAAAACTTTATTTTTTTATTTTAAAGCTTTTGTTTTATTCTTTTTAAATAAATGTTCGGAAGGGCTTTTTCACTGGATTGTAGAAGCAAACAAAAGCAGATGAATACAGTCCACAAGGCAAAACTGATTATGGAACATTTATAATTCCAAAATCCCTGTACTGCTTCACAATCTGAAACACTAAATTTTTCAAAAGCCATTTCTCATTTCACGCATAACTAAAAACGAGTTTAAAATTTTGAGAGACCATCATTTGTAACTTATTAGTGTTCACTTGTAGACTTACATCATGTGAATAATATCATCGGCGGAAGGGAGTAGCCTCCCATTCACTTTCACGCAAAGTACAAAAGTCATCCAAAAATACAAACGCAAGGGAATCAAGAGGAAATTCTTTGAATTTCTGGCAATGAAATCGAAGGCAGCTGGCGCAACCACAAAAATTGATTTAAAATAGAACCGCTGGCTCTCGTGATTTTGCAATGCGCCAACCATCTTTTGGTAGGGTTCTTAAATCAACATGCTTTTGAAAAGTAATGGACAGTTGAATACGTTGCACTCACTACAACTGTGGAGATTGTTGAATAGTTTATAGGATAATTAATAAGTTGTCTTTTATCAATTAATAAAAATAGTACAATTATTGACTTAGTATAGCTATTTGACTTAAGGTATGTTAAGAACAAAAATTGTTACCGTTGTTACATGGCGGCCAGGCAATTGATTCTCGCTTAGTTCAACTTCATAGACAGATTGCTCAAACAGAGGACTATTTAAATTACCGGGCAATATATTTACTTTAACCCGAGTAAAACTGGTATAAATTCCATCAGTCACAGATATATTTAAAGTTGTTACTGCGCTCTCCGCAAAGTTGTTCATATTAATTAATGTAATAAGTCCAGTCGACGAATCAATTTCATACGTTTGCATTTCATTTCCTTGAGCAATTTTGTACACAAGATTAGTGTGGTCTATATAGTCAGGATCGCTTGCTCTTACAACAGTTACGAATTGTCCACGTCTAGCATGAACGGAAAGCACACAAGTGTAAGATGGTTCTTCGAATTTCGGAGCATTGTCGTTGATGTCAATAACTAGAAATAAATAAAACAAAAAAATATTTTTATGTAAAAAAAGGTCAATAAATACATAACAGCAAATAATCTCTATATATATATATATATATATAAAACTAAGCGGCAAAATGCACATGTTTCCCTCTACCGGCCGTAATATTCAATAAATTTAGTTGCTTTCTTTCAAATGTAGATGCAGAAAAAAATACAAAAACATTTAAGAACATTAAAAAATGTTTTATTTTTTTAATGCCTGGCGAAGGGGGCAGGGTTTAAGCTGGCAGTATATAAAGCATGTCAAACTCAATAGATACCATGGAACAATCCATCAGTCGCAAATAAAAACTGTAATTTTTACAAAACAGATTTATTTGGGGTTGAAATGGAGAAATTAAAACCAATTTAATTTCCCGCTTTGTTTATATTAATTACTGATATTGTAATGGATGGTATTTTCTCATTAAAACGTCAAGTGCAATCAGGACCACAAACATGGGGAATGTGCCTTAGGCACAGATAGAGTAGAGGATCGGGGCCAGCTCTCGTGTGTACTCTGCAATACCTCAGGACATCCTGCTAATTTCAAGGGATGTCCAAAGTCAAACAGAATGTGCAGGCTCGAAAACAGAGGTCCGAAGAAGAGAAGGGTCGAAAGAGTCGCTCGTTCTCTAATTTTATTGCACCCAATGTGTCCTTTGCCCAAATGGTATCTGGACCGGGTAGCACAATAACAAAAAGCGCGCCGAAGGTTCCTACACCGGAAGCGGATCTGGATTTGAAAACGATCCTTCTGTCATTGCACGGAAAGATCGATCATTTCCAGAAACAGTTAAATGAGCAAGCGGCTCGAATAGACGATGAATATGATGGGTACGCTGGACGAGGTAAACTTAAAGATCCTTGCGCTGAATGTTAATTCACTAATTAGGATCGAGAGAAGGATCAATCTTTCCAAACTGTTGGAAGCCGAAAAGCCAGATGTTCTTTTGGTAAGCGAAACTGCGCAGGTTCGAGGTGTTGGAAGCAAGCATCGTATGCATTCCCCTCAATAGTTTGAGACGGGTGTATGTGGTGTCGCTTTACGCACCTGAAGCTCCTCAACGCCTTCAATTTTTAAATGAGGTCGAGACACTTTTTCGTTGCTTACAGCTTCAGTCGGAAGACAATTATTACTTTTTGGGAGGAGACCTCAATGCTAAACACGCGGCATGGGGAACTGATGTTCAGAACCCTAGAGGCAAACGATGAGATCGACAGCCATTTATTACAAATGAATGTCGTGATCAAACAGACAATGGAGCGGACTATCCCTAGGGAAGGACGTTCCACCGACGAAGAACAAACTAAAAAGTATCGAAACGCGACAATTGATGCTCTGTACAGACACAAAAGTAGACTGCTCTCGAGGCTTAAACGGCTACACAGACAGTTTACTGACAGGAACGACCCTGAGTTAAGGACACTGAAGTCGATGATCAAAAACTTGAAACAGTTGATCACCGAGAATTACAGAAAATCTGTAAGTTTGTATCGGGGCAGTAAAATTCGGGCTATAAAAACCAGTAGTCCGAGTATGTTCCCACAAATAAATAAACTGTTTAGGCGGAAGGATCATAACGACATTTCATGTGTCCAGATACCTCAGACGAACGAAAACAGACAGACATTACTGACTGCTGGCATTAGTCCGGAAAGTGCTGCCTCGAACGACGGTTTTTTCGTGGTCGAAGACCCGCATGAGGGGGTGGATTTGATGGGAGCTTTCTTTGAGACTGTGTATACGGTGAACAATCCTGTTCGCTGTAACCGCGATTTCGAGGAGAGAGCCTTTCTCAACCGCTTTTACCTGCGGACCGAAATTCAAAATTGGCGATCCGAGAACAACGGTTTCACCGTGTTCAATGACGACAACCGTGCAAATGGCACAATCGCCGATGTAAATTCTCATCTGTTCGTGAGAAAAGATGAACTACGGTGCATCTTTGAGTCACTGAGGAATAAAAAGTCGGCGGGAGTTGACGGTTTCCCAAACGTCGTATTAAGACACCTGCCACTAGAGGCGATAGATATCTTCACCACGCTGTTTAATAATGCGCTGAATAATGCATATTATCCGGTGCATTGGAAGACAGCGGTGGTACATCCTATCCCCAAAAAGGATAAGGACAGGACAAACCCTGCTAATTTTCGGTCAATTAGTTTGCTCCCAAATGTTAGCAAGGTATTCGAAAAAATAGGATTGACAATTTCCTTATTAAGGCGATTCGGAGGCACATTGCAAGGGCGATGGCCAGCGATAATAGCCTGATCTCAGGGGCTTACTACCCCAACTTAATGTACCACGAGAGTACGCTACGGTCTGGCTTTGTCCCGCCTGAGACATTTCTTCATGCAGACATGAAAGGGTTAGTACAGACAAGGGATGGTGTGCCGGTAATTTACCACAGTCACCACGGCGCGAGGGATAAGCGGTTCATCCACGACGGGTACGCCGCCAATGCTCAGGAGCTCCTCCGATTTAGTACCGCAATTGCGGATCGGGACATTGTAGATACGGAAAAGCAATTCATCGAATTTTGGTGGCTTGAGGAAGGGGTGAGGGTAGATACGCTCTCCCGGGCCGGTGCGCTACTTATTTAGCATTCTCCTTAGTTTTAAGCTAGTTAGGCTTAGATTAGGGGGTCTGTGGGAGGGGCCGGGCTTGTCAATGTGATGAGTGCCAGTGCTGCCCCACTGCTACAATTGTAGCGTTTGTACTACATTTTGGTGGTCAAAAAACTGAGTACGTATAATTATTGATTGTGTGCTTTGTACTTCAATTTCACACTTCAAAAATAATATGGAAAAAATGTTTTGTTTAGCATTTAAAACATTTAAAAATCGCTAGCAATTTGAACAGAAGCCTGAATTTAATACGTAATGTAGTTACATGTTAACATTGTTCCTTCCGCCATTGGAGGGCCACTGCAAGGCGTTACGACTGAGTTTAAATTTAGGTACGGTTGATGCAATACTGCAGGCAAAAGAATTATTTAGGGATAAGTATACAATCCGCCAGAATCCTTATTTACGTATGCAAAAACTTTCTTCTATCAAAAAAGCTACATTTATCCAAAGTAATTTTAACTTGCAATACAGTTCCTGTTTTTTCTTTTTTATTTTATGTACATTATTATTAATTATATTAATTTTTTTTCCTCTGATTATTTTTAGAGCTGTGTTATGATATTTTTTTTTGTATGAATTCATACGTTTATTTAATTAAAAAAAATCACTTTAAAGAAGGTACTCGTGTTTTTGCCTGTTTTTTAAAACTGTACTACTTTGTACTACATTTTTAATGTTCCCGTACTACATTTTCGACCTCTTAGGGGGGCAGCACTGATGAGTGCCTCCGGGACTTGACCGATGCCTATGGCCTCGCTCGAGTCCCGGCGGTGCAGATGAACCCAGTTGGCGACTGCCAGGCACACATGGACGCGATCAGGATGTTGACCAATCCTTAAGATTGCTCACCATCCTGATTAAAGGTAATATAGGTTAAGTAGATTAGGTAGTTTTAAGTAAGTAGTTTTAACTAGTTTTAAGGAAAACAAAATAATAAAGATTTCAAGTTTTTAATTAAAAGTTTCTTGAAAAACAAAAAACAAACAATATTAAATACATAGATAGATTTAAGGCCGTAAGGCAATAGTTTTTAAGCATAATGTTAAGTTTAGAGTGCTCGCTTGGAGCCAGTAAGCTAGAATTAAGATCCATGTTAGTTTTAAAGTTTTATTTATTTTTAGTTAGTTTTAAATTAGATTTAATCGTTTTTGTCTAGTATTAAGTTAATGAATGAATTAAATAAAAATGAATTGAAAACTGTGTTGGGCTACTAAGCGAGGGGTTCCAGGTTCGAATCCCGAAAGGGCCAAATTACATTTTAAGGTTTTTTTTTTTTCCACTGCGCCACCTCTCGCGAACATCCTCAATTAGCCGTTTGGACTCGGCGTAAAATTGTAGATCCCTTCCAATCGTCCCAAAAATTGAAATCCCACACAAAACGAATGGCTGTGAGAAGCTAGGCCTTGGGTCCCATAGACCTGTCGCGCCAAAATATTTATTTATTTAATGTGCTATGCACAAAATATTTTTTTTAATTAAACGGAATTTAAACAAACATAATTTTTTAATGCGAGCACAATATATATCTACCTATAAGAACCCTCGCTAGACGGACGATGAAATAGCGCAATTTGATTGTAAGTCTTTTTTAGTTGTAAGCATACTATTTGTAATCATATAAATATGTAGTTATTAGAAAATAATAATATGACTCTTCACCGACATCAGGAAAGCCAGTTAATTTTATTTAACTATTTGCACCCGAGTAAAAGGGTAAATCTTAAAAGACAACAGTAGCGATTTACTTATAAAATAAAACAAGGTATATGGCATATCTCTTTTTCTTTTTTTTGTAATCTGCAGTATTATTTAATCGAGCTACGCTTTAAAACAGTTCTTAGTTCAATAATTTGTATTTTACTTACCAAAAACCCAAATATGGGCAGTAGATGTTAGAGATGGAGACCCCCTATCGGTGGCACTGACTGTGAAGTGATGAACACTTTGTGTTTCATGATCAAGGCTTTTTTTCAAATATAGTATTCCCTCCATAGGATCCAAATGGAAATAATCTGAATTATTATTTTGGTTACTTGACTCAATTGCGAAAGTGATTTCTCTGTTAGTTCCAGTGTCGTTATCGCGAGCATTTATTTTTAAGAGAGATGTACCAAACGGTGATCCTTCCGAAACACTAATATTATAAATATCTTGTTCTATCTCCGGTGGGCAGTCGTTAACATCTAACACCATTATAGACACTGGAACTTCCGCAGATACACCTGATACGCTGTCCGTAGCTCGAATAATTAAATCATAGTTTTGCGTACGTTCGTAGTCTAACTCATCTGCAACTGTGATTGTACCTATTGCAAGCAGAAAAAAAAAAATAAAATAATACAAAGTTATAGATCGCATTTTAAAATTTTTTGTTTGGTTTTAAAATAAAGTTTTAAAGTAGATAGGTTAAGTGATTAAATTAATCTATCTATGCATACAAAACTTAGATTTGTAGATTTGTTTATTCTATGTATGCTAGTCTCCGAAAACACAGAACCAATTGAGGTCAAATTTGTAGGCATTCTTCGGAATTGACCCGAGGGTGTTCCTGCGTGCTTGGATAAAATCGTACAAAGCGGTGTGCCACTTTCCATATATATACCAAAAAAACATTACAAAGATACAAAAGGATGTTCGTTGTCTGAACAAAGCACTTAACTTATCAAACAATTTTACTAATTTTTCGTTTTCGAATAAATTTTGCATTTAGTTTCAATATTTTGAAGTACGTTTTAAGGAATAAAAAAATTTTGCAATTTAAATTAAGAATAACAATCACTTGATTTTGAATGAGAATAATATATTTTCAGGATTCCCTAAAGCATAAGGATGGTCATAGCAACAAAAACTGTTTTCAATGTGCCACCTTGTGAGATTAAAGTTTTTGCATTTCTTATGCTTCTACTTAAAAATATTTTTAATTTTTTTTTTCGAGCTGAGCTTTATGACATTTTTGTTCGCATCCTTCAATACTATGTTATAATTTGCATAAATTCTTAAATCGATAAAAGATCGGGAGTATCGATCCAGTTTTCTAGAGGATCTACCAAGCCTAAAGCCGCTATGGTAGTAGCAACAAACTGTTTCGGCAATACAAATTCTATTTATAATCTATCAATCGTTCAATCTGAACGTTTTCACTTCTAATGTTGTTTTTAATATAAACAAAGGAAAAAACATTTCTTTAAAATATTGTTAGCATACAAAAATTATGTACTTACACGGGCCAGTCTGATTATCGGGTGCTGCATGTAATAATTAAATACAATATACATCTTAGTAGCACTAACAAATTGTATTAAAAACTATTATAAAAATATTTAAGAAAATATGTTTGCAATACCTAAAAACGTATAATATACTAGCGGACCCCTGCACACTTTGTAGTGCAATACAGAATCATAAAAAAAATCAATTTCATTTAAATCAGTGATAAATAGTTTTTATTGTAATGTTTTATGGTACTCAATATTTTTTGTTTTTCCATTTTCGGTGTAACTATACAAAATCGATGATTTTGTTTGCCAACACGCGGACAGGGTAGGTACATACACATTATTGTCCATGTGAGAAAACTGGATACTCTATATTCACTCCACAAATTCCTAACGTTTGCCCTTGCGCCTTTTTAATAGTAACCGGAAACGCAAAGGCGAACAGAAAACTGAAGTCGTTTAAATTCAAATGGAATATCAGATAGAATCATTGGGATTCGTGGTCTTCGCCTTTAAATTTTCCAGATAAATGGAATGTTTAATTCCCTGACATCTTTGTTTTTAGCAGCTACAAAACGACAAAAATCGTTTGGCAATGTTATAAATCCAGTTTCATCAACAGACATCCCACCATTTTCAATTTTTATCATTTGCTTGAACAAAAGCATTCAATTCTAGATCAAAAATTTCATGCATTGCACGATTAGGTGATGCCATTCCCAACTGTGCCAATGCTTTATTAGCAATTGACAAACAGAAATTTTCAATACAAATCAATGCTTCTTTTTAAATTTCCGGCCTGAAGTCCATTACAGGATTACGATTAACTTGACGCACTCGAATCAGAAATCGATTCGGTGGTTTCCGAGACATAAGATTTTGATTGTTTTTTTTTATATGGGCGGTGCCATACCCCTTTGCTCAATTTAAACCTATCTTCACAGGAATAGATTTGGTGGTTTCCGGGATATAAGATTTGTAATGAATTTTTTGTATGGGCGGTGTCACGCCCCTTTGTCCAATGTTACCTTTCTTCACAGGAATACTCCTGGGCCAATACTTAAGTTTATGGGTATATTGGAACTAAATCGATTCGATGGTTTCCGAGATATAAGATGTTTAATGCATTTTTTTGTCACGCCCCTTGTCCAATTTTGACCAATCTTCACAGGAATACTCCTGGGCCAATACCTAAGATTGTGTGTAAATTTAAACTCAATCGTTTCGGTGACTTTCGTAATATAAAATTTTGAATGTATTTTTTGTATGGGCGGTGCCAAGCCCCTTTGTCCAATTTCGACCAATCGTGAATCTAAACCATCCAGGGCGCCACCCAAACGCATACAAAAAAATTCATTCAAATCGGTCCAGCCGTTTAGGAGGAGTTCAGTGACATACACACGTACAGTAGAATTATATATACAAAGAAAGAGAAGATGTGCAATTTGAAAGCTTTAGCGTAAGCTCCGATGCAGGTGTATGCATGTTTTTGCCTAAACTATATCCAATAAATGCTGTCTCGTTTGCTTACTCGTTAAGGAACCCATCACTTAATTATTGTGTGATCGTTTATTATTCTCTATGCTGACGGCCACTGACTGACTTACGCATTTGGTATATCAGTAAGGGTAAACATTTAAGTTTAAATAATCTCTGGTATTTTAGGTACATATATGAATTCTTCAAGAAAGACATGCCGCGAGGTAAAGGTTGTCTTCATTCCAAAGGCAGGTCGACAACAACAAAGGTAAAGGTAAAGGGGTGGAGACCGCATTGCATATATAATGCACCATAGAAAAGTCCCTAAAAGAAAAAGAATACACACTAGCCGCGAATGCAGTAAAAAGAGCACAAATAAATTCCACTTGTGTGATTGAAAGTTCGCTTAACGAAAGGAACATTAATGCAAAACTACACCACAAGGAGGAGTGATTTCCTCCCTACTCTGGGTTTTTGTCATAAACGAAATATTAGTTAAATTTGAAAATAGCTGGGTCAACTAATTGGGGTGGGGTACTACTATGCTCGCTTTGCTGTACCCACCCATACACCTAACATTTGGCTCAAACACCTCAAACCGCATAGTCTGGGCCAGTGTTGCCAGGTTGAAAGTGCACAAAAAAGGGAAATTCTGAAAATTGAGTAAAGATACGCCGCCTTTTTTCTAATATCTTAGAGATGGTAACACCTACAAAATAATATTGCACATCACTGGAAAGAGGGGAAATTGACGCTTCATATGAGCGGTAAAACCCTGTAGTGGCTTTAAAACTGGGCCAGTGTTGCCAGGTTGAAGGTGCACAAAAAAGGGAAATTCTGAAAATTGAGTAAAGATACGCCGCCTTTTTTCTAACACCTACAAAATAATATTGCACACCACTGGAAAGAGGGGAAATTGACGCTTCATATGAGCGGTAAAACCCTGCAGTGGCTTTCAAGTTGGCCAGTGTTGCCAGGTTGAAGGTGCACAAAAAAGGGAAATTTTGAAAATTGAGTAAAGATACGCCGCCTTTTTTCTAATATCTTAGAGATGGTAACACCTACAAAATAATATTGCACATCACTGGAAAGAGTTGAAATTGACGCTTCATATTAGCGGTAAAACCCTGTAGTGGCTTTAAAACTGGGCCAGTGTTGCCAGGTTGAAAGTGCACAAAAAAGGGAAATTCTGAAAATTGAGTAAAGATACGCCGCCTTTTTTCTAATATCTTAGTGATGGTAACACCTACGAAATAATATTGCACATCACTGGAAAGAGGGGAAATTGACGCTTCATATGAGCGGTAAAACCCTGCAGTGGCTTTAAAGCTGGGCCAGTGTTGCCAGGTTGAAGGTGCACAAAAAAGGGAAATTCTGAAAATTGAGTAAAGATACGCCGCCTTTTTTCTAATATCTTAGAGATGGTAACACCTACAAAATAATATTGCACACCACTGGAAAGAGTTGAAATTGACGCTTCATATTAGCGGTAAAACCCTGTTGTGGCTTTAAAACTGGGCCAGTGTTGCCAGGTTGAAAGTGCACAAAAAAGGGAAATTCTGAAAATTAAGTAAAGATACGCCGCCTTTTTTCTAATATCTTAGAGATGGTAAAACCTACAAAATAATATTGCACACCACTGGAAAAAAGGGGAAATTGACGCTTCATATGAGCGGTAAAACCCTGCAGTGGCTTTCAAGCTGGGCCAGTGTTGCCAGGTTGAAGGTGTACAAAAAAGGGAAATTCTGAAAATTGAGTAAAGATACGCCGCCTTTTTTCTAACACCTACAAAATAATATTGCACACCACTGGAAAGAGGGGAAATTGACGCTTCATATGAGCGGTTAAACCCTGCAGTGGCTTTAGGAGTTAACTCAGGTAATCAGTGAAGCAGAGCTTTGTCACCTTTTCAATGATCTGACATCTGAACGACTCCGGCTAGATTGACAACAATCGTTTTTGTTGGTATCAAAGCCGCTTCAACGGGCAAGCACAGCATTACACTCCTTCATGTAGCTTCTGAGCTAGAAATGTTCACGTGTTTGAAAACTGACAGATCCATTGCACTCCCAAACAACATTTTCTAGTAAGTTTCGGGGGCGTTACATGTAGAGTCAAGCGGAATAAGTTGAAAGTTTAATTCAGTTCGCAGTTGCGGATGGGTGCGATTACTCATTAATCTAATCTTGTTGTTTGCAAAACATACAAGCTGTGTCAAACTGTGTCGTCTGGGTTATAGCGATTCAACGATTATTGAGTTATGTGGAGCAAATGTTTAATCGTCAAAACGACATTGCCCGGACGATAGACGATTATTGAAGTAACGAAAAGCAAAGCTTTCGTCTGACGATAATCGGCATACGAAATGATTGCCCTTAAGATGTAATTTGTGTTCTTTCCGGAATCGAACCGGGGACCTCCTCGCTTAGTTACCTAACACACTTTACTTTTTAATTCATTTTTTTATATCATTCTTTAAACTTAAGACTAGACAAAAACGATTAAATCGAATTTAAAAACTAATATCGATCTTAATTCTAGCTTACTGGCTCTTAGCGTGCCCTCTTAACCCTCTACTGCATGTATTATGATCCAGCGGAAAACAAATTTTTTTTTACCAATTTTGTTTTCTATTTTGAAAACTTAGATATACATAATTAAAAACATTTTTTTTTAAATTGTCAATTTAAAAAAATAAACACCTTCGCCATATATGGCGTCATATGCAGGGAGTCATTTTTCAACCTAAGAAAAATATGCCATATAAATGGCGCTTCATGCTACTAAAACAATTAGTGTTTTCTTTTAAAAAAAATGTATTTGGACATTAAAATACAGAAATACATAAGAAAATTGATAAAGTTATTAAATACAAAATGTATTTACATGTGGAGTTAATTTGTTTATATGTGGAAGGAAGCAAAGCAATATCGGTCATAGCAGGCATACTTTGAATTTAGTGCAGAATATAAAATACCTGTACTGACAATGATTTTTGCATTGTTGTCTTGATTGTTGCCATTCCGGAAAATGACCGACGGAATCCAAGCGACCAGCATTAAGTGGGAAATCATGACGCCGAGCTATGATGGTTTTACTTTTTTTTCCAGCGAAGATTTTGCTGCTCCTTCTTCTGATTCCAGTATTTCATCTACAGTTAAACCTCCGTTTAGAGTAAAAGCTCCTTGTTGGAATCGCGAGATATTTACCAGTACAAAAAGACATGAATGCATATGAAGCCAAATATGGCACCACGAATATTTCAGTGAATGCATGAGGAGCCATATATATGGACATTGCAAATAATGCATTGTATCACGAACTGCATGTGGATAATTGAAAAACAAATAACTATATTTCACTCACCAATATCAAATATTTAAAGAAAAAAATTATATTTCCGTAATAACACAAAAGAAATATTTTAATTTCACTTTATTCTTGCCGTTCATTGCGATGAACACGTTTGAACATGACAGCGGATTATATTGTCGCTGGTGTAAAAAAAAAAGAAACTAAATTCACACTACATTTATAAAAACAATAGCAAATTTAATCCATAACTTCAAATCGATGCTGGAAAATTAAAGTCCATGTATGGCTCCATATGCAGTAGAGGGTTAACTTTACATTATGCTTAAAACTATTGCCTTTAGGCCTTAATAATATCTATATTTAGTTTGATTTGTTTTTTATTTTTCAAGAAACTTCATAAAAACTTAAAAACTTTATTGTTTTTGTTTTATATAAAACTACACGGGCGTACCCGTCGTGGTCGTGGATGAGCCGCCTCGCGCCGCGGTGGCTGCACTGGTCGATCCGAATACCAAGATACCTGATTATGTTTCTCATTGCCAATGATGTTTAATAATGGCTAATTTTCTCCAGTTTTTTATGGTATCCCTAGAGGCCCAGCCAATGGAGTCCTGAATAGGATTGTTTCCGATTTTTGGAAATTTATTTTCAACTTCCAATCATCGCATCTTAATTTGATCGAAGTCACGCTGCAAAAACGTTGATGAACCCAACTTTATGACCTGACCTGTACGCCACCAAACCGTCTGCGTACACTATAGCATATCTGAGGGAACCCACCAGATCGCTTGTGTAAATGTTAAACAGAATTGGAGAATTCACCGATAATGTAAGCCGTTTTAAATTTCAGGCAGGCACCCGTGCATTGGTTCTTGGTTTTATTCCACTGTATGTCGGATACCAGTTTCAACGCGGCATGAATAGTGTCATGCCCCACTCTAAAGCCAAACTGATTTTCCGGAATAATTTTGTTTTTTTTTTCAACCCACCTTAGAAGAGATCTATTGATAACTTTCTCGAATACCTTGCTAACATTCGGCAGTAAACTTATTCACCGCAGATAAGCAGGGTTTGTCATATCCTTATCCTTTTTGGAGATAGGGTGTACCACCGCTGTCTTCCAATGCACCCGATTCAGCATTCAGCGCATTCTTAAGTAGCGTGGTAAAGTAAAATAAATCGCTCTAAAAAACACCGTCAACTCCTCCAGACTTTTGTTTTTTAGTGACTCAAAGATGCACCAAAGCCGAAGAAAAGAAGAAAAAATCAGAATTTGTTTGTGCCATTTGAACGATTGTCGTCATTGAACACGGTGCAACCGTTGTTTTCTGATCGCCAATTTTGAATCTCGGTCCGCAGGTAAAAGTGGTTGAGAAAGGCTCTCTCCTCGAGATCAGGATTGTTCGCAGTATACACGGTCCACTTTCCGGACTTATGCTAGCTTTATGATCCTTCCGCCTGAACAGTTTATTTATTTGTGGGAACATATTCGGATTTCGGACTACTGGTTTTTATACACCGAATTTTATTGCCGCAATACAAACTTACAGATTTTCTGTAATTCTCAGTGATTAAGTGTTTCAAGTTTCTGATCATCGCCTTCGATCTTCTTTCTGTCCGTAAATTGTCTATGTAGCCGTTTAAGCCTCGAGAGCAGTCTACTTTTATGTCTGTATAGACTTATAGATTGATTGTCGCGTTTCGAAACTTCTCAGTTTGTTCTTCGTCGGTTGCACTATACAAACAACATAGATGACACAGATGACAATACATGTGGTGTGGGTGTTGTTGGAAAGAAGGATGCTGATGACGAGGTTTTGGTTGTGGACGCTAGTGACATGCAAATTCATCGAGGTTTAGACAATGATGTTGATGGCGGTAGAGTTGTGGGCGGCAATAGCGGCGAAGGCAGCGATGGAAACATTGGTGAAAGTTTTAGTGGAGTCCAGGACGAAAGAGGCAATACTCAACGGATCGAGAAAGAGACACGTGATCCATATCTATTGCGGTCAAGTCAACGACAGAAACTTTTTTTGTTAGTTGATGATTCCAATAAGTCTCTTTCAAATTTGCGTACTGTTTCAGAGGCTTTAAGTCGAAGTGATGGTCAAAGGTAGTTGCAATCGACGCAAACTGAAAAAAGTTAAATTTTAGCAAAAGATACATGGGTTTTGGTAGACCCACCAGAAAACAGACGGATCATTTAATCTAAATGGGTGTTCAACATCAAGCGTGATAAAGGCTGCAACCAAAAATTTGGTGTGGATTACATTGAAAAATTTTCACCTCTTGTTTGTTTTTTGTCACTGGGGCTTATTTTAGCGCTAGCTGCCGAGTTCGATCTAGTGGTTCACCAAATGGACGTAACAGCAGCGTATCTCAATGGAGATTTGAATCAGGGCAATTTGTGGATAAAGATAATTCGCAAAAGGCTTGCAGGTTAAAAAAAGACATTATTTGGTTTGAAGCAAGCCAGCAGGGGTTCATGTGTATACACGACAAATAAACAAGGTGAAATCAACATTATTGCTGTCTACGTAGATGGCTTTCTGCTAGCCTGCTCCAATCCACAAATCCGGGCTGAAATCCAAAGCAAAATAAGTTTGGAGTTTGACGTAGTTGAAAAGGGACCAATCGATCATTTTCTGGGTATTAAAGTTACAGTGGGTAAAAACCAAATTTGCATTTGGCAGCAACAATTTATTCGAAGTTTGTTGAAGAAGTTTAATATAGTGCAGACTCGGAAGTGTAGTACTCCTTTTGATCCCGGCCAGAAATTCCTGAGCTGTGGTGGCTGTTCCGGATGTGCGAAGGTTAATAAGACTTCGGAGCACCTTGCTGCAGCAAAACACGTTTTAAGGTATCTTAACAACACATTAAATTATAAGTGAAATAATAAAAGTGGATTTAAAGAAAAATTTTTTATCAGAATTAAGTAATTTCTTTTGTAAAAAAGTTCCATAATTGATTACCTTTATTTTGATACCAATTATATTGGTTGATTAATCGTCTTAAAATCGAAAATAAAAATTTGCAATGATGTCAACATGACAGATACCTTAATGAGCTACTTCGACGTATTTGGAGCTGAGGTCATTAAGGATTTTTCAATACTAGTCAGGGTGTTGAAATAGAGATGTTGGCGAAGGAGCCCTTAATGGGTCAACGGCAGCTTTCGAATCCCCGAAGCGGGTAACTGACCCCGAATATCCAGGCCCTTTTGTCCAAGGGGTAAATATAGGACCTGGCCCTCCAGGTTGGGGCTTGTGCGTCGGGGTAACTTCCCTACCACGGAAGAGAAAAGTAGTTCCGAAACAACTATAAGCCTCGGATATGGATGATCCAAATGTTGACGACCCCAGCAAACGAATTAAGGACAACGAATTTCGGATCTGCACGTGGAATGTCCGGACCTTAAACAGACCGCGTGCAACCGAACAACTTGTGGAGACCCTGGATAGGTACAAAGCCGACATCACAGCCATCCAGGAAGTGCGATGGGATGGAGAAGGCACAAGACGGATAAAAAACTGTGACATCTATTACGGCGAGTGCCGCAAAGCGCAGAGTCAGCGGCTATTTGGATGTGGATTTGTGATTAGAGGAAGACTTAGGCAAGAAGTCTTGGGATTTCGCAATGTTAGCGATCGGCTAGTTACAATCTGCATCAGGGCCAAATTTAAAAATATCACGCTGATCTGTGCTCACGCCCCGACAGAGGAGAAAGACGATACAGCCAAAGAAGCATTCTACGATCTTCTTGAGAAGACATATGATAAGTGCCCGAAGTACGACGTCAAGATAGTTCTTGGCGACTTTAACGCCAAAATCGGAAAGGAGGGCATCTACAGTCGAAAAGCACAGCCTGTCTTCAGATCAACAAACCGTCAACCAAAGTGATCATGTTGCGATCGACGCCAGACATGCCTCCAGTATCTTGGATGTCCGAACGTTCACAGGGGCCAACATAGACTCGGACCATTACTTGGTAGTAGCCAAAGTACGGATGCGGATATCCAATACTCCACAACACCGGGAGGATACTGTGCGAAGATTTGACGTTGCAAGAGACCGCCAAAACCTTTGCCGACCGCGTCTCCCTCAACCTCTCAGCAAGCTCATCCTCAGCTTCACCAGCATCAAGCACTGAGGACCAGTGGCCACACTGCCAGCGTGCCATCAGGAGTGCCGCCACCGAAGTGCTGGGTTTCACTAGGCGACCACAAACTCGTCCGTTTGTGCAGGATGACGATGGAGAAATCTCGCTGCTCCGTCAAAGTCGGCAAGAACACCAAGGCGACGCGCTATCATGTACTTTCTTTAACATCGTTCTTGAAGCAATTGTACGAAACTCACAAGCCAACACCAGAGGTACAATTTTTCAAAAGTCCGTTCAACTACTTGCCTATGCCGATGATATTGACATTATTGTGAGAACGCGGCGAGCTGTCAGTGTCGCATTTGTAAGCATTGAAACGGAGGCGGCGAAGATGGTTCTGGCTGTTAATGAGGACAAAACCAAGTATATGCTGTCAACGAGAAGGGACTCTCAACATCGGCGACTCGGACAAAACGTCACGATGGACAGATACAACTTCGAAGTAGTTAAAGACTTTCTATACCTGGGCTCCACTATCACTTCGCAAAATAACATCAGCGCAGAGATCAAGCGAAGGATCACTCTTGCCAATCGCTGTTTCTTCGGGCTAAGAAGGCATCTAAGAAGTAAAGCCCTCTCTCATAGAACCAAGGAGGTACTATATAAGGCCTTAATCATCCCGGTCCTGCTGTATGGTGCAGAAGCATGGACCTTGTCAAAAGCGGATGAGAACCTTCTGGGATGCTTTGAGAGAAAGATTCTTCGAGTGATATTCGGTCCAGTTTGTGTCAATGGAGTGTGGAGAAGAAGATTCAATGACGAACTCTACGGGCTATACATCGACGCTGACCTAGTCAAAAAGCTCAAAATACAACGGCTGTGATGGCTGGGCCACGTCAAGCGTATGTACAACAACGCACCAGCCCGACGAGTTTTCGAATCCACCCCAGAGGGACAGCGCAGCAAAGGGAGACCCCACCTAAGGTGGCGCGCACAAATGGAGAACGACCTAATCCAACTTGGTGTGCGTAACTGGAGGCAGCTAGCGAGGGACCGAGCTGGCTGGAGGGGCTTGTTAGTTGAGGCCGTGGTCCACCCCGGACTGAAAGCGCCACCAAAAGTAAAGTAAAGTAAGGAGCATTTGTGCAAGCTCTCAGAATAATGTTTATTATTTCTAAGGCAGACTTAAACTAATAAAATCTTATACGGAAAGAGTTTCATTTCAATGCACAATATCAGGTGGGTTTTATGCAAAACATAAATGTGGCTATATGGCTCTGACAACTGGCCAGCTTAATAATAATGCCAATATAAAAGTGAATGAAAAGGGTTAATAAAAAAGATGTTCATTTTCGTTGATTGTTTACGGAGTTATTGTGTTTTTGCTGCGTAATGAACGGTTTGCGATGCGGTTTTTACTGTTATGAGCACTGTTCACAACAGAATTAAACACGTCTAGCAAGTAAGTATGCCTTTAGTGGTTATATCACGTATTTTACAAACCCGTAACCAAAAAACCATTAACGTACGCCTTATGAAAAAACAAAAATTAAATAAAAACTTACCTGTATTGAAATCAAGCTCAAATTCTTCCAGTTCATTTCCTTTTGTAATTGTGTAGATGAGTTTGCGTCCCAGCGGACTATCAGCTTGAATAGTAACAGAAAGCGGAGTATAAAGTGCTATATTTTCACTTACAGAAACAGAATAAAACTGCTTGCTGAAGACTGGCATCGATTTGTCAATCACCTATGGACATAGAAACAATAAAATAATTAAAATAGTTGTTAATATGGCAAAACCCCAAAGAACTATAGAAAACTGGTTCCGAATTGTCACTTCCGTGAACGTTCACGTAACGTATTGCTCGTTCACGGATGACGCAATTCAACAACTGATATTACAAAGCTTATGCTAGTACACACATAACGATTAAATAAAACAAGATCTTGTATTGCATTTGTTCGGGAATGCGCAGATGAATATTATTCCCCCAATCTAAATATTTTTTTTTTAACTTTCTCATATATGTAGTAAGAGAAAGGTATTGTATTCGTACAAAAAATCGAATTTGAGATTTTAATCCAATTTGACATTACGATGAGAGGAACTCAAAAAAGTGGGTCTCGCAATTCTGTCCATCCTTTACTGAGGTCCACAACGCAAACGGCTGGACGGTTTTCTTTCAAACTTCGGACTTGGAGTTTGTGGCCTTACAGTTCGCGGCCACTTTTTTATGCACGTTAACCTTATTATTAAAGGTACTTTCCATATAACGGTTTTAAACAAGTTTAATCTTTTCGAAAACTGTCGTATACCCAGTTTTAGGCTAAAAAAAAATTAAAATTTTGAAAATCGGACATGTCTCAAAAACGGTCCATACGATTTTAACAAAAATTTTGTTTAAGGGTAATATGGTAGTTCCTGACATAAAAGCAAACTCAGTTTTTCCCTAAATTGTCGTTCAAGGGACTTTTTTTTTTGAAAAATGTCGTTTTTCAAGAATTTAATTATTTACAGTTTACTTGACGTCTCTATCGATTTTGACCAAAATGTATACTCTGAATAAAATTGACGTTTTCAACATTATTGCGAACTTAATTTTTTATTCGAATCATGCATCGAAAACGCTGTTAAAAAAAAACTGTCCGCATCTCGAAAACGCAATTTTTGATTTGGATAAAACTTAAAAAACCAAGTAATGCTAACATCCTGAACAATACCCTATACTCAGTTTTAGCTAAATAGGTGAGCGAGATTATTTTTAAAACTAAACATTGCAATATTTCTCACTATTTTCTACGTATTATTTTCCAAAATCGGCTCTAATGATTTTGACTTAAATTACGATAACATAAGTATTCTAAATAAGCCCCGTACTTAGTTTTTCTTAGAGAAATGCAAATAAAGCTTTCTTATAAGCATTATCGCACTACCAGTAAAAATGCAGAACCCCGCTACCCCCAAACACATCCATCGACGTGCAAATTCAAAAACAAATCTCTGATTTCTTACATTATAAATCTATGTCAAGATATCAGTGTATCTCAAACCATACTTCGAGTCATAGCCACCTACCAGCATCACCAATCTATCCCAGTCAGAATCAAGAGCATACTCTAACATATCAAAACTTCTGCTTTGCTTTTCCTTGTACTCAAAAATAAACAGTGATTTGGCACTGTTAACGATTTAAACCAGAACTTTTGAAAATGCTTTTCACTAAGAGCTTAAGCCTCTGTACTGTCATCTGATATGAATATCTTTAAACCAATAGTGCAATTTATTTGAGTAGATATATTATATTCTTATATTTCCTGTGTGGTTTATTTAGCTTCTGAATTGTTTACCTAACAAAAAAATAAAATGATATGAACGAGAAAGTTTCATGCGACCCAGTCGTGCACTTTATTTATTTTTTCCGAGGGTAGGTGAAAATCTTCCAAAGACACTATGAGAATAGCAAGCGCGTGCTCATAGTAGTTTCAGATTTACACTGACTAAAAACACCACCCTTTGATATATTGTTAGATACTGCAACTAAGATAGGCTAGGTTGTGTTAGGTTGAGTGGAGTGTGAGTTCGTCACAAGGACCAGGCACCGTATAGGGCCCATCGCCATCCCTATACGAACCTTCACGTCAAAAACCTAAACCAATATTCCCAAGCACTTAATTTCCCTGCAAAACCTAAAGATAGTTTCACTTGAGTTTGCGAAACCAACTTCATCCAATTTTTCGAAGAAGTACCTTCCAAGGTATTTCCTTCTCTTCCGAGCTATAGCCTGACATTTGCAGAGAATATGAGTAACATCCTCTGCGACATGTAAGTCCTCACAATACCTACATGCATCCGTATTTATTAAGCCTAATCTCCTGGCATGTTTCCTCAAAGGGCAATGCCCCGATAGTACTCATATTGTCATTCGTAACTTTGATCTACTTACATTTAACAATTCTAGAGATTTTTTCCTATCTAACTTTGGCCACAGGGCCTTTGTGACCCTGTGCCCTTCTATATGTGACCATCTTAGGTCTGACCTGTTCCTGGTATTTTCAAGAATCAATCTTTTAGCCACGGCCAATGGTGGTCTTATGCCCTCGATTGTATCTTTCTGTGGAAGTTCAGCTCCGTTTTTGGCCCAGACCGTCGGCTCTTTCGTTGCCCTCAATAACACAGTGTCCAGGCACCCAACACAATCGGCAGCTCCTAGCTAGTTCAGATTTGATGACGTAAGACTCTAGCACTTTTAGCGCAGCCTGACTGTCAATGAAGATGGCGATATTCTTGTTGGATATTGATCCCATTTCAAGTAGTTTCGCAGCTTTGAGTTCGGCCAGAATTTCTGCCTGGAACACACTGCATGTGTCCTGAAGTTTCTTGAGAACCATCTTTGGTTTTGGAACCATCCGTATAGATTGAAATTTCATTTTCACTTAAAACTTCATCCCTTTGACAATAATCTCTATCAGGGTATACTACAACGTATGGTATTGTTGTTTGTACTTATATTGACAAAAACTTTCTTGAATCAAGTCTCATTTTTATCAAATATACCAAGGTTTTATTTTCAGTGTATCACTGCTGTCATTTAATATAAGACAGCTGATTTACCGATGTACATGGAAAGTAAAAGTGAATCGAGTACGTGTAGTGAATCTCAAATACACCGCATTCCACGATAGGGGTGAATATCTTTCTCTTACTACCTATAGTAACATAACATCCATCCAGGAACCATGGGTGTGGAAAAATCGCTTCTGTGGCCTTGGTGAGTTGAGCGGTTCTTACAACGTTCTTTACGATAAGCTGTCCAAAAGAGACCTAGGACATGTCTTATTCGAAATCTCTTACGGCAGTTACTATCAATATGTTTTGTTGACAAGATTTGGTTGCTGCAACTATTACTTATCATGCAAACGGCAATTGGGAAACCTTTGTTGTTGCATCGGCTTACTTTCCCTATGACTCTCTTCCCCCACCACCAAAGGTAATTGTTGAGCTCATAGAATACTGTGAGTCCAAAAAGATGGGTCTTATCCTGTATTGCGATGCTAATGCCCAAAACACTGTTTGGGGCAGCAGTAAATGCAATATGAGAGGAGATCGTCTTCTGGACTTCATCTTATCGTCTGACATCGCCGTCGACCTACATTTGTTACAGCCAGGAGACAGCAAGTAATCGATGTTACTCTGTACAACAGGCACTCCAAGACTATCACCAATTGGAGGGTATCAACAGAAAACACTCCCTCAGACCACGAATACATCGAATTTCAAATCTACTGTGAAGTTTCACCTTCGCAAGAGAGGAGATTTCCGAGGAAAATTAATTGGGCACGTTTTAGGGAAGATCTTGGCAATTCTGTTAAAGTTCCACTCAAACAAAGATCAGTACAGGGGGTATAGAGGTCTGCTCAGGATCTGAGCAACGTCCTTATCCGTTGTTTTGAGCAAGCGTGTCCAGTTCCAAAAAACGCCTGTAGAAAACCGGTTCCCTGGTGGAATACCGAACTGCAGCGTATTCGCAAAGTAACCAGAAAACTCCTAAATCGGTCTCTAAAAACCAACTTAGAAGAGGACTTTAAGAGACTAATTCGTAAATCGAAAAGTGACTCTTATGGGAAATTTTGTGAGGAGGTCAAATCACTAAGTGCAACCAGTAGACTTGTTACAGGTCTCAAAAGGGACAGACCAAGTTAACTGGAATCGCTCCAAAAATCTGATGGTATCGTCACTGAAACAGAGGCGGATACCTTTAGTCTCCTGCTGGAGACTCACTTTCCGGGAAATCAGGTCACTACGTGTTCTTCAGTGGTACCGGCAACGGTGGCCACATCTGAATCAATTAACACCATGCGGCGTAACTGGTATATTGCTTCCAGAGTGGTGAATGATGACGCTATCAAATATGCAATTGCATCGTTTGAGAGTTTCAAGTCACCTGGTCCGGATGGAATTTATCCAGCCATGCTGAAACAAGGTTGTAGTCAGCTAATGCCGACGCTGAAAAGAATTTTCACCTCAAGCTTGGCCTTGGCTTACATACCTTCTCCTTGGCGTATTGTTAAAGTCGTGTGCATACCAAAAATTGGTAAGACTGACTACACTCTCGCCAAGAGTTTCAGACCCATAAGTCTGTCTTCCTTCCTGCTGAAAAGTTTGGAATCCTCCTTCTGAGATGCAACATGCCTTCATGCCTTCAGAACCTTGTTGGTAGTATTGAAAGTGCTCTTGATCGTAAGGAGTACGCGTTGGGTATTTTCGTCGATATTGAGGGTGCTTTTCATAATGCGCATGTGCAACGCAGCCAGACATCATGGTGTAGATTAAACATTGGTGTTGTGGATTTAAACCATTCCAATGCTAATGCAAAGGACTTTCTATCTGTCGGTTCAAACCTAAGGACTGTCTGCTCTCTGGCGCAGAGATCCTTGGGATTGATCAATGATTGGTGCACATTGGTCTGACTCAACTTGTGCTTAAAGGTGTCACTATCCCGATCTCTGATGAAGTCAAATATTTGGGAGTAATCCTAGATGGAAAACTTCTTTGGTCCAAGCATGTCGAAGCGAAAACCGATAAAGCGCTGTCCACTTTCTGGCAGTGTAAAGGTGTTTTTGGCAAGACATGCGACTTATCTCCTAAAAGGGTCCTTTGGATCTATACGGCAATGGTAAGACCTCTCCTCTCGTATGCATCGGTTGTATGGTGGAACAGGCTTTCGCGGAAACGTGTTACTGCCTCTTTTGCCAAACTTCAAAGAACGGTTTGTCTCGGCTGCACAGGGGCTTCCCCCAGTACTCCGAGCTCTGCTCTAGATGCTATGATGAACCTCCTTGTTGAGTTCTTTTATTATTTATATTGGTTGAAAGGTCAGCATAACACTATTAAATTTATGAGATATGTCAATAGGAATAGAGCACTATTGAATTTTTAAGCTGTCCCAGCTAAGCACTATTTTAATTAAGTAATAAATAAGTTATAGTGTATAAAGAGTAGATTGGTGAGTATTGCATTCAAACAGTTATCCAAAACTTTCATTTACCTCAAGAGAGTTTTCTTGAGTTCGAATTTAATAATCTACCCAGTGTAGGTTTGAGATTGAATCCATGTTGTACAAAATAACTTAATATTAACAACATCCATTCTGTACCAACACCCATCGATCGGCCTGGATCGCCGATTTTTGTAGTTCTACTTGTGATAAGCTTTGCATTGTTGCAGTTAAATACATCAACAACATCCATATTGGTCAACAAACTACCGACTCACCACAAATATACGAGGTAGCAATATAGGTAGGTTTCTGACTCTGTGATGTGCGAAAACTCCACATTTAAGGTGCTAACCAAAAACTTGAGTCTGTCCTCACGCGGTAGAAGGCAGATATTACCGCTGTCCAGGAGATACGCGGGATAGGATCAGGTATGAATTGCTGTATTTATTACAGCTGCTATAAAAGATTGCATGTATTAGGATGCGGATTCGTCATGGAAATCGGCTAAAGACTAAAGTTATTCGGCCTTACTAATAATCAAACACTAATGTCGACTGTTAGTTGACTGCCAGTTTAAATAAAAATGTACAGAATTTTTGAAATGGTACCAATAAACAATTTAACCTCCAGCTTTACTAGCACGAAGACTTTCTGTTGAATCTATTACAATTTTGCTGTCAATCGTTGTCAGTTATCAGATGGCAAATCATTTGTTTTTGTTTTCATGCAGTAAGTTTTGTTTTTCAAAAAATTGAATAAAGATTGAGAATGAATTCAAGTCGAGACGAAGATATTTGTATGGACCTTATATCTGTTGAAGAATCGGCAACCTCTCAAAGGATAAAATATATGACGAACGAGAGTTCTTTTGCCACTAAAGGTTTGTTGGTGGTGTGTACTATCTGGTAAAATGTTTATTAAAACTATTAATAGATTTGATAAACCGATAGTGCGCTTTATTGTGGAAATCGTAAGGGAAGAACTTGCTCCATGGACGAATCGCGGAGGAGGATCACTCTCGGTGGAAACAATAGTTTTAGTTGCAATATGATACCTAGGGAAAGGATCCTATCAAAGCGATCAAATCAGTTCGTTGCGTCAGATCTAGGTTCTGTTTATGGGACTGGTGTTGCCAATTTGTTTTAAGTGTCTACGTGTGGATATAGGATATTATGCTCCTATTGTTTAATACGGTATTTTAATTTATTTGCTCGTTTCATTTCATTTATTTTCATTTTCGGCTTTTCTAATAGAGAATAGTAAATATTAACTGAAACATCAATTTGCAACAATTATTTTTTTACTTAAGCGGAATTTTCTTTTAAGCGAATTTCAGATATTTTGAAAAAAAAACATCATTTAACAGGAGTTCAGACGAAAACTAAATCCGATTTCACTTATGTATTCATCTTAGATATAAAAAAAACACATTTATTTCCAATAGGTATGTCAATATTTTTAAAATAAAACTCAAAACAAAACGAGACATCGAAAATGTGTAAATAGAGCAAAACAAACAAAAATGTAAACAAACGAATTGACTTCAGTTGTTATATTTTTGATTAAATGAATTAATAATTTATGTTGTACAGTTTATTTTTTCTTCAGTTAACCAGGCTTTTCAGTTAAGCGGAGTAATTCGCGCGAAGATTGTGAAAAAATGCTTCGTGACAAATAGTTTAGAAAACCGAGTTTAACTACCTCCGTATTAATAAACGTTTTGTAAAAGTTGTTAACCGGTTGCAGAAGAGTTTCATCAAAATTGTCGAGATATATTCGTTTATATGTGCTTTTAAAATGTTTCATTTGGGTACAGTTTTTTCATTCTCTCTTTTTTTTTTTTTGCTACTTTTTTTGCGATGTACATTAAATATGAATGTTTTCATTGGCCAAATCAATATAATATTTCATTTGAAATTTACATTTGCACCCATAATTGGATATTTTCCGATCACGAAGCACAGAATTTGTTTTTAAAAGCACAACAAACATTTTAATCTGACATTTTGCTGAATTCAGGGCACTTCTTTAAAAATATTCCGGACACTTCTTTCGTGTTGAGAATTGACCTGGAAATGCACTTTCTTTTTCAATGAAACATGAAAAACATAGAAAGAGCAGTTCTAGATTTGCTCTTTTCATAGAAAGGGCAGTTCTTTTCTTCAATCGAAAACGCCATTACACAGTTTTATTTAATTATATCAAAAATTGTAGTTACTTGAAGTTCGCGATTGACACTTTTTGCTCCCAAGATATAATACCACATTTTGATTTAGTACTAAAATTTGAGTATGCATGGCAACATTCCTTTGCAGAACGAGTTGTGACAGAGTAATAATTTGGGTTAGTGTACGACATAAACATGGCTTTCTGACCATTAATATTTAACCCTACAGTTAGGGATAACCTGGCGACTAAATTTGTTTATTGGTAAAGCGATTTTGGAAAGTCTGGAGTCTTTGCGTTAACTGCCAGACTAAATTCGATTATTGGTAAGGCCGATTGACTTTAAACCGATAAGTGATCGCCTGTCTGTGATCCGCATCAAAACATAAGCCTGATAGGGGCTTCGTTTAGGTTTTTAATGGAGCCTGCGGAGCCTGTCCGGAGTATGATGTCAAAAGCGTACTTGGGAACTTCAATGCTAAAGTCGGAAAGGAAAACATAGAATCCACAAAACGACAACAGACAACGCCTACAGACCAATCAACTTTGGAGCAGCTCGTTATACGGTGGTAAGTCGCAATAGGTTTCCAAGGCTTAGGATGCACACATGTGCTAATGTGCTAATCGATGCGAGGCACACGCATCCAACATCCTCGACGTGCACACATTCCGAGGGGCAAAAGTCAACTCTGGCAATTTTCTTATTGCGGTTAAATTCAGAGCTCGAGTGATTTACGAGAAAAAGCTGCGGACTGCCCAGAAGAAGAAACTCGGCGTTTGACGCCTTAGCACACCTGGATTAGCCAAAGCCTACAGAAAGCGTCTGAGTGAGAAGCTTTTCACTGTGCAGACACCAACAACCTGTGGTGCCAGTATCGCGACATTATCAACGAGGTAGCCGACACCACAGTATGGTAGCAGCAAGCTCAAGATTAAACCGTGTGAACGCATCAAGCCGTTCATTCAAAACCTTTATCTTCACCCATCGACGGGAGCTCTATTTGCGATGACCGATTACGGGATCCCGGCAAAGTTTGATCCATTTGTGTCACTCTGCAACGTGCAATTTGGAAGCAGCTTACAGACTATTTTAAATATGCACCGGAATTCTGCAAGGAGACCGCACTATCATGTGCCATCTTAAATCTCGTGCTGCAGCAGTGCGTTGGGCAGGTGTCAACACGGAAGGCCCTATCGTGAACAGGTCCATTCAACTACTGGATTATCGGCGGCTTACAGCGCTCAATGAAAGAAGCTTTCATGGCGATTGAAGAACAGGCAAAATCTGTTCGCCTTGAAGTAAATGAGGACAATACTATATATGCTTTCAACAAACAAACAATCACCTGTCCATCGCCTTGTACAAAACGTCACTATTGATAACAACATTTTTAGGTAGTTAAGGAGTTCATCTACCTCGGAGTAAACATGAACTCCACGAATGACACCTCAGTGGAGATCCGGCGAATAATTAAGATCCGGTGTATTGTTTTAACGGTCTTTGCCAAATAATAAATGGAACACTGCAATTGTGGGACTATATAAAAGGGGAACAACAGTAGTACCTAATAACATCCCAGTTAAATACAGATTGTCTATGTCTAGTCTAGAGAACACGAACAGTCGTTAGATATAACAGAGGATCACATGAAAGAAATCCTTCTGCATTTCGCCTACACAGAAATTTAAAACAGATGAGTTTTTATAATATAATTGCTTCTAACACAACTTCATATGAAACATTAGATTCATCAGTTCTACAAAATTTGTAGATGCAACTTAAAAACTGAATATAATTATAGAGTTCTTGGATCCGGATGGTAGTTATAGTTTACAGATGTAGCATATCAAGATGAAGCACTAGCATCGAAGATAGTTCCGGTATTGAAAAGTAAGAATGTTTGTGTCGTAGTTTTTGTCTTAATATGTGTCTTAGTTTCTTTATTCATCAAAAATATTTTCTCCCTTTGATTACGTACTTACTATATATATTACATAGCTGGCGTTGATATTATCTGTCATGGCGAAACCGAATTCAATGAAGATTCCAATGCTTGCGAGTTTGACGATTTTGATGTGGAGGATTTATCAGAATCAGAGACAGTTCCATATATATTATGGATATATTTATGGATATATTTCTCATGCCACAAAAGCCGGGGGTCTTATTGAAGCTCGTCGATATGAGGGTACAGTTAATGGTGGTTTAGTCATACCTACTACACATTTTGTAGAGTTATTGGAAAAAATATTCAAGTGTTTTAAGGAATGTTTGAACAAAATGTACTTAATATTCTTTTAAATTTGTGCAGGAACCAATTTGAGCTTCCATGTTCATTTGAACAGCACAATCGAGAATTATTCAAGCACACCTCTACGTGCAAAAATAAAAATAATTAACCCCAAGGCAAAATGTTCACAACATCAAACTCTATGAGCTGTACCAAGATGTGGATGAAGTCCAGAAAGCCAAAACACGTCGACTACATTAGCTCGGGAACATCGAGCGAATGGACAATGATGATCCAGCTCACAGGATCTTCGATTTCCATTCCCCTGGTTTGAGACGACAAGGAAGACCGAACCTCCGTTTTAAAGCTCAAGCTATCGCGGATGCCAGAGCGCTTGGTATGGGAAACTTGAAGCAGCGTGCCCGGGATCGCAGAGGAAGGAAGGATGCAGTGTCTCAGACAGGGACTTTTCACTGGTCGGGAGCCCGTTTAGTAGGAAAGTTAGTAAAAAAAACTCTAAAAATATTCATAATAAAATCGCATAGATGGCAGCTAATTCCCTCTTCTTTAGTTTCTATGTGTAGGTACTTAGTTCCCATTTGATTGATCATTTGAAGAAGCCTTATAGAATGTTATTATATACTAAATGTGATTATATACTAATATTCGTATTCGAATGCCACAATAACGTAAATGTTAACGAACGGCGTCTGATGAGGAAAGGATCGGGCTCAACAAACCTGTGAAGAGTCAGACAACTTTATACGAAATAATAATTCGGTGACTTACCTTCACATGTACTCCGACTTCCGTCGAACATGGAGTAATACCTCCATCGTAGGCTGCAATTAACAGTTCGTAGTCTCTATTATGACCCTCGAGAGATTGTTTAAGTGTGACATCACCAGTTTTTCGATCAACTTTAAACAGTTCGCCGTGACCACGTTTCATTTCATAGCGCACTTCCCCATTTTCAAAACTGTCTAGGTCCACCGCGTGCACCTTTGTTACAAATGAACCTCTTGCATCATCTACAGAAACAACCGCATAGTACGGGAGATTGACGAACATGGGACAGTTGTCGTTTATGTCTAGAATGGTCACATTGACAACAACATGAGCTATTCGGGGCTTTCCTTCCAGTTGTTCCTGTGACTTCGCTTCGACTATTAGTTCGTATTTGTCGCAAACTTCTCGGTCAAATATTTGCCCTGTAGATTCAATTGCTCCAGACGTCAGTCCGATACGAAATAGTGTAGTTGGATTAAGTATCCTGTATTCAATGTGTTCATTTAACTTTGATCCAAGAACATTTACCGTTGAAATCGTCGTTACTTTTGTTGTGTTTTCGCTAATAACACCTTCATATGTCGACTTTTTAAAGTAAAGTCCATAGTTTTCTGATGTTTCAACATTAATATTGACGTAAGCCACTTTAGAAAATACACCATCAGAAGCTCGGATATGAAGTTTGTAAAATGACTCTATTCGTTCAACATCCCTGCACAAAATTCAAATATTACAGATATAATTTAAGCTACAAAATATATTTTACCTTGTTGTAATAATGCCAGTTTCCGAGTCCATTGCAAACACATTTGCTTCATTGCCTTCTATTATGTCATATCTGATAGTTGAAATCTCCGAACCATCTGGGTCGGTTGCATTAATGTGAATAACAACAACATTTTCATAGGTTGGTAATAGCAGTGTAACATTGTACTCATTTTGCTTAAAATTAGGAGCGCAGTCATTAACATTCGTTACAGTTATTTGAACTCTAGTTGTTGTGTCTGAAGAAAGTCGAGGAGTCCCCAGATCAGTTACCTGTATGTTGTAATTTTATGTAATTGATAATTGGTTTCCTTAAAACAAAAAAGTATACTAACCTTAACATGGAAATCAAAGAATGGAATTTTTTCATAATCCAATATCATCACAGTTTTTATAGCGCCAGTTGTTGAATCAATGTGAAAGTATCTTTTGGGCAAGCTCTCCACAATATCGTATCGCAAAAGAGCATTTAAACCGGAGTCCAAATCAACAGCTTTTATGACGAGTGGACTGCAATATTGTATTAATTAAGTGATGTTCATAATTATTATTTTAAAAATATGACTTAAGTCATGTTTTACACATTTTGAAATGCGCGCATTTCTACACCCTACTTAATGCTTTGTTCGTTGTATGGGAAGCACTTTTAATTTAACAGCTGCATTTAAAATTCCCATGTCACCTTAGGTGTGAAAGTTGTAACTACAACTAAAACTAAAACTAACTCTGAACGCGGGCTTATGTTTTGTTATGTTATGTTATGTTTAAGTGGCTCTCGGCAAGAGAAACACTTAGGCCGTAAGTCGGCCCATTGTGCATACCACTGGTGCTGGGGGTTCCTTAACCGGTTACTCATGTAAACCATGTTACCATTGATAAAGCTAAGAATGTTAGCAGCGCTGATGAAGGTTATCACTTATATCTCAGATGTCATATGTCAGATTTCCATCTCACACTCGCAAGTCGCAACTCGCAGTCCGCAAACTGCTTGTGCCTGTTTCCTGCACATATGAAATTTATTTTTATTTGAGTTTGATTTATTTTTCTTTCATGAATAGAAAAAAAAACAACAGTGCAGTGACTTTAAAAGTCTAATCTAGTGGAATCGTTCTTACGCAGGCGGTTCTGCATAAGGAATATCTTTGGCTTTGGCTAAGGGAATCTTTTTTTTTAAACTAACTACTGTTATAATGCCCAATACTTTTGTAAAAAATTTAAAATTTGGCACTCTTTTTTAAACGCAATATCAAACAAAATTTCCATTAAAACATTACAAATTATTTTCCTAATAAAAACTAAAAACATTACTAAACTTGTTATTCTTTTTTGTAAACTCCCACAAAAAATAATTTTCGTCGCCTTTGGCCGAAAGGGTAGATTGCCCGATGGCGGCGTTTTCAAATGCTGCACTTTTCTACAAGCGGTCACCCAAGAGCTCTCCTTGAAACAGCCGAAAGAACTACCCGGCCGTGAAACACCCGCTCCGCATGTTCTCGTCTCAGGCGATGCATTTGGCCTCCGGCCAAATTATATGTTTTTCTAGTTGTAATCTTTTCAATAGCATAGCACTATGCGCTAAACGTATCATATATATTATTATAACTAGCGGACCCGGCGAACTTCGTCTCGCCCCATTTTAACGCCTTCAGATAAACTCCAGAGTGATAATAAAACACAGATAGTTAAAATTTCAATTTAGCGATATAATAAACAATGTTTTTTGATGTGTTTTCCGGGGCAAAAACAAACAACGAAGACCATGCGAAAAACAGGAAAATTCGAGATTAATCCCACAGACTTCCAACAATTGGCCTCGCGATTCATTGATTGTCATCGCAAAAGCCAATCAAACGGGAATCCGCTTGAACTGGAATGGTGGATCAGTTGGAATAATCGGAATTCTTGGGATAAGGACTTCCTCTCCTTTGAATTTAGATTTCGCAACATGATTATAATCGATCCCACCTTCAGCTGTAAATTATGCGGCGGAGTTCCTGGCACATCAACCGAATTCAAAAACTTTTTCGTATAGTTGGTCGCTCCATCCTCGTCGGTCACGCGGTCCACGGATTTGTACGAATGCAATTCTTCAGCGATTTGACTTTGAATAATGAAATTCAAGCTACCGACGACGTCCCTATTCTTCGCTTTTAGTATTGCCCGTTCAGTAATCCAATCGAAATTTTTATAATTCCTCCTTCGATAATGTGAACTCGCAAAAATTAGCAGGAAACGATATCAATCCAGTCGAAACATCAACAGCAATTTTTCCATTGCCAAGTGCCAGCAGTTGTTTCAAGAATTTAGCAGCCGATTGGTCGTTCTGCAATGCGAATCTCATGTTCGTGGTCAATTTCAACTTCTTGATATGCCTCCACTAAAAAGACGATTTCAGACATGCATTGAGTTCATCGGTAGCATTAGATTTCGGGATGACAGGAAACGTTTGGCGATAATCTCCGGAGAGCAATATCATAGCCAACTGCCTCCAAAGCTCGTTTATGCGGAATCGTGCATTAATCCCAAATGATGATTTTGCATTCTCCCATCAGTTTCGCTGTCGCTAAATTCTTAGTCAGTGTGCACGTTGGCTTGTCTACCGTGAAAATATTCATCGGCAGCTTCGAAGCGGAACGTGCAGTTCGACCGCCTTCCAACAGTGTGGCAGCAATGCCAGCCAACATAATTTGAGATCTTGACGGAATTGTTGCCAGAATCAACGAAATGACGGATGTATTGCCTGTGCCATCGGGAGCATCGAGAAATTTAATGCCTCCCGTCAACAACCCTTATCAAGGAATCGTACACGTACAGCAGAAGAACTGCTCGGCATTCAAAAGCGGCAAATGCATCGTGCATCGAACTATTTGGCGTTGGCATTCCCAATTTCGATAGCAGACTTCCGCACATGAGTACGCACATGTCTTTGATGAGAACTAACGCTTCGTTGCGCATCCCGTCGTTAATTTCTAGATCGAAATTCGAAGTTGTCGTGCGAACTCTGTGCAAAATGTCGTCAGCCACGTCGCGGTCGGGTTCTAGGGATGAAATATCGCTATGATGATCGCAAACAATGTACCAATTTGATTCACTGGCGTAGAAAAAGTTGCATCGGCGAGCGTTGAGTTCCAAAGTGTATCGTTTTCGAGCAAATATAAACATTGGCAAACCTCCTGAAAAGTGGCGCACTGCACACCATCTCTAGTACGCAAGGAATCGAAGGTTGTAGGGCCTATAATGTTCACAAAAAGCTATAAATCATCAAATGATGCGATAAAATGAAAAAAATCGGCGAAAACATTTTTTTTCGTGTTTTTCTGGAATTTTCCAAATTTTCTACTAAGAATTTTTGATTTTTCCATTCGAAAAGCCATTCCGGAACAATTGCACAAAATATTCCATACAAAAAATCAAATTTCGATTTTTCCAATTTTCCGACTTTTCTGAAGGGTTTTCCCAAAATTTTCTTTCGTAACAATATGCTCCTGGTAATTACGAAGAACTGAAAGAAATTTGAGCCAAATCGGCCCAGCCGTTCTCAATTGATGATTCACTATACATTTTTCACACCATTTTTATATATATAGAAGAAGATGTAGATATTATGTATATGTTAAATTAAACAAACCTTTGTTTTGCTATAAAACTTGATCGTATGTGTCCTTGTGGTGAATATCTGATTGATTGATTATCATTATTGAGCAAATCAGTCGAGTTATCTTTGTCTTTTGACAAAATTAATGATGCGATGGGTGCGGACTCGGAAATCTCTCCCCAATAGTTATTTTGAAGAAAGCGTGGGTTATTATCATTCTGGTCTAATATATGGATTACAGCTGACGATTGTGATGATACGGATGCCATATTAGTTGCTCTAATCGTGAGATTTAGTAACCTGAAACAAATAAAATGAAGTAAGCTGATTTGTTATTTTGTTTACATGAAACATTATTTATTTTTCAATGTTTGAGTAAAGGTAAGGAAAAAAAGTAACATCTTCGCAGAATTGTCACCTGCAAGTAAACTAGGTACAAGCCGAAGAAATCTCAGCTTCGATTCCCATTATATCACGTCCATTGTACCTAAGTTGACAACGTAATAGTTAAAAAAAAAAAGAAAACAAGAATTTTCAGGGGAAGCAAAATAAGAAATCCATTAAGTGCAAAAGATTTTTTGTTGCGAACTCCTAAAAGATACGCCAATGAGCATGAAATGCAACTTATATGCAAGATGCAATGCACATCAAGAAGCTAGAACTCACTTTACTAAAAATCAATGTATAGCCAAAAAAGAAGCTTTCTCTAGATATACAAAATACTCTCAGTTAGACTTATTGATTACTAGCTGAACCGTGCTCGCCTTGCTTCGCCAGTCTGGCACTTCACAATTTAAAATAATTAGAGTTATACAAATTCACTCTGCGAAATTTTCAATAAAACAATGCAAACAATTAGGTAGGCAAAGGAATATTCAAATCAATTTAACTGTATTTATGAACCAAAAATTTGATATTTGTCTACCACAAAATTCGGTGGATTGCGTTTACTTTGACACTTTTTTGAGTGGACATTTAGATTAGTAAATGCCCCATTTTATATTATAGATTGATATTATAACGGAAGTAATTAAAAAGTACGCAATTCTTCGCAATGAGAGTCTGTAGATGCATCTTAGTTTAGAGTTAAAGACGTAAAGGTACGATGTTACATTCTTAGATTAAGAGCACAAACTTCTCGAATTTGGACGATACTAGTCCACATAAAAGTCAAGAACGCCCAATGCATCCCGAAAAAGTCAGTTTGGTGTGATTTTTGGACATGCTCATCTCACATGGAGGTGATAAAAACTGGACACCGCTATCGTGCGATTTCGCCCTGTTAGACATTTTATTGTGGGGTTTTCAGGAAAAGTCTATGTTAATAAGCCACGAACCATAGCGGCCCTTAAAGCCCACATTACCCATGCCCTGAGTCATGTAAGATATTGGTTTGTATTGTCCTTGTGGTAAACGGTCGTTCTGCCTAAGAACAAAATTGTGAACAAACCTTCTAGGGTTAATAAAAATAGTTTTCTATATCTAATTGGTTTGACATTCATCTTGAAAAAAATCGTGCTAGCGATAGGTTTTACTATTTCACGCTACAACTTGTCTTTAATTATGTTTGCTATAAAACATGCAATATCCAATTGGTTTCGCCTTTGTCAACATTAAGTTTCGCAAGTGGTTTAACGTAAGCTTTCGCTTACTTTACAGAGGTCTACTACGCAGTATTTACTCATATTTAAAATGCTACTTACTTCACTTTTTCATAATCAACCATATCTTTTGTTGTTATGACACCTGTTGTTGGATTTATTTGAAAGACATCATCGGTATTGCCGCTTACAATTTCATAATTTATAGATGATGTTGATCTTGCTTCAATTTGCAAAACGAAAGTTCCGATGGCTTGGTTTTCATATATTTCCACCGACACTTGTTCATTGATAAAACGGGGAGGATCAATTTCTGCCATGCTTATTATAATATGTACTGGAACTTGAGATGAAAGCGGTGGTTTTCCATGATCAGAGGCTTTTACTTGCAACATGTATTCAGGCATTGAATTAATATCCAATTCCTTGTTCACACTAACAATACCCAAGACAGGGTGTATATCGAAAACATTTCCTACATTTCCACTAACGATTGCATAAACAATGTTTGCATTATCACCAAGATCGCGATCTATAGCAAAAAGTTGAACAATTTTCGTTCCAATAGCGGCCGATTCATAAACCTTTCCTTGAACAATTTTTGTTGTAAATTCAGGATGGTGGTCGTTGTGGTCATGCACTTTTATTATAATTTTCGCGTAGTTGCGCTTTGCAGGTGTTCCCTGATCTTTTGCTATTGCCACGAGAACGTGTTCGGATATCCGCTCTCTGTCCAGACGTTGTGTGACAATAACATTTCCAGTAATTGAATCGATACGAAAAAGAGTTAATGAAATGGGATTTTGAGCTGCATGCAGCGTGTAAAATATTTTTTTATCCTCGTCCATATCTGTCGCATGTAGTTGCAATATTTCAGACTCTTCGTCTATATTTTCGGAGATATCAATTCTATAAACAGAACTCGTGAATTCGGGCCTATGATCATTGATATCAATTACATGTACAAATAGTTGTGTAGTAACTGTATAGGATCCATCTGTTACAGATATTGTTAAATTGTATAACGTTTGAACTTCCCAATCCAATGATCTAGTGAGCAGTATATTTCCATTATCTCTTCCGATATAGAATTCATTCCGAGGATCACCATCTAATAAAATTAATGCATTGAAATAATGTTACCATTTAAAATGTTTTATATGTCACTTACCTGTAATATCGAACCAAAGCTGATCGTTATCTTCATCTGTTGCTTGAATAAGGGTTACAAGGAATCCCGGACGGTCGTTTTCTGTTACATCGACTTCTTGATTTAATGTTTTAATCACAGGGCGATGCTGTGAAGACTCTGGTACAGGAACTACAATCACATTTACACGTGTAGTATGTACTCTCTTTGGATCACCATTGTCTTCAGCACGAATTGCTAAATCGTATTCTGCATCTGGTTCAAAGGTTTTTGCGGCAAATATAACTCCAGTATCTGAGTCAATACGAAACTTGGTCTTTCCTTTCCCCGATTTAATAGTATATGTCACTCTACCATTTTCTCCGGAATCATTATCAATTGCTAAAACCTTTTAAAAAAATGTACTTTATTGAGAAAAATTGTGATGAGCTTTGTTTTATAAAGTTAGAATTTGAATACATATTAACATTTGACTGTATTTACTCTTGAATGAACAACAAACTGACTAGTCAACGTCGGAGGAGCATCTTTTAACATACTAGCGGAAGTCGATAATGTTGACATTGTTCGCAACAACAGCTGACAGATAGCATCGACAAATTAAACACAACCCGCCTTACTAATAATCATTTTTAACCTTCAACTTAGATATTTGGAAAATTTCGCCATTGTGAGTTCGAAAAATTTAGTCTGGACACTAAAGATGATTATTAGTACCGCGGAACGTCACAATCGAAAGTTATAACTTTAAGATAGTAAGGCCCTTTGTCTACCACCGCTTTATCTATTACGACATAACTTCTTCTTTGGTCCCAGAAGCCATTTGAATAGTATGGCCATATCTCGAAAAACAAAAGATTCTATATAAGATCTTGATATAGCACTTAATTCCTACATCATTAAATCCAAACTTGTGGGAATGCCTACAAAAACTTAATGAACTGGGTAGGAGAAACCAAGAAAAGAACCCTCTGTTGGGTACCTGCCCATGTGGGAATAGAGGGTTATGAAATGGGCAGTTCCCTAGCAATAAAAGGAGCATGAGAAAAGTTCATAGGGCCATAGGAAACATTCTGTGTAATAGGGGATCACACCCTCAAAGAATAATTTAGGAAAATAGGGAAAGAAAACAGGGCACGGCACTGAGGGCGTGAGGCAGGCAAAGAAAGTCTGGGGCAATACAACGGAAAAAGATTCCAAGCTTGCATCGGCATGAGTACAAATAACCTCCGCATCCTAACGGGAAATTGTAGACTCAAGAAACACTTTAGGAAGCTGGTTATATCTGAAGAAGGTCTCTGCAGCTTCTGCGATGAGTCTAGTGAAATCCCAGAACACGTGTTGGGATCATGTTGTGCACTGAACCACAAAAAACTGAATTACTTGGCAAGTACCAATTATCTGATGAGGAAATACTGTCACTGAAGCCAGCTCTTATTCTCAGATGAGAGAACAAAAACCTCTAAAATGATTCCGAAATGAATTATATTGTACATATGTCAGTATTGACATTCTATGTCTAAAAATGCTACTATTATTATACTACCTTCTGACGCCAGCAATTTTTGACAATGAGTAAAAACGTAGGTATGTAGAAGCGATTCCACCGACTAATGTCTGCACTAAGCATTTAATGTCAATTGGCCTCACTTAATACGAAATAACTAAACACAACTTAGGATATGTACAAAATATCAGCTGATTTTTAAAATTTTCATTAAGCATGTATAGTACGTCCGCCTTTGTTTAACATTACTTTAATATTAATTTAGTTGGATTTGTGTATTAATAATTAATTTCAAATTGTTTATTTAATTGAAAACGAAATTTAATTTGAATGCTTAAAATTCTGTAGTATACATGCATCTTACGTAGAAAGCTATTAGAGTTTTCTGAACCTATCTTTAGCTTTTCGCAATGAGTGCGGTACAAAAAAAAACACGATATTCTTGCTTTAAATAAATGTTTACTCTATTAGGCAAAAATGTTACTGCTTATTGTTTGGACTAAAATTAATACGGGAAACTACGAAAACGGTCGAATTTGAAATCCTTGCAGAAAAATATAAAGCCGTGGAGCACATTTTCTATTAACAATAAGAATTCGCACGTACTATCTGTTATTCCTACCGAAGTTCGATATTTTGTTCCTTTGATGAATGCTTCTTACATTTACATTTACCGCGACTTTAACCATATCTTCGTTTTGCACAGAATTAAAAATCATTTACACCAATAAAATCAGGAAACGTTTCCAATTTACTAAAATGTACATCAGACTCAACAACAGGGTATTTAAATTCACTCCATTTACAATTTCATTCTGGAAGTTCGGGCAATACTCCTCTTCAAAATGACGTTAACTGCATAAACCCAAGAAGAAAGAAATACATATTTTTTTGTGCAATTTTAGTTCAAATATTGCAAAAACCCAGTAGCAAGTTTATTGTTTAATGCAAACTTCGTATTGCAGTATTAATTATACGAGTATTGGAATAACTTGCCCGTAATTTGTTTAAATACAGCCGCGCTAACCTATTGTAAGTATATTTTGTAAATGCAGGCACATAGCAATACTACTGCGAGCTTTATTTTGTTAAAGCAGTAAGGGAGAATTTATTTATTTAGATGAACATGGATATCTTAACTTTAACATTTGTCCAAGCGGTTGGCGCTTTTCTGGCAGCTAAATTCGTTTATTCGTGTAGGGATTTTGGAAGTGGTAGTCGCTAGGGTTTAGAACTGATTGCGAATCGAAATGCAGGTTCACTTTCTGAAGTAAATCTGAGGGTGAACTTGTGGTATAGTTCGAAATACCCCTAGTTCCATCCAAAGTGTTTGTTTATAAATTTTTGATGACCATTGCAATTTGTGTTTATAACCATGTTCTTATACAACTAAGACAAATCAGAATTCATATTTTAAGTGAAGTTACCTGAAAAAGTGGTTTATCTATTTGAACTGTTGCTGGTATTTGCACTTTATAGAAACGCTGATCAAATTCAGGGCTTTGATCGTTAATATCGTCTACAGACACGATAACTCTCGTTGTGGAAGACAACGGTGGAGTGCCCCCATCAGTTATGAGTATCTAAAAATAAAAACATAAATTGATAAGTAATAATAATTTGCTAATTTCTAGTTACCTCCATTATATGCTCTTGTTGGTTTTCGCGATCCAATTTTCTTGCGGTGGTTGAAATTATACCTGTAGTACTGTTCATAGTAAAAAAACCCTCAGGATTCCCAGAAATAATTCTGTAAGTTATATGCTGATCGTCATCTACATCACAATCTACGGCTTTCAGCTGTAAAATCTCTACGCCAGGCGGGCTACCTTCTAATACCGATGGATAATAAACTGGGCTATCCGTAAGTGGAACATTGTCGTTTTCATTTTTAACTTGAACAAAAACCTGTAAAATATAAACACTTTCAGTTAGGTAAAAGCGCATAAAATCGAACAAACCTCAACACATGAATGAAGGGGCACCACGGCCTGATCCTGAGCACAAACTGTTAGCCAGTACGACGGTTTTGATTCAATGTCTAACAGCGCCATAGTCCGTAGAGAACCTTAAAAAATTAAACACAATTGTTACATTTCTTGTTTTCAGGATCGGTTTGTCAATAAGAATTTGACTTATGTATTTTGCAATCTAATCGAATATAAAATGTATTCAATATAAAAATGTCATAATTAAAGCGATTTAGAAATTTTAAATATTGTGAGACAATGAACACGGTTTTGAGAAACAAAAATTCATCATCCAATAAAATTCATCGCATCCGCGGCGCGCGTTTCTGGTTTCTACTTAATGTTATTTCAAGACAACAATCAGTGGACTTAAGGGATAAACACGTTGAAAGTGGGCGCAGTGGTTAATGTGCTGCGCGACTTAGTGAGGGGTCTCAGGTTCAAACCCCTGAAAAAAATTATATACTAAGGCTTTTTCCACTGCGCCACCTCCGACAAACACCTGAGAGCAAAACTACCATAAAAGTGTTTCTCAATAAGCCGTTTGGATTCGGCATAAAATTGTAGATCCCTTCCATTCGTCCGAAAAATCTCACACAAAACGAATGGTTGTGAAAAGCTACGCCTTGGGCTACTTACGCGCAAACTGTTTATTTGTTTTATTCAGCCATAAATTTTATAAATTCTACTAAAGTTTTGTTTCAATCCTATTTAAAGTACGTTTAAAACATAAACAGAAAATGGAAATTTTCTCAAATGTACGAAAACGTATTTCCTTGGTATACGACAACGAAGTACGCTGCGGATCAGTATTCTTTGAGATATCTTCGAAAGCATGTGTCTATGTTTATTGTTTAAATGAATGCATTTTTATATGCTGTAGTTTTTGTTCCAAAACTCTCTTAGGTATCACAAAGGGACCTCCGCGTAAAATGCTCATTTACGTTAAAATAAATTTTTTTTGTAAAATCGAAAAATATCAGCAAATCAAAGCTACAGCGATAATGCATTTATATCTTGAGGAAATGATAGCTTGTTTATGAGATACCTCGACGTCCGGTTTTGTGAACTACAAATTATTGCAAATGATTGATTTGAATCATTTTAAGCAATTATTGTTGTTTTACTACAGTGTGCCAGAAGTAATTTCCCTAAAGTAAATAAGAATTGAATGTAATTGTTTCTTGAAGAAAAGTTTAACGAAAACTTGCTACCTCACACATGAATTTTAAACTAAAAAATAATAATGTTCTCCATTTTCGTGTTACTCTTTTTTATAGATCCCTATTGGCTGACATTGCGACCTAAAAGATCTATTGTATCGATAGTTACTTCTAGAGACGTGTGACCTCCCTAATGAAGGCCAATAAGTCCTTAGTAGCAGATTTTAGTTTATCTGCTGGTGTCTGAGTCTCTTTGTTAAAGACACGTTTTCTCAACCAATGAAAAGCCGTCACAGTCACAGAAGATGTGTCCTTGGGATTCGATATTCTCCAAACGGAATTCCGTATCCGGACATAGGTTTAATTTGTTCAGCTGGTATCTATCTATCTATCTATCTATCCACAACGGCCTGGAGGAAGCCCATTAGCTTTCTTATATAACCCTTGCTGAGCCTAAGGATTTCCTTGTAGGAGTAAGGCTAAATGATTCGCTTGGATTGTCTTAGGTTAGGTTAGGTTAAAGTGGCAGGCCACACACAAGTGCAGCCATACTTAGGCCAGCGTTATCCCATTGTGACACCACAGGATCTAATGTTCTCAAATTACCCGTTGAACAGGAGCTCAAAGTAAAGTGAAGGAGGCGATTGATAATAAAAACAGCGAGTTCGCCGAGATTGTCAAAGAAGTACTCTCCGAGATCTGATCTTCTTTGAGTAGAGAGAGCGGGACAGGTGCATAGGAGGTGAAGAGAGTTTCTTCCTCCTCCTCCTCCTCGTCGTCCAGGCAGCTTCTGCAGAAGTCATTAGCGGGAAGACTCAGCCTGAGGGTATGTATCCCTATTATGCAGTGTCCCGTAATTACACCCACTATTGTGTTTATGAAGAATCACTTTAATGATATAACACTGCTGGGGCGTTTGAGATTTAACGTGGGCCAAAATTTGTTTTGTGATGGAGCAAGTGGTGCACTCTGCCCATCTGCGGTTAGTAGCATCTTGTTTGATTAGGAGATTACATTTAGCAAGAGGCATGCAGAGATTCTCCTTTTCCGGTAGAATCGAGACAGTTGTACCATGTCTGGCGAGTTTGTCGGCCGTACAGTTACCTGAAATGTCACTATGGCCCGGCACCCAAATAAGGTGAATTTTGAATTGTTCCGCCACCTCGTTGAAAGATAGGCGGCAATTGAGGGCAATCTTGGAGTTGAAGGTGACCGATTCCAAGGATTTAATCGCGGCTTGACTGTCGGTAAAAATGGTGATGTCCCTTGCATATATTACATTATAGCTCGGGCCTCCGTGATCGCCATGATATTCGCCTGTAAAACTCTACAGTGATTAGGAAGTCGAAAGGAGACCTTATAATCCAGATCTTGGGAGAATACACCACCCCCATTCCCGTTCCCGTTTTTGATCCGTCTGCGTAAAAGCAGATGAATTCCATTCGAGAAACTACAACTCTCTCCCAGACAGCTCTGGAGGGTATACAGGTTTCAAAATGTTTGTTAAACTGAAGTTTAGTAAGGGTGTAATCAGTGTCTTTGGTATACATCCTATTTTATTCAGAATGGATGAGTGCCCAGTTTGTCCGCTGATGAATTGCCTTTAAGCGGGTGGCCGAGTTGGTTGCCACCTGTTTACAATAGATATCTAGCGGTAGCATAAATACGAGGCTGAAGCCGCCATTTACTTTCAATAGCTTTTTTAAAGCAATACAGAGCCGTAGTGGCTTTTTTAACATGCTCCAAAATGTTTTGTTTTCAGTTCAATTTGCTTACCAGAATGAGGCCTAAGTACTTAGCCTTGTCAGTTGTCACCAATGGTGTGCCATTTAGTTTTAGAGGAGCAAAGTAGGGAATTGTGTATTTTCTTGTGAAGAGGACTAGTTCCACTTTCCAGGGGGTTGACTCCCAGACCACATTTTGTAGTCCATCTAAAGAGCTTTGACAGGGCGTTCTGCATCCAAGACTCGTCAGCGCACCTATAATTGCCTTTGGTTCGACGTTGTTAAATGCTTCTTGTGTTTGTCTAGGGTTTGTAGGGCATCGTAACAGCTGTTTGGAGATTAGATCAGCGCAAGTTTCGATATCATGGTTAATGAGACTTTGGTATTCGGTCCAAGGACACCAGTTCCAACTCCGGAATCCATTTTTGATCCGTTGGTCTACCAGTGTCCAGTGTCGGAACACCAAAGCTGTACCCCCTTATTAAAGTGCCAGTGACGGAACAGGGATTGGGATTAGGTTAAGTATTTCCGGGTGAGTTCGTCTCTGATGCATAGCCTTAATATCAGTGTGCGAACAAAATTGAACACACAGTGATGATAGACATAAGTTATACAAATGTAGTTAATACTATTTGACAAAAATATAAATATTAACTTACCTTCATTGTCTATAGAAAAGATACCTAAGCCATCTCCGCCCCGTATTGAATATGTAACTCTTGAATCAGGACCAGCGGAATCGGCATCAATAGCTATAATGTTCATGACGTGTGTATCAGCAGGTTGGTTCTCCATGACACTTCCTTCAAGTACAAAGTCTTCAAAATCAGGAGCGTGACGATTTTCATTAACATCTATTATTTCAATAATAACCGTAGCTTCAGATGACAAAGCAGGAGTCCCCCGGTCTATAGCGCGAACGCATAAACTATGTAATTGTCGCTCTTCAAAGTCCAAATATCCTTGCGTGCGTATAGTACCAGAGTGTTTATCAATTTTAAACAACTGTTCATTCGAATAGTTCTCATCGCAAAACGTGTAAAGAACTTCACCTCCAGCTCCAATATCTGCATCGGTCGCACACACTACAGCTATAACGGTTCCTTTGGGAATGTCTTCTCGAACTCGAAACGTATATTCTGATAGCGTGAACTCAGGTACATTATCATTAATGTCATCCACTATCACAAGAACAATAGCATCTGCAGACAGGGGTGTTGGCGAACCATTGTCCGAAGCACGAATTTGAAGTTCATAAACTTCTTTCTGTTCTCTATCTAATGGATGGCTTACGTAAAGAATGCCTGTTTCTGGTTCAACCTGAAAATTTATTGTATCTGTAACGAGAGTATACGTTACTCTAGCATTCTCCCCAATATCTGCATCGTTGGCTTTTAAATGAAAAATTATGGTTCCATTTTTAGCATGCTCAGTAACTCGAAAACTAGACAAAGATTTTTCAAACTTTGGGGAGTTATCATTCTGATCAAGTACCGTTACTGGTAACATTTTCGAGGATGATTTCTGAGGTTTACCAAGGTCATAAACTGTGACATTTAAAACATATTCATCCTGCCGTTCGCGGTCAAGGTAACCTATAATTTGCAGTTCTCCCGTATCGGGATCGATTCGAAAAACGGAGTCGTGGTCGCCACCAGAAATTCCATAAACAAGTCTTCCATTGTATCCTAAATCTCTGTCTCTCGCTTTTATCCAAGATACCGTTTCACCCAAGCGAACTGTCTCATTAATCTTCAATTCTTGTGGAAAGTCAATAAATTCAGGCGCATGCACATTTTCACCATAACGGATGGGCATCATTGCAAAATCATCTTGAAGATTATAATCGCGACCAGGCATATTATTTTTTTCCGCAGCAGCTAAAATTTCAGCTTGTCGACGCGCAATTCCAGTATCGCGACATTCGAAGCTTCCACTGTCTTGTGAAGATATACTGCGACCAAGGAAAGCACCTGCACCTCCATTAATGAGATAGCTTTGTTTTTCATCCACCAAATGTATTTGAATAGTCATTATGTCGGCGAAGTGCGTTCCGTCTGTAGCAGTCACATTAATTTCACGTTGAGAAACACCCACATCCGTCAAATCACACCCCACGGATATTACCCCAGAAGTTTGGTCTAAATTAAAGCAGCTATCTTCATTACCCGAAACCATGCGATACGTTATGTAATTTCCAGAATCAAAATCAATAGCTGATAGTGTTAAAATATCTGTACCGACAGCAATTTTGCGCGCTATATGGCCAATGCAATCAATGCGTTCAAATTGTGGACGATTGTCATTGACATCCTTAACTTTAACCAAAAGTTCCACTTCAGTTTGCCGACGAAATGGTAAACCCCAATCCGATGCGCGGACACTCAAAATATATTCTCTTCGCATTGTCTCGTAATCGATAAGCTTTGACGTTCTTAATACTCCAGAAAAATGGTCTATATCGAAAGGAACTTCATTTAAATTGGCAATGCTATATGAAATATATGCATTTTCCCCAGAATCCTTATCTCTTGCTGATATTTTTATTACGGTTGTTCCAGCAGATTCGTTTTCATCTATCCATATAGTGTTATTTTTAATATCGAACACGGGATCGTTGTCATTTGTATCCTGAACATTGATTTTAACTTTGGCGGAAGATTGCTTTCTCATGCCCACATTTCCCTGATCTATTGCAGAAACTGTTAATGTGTAAAACGCTTTTGTCTCCGCGTCTAAGTTTTTTTGCGTATATAACATTCCAGTGTCGGGATTTATACGAAATTCACCTCCTTCATTACCACCAACAATTTCTAAAAACACTTGCGAATTTTTGCCTTCATCACGATCGGTGACCTTCAAACGTATAACAGGTGTGTTTGGTGGTGACGTCTCTGGTACAGATACCTCGTAAATTTGTCGATTAAAAACTGGAGAGTTGTCGTTGGCATCGGTGATGTGTACTGGAATAGTCTTGTAGCTGGATTGCGGAGGAATGCCACGATCTTCCGCGCGTAAAGTTAAATTATAGCCCTGTGGGGCTTGTTCTCTATCTAACAAATTGTGGATTTCGATGTAATATTCTCCAGTCTTCTCTGCCTTTGTTATTCGAAAGTGGCCATCAGGATCACCACTTACAAGTTCTACGCTTTTAATTATGCCATGAATTCCCTGATCTTTATCTGTAACTCTGACTATTCCGTAAATATTTGCGTTAGCACCTTCTACAACGTTTGGCAAAGTCTTAACGTAAATGTCCGGCGCATATAAATTTACCTGTAAGCATACAATTAAAAAAAAATGAATCTTTCGTTTAGAAACACTATGAAAATTGAGTTTATTGTTTTAGTTCGGCAAGTTTTATAAAAGTAAGGATGATTCCCTTGCTACGATAATCGTTACTAACTCTAATTTCAAGGCCAACTACTGCATGTTTTCACATTTCTTATTTATTTTAAAACCTGGACATTTTATTAATTTAAATATAGTACAAAAAAAAAACTCGGTTTGTAAACAATCCCTACCCTGTTACTCTCATTTGCAGACTAAATTGAGTCGGTCAGTTATCGGAGTCATGTGTTCACATGTATGTTTCGTGAAAAAACCATCAGTGCAGTGGCTCAGGCGTGGCAGTCGAAAAAAAAACAAACATATATAATTTGCGTTTTTTCAGGGATCGAGCTTGAAACCTCTCACTTGGTATTCCAGCACTACTGAGTCTGTTTATTGTTTTTAGAAAAAATGTGCCAGTAATATCACAACGTGAATTGTTTCTGGTACAAAAAAAATGTAAGAATGTTTTTTCTAGCAACTTTTTTGTTCATTTCTCAAATTTCTTTGATAAATTATTTTAAAATTCATAACTGCATTCAGTAGAAGAATGCACTGTTCAGGCCATATGGATCAAAAAGCTGCTGTAAAATTGTTTCTATAGAATTTGTTTTCACAATAATACTTGAATATGTAATCAACAATCAGTTAATATTTAGCACGCCTAGGACTGTAAGACTGAAGTGAACTCTTTAAAAATAAAGGACAGGAACAGAAAATAGGGTTTTTATTAAAATATACTTTCAACGAAATATTCAACTAATACTTTGCAAACTTGTAGCCTTTTTTTTGTGAAAAAATTGAAATAAAGTAACTCTCTGACTCCGCAGTAGAGTATAGCGCGCAAAGTGTAAGGTGACCAACTGTAGGCTACCTAAGTAACTTACCTATTAACCGATATACATTTCTCAAAGAGTTTATTTTTAGTAATAAAACTCATGTACAATAAGATACCAACTACATATGTCGAAAAATATTATTTTACAGCGCACCACTGTACAAATTTAAGCAGCATTCCAAGAGCTAATTTTTTTTACCGGTACAAATTAACAACAAATTTATAATTGGCTAAAAAATGTTTACAGTTGCCAAAGCATCACTAGACGTGCCTGTTACAACTAACAAAACAACAAAAACGACGACTGCTCAGATAGTTGGCCGTAAGAACTCTTTAAATAGGGAGGATTATAATGCAGCAAGTGATAATGCAGCGGTACATTTTAATAAGCGCTGATAAAAAAAAACTATAAAATTTGAATGCAACTTACCGGCTCTACATTGATGATAACTCTTGCTTTACTAGCTTGATTTAAGCGATGATTTGCTGCAGAGACTCTGTCATTTGCAAGAATCGTAAGTTCGTGTACAGTTTTTTCCGAAAAAACTAGAGGCCTTGTCAGCGTAATAATACCAGAAGTAGGATGCACAGCAAAATTATCATTTTCATGTAAAAAACTGTAGTATATTTCACCATTTATTCCAAGGTCAGCATCTTCTGCATTAACTTGAAGAATACTCTTATGCAGCGACATATCTTCAGGTATCGTTTTTGAGTATTCAGTAGGATAAAATAACGGACTAAGGTCATTCCGATCAAGCACCCTCAGGAATACTACTGTTTCGCTTTCGTACAAATGTTTTCCATTTAATTCCAGTTGAGTGCCAAATGCCTTTATAGCAAGCCGATATTCGTCCGTTTTTTCACGATTCAATATAACGTTACTCGTCCGTGTTCGAATAGCTAAAAAAGCAAATCCACCCACTAAGCGTTCCTCGGCTTTAAACAGTTTGTCACGATCACCGCTTAGAATACGATACTTTACATCTAAGTTAGGTATTACCTTAATGCCAACTTTATCTTCATCAGGCATTTGTAAGGCATACGTTTTCCCCACGCTATTTTCTGGTATAGTTACATTATAGATACTGTGTTTGAATCGAAAGACATATGAAAAATGCTCCAAAGCGATTTCATTTTTGTTATAGTTATTGCTGACTTCACTTATATTAGTAATACTATTATTTCCCGTGCGATGACATATAACGTTTCCTTTGAGTGCACCAACAAAGACTGTCCAAAAAAATATGTATCTTATATGGGCTCTGTAACGGGCACATTCTTTGTACCTCATATTGCTTTATGTTATGATGCTCAGATTAGTTACTGGTTCCAGCTGCACACTAAAAAAATATAAAAAAAAATACAAATAAGTAAAGATTAAAATAATATTACCTCCGATGAATGTCCCTCGAATTTAATTTTGGGGAGATTTTTAGTTCTGGCAATTTTAACTTTCGTACAGGTTGAGAGGTACGAGTATAAAGCTAGACTTAAAGTGTGAACAAGTGAGAATGCCCTATCGTTCGATCGGAACAATAGTTTTCGTTACTATTTGTAGTACCTACGCCTTTCTTAATTTTCTAATACGTCACTACTAATTTAGGTGAATTTGTGCCTAAAATTATTTTATAAATGAAGCACAGTTTATTAGAATGTCTTCAATTATTCATAGGCTGAAAAAAATACACATCAAAACTTATTGATTGTCTAAAAATCACAATTTAATCGTTAGTGAATATTTTTTAAAGACAGAAATAGGTAATTGCATGTAAATTCATTTCAGTACGGATTAAAATCTTACGGAGGAAGCCATAAGTGTTTAAAGAACCCATCCCATCCCATCCGTCATGAGTGCGACACAAAAAAAACTTAATGTTCCAGTATTTTGAAAACTAATGAGAAGTGTGAAAATATACAATTTAATATTTTTAAAATTGCATGTAGTGTAGCTTACATTAATTATACACTGCCGACCAATCGAATAGACTCAATAAAAAGTAATCAGAATTTGCAAAAATATATTTTTTATTTACTCACTATTTAATTCTTTAATAAACAAAACAAAATTCAGTGTTCTAAATTAAAAGGTAATTTTTTAATATTTATTTTTGTGGATGAACTTAAATAAATGACCACTTTTTCTCGATCAATCAAAAAGACTCAACGACTTAAAATTAATATAAATGTAAAAATCTTCAAAAAACTTTGCGTAAAACAATATTTTCATTATGTTATAATTAATTAATAACGTGTATAGCCACCTTTATTTGAAATCACTTCATAGATTCTGTTAGGTATTGAATCGTAAAGAGATTTTAAAAGATCCAACGAAAACTCGCTTCAGGCGCTTTTAATTGCATTTTGTAATGAGTTGATGTCTTCAAATTGTCTGCCAAATTGATAAACTTTCCGTGAAAGCCATCCCCACACGTTATCGATTATATTGAGGTCAGGAGAGTACGGAGGCCACTCCATTAGGGTAACATTTTGGTCCTTAATCCATTTCTTTACCATTCGAGCGGTATGTATTGGGGCATTATCATGTTGAAATGTCCAAGGTAATACCCCAAAAATGTTTGAAAAGTGGGGAAATGCTGTTTGGAGCAACTCCCTGTAGCGTGTGGCATTCATCTTAGTTGAAACAAATTGGAGTTCGAATGCCCCATAGTAGGAGATGGCACCCCACACCATTATACCCCCCTCACGGCTATGGTGACGGGTTAAATAGTGTTCTTCCTTTCTTACGTGATGGAAGTAATAGTTAAAACCATCTGGCCCATCCAAATTAAAGCGTTTTTCATCAGAAAAAACGATTTGGTACCATTCCCTAGACAATGTCATGTGCCTCTGAGCAAAAAGAGAGCGAGCATGATAACGAACGGCGGTAAGCGGTGGTTTTTTTTCAATTTCAATCTCTTTCGATGTTTTGCTTTGCGTATCACTCGCCGTACGGTAGCTATACTTGCATTTACTCCCAAATTTTGTTGAATTTTGACAGCGGAACACATTGAGTTTGAGGCTTCTCGGAGAATTCTTCGCTCTTCGCAAGCCGTAAGTGCTTTCCTAGCGGGATTTTTCATATTTTTTCCATAATTTGATGGACTTCTCAGAAAATGAGAGACAACAGTCTGACTTCTAGAGATTTTTTCTGCTATCTGCCTGGTTGTAAGATTGCTGTCTTGATAGGCCAGTATCTTGCCTTTTTCCTCCGAAGTTAGTGATGCACCACGACCCATTTTATAGTTATTTAGTAGAAAATTGAGACAGACAACACAATGCACCTTTCAACTTGCAGAGCTAATCACTAACTAACAAAATAGGAATAGATTCTAACTGTACAAATTTTACAGCTAACTCTTATCTCTTAAATTTGTCTAATGTTCCAGTTTAAAAAAAAAAACAACAAAGGTTATGGTTATGGCAATAGCCGTTAGCATAAAAGTAAAAATCAAAGTGTAAAAACCAAAACATGTTGAGTCTATTTGATTGATCGGCAGTGTACTTAAATTAATTCGGGAGACTAAAGCTAGTATTAGACGATATGCTGAATCAGCATACGTATGCTGAAAAATGTGTCCCAATCACAACATATCGTATAATATCAAAATTTCTGTCATCATACGTATGCTAAAAGTTGTTTGTTGGCAAATTTGTTGGCTAGTCAGCATATGTATGTTGGCGACCTGATCATATCGTGTAATACCCCTATTGGGACCGTTTGCTAACATTCGGACAAATTTTTGGTGTATGCTGACTCGTATGATGTATGCTTACGAGCTAAAGTAGGCTTATGAGCATACGCCACATTTTTCAGCAAACGGCTTTTGATATTTTTGAAGTTTCGATAAATTTTGTACGTGTTTTTTTTGTGATTTTGTTTTCCTGATTGCTTGTTAAAAACAAAACGGTAAGTTGTTTAGTTCGCAGCCATCGGCAACAAGAGTGTACGCAACGGGAAATTCTCGACCGGGCTGCGGCTCAGGTGGTGGTAAGCCCAACTGATTGGTAAAAAGTTACACTCAGCGCCAGTATTTAAGGACCCCATCTCTCGCTCTCGGATCGAAGGATGGATCGAGAAGTAGTGATTTGTTTCTGTTCCCTAAGACGAAATCAACTTTTCAAAAGACAATAGACTTATTCAAAAATAAAAATGTAGCTATATGTGTTTATTTAAGGGCGAGATAATCTTAACACAAAACTGTTGAAGTAAATAAACTACCTACACCCTAAAGTGAAGAGAGGAGAGTATACATTGATACTGAAGCGTCAATAAAAGTCGTTCTAGTGGTGAAACGCTTTTGTGCATCACCGTGTCTCATAATCAATTTGCGGTGTCACCAAGACAAGTAGATGGTCGAATTTTTCAGGTGTCATGTGCACAGTGGCTTAGTGGTAGTGTGTTGGGCTACTAAGCGAGGGGTTCCAGGTTCGAATCCCGAGAGGGCCAAATTACATCTTAAGGTTTTTTTACACTGCGCCACCTCTCGCGAACGTCTGACAAACATCCGAGAGTAAAACTGTCATGAATGAGCTTCTCAATTAGCCGTTTGGACTCGGCGTAAAAATGTAGATCCCTTTCATTCGTCCCAAAAATTGAAAACCCACACAAAGCGAATGGTTGCGAGAAGCTAGGTTGGGTCCCATAGACCTGTCGCGCCAAAATATTTATTTTTTTTTATGTGCACAAACGTTCGATACAAATCTGTCTCTTCTTTGCGCAATTCGCGGGACAATTTTGCACAAAATCCTTCTTCGGCGCGCAGCATGACCCAACACCCATTTCCTTATCCAAACTTTTCGCTGCTTCCGTAGCAATTCCTCTTTGTCGTCATCGTAGAATACACATATGGCCAATATTACAGCGAGGGCTCTTTTTTTTGCACGCATTTTATTTTTTCAACTAAACCAAACAAAAACGTTAAAACAAATACAGTTTAATCAATAAAACGATATTTACAACACGTAGTGTAGAATGCAATTCTTCTTCTTTTTTTTTTAAATGAATTAACATCGCGATCTGTCAATTTTTCAGCATATAATCATACGGGTCTTCAAATTTTTCAGCAAACCGAATTCAACATATCGTGTAATAGGGCATCATACGCCAGACGAACATATGCGTGTTTGCTGAGAATTTTTAGCATATGATTGTCAGCATACGTATGTTCATTAAACATATCGTCTAATACTAGCTTAAGAAACCGACAAAATTTTAAATTTTAAATATGAAAGCTAAGGAACTGCGAAATAACGCCGAAGGAAAAATACCTCTAAGATTAAAATGAAATTAGTTCTTAGATTTATTTGTTTTTGAAAATAAAGTCAAAAAAAAAATAACCAACAATTTCCTTTCGTAGAGCATCCTCGAAATAAATGAGGTTACTGTCGGTTTTCTAATAGCATTATATTTTATTTTCTACTTTTCTAGAAGTACAGTTAAAAATAAAATGGTTTTCCACTCACAGTTTAAGGTAATATGTAACAAATAAAATGTTGATTTAATTTGATGAAATATTAGATAAATATTCGCGTTAACATTTTATTTATTTGTTATTTACAACAGTTAAGAATTAAATGATTCTCCAATCACAACTTTAACAATCTTTAACAAAATTTCCTTTTTTTTAACCATGAATGGTTACCATTATTTTACACACACTCAGGTTATGCTTCGTCGAATCGACGTAGTCCGCTTTAATGCCTACATACTCCGAACTTTGTCTAACCTTTATCTATTAAATAATATCACCTAATTTTGTTACATTAACAGCCAAAATAAATACATAAGTAAAAAGTATAAATCCACATCAACTAAAAATAAATAAAAAGACAGTTTTTTATACAAGAAGCACAGGCTTCAACTTTGTGTTTGTGCTAACAACAGATGCAAAAGTTTCGACGAACATACCTGGAAAAAAAAATTAAAAATATTTTTGATAGAAACCGCAGCGCACTGATGTTGTAGGAAAGAAGAATAGAATAGCGAATAGTTAAAGAGAAATCATAAAAAGTAAAAGAGGTGTTCATCGATACGACGAATGGTAATCGTCCAGCGTTAAATTCATACAATAAAAAGATTTTTGAATGAGAACGGTTATATTGAGTTACCTCGTCAGTATTCAAATATTCAACACAAATTACAAACAGTTGCTTAAAGCAACAAAAATTGTTTTGTTTATATTTTTCTTGATTTTCAGAAAACTAACGATAATTATGAAATGAAATATCACCCCAATTCTAAAAATGAAATAAGGCCCCAAAACCAAAAAAACAACCAAAATATATCATATATCATTTGGGGCTTCATTTTAGAAAAGTATTTAAAAAGTGGCGTTTCAGCTACCTTAAAAAAAAGCGAAACGTTAGCGGGTCTTAATACAAAAAGCATGGGCAAAGCCGGTTAGGTACAGCGATCTATATATAAAACTAAATGGACAAATTGTATGTCCAAAAAAACCTTACGACTAATTGTAGTGGTTTACAAATTTCGCTTATTAAAATGTGTAAAATAAGTGTCTGCAAAATTTAGGCTTCTTGCATTTAAAAAAAATCTGCATATTTTATTTATGTAAAAATTCATGCACGCATGCTAATTTCGAATAGAAACAAATCGTTGACCTCTCTTCTTCTCTTGTGGTTGTGTAGGTACAGGAATCAGGAAAAAATTGGTTCTCTTTATCTGCTTTGTTCACGTTCGTTGATTTTTTCACATTATGTGTTGACATTTGTGGTTTTAACACAGAAAAACGTGATCTGGACAAACTCCTTGATTCCTACCAAAGCCTAGCAAAGCGACTGAACAACAGGGTATTGCAATACCCAACACTCCTCGGCAAAATTACGTTTCGAGAGCATTTATAGCTAATGACCAAGATAAACTAAACATGACTTTTTCAACAAACATTTGACCCTACAGTTAGCAATATTCTGGAAAATATATATATTTTTTATTGGTATACAGGTATATTGGAAAATGTGAAGTCTTTGCTTAAGCTGTTAGGCTAAAGTTGATTATTAACCTATATACAATCCGGTAAAATCAAAAGTAACTCAGAGAGGTAGAAAATGGGCGTAGAAATTTGTTTTTGGTCTTAGGTAGTACTGTTAAAAGCATGAAAAAAGATAGGTGACCTGACCAGGGATACACAACGTGGACGAATTGGACAGAACAACACGATTGACAGCTCTAACTTTGAGGGACTTTCTCTACCTCGAATACGCTATTAACTCTGAAAATTACATCAAGCGAAAAGCGAAGAGTTACTTTGTTACTGTCAATCGCTTAGTAAGGCCTTCTCTAAAAACAGTAAGGGGACTCCATTTATAAGACCCTCATCATCCTAGTCCTGTTTAATTGCCCAAAAGCTCTCCTCGGTCGCTTCAAATACAAAATTCTTCGAGTGAATGTCAACCCCGTTTGCCTAACGGGCTAAGGAGGAGGAGGAGATTTAACAGTGAACTGCAGAAAAAACTTTATCGGAAAATGAATTAATTTTTTTCTCTAGAAAATTTAATTGGCTTTCTTTTTTTTTATAACCTAGCTTCATAATTCATAAGAAACATTTTATGACTAAAACTGAGTTCACCCTAAGTTTAAGTGGTTAAATAAAGATAGGGAAAATTTGTTCGGTTTTGTTTTTCTTATTTCTATAACTGGGACCTTACCTTTTCTATAGTAATTAGAGTAATTTCTGATTAAGTTCGTCTATTGGAACGAACCTTATTATGTCAGTCAACGGTGATTTATAGGTCTCCAAAAAGCCTGTTTCCGAGATAGCAAAGTCAACTCGTTTGAAAGTTTGGGCACTCGCAGATCAGTTCTCCGTTTAAAAATGGAACACTATGCGAAAGAAGAAAGTTCGTTGAATGGATTACTGAACATAACATCGCGGATGCGATGATTTTTCGAAATTCATTCTAAGCGAATTGGTCTCTAGAACATGTATTGTCAAAATCAAAGGTGTTTTTAATAAAGTCTCTAACTACCCACTCACCTCGACGGTGATGACTAGTGGGTGGCTAGTACTTCGACGGGAGATTGGGTAATTAATCCCTTTGGAAGGTTGTTGACGGCAGTAGGCGAGAGGGAGGAGAGTTTCACTTCCTCCTTATCCAGGCGGCAGGCAGTGATGCTAATGGAAAAAAGATAACAATGTTACAGCTAACAGTTCGGTGTAAGTAAAAATGGATCGCTATACGAAAGAACAACGCATTTTTGTTGAGCAATATTTTAAAAATAATGAATGTTTGCTGTCCGCAGCACAGAAGTACAGAAAAATTGAAGATAATTTACTTAATTTTTGTTGAAAAACTTACTTTACAATTCCTAAGCAACATTTTAAGACCAAGATTGAGTTTAACAATTAAGTTTAAGTGGTTAAACTTTTCGTGTCGCTATAACTGCACCCTTAGGTGAAAAGTAACAAACCAACGGTAAGGTTCCACAAAGCAATCTGGCGGTCGAACAGCCAACCAAATCACCACGTGCTAATCGATGCGACATCTATCAAACCATTAATGCATTAAGAATATCCCAACTTAAATAACTGCATTCAAAATATCAAAATCCACCCAACCGTAACTTAATAAAACGCAATCAAAGTCAAAAAGTGCATATTTTTAAAGTTGCACCCATATATCAATTTCCCAACAACAACAAACAACGGTAAACACATTTTCGCAAACCAGTCAACCGTGTCCATCCATATGAGTCACTATTTGTCAATTAGCGACAACCACCAATGAATGAAGCACGATTTTATCCAACAAATTTTTCTATTCCTTTAAATAACCTTAAAAAAACAACCACTTTTGAACAAATTATAGCAACAAAAACATAATTTTTGCAAAGTCTGTATATCTGGCTATCTAATACAATTCAAATTTTATGATTTTATCACAAAGAAAAGAATTTAGATGCAACTTAATCAAACAGTAGCTCGTCATATAAACTCACATGAATATTTCGATTACTAAGCAACTTAAAATAGTGAAATCTATTTTTTTCTAATGCTTTCTATAGATATAGATATAAAAATGAGATTATTATTATTATTATTATGCCCACGCCCTCACTCCCCGTCTATACCGCGCGTGAGAATGACCTTTTATTTATTTATTTATTTATTATTTGTAGTGATTTTCTTTTCATTGAATTTATTATTATTTTATGTAAAATATATTTTGTTTAAATTTGGGAGTGTTAGAGTGTGTGACTCATTATTTGGCTTAAGAAGCCATTTATTTATATTATATATCTATTTATTTATAACTATATTTAATTGTCTGATTTTATAAATTTTACTAATTGTTTTTTAAAATTGGTAACATTTGTAAGCGATTTGGGAGGTTGTTGAACATATTTATCCCCTTAAACATTACGGTGTTTTGAGCGCGCACTGTAGATTTAAGCTGGGGTCTAAAGTTGTGTCCTCCTCTAAGGTTGTATGGTTGACTTTCACTAGTATATTTTAAATTGTAAGTCAGATAATCCGGTAGCAAGTCATTTTTCATTTTAAATATAAATACTAATACACTAAATTTGATTTCTTGTCTAACATTCAACCACCCTAGTTTATCCAACATATATTTGATGTTTAGTATTACCCTCATTGCCCTATTCTGGAGCTTTTGCAATCTTGTTAGGTCTGATTCTATTGAAAGATATAAAATTGTAGTGCAGTACTGAAAATGAGGCCTTACAATAGCGTTATAAATTTGTATTGCCGTCCTTGTCGAGATCTTCGATCTTAGTCTAGTGAAGAAGTATATTTTTTTAGACACTTTTTTACAAACGTAATCTATATTAGCTTTCAAGTTAATTTTATTATCTATAACAACACCAAGATACTTAAATTTGTCGACGAGCTCTATACTTTCTCCATCTATGTTCACATTTATATTTTCCTTACTATTCATGCACATACATTTTGTTTTACTTATATTCAATTTTAGCTTATTCATTTTCAGCCATTTACTTAACGATTTTAAATCATCATTAAGTTTATTTACGCAAACTTCGATACAATTTCCACTTATAACCAACAACGCATCATCCGCAAACATACACAATTTACTATTCTTAATAACCGTTCCGATATCGTTAATGTAAATCAAAAAAAGGTATACTCCCAATACTGAGCCCTGTGGCACTCCCACACTCACTTCGCATGCATTAGCAATATCATTATTAACCACTGTTCGCTGTGTGCGACCGGTTAAATATGATTTAAACCATTCAAGCTCATTATCTTTTATTCCGTACTTGATTAGTTTTTTACCGAGGATTTCCCGATCTACCGTCTCAAAAGCCCGCTTAAAATCCAAAAATACAGCTACAATCACCTTTTTTTTATCAATCTGATCTTTTCAGTCTTCAATCACCCAGTTTAAGGCAGTTTCACACGAATATCCCTGTCTAAATCCCGACTGGTGTGTCATAATGTATCCATTTTCCTCTATATAATTTCTGAGTTGTTGTTCCACTAGCTTTTCGAATAATTTTTCATACAAGGGTAGCATGTTAACTGGCCTAAACTCTTCAGATAGACACGTGTTTAAAACTTTTTCAATAGGTCTAATCATAGACTCCTTCCATCCCTTAGGGAATTTACCTGTTGCCATAGATTTGTTAAAGAGCTCTCTCAATACTGGACCTAGTATTTCTATTCCATCTAAAAACATATTCGCGCTCATAAAATTATAATCTCTTTTCGTTCCCATTTTCTTTAAAGCTGTTACAATGTCTTTTAAACGTATATTTTTAAATTTGAACACTGTATCTACCTGTACCATATTATCATCGTAAATTAACTTAGGGATATCTTTAATAATATTCTCAACACTATTTACAAAAAATGTATTAAACTCACACGCAATCTGTTTACTACCACGCCCAATATTTCCACCAAATGTAACGTTACAAATTTCAGTCTGTTCTTTATTTAAAATAAGTTGTTTCAGATTCTTCCACGTATCTTTTTGGTTTCGCGATGAGCTAATCTTGTTTCTTACGAAGTTATCCTTCAAACTACGCAATTCACCCTTGTATAAATTTCTTGCTTGTTTATATTCATCCCAAGATTGCCTATCATTTCTATATTTTGCTATTTCATATCTACTTTAATATTTTTTAGCCTTGCTATCTTTCTATTATACCATTGACATTCATTTCCACGTACTCTCTTCTCTATTACCATCTCCTTAACGATCATACCCATTTGATTAGTAAACAAATCTGCCAATTCATCTACATTACTGTTTATAATATCTGCTCCAACAAAGTCACTGGACAATAGTTTAGAATAAAAAACATCTCTATTATAGTTAATTGTTTTATATTTTTTTCTAGTATTCGTATTTATTTTGTTTTTCGTTGTTGTTTTAATACTAATTGTCTCATGATCACTTATTTTAAAATGTTTACTGTTTTTTGCTTTTATTTGCTTATTATTTGTAATGACATAATCTATTAGTGTGGACGATTGATCCGTTATTCGTGTCGGTTGATCATTAATAACAGATAAATTGTTTGCACAACAAATCGAGTTAATTTTATTTTTGTAAGTAGAATCACTGACCCAATCAATATTAAAATCACCCACGACAATCAATTCTCTATCCACAACAATGTTTTCAATGAACTCTTCGAGCATAGCACAAAATTGGGCCTTTGTAAAACTAGGACTTCTATATACTACTACAAATTTTACCATAGCTCGCCCATCACCCACATCAACTTCTAAACAATATGTTCCATAATAATCTCTAATCTCTTGACCTATTCGGTAACTTAATGTGTTTTTTATATAAACCGAGACTCCACCGGTGTGACTCGACGTACTTAAAACTGGTATATGTTTATAATTATTTAAACTCACTTCTGATTTATTAATTTTATCGGTCATATGCGTTTCACTTAAACAGATTAAATGAGGCATCGCCTGACTTACCATTACTTCTAGTTCGCTAAAATTATTTGTTAGTCCTTGTACATTTAAATATATACACTTTAAAATACTTAGCTGCTAGTACGAAATTCGTTCCCTTTCCATTTTTAGTTTTCTTTGATAAACTGGGCAGATTTTATCAATAGATAATGATTTATTCAAAATTTAAGAAAACGGTTGAAATCGTCCGCGTAACGCGATTTAAGGGGACGGATATTTCAAATGCTAGACAACTACAAACGATAAAAAACAGTTATTTGTTAGAAGGCATGTATGTTCTATCTAATGAAAAAATATTAAATTTGTATCAATAGAAAAGAATTTATATGCAATTTAAGCAGACGAAATTAAACTGCGTTATCTCCGAAACCGGTCCAAGTCAAGTGATGAAATCTTCTATTTTCGATAGTAATCCACTTCACCAATCGAATAAATCATAAATTGTATCCATCAGCCTAACGGTTTATGATTTATATGAAATTTAAGCAAACTTAAAACTTAATTTTTTTTGTGAAGTTGGCCCGCACTTTTTCTAGAATGAAAAACGTGGAATGCATTTCGATAGACATTCGTTTGTAGAGGTTTGTAGTGAAATTTTTTTTTTGTTTGTAGTTTAACCGTTATAAAGTTAGAACCATTTAAAAAAAATGGTCACAATTCCTTAAAACCGCGTTGTCTCTGAAACCGTACCAAGTGAAGCGATAAACTGTTTTATTTTCAAAAGTGTTCCACTTCACTGATCTAATAACACACAAACTGTATCTATTGACCTAACGGTTTATGATTTATAAGAGATTTAAGCGAAATTTTACCTTCCAACTTTCAGTGTCCATTACTCGAAAACCGTTTAACTACAAACGATGAAATTTTGAATTTATATTTTATGCACCTTTTCTTATCTGCTGCATAAAATAGAAGACTGCGCACACTACAGGTCATATTTTATTTCAAATTTAAGGGAAGCCTAAAATGACCTTGACTGCCCATTTTTTAAGCGGTTCCATATTTCCATTGCTAACAAACTCTGGAAGTTGAAATATGTTTTTTTCCAATGAAACTACCCATCCCTTTCTAATAAAGTCAACAAAAATCATTTTCCCCTAACGGTTTAAGTTTTTACACGATTTTATCCCATATAATATGGGATATTATCCTTGATCGAATAGCATGGCTATCGACCAACGTTGACGAGCAGAGATTGATTTGGTAAAATGCAGAACACCTCTCAATCGTCGTGCTGCATCAGCATTCACCGTTTGTTCCAGGGTTAAGTCTACGGGTTGTCTTGAAAATGATTTATTCGTCCGCTTAAAACCAAAGGATCCTTTTTGAAAGACGCGTTTTAATTAAGGATGCGTCTCCTCAACTTTGGTCAAGTTGTCATGCTATTTGACCAACCAGCGGGCATAGTTAGGATGGTTAAACGCAAAAAACCAATTTTCAATTTTTGGGATAACAGATTTAAAAAGCTCAAAATTTTGCAGAACAGCTACAAGCGTTTAAATCGCACTGCATCATTTAACCGTAAGAGAAAAGCAAGTCAATAGACTGATGATAGCAATTCGTGCGAGTGATTGACTTGACAAATAATGGAAGATTTTTAATCCGATATTCGCAATGAAGACATCCCACTTTGCGCACTCCTTAGAATGACCCTATATGTAAATTCTTTTGACTTACATACATATATGTATATGTGAAATAAAAGTTTATATTCTACCTTATTTAGTTGTCGTTCTAATATAGCTATGAGCTAAACCAATTTCTGAAATTAAAAAAATTTAAATTGCTTTCATTTGATGTGCGAAAAGACCATACGTTTCAAATGTTGTTAGGTCGGGTAAAACTATTCGGATTGAAAGTTACATATGTAGTTTTAAAGGTACATTTATTACAATCTTGCAAATCTGAATCATTTCTCTGCCTTTTGCCCCTGAAAACGAACTTACGCAAAATACAGTTCGACAGGCTCTGCCGAGATGTTATGCCCCGAACTCCGTTCTGCCCTTGCAGATATAGATTCACTAGGAGGTTGTCCATCTCATGCTTGACGAAATATCTAAGTTTAAATTTTTTAATTTTTTTGCATGTTTGGGAGGCTCTGCCACGCCCTTTCGCCATATCGCTCTGCCAATTATACCACATTGCAAATTTCGGTCTAGAGATTCATCGTGCAAAAATTCAGATGTGACACTATAACTTTTTTTTATGATTTTTTACAACTTTGGAGCCCCCCACCCCCCAAACCGCTCGCGACAAGTTCGGCAGAGTTACATTTTTATGACATATGCGTCCACGACAACCAAAAAAATGTTTGTTGACGAAATAATCTCGACAAAAATCCACTAGCTCTCCGACTATTTGAAGTTAAGAATTTAGCTTGCGAACAGAATATTGCTTTGCTCAACTGCCTCGCTAAGTTTTATCTTTGTAGACATTTTTGTATGGGAGATACAGTTTTAGCGAGAGCAGGATAATAGGCTTAAGCAAAAAAAAATCAAATGAATTCTATTTATTTGTTTTAAAATTTAAAAACATTCATAATTAGAAAGAAAAGTATACAATCCTAAAACTGCATTTATTGAATTAATATCATTTGGAAGAAACCTTAGAAAACATTTTCGTGACATAAAACAAAACCTTTTCATGCGGTTTGGGTTGTAGAGGAACGACCAGCAATATGGAACTTGCAGGACAAATCACACTGCTTCAATGATGGAAAACTATAATGAAAGCTTCAAATAATTTTACAATATCTTCCTAAATATTTCTTGAATCCATGATACTAGTCGCGACCTTCTATTCTACCTATCTAACAATTGGATAATAATAATTCCACATCAAAGACAACGGGAAAAAAACAATATCCATGCATTTTCTGTTTTTTGCGAGCGACGACGTGGTGTTACAGAAATAGACGTCGCGTCGTTTTGTTTAATCGTTTCAACGACGTTCGTTTTATGTGTCTCAAAAAACAATTGTGGTTACTGAAATAACGCTTGTGACCAATCACCGAGGGCGGCTTACAGTTTACGGTAGCTTTAAAAAAAAAATGACAGGCGGGGAATGTTTTCAATTCAGTAATATGAGTTACGTTGCTGACAAGGGAAACAATTCTATCGGAATTTACTCACGATACCCGTGAGTAAGAAATATTTCGTAGTTGCAATTATGAATTAATAATTACTCTTAATCAATTCATTAATCGCTTTAGGTCTTTCTCTATCACTGTAAGTGCCTTTCGATTAGTTGACTTTTTCAAATCGGTAAGGAACAGTGCTTAGTACCACGATGTTTCGCCGAGCTGCGAAGTTACCCGTTCTGAAATTTGGTTTCGTGTAGACTATGCTTACCAACATTATTGCCAAAGTTTCTCTCTTTTGCTTTTCTTGCACTGAAATCTCAAAATATGATTTGAATGTCGTTCTCATTAGTCCTCTCCAGCAACTCGCGAAAGGATTCTTTGGCAGTCTCGGAAAGCAAGCGTAAACTTAGCTTAAGTTGTCACTATATTCGCTTTCATTTCTAAAGTTCGGGACTCTTGTAGCTTAAGTCTAGTTACAATGACAAATTCGTATCCGAATCACCATAGCAAAAGTTTTCCATACTTCTTTTATCCGGTACATTCCATTGACCATTGCACCTCTTGCATGATGGATATGTCAGCTTGGTACCCCAAATTTTTAGATCTGGCCTTAAGTTAAGGCAGCATAAACAATTACTTAACTGCAATGTACATTCTCAATGACCGTTGCCTTATTTAACATACATAATTATTGCTTATAAGTTGTGACTAAGCAATCACACTATAAAGTGGTACAAAGAGTCGGCACAAGTTATTCCCTCTCGCAGGGTCTGACCCATTCTGTGGTTTAGGGGACGCATTGTACAGGAAGAGTTAAGAAGAATGGAAAGGAAAACAAACTTTTAGGCAACTATAAATAAAAAAAACTTGAAACATATAATAATCTAAATAAGACAAACCTACAGCCAGGTTTAGAAAATGGTTTTAAATTGATATTCTTGCTAAGGCTAAGTAATAACATCCAACCTGTTAAAATTGGTCAATTGTTAAAAAACAATAGGTTTGAAATGCTATTTTGTTTTGTTTATTTAACTGCTTTATCTTATGCGTTTATGAGATTTCATATCAGTTAAGGAACCTACGACTGCCTTATAATAGACAAACAATGTCGAAAAGAGAGACAGTACATACTTAGACCCCCGACTCTCATATAGCTGCCATAGAAGCCGTAATAGGAATAACACCCCTCTTCATATATGTACATATAAATACAGGTAATATAATAATATCGATAAATGTTTTTCTTTAAAGATCCTTAACAGAGATTCATGAGCCAGTTATAACCTACCAAAGAGCCAGATAGGCTTAAATCAGATGTGAGAGCCGGTTTTCATGAACCGAACCATAGCGTTAAATACCACTGGAAAACATCCCAGGTTTAAGACAGGCCAAACGAGCTATCCAGCCATGAAATTACCTTTAATCATAACATTAAATCTATATAAAAATGACGACCAAAAATTCCAGATTTGAACGCATGAAACAAAACAATTTCTGTTGGTTTTCCTCAAAAAACAAAATTAACTAATTATTTATTTAAAAAATTCACAATTCTCTTATTAGAGAAGCTTCTATCCTAAAACTATTTCTGAGCAAATAACTTTATTATATTATTTAAATATTCGCTGAATTTCCCAGACATTTCCTGACAAAATGTTTCCCTGACATTCCCTGACTTTCCAGTCCAGTGTTAAAAATTACTCTCCACACACAATCTACTATTTCAAAAAGCGACGGAGATTTGACCTATAAAGTGAAGTAGATTCAAGAAAAGGGAAGTAGATTCAAAAATCGAGCGCAAGATTTGTTTCTAACAGCACTACAAACATTTCACTCTGACATTTTGCTTGTTTGTGTTGGTGGCAATCATTTAAAAATATGCCGGTGACTTCTTTCGTGTTAAGAATTGACTTGTAAGTGCACTTTCTTTTTCAATGAAACATGGAAAACATAGAAAGAGCACTTCTAGATTTGCTCTTTTCATAGAAAGGGCAATTCTTTTCTTCAATCATTAGACTTCCCAAAATTATCGATATGCCGAAAGTAAATTTTTGATTAAATTGGCAGTAAAACAAAGGCAAATACACATTACCATCAAGTGTGTTTTTTTAATAATCGATTGACATAATTTTATCAATTTCCAGGTCATTAATATGAGGCCTGCGTAAAATATTCTCCATACAAAATCTGATAGTTCACTTACGAGGTGGTAAATTTCTGCAGTTTACGCAGTTTATAAGGGTTTTACGCGTTTAAGTGAATACCCTTAATGTATATTCATTTCCTTTCACTTAATTGGCCTTACTTTTCAGAACAGACAGACATGAACCAAAATCATACCATACGTACGTATCACCTCTTTCACAGAAAATTATTAAAATTGAAGCGGATTAAAAATGGGATTTCTAAAGTGAAGTAGATGTAAGGAATTTAACAAAAGTGCGAAGTAGGGAGGGATTTGTTTTTCAAAAATTCAAGCTACCAGAGACAAACCATACTGAGACCCCAACTCGCAATCCTCTTGCCGCTGCCCCCCTCAGTTTTTTTTTTTTTTAATTTGCCAGTTGGGCTTCCTATCGGTGTTATGTCAATCAGAATGTGTGTGAATGCAAAAATATACAAAAAAAATAAATAAAAAAAATGCGACCGTGGTGGAATGTGATAGACTTCGGGAATACTACCTTTTAACAACAATGAATTGGTCAATAATTACATTATGTTAAAAGGCGCTTAATTTGATTTGTTTGATTAATTAAACTGTCTACAGCAGTTGTATTACATATTTGAAACATATAAGGACATAATATTACGTATAGATATTATTTACCCCTTTTCGATGTCATTAACATCGACTGCATGTGTAAATTTTTCTTAAATAACTGATGAAAATTGGCTCAAAATGTTAGATATTAGATACTACTGCATTTTTTATTTTACAAAATATTCTAAGCAAATGCACGCCCTTATTTGTAAAAAGTTACTATTTACATGTAACGAATAATTTAAACTCGACGGATTAATTCTATGAACGCTTTTCCATCAGTGACGTTGCAAGATTAGGTGCGAGTGTGTTGGTGACCCGACATTTTTTACGTGACATTTGTTAACACGAAATTCTTTGTAACAATGCTAACGCTCATTATCTTGTCAGCCCCGTAAAAATAAAGTTTGTAGGCAAATAACTGTAAATCGGCCAAAGTTGGCGGTCTCTAATCGTTACTACATGCAGCGAATTATTTCATATTTAACGGATTAAATTCTATAAAAATTTGAAGCATTCTGTAATTTTAAAAGGTCAAAATATTTAGTCCGAATGTGTCAGTGCAAGACGTTAAATGACATTTTTTAAATTTAGCTAATGCCTCTGTTTGAAAAAATAGGATAACCTACCTAAATATTTAATTCCCAGCCAGAAGAACCTAAAGCAGGAAAACATTTTTGGGCTTTATGGGAATCCCCTGCTAAAAGTCCACCTCACTAACCACTGCCCCTAAGAGTTTTATTTAGCATGCAAAATAAATCCCTATTAAATGAAAGATATCAATGGCTGTCTCTCAACATAAAAGATTGCATATGAAATGAATGTTATTGATTTGTGCAAGTAATTTATACAATATGGTATCGTAAAGGCTCCCTTTAAGTATTGTTCGACAGCTATTTATATGGGAAGCATTTGTATTATAAATAGATTGCAAAAGTTACAAAATAAAGCGGTGAGAATAATTTTGAGGTTCTACTTGTAAATCGATAACTCTATTGAATGTTTTCATTTTTATGTTTAATATGAAAATGGGTTATTGGCAAGTTATCTGTGTAATTAATTGTCATATCTACATAGATGTTTGACATGTACAGACCTAATTATAGAAAAAGAACGGACATTGGGCTGCCATTATTCAGGTTTACACAAAACAGATTAATGTGTCCGATGAACTACATTGAGCAGAGAGTCGAGAATAAATTAAGCCGATATGAAGTAAATATTTTTATTTATATATCCTGCTCGCTCTTAAATTAATCTCACTTACAAAAATGTAGGTATACAAAGATAAAATTTTGCGAGATAGTTTAGCGAATCTTTATCCTGTTCGCAAGCTAAATTCTTGACCTCAAATAGATGGGCCGATAAAAAGCCTCCGCTCATTTATTAAATGACCGGTACATCAAATCGAAAATACATTTTGAAATAAAAAACGGAGAAAAAGTTTCTGTTGTGGGGCAATTTTTACATTCCTTTAAAGATGTTGAGCAGTGCTTCTGACAGCAGTCATAATGCTATAGTTGGCCATTCTAAAATATTCTCTTGTTCAGTGTGTGAGCATAATTATAAATTATATTTAGTAAATTGTAAACGAGTCCTGATTCTATTGGTTGAAATGAAACATGCAAATGGTTTTAAAATCTGACAAAGAAGAATATAAAATTCTTATTTTATTTCAAACACATACAAAATGTTTGTAGGAATGCTGTATGCAAAGTGCAAGCAATGTAAAAGAATTCTGTGGCAACAAGGAATAACGACATAAGTCAGTTTTTGCAACTTTTCAGGAGAGCCATTTAAATCTTTGGCTTGCCATTACAAATCAAGTACAAAACAAAAACTCTTTAGTGTGTAGTTCATAAACTGTAAGAGATAAAAGTAAGAAAAATTAATGACAGATAAAATCGCTGATTGCGCATTAGATTGTGTAAAAATCTCAATTTCGACATAAGTCGACTTATACTGTTATTCCTTGTGGCCACAGAATTATTAAAAACAAACGTATTCCTGGTAAACGTTGGCTGCAACTTAACCTCAACACCCTGACTATCAAAATCTTAAACCAAAAAAAGAGAATCCCAAATGAACCAATGTATGGTGTATATTGGTTTATGTCGCGGCAGATGTACGAATTAACAGGATTCAACAAGCAAAAAAACACGTGAAAGCAACAAAATGTCCAGCTTCTGTAGGAATAACACGTAGGTAGTAGTAGCTATACGTATGAATGAAATAACGTTTTGTTAATAGAAAATGTTCTCCACAGCTTGATATTTTTTTGCAAGGATTTGATCTGTGTTTTATTTGCACGAATTAATTTTAGTTTAAGTACAAAAAAAAGGACAAAAGTTTTTTTTTTTCACTAGAAAAGTCCACGTAGGTTAGGTACTCTTATTTTTTTGCAATGACTTTTCAAACCTATTATACTGGTAGCTGTACCTACATTATCAAAGGTTAACACACTCAAACTTTAGCTCCAGAGGAACAGCAGAGCGATGAAGTCGCATGAACCACCCACCAGACTTTCTTTCAGGTTACAATTATTAGTTTATAAGCAAATTTTAAATATTTTAAATTTTTTTTTAAATAGAAAAAAAATAGTTTTATATTCGTTCAAAAATAAAAATTAATATTTATATTTTGTTCGGCTATTTGAAGGCAAAGACATAAAGAAATCAAATTGAACCTCAGTGCGTATTTTGGAAACCCGCCTAAACCAAGGAAGATATTTATGTAGACGTACTTTAAAAAAGTACCATCATTGTTTAAGGTCAAACAGTAAGGCAGTACTGATGGAATTTTAAAAATTGGATAATAATTTGTAGACCTACCTCCCTATTTCCTAATTTGAGTTACGTTTTCCTTTTTAATACCTAGGCGTTAAAAATCTTGTGGAATTTTAATTATGCAATGACAACGAATGCAGAAGAATCTAATAAAGTTGTCGCATTATTAAATATGGAAGTCTAATTGTTTATTGGTACCATTTCCGTTTTTTTGGGTTTGTTTTCCCTTTTTCCCTTTAGGGTCTAAAAATCCCGAAAAACGGGAAAAATCCTTCAATCTGGCATCGCTGTCTTTGACATTAGTATTTGATTTTTAGTAAGGTCGATTGTCACTGCACTCCTATATTCTCCTGGACTAAACGAATGTAAAGTCGGAACGAGAAAAACTGTAATTGATAATTTACCATTACAAGTTGGAAAATGTTTTATTACCGCAAACATTTCAAATGTCCTTTCACTTTTTAATTAAGAAATTCTTTCAGGGTTTAACATAACTGTTGTTGATTTTTAGTACGTTTATTACAAATATTATTGCAACTATGTAATTATGTCATTATCGGTCCTAGAGAACGTTTAATCAACTCAGTAACCCAAATGACAAAAAAAAATGTTTTTTTAAATCACTTTTTATAATTTATTTTTTATTGATTTGGGCTAGTTTATGCATCTTCTTTTTAATTTTGTGAATTAAAAATATTTTTACCTTACCTAGCGTGGACAGCTGTTTTACTTTTTGACACACAGTGTAGGTGTACAGCTGATGGAGTTTTAGTAGTACATGTCATTTACAAAAGCAGATTAATCTTGTTTTACGTCCCACAAAAAATCGTAGATCTCTTAATGAAAAATTGCAGACCAGTTTTATTTAATTCCTAAAGTAATTAATAACCAACCACAAAAGTCTTCTTAAACTTTACTCAAGCGGCTAAACGGCTCCATTGTGTACTTCCCTGTCCTACAATAGCATTTCCTGAAATCTTAGAAAAACCAAAAATGGGGAATCAAAAAAAAAACTTCTTCAGACAGCCTTTTTAAAACTGGCCACAGTAAAAACGTTATAAAATGTATAAAATGTATAAAATGTAGACTTGCCCTGACAGCTTTACAATACATAGGTATTCCCTAAACAATGGTCGTCATCGTCAAGTAGCCCTCGATTGGGCTTCTCAGAAGTCAGAACTCAGAACACTCTTTTACTCTATGTCACTCTTTACCTACCGATTTAAGAGCACTTTTCTCAAAGTTGCTTTCGATTTACAAATACCAGTGCGTTTGAGTTTGACATGACAACGTGTTTGTTTACGTTTTTGTAAAACATAGAGTGGATCGATTTTTTTTAATATTTATGTAGGTATGTACCTACCTATAAATGTTTAAAATTCAAATATCGAATGATTTTTTGTAATATAAAATTTAACCACTGAATGGAAAACTCGTAGAAAAATTTCGAAAGTACACGAAATCTGAAATCTGAGAGCATGATCTTAGAAACCCCAATCGAATACCAAATAATTACCTACTCAATAAGGATAAAAATACTATTCTATAAGCAATTGATACATCCGATAATCTGGTACACTAATAGGTAGTCCCTCCCATAGGAAAACGTTTGCACTTTATCACAATGAAGCACATAAAATTTCTACAGGGCGCAGCGGCTTAGTGGTTAAAGTGTTGGACTGCTAAGCGATAGGTCCCATGCTCGATTAAAGAGCTTATCAAAAAATTAGCCTTTCGGTCCCGGTATTAAATTGTAGATCCCTTCCATTCGTCCCAACAGTTGAAAACTAACAAAAAACGAATGGTTCTGAAAAGCTAGGCCTTTGGTCGCTTACGGACCTGTTGCGCCAACTATTATTATTATGTATTATATATTGTTCTACAAAAAATGGCGGACATTCCATGGTTGTACGACTTTTACGTACCTAGTTGCAGAAACAAGTTTCGAAACCGTGGTTGACAGTTGCCAGAAAGCAACAGAAACATTAGAAAGAATCCAATGACAGCGAGCTGCTGTAATCCTGTAATACGTAACCCACCAATGACCGTCGGCGCTACTTCTGCCTGTACCTACGATATAAACTAAACAAATAATAATAATAATGGAATAACTATAAATTTAGGCAATACATATTGGCATTATTCCCATACCTCCAGTACGTTTTTCTTAAAACACTATTTCAAATGAAAATATCATTACGTTACGTAGGTAGATTACGTAGTTGTGTCCCAAATGCCAAACAAGTGACAGTACAAACTGCTGCTCCTATTCGCCGTATTTGTTTACTTCTTTCTAACATCTCTTCTCTTTATCATAAAAATATAGCTTTGCGAAGCAGCACATTTTAAAGAATTATCACATAGGTATATCTACCTATCCCCAGGGAGAATATGCTAAGGCTGGGCTTAATTTTTGGTTATGATTAGACTTGAAAGCAAATCTGTTAATTTGATCAAGTAACCCATATGGGTATGTTATGTACGAATGATTAGGAAATTTTGTATATGTATGTACTTACTTTTTTACGAAGGTATGCAGGTACATTCCATTTCCATTACAAAAAATAAATATCCTTTTTTAGATGCGGGTTTTGATCCGTCATTCTGTAGATATCCATATCCAACGCTTACACAAAGCTATTGCCAAACATTGATAACACATGTATTACCTATCAACTTCAATTCCAAATAGGACACGTTGATGTTGTCACACTTTAAATCAAGTACTCCAAATACTTTTGTAGGAATACGAATATGTATACGCTTATTAAAACACATAAACACCTTTCACACTAAATATTTTAACTGCACCTACTGAAAAATATTGTAGGAAAGTGTAACACCAAACGAACTCTTCAAGAATTTAATTTTAAAGGGCTTAACAAATTTCACTATTCACTTGATATTGTATTTGTTGTGCATATGTATGGATACTCTTTGTGTGGATTTTTTTATTCTCTTGAGCTTGTGGCTTCCCCTTCTTGTTATGTTATATATTCTCCATCTTCTCATAGGCAAAACCAAACACGTTCACGTACACACTCGTAGTCGACTTCGCCAACCGAAACAGAAAAAAAAAACAAAATCAGAAGAAACGTAGAAAAGCAGACGAATGACTAAGTTACAGAAAGGTCGTGGGAAGTCAAAGAACAAATAACTTCATAGTTAATTGAACAAGATTACTCTTTTAATTTCATTGTAGTAAATATAAATGCATATCTATACATATATGTAGAAACATCGAACTTATTCACAAAATAAAAAAAAAAAAACAGTTCGTTTAATTGTGAATTTTTGTATTGGCATTCTACGACACAGTATTTCAGAAAATAATTGGAACTGGTTTTGCCACGAATGTGTGTGTGCGTATGCAGCCGATTGCCGAACGATCCCCGTTTAATAATTGAAAACTATTCAAAATACCACGGCGAACGAATCACCCGAACAACAAACTTCGACCGGAGCACAAGATGAACTGAAACTGACTCGCTGGAGGTTGGAAATTGGAATCAAACGGATAAACTCATATTGGCTGTCTTCGTTCTTCGTTGTTCGTTTCCCACTCTAGACTCTACTGTTATATTGTTATATTCTACAAGATTAACTTCAGCGTTCTTCAGTAGGACACTCACTCACACAATTGCCATGCCGCCAGCCGCCAGCCGCCAGTGAGTGACTGTCGTTTCGTTGGTGTTGCCCTTGTCACTTTGTCAGCACAGCTTGCCTTCTCGCCTTCTCGGTTCTCGGCCTGGGCTTGAATGTTCGATGTTGAATTGGAACTTGGAATTCGGAGTGTAATGTGTTGTATATGTGTTTATCTGTTGGCTTGTAATTGATTTCCTGTATTCAGCTTTTTCAGTGTTCTCTGTGTACGTCTCATTTCTAATTTTCATTCTCTACTGTTTTTGTTTTGACTGGACTTTTATCTCGTTTGACGTTCGAGTCGTCTCAATCGTCTGAATTGAGTTTGAGTGTTATACTGGTTGGCTGGCGTTGTGTTTGAGTTGGCTTTGGCTAGATTGAGTAGTTGGGTTGTGTTTGGGGATCGGTATTGTGTTATAATTTACACCCAAAGCAAAAACCTACCCCAAAAATGCATTTAATCCAAAGCAAGGAACAAGGAATAACAAATTAAGCCTGGTACGCTGTTCGAGTGAAATGAAATTTTTCATACAAATTGTTCACTGCGAAATGTCAAAATGAACTTTTCAAGTGAAAATTTCACCAGGCAGTACGCTGTTGAAGTGAAAAATAATTGTTCAAAAAGTGAAATGTAGAGGGCGTTACTTACTATTTCACTTGGTTGTTATATTTATATTATTTTTGACATTTCGAAGTGAAAATTTGAATTTCGATTTCACAGCACTTTTTGGGGAGGAGTGAAAATTTCACTTCACTCGAACAGCGAGCATTAGGCGTTTTTCTTTTTTTGTTCAGAGCTGAGCTGAGCTCTGAAGTCTCTGAGCTAAAAAAGAAACACGAACTTTTTGTATAACAGTTCAGGTTCTGCTCTGAAATAAAAAAGAAAAACGCCTATGGATAGATCAAAGACGGACTGTGGACTCGGCGCTTGTATATTCTAAAACGAATTGGATATTATAGATTTATTTATGTATGTTTACATTGCTCAATTATAGACTTGATGGCAGATTGATCCTGGATTAGGTCATTTGACCGATTATTTGGCTGAATATCTGCTGAACTTTATGTCTACATTTTCTAGGACTATTTCCGAATCGAATCTATACCTACCTATAAACAATCCAGCCCACAAACACCAAGGAATATAAAAGTGGAAGTCCTCAACTTTGGTAGATGTAAAAATATTTGCAATTTGTATAAAGGCTGGTACGCTGTTCAAGTGAAGTGAAATTTTCACTCCTCTCCAAGAAATTGCTGTGAAATTGAAAGTGAAATTTTTACGCCGAAATGTCAAAAATTTAATGCTACGGACAATAAAAGGCAAGTGAAATAGCAAGTAACGCCCTCTACATATCACTTTTTGAACAATTATTTTTCACTTCAACAGCGTACTGCCTTGTGAAATTTTCACTTGAAAAGTTCATTTTGACATTTCGCAGTGAAAAATTTGTATGAAAATTTGGACTTCACTCGAACAGCGTACCAGGCTTAACACCTACAAATTCTGGTGTATTACACTGTACGCTACCATTGACTGTGGGCAAATTTGCAGATTGCTGGCAGCACTCATAGAATTGTTCTGTTTAAGGGGACCGTTTAGAGCGATACGTAAAATGCAACTGCTATTTTAGACCACTTAAAGTTTATTCTTAAACTCAATCTTGGTCTTAAACTGTTGCTTATGAATTATAATGTTATTTTATCAAAAAAAAATTAGCAAATTATCTTAAAATTTTCTAAAAAAAAGCATTTGTTATTACGTACATTTTTTTCGTTCAGAAAAATAAATGAATTCTTTTTCTAGAAAAATTGAAGATAATTTATTTACTTTTTTTTGATAAACTAACTTTACAATTTCTAAGCAACATTTTAAGACCAAGATTGAGTTCAACAATTAAGTTTAAGTGGTCTAAAAAAGCAAAAGAAATTTTTTTCGGTTGCATTTTACGTATCGCTATAAACGGCCCCTTACCAAGAGGCGCAATACTGCCATATATGCATCTACTTCAACAATTCCAATTACAACAATACAATGTCCTGCGATGGAAATAGTGGTTTCTGTCATAATTCGATGTTTTAACATTGTGACTAGTACCGCCGTTGATATTTTAATAATGCTATTTGCGAACAGAAGGCGCTACCTGTAACAGTAGTTGAAAGCACAACCACTTTTCTACGTAAATGCCAACAGATGCCACACTCATCGCATTGAAGAAATTTCGACTTCCTAAAAGCTCCTGTGCTTTACTAAAAGCTGATCCATAATCTGCCGGTAACTGATTGCAGCGCCACTATTTATCTACTGGCTGTTCTGCGTACCAACATACTTAAAAGAAAGGAACTACGCCTTAAAAGTAATTATAGACACAAACCAATGTGCATTGATAAAAAGTAAAATGTATATCGGCCGAACATCAGAAGTAGAAGTAGAAGTAGTTTTATTTGTTGCTTTTGGGAACGAATGAAAATTAATTTCCCCATTCTATTTATTTCCAATTGGCCTATTGTAATAATACACCTAATGTGCGTTAAACGTTACCAAAATTATTGTGCCGACATGTATGTACTGACAACCAAATATTAAGCCCGATTATAAAATGGGTATACATTTATTTATTACGCTGCTAGGTATATATACGCTGGGATTCACGATAACGTTCACGATACTTGAAAGATATCCTGATTGAAAAGAATAGAACTACCTACCCACATAAAACGCAAAAATATGCGACACGTATTTTAGTCTGCTTAAACAAAAGTTCATAAAGTTGTTTGTACTATCATTGAGTATTTATACATTTAATTATATACGTATAAATCTCAATGGTACTATTCAGCACTTTAGTTTAGATGTAGGTTAGCAAGCGTTTGTTTCTTTTTTGGACAAGATAAATCTCATAGATGGCGTGCAAAGACACCTCATTTTGGTTTGATTATCAGCTTTGGTAAATACCAAAACTCGACAACTGATGGAGCTATATATACACTTTAAATTAATGAACTATTCCGAATAAGTAGGTATATCAAAAATTCCCTGTTTTAAAAATGCCTCTTTATTATATGTATATTATGGTTCGGTCTTCGGAACCTTAGTACACTTTAGACTTTACCCAAAAAAAACCGTTTAAACGATTATTCCCCTATTACCCCAGTTGCATTTGTTGCGGTTCAATTTTTATATCAATAAAAATGAAAAGCGATTTTATAAAATAACGAATCATTGAAAATATAAATTTTAAGATAGGCAAAACATTTTGCCAAACAACAAGGTTTGTAAAGCTATGTTCGGACCATTGACATATTATACATGGACTGCAAGTGAAATGTCAGTTTCATACAAACCTGCGAGGAAAAATGAAGCAAACATAAGCACTACACTCTGTCGAACAAAAATTGTCAGTGCAGTGTGCAGGCCTTATGGAGGAGCTTTGTTTTCTACCAATGGTGCCTGTAGATACTCTCACGCAGAGTATATCCATTACGGCCAACTGCCAATGGAACCGTTTCATAATTGATTTATTCGATTCCGGAGCGGACTCTCCCGGACGCTTCTTTTTGCCATATGGAAACCAACATTACTGACTCCTCTGCAACGCCCTCTCGAGATCAGCTCGTCCAACTCAGCTCATAGTCCGGTGTACCCATAAGCCAAAGCTCGTGGGCAAAGCTAACCCTAGACCCCCACCAGAAAAAGCTAAGACTCCAGCCATAGTGAAATCGCCGCAAGTTTACCGACCTAAATTTACTTTTTTTCTATCGCACCCTAGGGGGCAGTTCCTAGAGAAAATATCAAACCTCTGTCATTGAGTATTATTTATACATGTCGCCTGCATGTCCATTTGCGAAAAAACACTCCAAGTGAACAAAACTCTCAAGTAGAACAAGGAAATTATAGGAAAGGGAGAATTTTATATTTACCTAATTGCTCATTTATTTTTGTCTTTTTATCCTTTTTTATTATTATGAAGAAGCGTGACTAGAAGTACCCTAACGTCAAATGCGCAATATTATGAAATTTTATATTCATATTAAAAACGAAAAATTGTAAGGTGAGTACTTACTTTGGTATTTGCAATGATATTTCCTTCGGGGTGGTTGTGATAATTTTATTTTGATTTGGTGTGGTTAAGGAAATATACATCGGATTTAAATAAAACCACCCCATAATTAAAATTCACGTTGTCTTTAAAGTAAGCATTAAGAACAAATTAAAATAGCTAGATACAAATTTATTAAATGCAAAATATGTACCTATGTATGTACCATATCCAAATACATGTTAATCAATGGGTTAACATTGTTTAAACTGTTTCTAAGGTGACACTTATTCCATATATAGATTTAGTGTTAAGATCCTACAAAAAACAAAAATGATAGCCTAACAACACCTTGCGATGATTTTGAGAACGATTTAAACTATTTATATTTCAGTTTTCCAAAAATATTTTAAATGTTTTAAATTTAAACATTTGTTGTAATAATAAATAAGAAAACAGGATTACTTGCAATTTTGCGTATATACCGTATAGTTAGGTTTGTTTTTAAGAAAATAAATTCATTTTCATAGATATTATAGGTATGTTGGACATTTTCTTTTTATTAATGTGAAGCGAAAATTGAATTGAAATAAATAATTTTTCAAAGTTGGTCAGCTATAGTACATACATTTTTTGTTACCTACTTCATCCACAAGACAAATACGGTAAATCGATTCTTTAAATATAAATTGGTCGGCCATCATAATTTTTTAAAAATTATTTGCCATCATTAATTGCTTCATGTTATTATTTTTTTTTTTTGGTTGCGCCTGGAGGTGAGTAATCTTCAAAAGATACCAATGGCCCGTACCATTGGTTATGCCCGATTCAGGTATATCTCGTCTGCCTACGGGCTAAACCTCACCCCTCAGAGAGGCACTATGAGATCCGGCTGCGCGCGCTCATAGTAGTATGAAATTTGTTCCTCTCATTTTTTTCATTTAAGTGATGACTACGACTAAGTTACCTTAACAAGTAGTTTACGCTTCTGTAGTGTTATTCGCGTTTGGTAGGTAGCTTTCCAGCGAACGCACCTACTAATACCGTCATTACATGCGGTTTTTCCTTATGGCGCTAGGTCGAACGGTCTTGTTCTTTGTAGTCGGCGCTCAAGGTTTGTCACGTCCAGAGTACGGATTATTTCATTATTGCAGTGACCATGAATACGAGAACGAAGTTTGCGAGCAAAGTTTGTTACTTCGTTACTCACGGTAGCAATTCCTAGATCTCTGTGAATATCAATATTCCTTATATACCATGGAGCATTCACGATTGCTCTTAGCGTTCTGTTTTGGAATGTTTGTATTATAGCCATATTACTTGGTTTGGTACAACCCCAAAGTTGAATACCGTATGTCCAAGAAGGTTTTAGCACTTGTTTATACAGGAGCAGTTTGTTGTATACGCTTAGCTTTGAATATCTTCCGAGTAGCCAATACATTTCTCTAACTCTGATTGCGAGCTCGTCGCGCTTTTTCTTTACGTGTGGCTTCCACTTAAGTTTAGCGTCTAGGGTCATTCCTAGATATTTCGCCTCGTTTGCGTACGGTATTTGTACCGAGTTAATGAAAACAGGTAAGTTGTTTATCCTTTTGTACGTGACATGCGTCGACTTGGTCTCATTAAGGGCAATTCGCCAGGTCTTTGTCCACTCGCATACTTTATTAAGAGCCCGTTGGAGTTTTTCAGTTGATGATTCGACTGACTCATCGATTGCGAGGATAGCCGTATCGTCTGCGAACGTTGCTACGATGGTCCCTTCATCCTGTGGTATATCTCTTGTGTAGAGCAGGAATAAGATTGGCCCGAGAACTCAGTCTCATGTCTAACACGAAAGAGTCTGTTCTCAAGGTAGGATTTCAATATTTTGAATAATTTTTCCGGTAGGATTGTCCTTAGCTTATACATGAGGCCTTCGTGCCATACCTTGTCGAAGGCTTGCGATACGTCGAGGAAAGCGCTAGAGCAAATCTTTTTGCATTCTAGAGCATTCTCAATTTCATTTGTTATTCGATAAACCGGATCGATTGTGGAATGCTGAACCCGGAAGCCGAATTGATGATCTGGTATCAAGCGTCTTTCTTCAATTACTGGTTGTAATCGTTTTAGCAGAAGTTTCTCATAAACCTTAGATATTATCGGCAGTAGCGAAATAGGTCTATATGATTTCTTATAATTTGTATTCTTCCCTGGTTTCGGAACCATAATGACTTCGGCTACTTTCCATTGTCTTGGAACATATGAAAGTCTCAGAGAAGCATTTATAATGTACAGCAGCTTAACTATTGCTCTTTTCGGTAGCTCCTTTAGAACTTCGGCAGTGATAAGATCGTATCCTGGAGCTTTGTTATTTTTCAACTTTCTTAGTGTCATTCGAAGCTCGGACAGAGATACGGATTTTACTTTATAGTTGTCGGATCCCGTATTAACATTCGGTTCTTCCTTTAAAGGTCGTCCGTCGAAAGGCCTGAATGTTTCTTCTAGATGCTCGGCAAATAGATCCGCTTTCTCCTTGTCTCCTTTTGCCCATTCGCCGTTAGCTTTTCTTATTGGTGGCGAGTGCATTTTTGGTTTCCTTATGGACTTCAAGGCTTTCCAAAGTGAGTAGTTTGAGCTCTTTTCAGCAGTCAAGCCCTCTAGGTAAGTAGAAGTTTCGAGATTTCTTAGATCCTGTAGCTCATTTTTAAGTTTGTTGCAAAGATGGTTCAGATAAGTTTTATCAGGGGGTGCGCGGGATTGTTGCCATCTCTTACGCGCTCTCCTCTTTTCTCGTATGAGGTCCTCTATTTCAGGCGTGTACTTGACTTTATTGTTCCGTGTAGCTGTCTTCCGGAGGGGAGTGTTTTTCCACGCTGCACTCTGAATGGCTTCCACGAGGTTGTCAACTTCATCTTCTATTTCTAGCGGTGTCTTTAGTGGCACATTTAAAGCAACATTTTCTTTACAGTCTTTTCGGAAAACGTCCCAGTTGGTTTTGTTACTACTTAACCTGGGCGGTCCTACATTCGTTGCTACACTTATACCCATTTTCAGGGTGACTGCTGAGTGGTCTGAGCATAGATCGTAGCATTCTTCGACTTCCGTTATGAAATTTTTATTATCATTTTGGAAGTTAACCTTTCAAAAAGTAATGATATTGTTTAGCCTGCACCGAAAAAGTATATACATAAAACAAAGCGCCGAACTCAATGAATAGGACAAAAAAAGCCATTTACGAACATCAGATTTTCATATTCGCTGCTGACGTAATTGTCTCCAAATGTAATTTCGTTAATTACGTCAGTTTGAAATCCTAAATTGTTTCAAATTTAAATATTTTTTTTTGTTTCCATTATTACACGAAATCTTCATTAAAAGATTACATATACATAACTAAAAAATTACACACCCTGAGAATTGTCACTACCGCTGCCCTATATGAATATTCTTAATCGATTCTTCTCTTTATATTCGTTGCCGTATTTCTGTCGGCAATCGCCTGCGAAATATAATATGAAAACAGGCACTCTGGGAACGCACCCATCAGCTGAAAGAAACCCATCGCATACACTAGTGTTCTAGCACGATCTCTTTTTATTCCATGAAGCGGTCTCATTTCACCCTTTTTCCCCTTTCACCGAATCGAATTCCATCGATACATTTTTATGAGGAAATCTAACCTTTAAAAGTAAAATTTATAGTATTCGGAAAAAATTATATTGAACTAACTTTTAGTATAAAAATAAACACCTAATGATATTGTATGGCAATATAAAATTGTGCTTAAAGACGATTTCATTGCGAAATGAAAAAAAATTATAGCGTGAATGTTTTTTTTGTCTGATTGGTGAATTCTCACAGTTTTGATGCTTTTCCCTTCTTCGAACAAAACGCTTTTTAGACAGCGAAATTCCCAAAAAAAGGTTGAAATGCCAAGATCCAAGAACACTACTGAGCACTGTTCCATACGGTATTATGAAATTTCATTTATTCCACCTCCCACCATTTAGAATTTTTTTTGTTGCTGTTGCTGCTTAACACGTATTCACAGAAAGGAAATTTAAGAGAACGGTGTCTTTTCAAAATTTGAAGGGGGAATCGGGTAGCTGCGAGAGAGCTGAACAGCGTTACCGTTGAAGAATTTTGAAAAGTAGCAAGAAAAAGTGCAATGGAGAAAAAAGGCCATTTAAAGAAATAACTTCAAATCAAAAGTAAACACAATAAACAACAAGTGATTGTATTGATAATTTTTTTTAAAAGTTATAACAATTCAGTCGATAAAACATACCATACATACATAAATATGAAGTAGGTATTTATAACTTTTTTATTACTGTGCTTCTGTACTTCTTGACAAGATCAGAACTTGGCTCCCAATCTTCCAAATCTGTACGTGTTATTAAATTTTATGCAGAAAGCTTTGATTCAGCAGAACTAATGTTAAGCCTGTCTGTTTGTTTATTTTTCATTAGCGCTAATTTTGAAAACACGCTATCAGCACAGGCACTGCTGTGTGGCAATGTCAGTTTTTGAATAACAATTTGTATCATTGTATCAATTCGTATCATTGAGCGACTTCAGCGCAATGCATTTATGTAAAAGTAATGAGCTCATCTTCAAAGTTTGAAAGCTTTAAACGTTTATTGTTCGTAAATTTTAAAAAAGGAGTCTCATTGTGCCAAGGTGTTAAAAAAAGTGCCAAATTGCAACTTTAGTGTCACAACGGTCACGCTGGAGCTGAACGTCTATTTAATAGTTAGTTTATGCTTCTGGTTGAATCCACAACTGTATTGGTGAAATGCCAAAAAATAATTTACGGCTGGATTGTATAAAATACACAAATTACACTTGGGTTAGTGTCTCTTAAGTGAATTCTGATTTCCGACTTCAAATTGAGAAGCGAAATTCTCTTCTCAGAATCAACAGAAGAGTATTTTTTGTGCCAGCCAATGAGCCAACTGCCAATGGAACCGTTTCATAAGTGATTTATTCGATTCCGGAGCGGACTCTCCCGGACGCTTCTTTTTGCCATATGGAAACCAACATTACTGACTCCTCTGCAGCGCCCTCTCGACATCAGCTCGTCCAACTCAGCTCATAGTCCGGTGTACCCATAAGCCAAAGCTCGTGGGCAAAGCTAACCCTAGACCCCCACCAGAAAAAGCTAAGACTCCAGCCATAGTGAAATCGCCGCAAGTTTACCGACCTAAATATAGCGTGAATGTTTTTTTTGTCTGATTGGTGAATTCTCACAGTTTTGATGCTTTTCCCTTCTTCGAACAAAACGCTTTTTAGACAGCGAAATTCCCAAAAAAAGGTTGAAATGCCAAGATCCAAGAACACTACTGAGCACTGTTCCATACGGTATTATGAAATTTCATTTATTCCACCTCCCACCATTTAGAATTTTTTTTGTTGCTGTTGCTGCTTAACACGTATTCACAGAAAGGAAATTTAAGAGAACGGTGTCTTTTCAAAATTTGAAGGGGGAATCGGGTAGCTGCGAGAGAGCTGAACAGCGTTACCGTTGAAGAATTTTGAAAAGTAGCAAGAAAAAGTGCAATGGAGAAAAAAGGCCATTTAAAGAAATAACTTCAAATCAAAAGTAAACACAATAAACAACAAGTGATTGTATTGATAATTTTTTTTAAAAGTTATAACAATTCAGTCGATAAAACATACCATACATACATAAATATGAAGTAGGTATTTATAACTTTTTTATTACTGTGCTTCTGTACTTCTTGACAAGATCAGAACTTGGCTCCCAATCTTCCAAATCTGTACGTGTTATTAAATTTTATGCAGAAAGCTTTGATTCAGCAGAACTAATGTTAAGCCTGTCTGTTTGTTTATTTTTCATTAGCGCTAATTTTGAAAACACGCTATCAGCACAGGCACTGCTGTGTGGCAATGTCAGTTTTTGAATAACAATTTGTATCATTGTATCAATTCGTATCATTGAGCGACTTCAGCGCAATGCATTTATGTAAAAGTAATGAGCTCATCTTCAAAGTTTGAAAGCTTTAAACGTTTATTGTTCGTAAATTTTAAAAAAGGAGTCTCATTGTGCCAAGGTGTTAAAAAAAGTGCCAAATTGCAACTTTAGTGTCACAACGGTCACGCTGGAGCTGAACGTCTATTTAATAGTTAGTTTATGCTTCTGGTTGAATCCACAACTGTATTGGTGAAATGCCAAAAAATAATTTACGGCTGGATTGTATAAAATACACAAATTACACTTGGGTTAGTGTCTCTTAAGTGAATTCTGATTTCCGACTTCAAATTGAGAAGCGAAATTCTCTTCTCAGAATCAACAGAAGAGTATTTTTTGTGCCAGCCAATGAGCCAACTGCCAATGGAACCGTTTCATAAGTGATTTATTCGATTCCGGAGCGGACTCTCCCGGACGCTTCTTTTTGCCATATGGAAACCAACATTACTGACTCCTCTGCAGCGCCCTCTCGACATCAGCTCGTCCAACTCAGCTCATAGTCCGGTGTACCCATAAGCCAAAGCTCGTGGGCAAAGCTAACCCTAGACCCCCACCAGAAAAAGCTAAGACTCCAGCCATAGTGAAATCGCCGCAAGTTTACCGACCTAAATTTACTTTTTTTCTATCGCACCCTAGGGGACAGTTCCTAAAGAAAAAATCAATTGAGTATTATTTATACATGTCGCCTGCATGTCCATTTGCGAAAAAACACTCCAAGTGAACAAAACTCTCAAGTAGAACAAGGAAATGGAGAATTTTATATTTACCTAATTGCTCATTTATTTTTGTCTTTTTATCATTTTTTATTATTATGAAGAAGCGTGACAAGAAGTACCCTTACGTCAAATGCGCAATATTATGAAATTTTATATTCATATTAAAAACGAAAAATTGTAAGTTGTTTAAGTTAGGTAGGTAGGTCCTTACTTTGGTATTTGCAATGATATTTCCTTCGGGGTGGTTGTGATAATTTTATTTTGATTTGGTGTGGTTAAGGAAATATACATCGGATTTAAATAAAACCACCCCATAATTAAAATTCACGTTGTCTTTAAAGTAAGCATTAAGAACAAATTAAAATAGCTAGATACAAATTTATTAAATGCAAAATATGTACCTATGTATGTACCATATTCAAGTACATGTTAACCAATGGGTTAACATTGTTTAAACTGTTTCTAAGATGACACTTATTCCATATGTAGATTTAGTGTTAAGATCCTACAAAAAACAAAAATGATAGCCTAACAACACCTTGCGATGATTTTGAGAACGATTTAAACTATTTATATAATTTCAGTTTTCCAAAAATATTTTAAATGTTTTAAATTTAAACATTTGTTGTAATAATAAATAAGAAAACAGGATTACTTGCAATTTTGCGTATATACCGTATAGTTAGGTTTGTTTTTAAGAAAATAAATTCATTTTCATAGATATTATATGACGAAATTGTCTCCAAATGTAATTTCGTTAATTACGTCAGTTTGAAATCCTAAATTGTTTCAAATTTAAATATTTTTTTTTTTGTTTCCATTATTACACGGAATCTTCATTAAAAGATCACATATACCTAACTAAAAAATTACACCCCCTGAGAATTGTCACTACCGCTGCCCTATATGAATATTCTTAATCGATTCTACTCTTTATATTCGTTGCCGTATTTCTGTCGGCAATCGCCTGCGAAATATAATATGAAAATAGGCACTCTGGGAACGCACCCATCAGCTGAAAGAAACCCATCGCATACACTAGTGTTCTTGCACGATCTCTTTTTATTCCATGAAGCGGTCTCATTTTACCCTTTTTCCCCTTTTCACCGAATCGAATTCCATCGATACATTTTTATGAGGAAATCTAACCTTTAAAAGTAAAATTTATAGTATTCGGAAAAAATTACATTGAACTAACTTTTAGTATAAAAATAAACACTTAATGGTATTGTATGGCAATATAAAATTGTGCTAAAAGACGATTTCATTGCGAAATGAAAAAAAATTATAGCGTGAATGTTTTTTTTGTCTGATTGGTGAATTCTCACAGTTTTGATGCTTTTCCCTTCTTCGAACAAAACGCATTTTAGACAGCGAAATTCCCAAAAAAAGGTTGAAATGCCAAGATCCAAGAACACTACTGAGCACTGTTCCATACGGTATTATGAAATTTCATTTATTCCACCTCCCACCATTTAGAATTTTTTTTGTTGCTGTTGCTGCTTAACACGTATTCACAGAAAGGAAATTTAAGAGAACGGTGTCTTTTCAAAATTTGAAGGGGGAATCGGGTAGCTGCGAGAGAGCTGAACAGCGTTACCGTTGAAGAATTTTGAAAAGTAGCAAGAAAAAGTGCAATGGAGAAAAAAGGCCATTTAAAGAAATAACTTCAAATCAAAAGTAAACACAATAAACAACAAGTGATTGTATTGATAATTTTTTTTAAAAGTTATAACAATTCAGTCGATAAAACATACCATACATACATAAATATGAAGTAGGTATTTATAACTTTTTTATTACTGTGCTTCTGTACTTCTTGACAAGATCAGAACTTGGCTCCCAATCTTCCAAATCTGTACGTGTTATTAAATTTTATGCAGAAAGCTTTGATTCAGCAGAACTAATGTTAAGCCTGTCTGTTTGTTTATTTTTCATTAGCGCTAATTTTGAAAACACGCTATCAGCACAGGCACTGCTGTGTGGCAATGTCAGTTTTTGAATAACAATTTGTATCATTGTATCAATTCGTATCATTGAGCGACTTCAGCGCAATGCATTTATGTAAAAGTAATGAGCTCATCTTCAAAGTTTGAAAGCTTTAAACGTTTATTGTTCGTAAATTTTAAAAAAGGAGTCTCATTGTGCCAAGGTGTTAAAAAAAGTGCCAAATTGCAACTTTAGTGTCACAACGGTCACGCTGGAGCTGAACGTCTATTTAATAGTTAGTTTATGCTTCTGGTTGAATCCACAACTGTATTGGTGAAATGCCAAAAAATAATTTACGGCTGGATTGTATAAAATACACAAATTACACTTGGGTTAGTGTCTCTTAAGTGAATTCTGATTTCCGACTTCAAATTGAGAAGCGAAATTCTCTTCTCAGAATCAACAGAAGAGTATTTTTTGTGCCAGCCAATGAGCCAACTGCCAATGGAACCGTTTCATAAGTGATTTATTCGATTCCGGAGCGGACTCTCCCGGACGCTTCTTTTTGCCATATGGAAACCAACATTACTGACTCCTCTGCAGCGCCCTCTCGACATCAGCTCGTCCAACTCAGCTCATAGTCCGGTGTACCCATAAGCCAAAGCTCGTGGGCAAAGCTAACCCTAGACCCCCACCAGAAAAAGCTAAGACTCCAGCCATAGTGAAATCGCCGCAAGTTTACCGACCTAAATTTACTTTTTTTCTATCGCACCCTAGGGGACAGTTCCTAAAGAAAAAATCAATTGAGTATTATTTATACATGTCGCCTGCATGTCCATTTGCGAAAAAACACTCCAAGTGAACAAAACTCTCAAGTAGAACAAGGAAATGGAGAATTTTATATTTACCTAATTGCTCATTTATTTTTGTCTTTTTATCATTTTTTATTATTATGAAGAAGCGTGACAAGAAGTACCCTTACGTCAAATGCGCAATATTATGAAATTTTATATTCATATTAAAAACGAAAAATTGTAAGTTGTTTAAGTTAGGTAGGTAGGTCCTTACTTTGGTATTTGCAATGATATTTCCTTCGGGGTGGTTGTGATAATTTTATTTTGATTTGGTGTGGTTAAGGAAATATACATCGGATTTAAATAAAACCACCCCATAATTAAAATTCACGTTGTCTTTAAAGTAAGCATTAAGAACAAATTAAAATAGCTAGATACAAATTTATTAAATGCAAAATATGTACCTATGTATGTACCATATTCAAATACATGTTAACCAATGGGTTAACATTGTTTAAACTGTTTCTAAGATGACACTTATTCCATATGTAGATTTAGTGTTAAGATCCTACAAAAAACAAAAATGATAGCCTAACAACACCTTGCGATGATTTTGAGAACGATTTAAACTATTTATATAATTTCAGTTTTCCAAAAATATTTTAAATGTTTTAAATTTAAACATTTGTTGTAATAATAAATAAGAAAACAGGATTACTTGCAATTTTGCGTATATACCGTATAGTTAGGTTTGTTTTTAAGAAAATAAATTCATTTTCATAGATATATATGACGAAATTGTCTCCAAATGTAATTTCGTTAATTACGTCAGTTTGAAATCCTAAATTGTTTCAAATTTAAATATTTTTTTTGTTTCCATTATTACACGGAATCTTCATTAAAAGATTACATATACCTGACTAAAAAATTACACCCGCTGAGAATTGTCACTACCGCTGCCCTATATGAATATTCTTAATCGATTCTACTCTTTATATTCGTTGCCGTATTTCTGTCGGCAATCGCCTGCGAAATATAATATGAAAATAGGCACTCTGGGAACGCACCCATCAGCTGAAAGAAACCCATCGCATACACTAGTGTTCTTGCACGATCTCTTTTTATTCCATGAAGCGGTCTCATTTTACCCTTTTTCCCCTTTTCACCGAATCGAATTCCATCGATACATTTTTATGAGGAAATCTAACCTTTAAAAGTAAAATTTATAGTATTCGGAAAAAATTACATTGAACTAACTTTTAGTATAAAAATAAACACTTAATGGTATTGTATGGCAATATAAAATTGTGCTAAAAGACGATTTCATTGCGAAATGAAAAAAAATTATAGCGTGAATGTTTTTTTTGTCTGATTGGTGAATTCTCACAGTTTTGATGCTTTTCCCTTCTTCGAACAAAACGCTTTTTAGACAGCGAAATTCCCAAAAAAAGGTTGAAATGCCAAGATCCAAGAACACTACTGAGCACTGTTCCATACGGTATTATGAAATTTCATTTATTCCACCTCCCACCATTTAGAATTTTTTTTGTTGCTGTTGCTGCTTAACACGTATTCACAGAAAGGAAATTTAAGAGAACGGTGTCTTTTCAAAATTTGAAGGGGGAATCGGGTAGCTGCGAGAGAGCTGAACAGCGTTACCGTTGAAGAATTTTGAAAAGTAGCAAGAAAAAGTGCAATGGAGAAAAAAGGCCATTTAAAGAAATAACTTCAAATCAAAAGTAAACACAATAAACAACAAGTGATTGTATTGATAATTTTTTTTAAAAGTTATAACAATTCAGTCGATAAAACATACCATACATACATAAATATGAAGTAGGTATTTATAACTTTTTTATTACTGTGCTTCTGTACTTCTTGACAAGATCAGAACTTGGCTCCCAATCTTCCAAATCTGTACGTGTTATTAAATTTTATGCAGAAAGCTTTGATTCAGCAGAACTAATGTTAAGCCTGTCTGTTTGTTTATTTTTCATTAGCGCTAATTTTGAAAACACGCTATCAGCACAGGCACTGCTGTGTGGCAATGTCAGTTTTTGAATAACAATTTGTATCATTGTATCAATTCGTATCATTGAGCGACTTCAGCGCAATGCATTTATGTAAAAGTAATGAGCTCATCTTCAAAGTTTGAAAGCTTTAAACGTTTATTGTTCGTAAATTTTAAAAAAGGAGTCTCATTGTGCCAAGGTGTTAAAAAAAGTGCCAAATTGCAACTTTAGTGTCACAACGGTCACGCTGGAGCTGAACGTCTATTTAATAGTTAGTTTATGCTTCTGGTTGAATCCACAACTGTATTGGTGAAATGCCAAAAAATAATTTACGGCTGGATTGTATAAAATACACAAATTACACTTGGGTTAGTGTCTCTTAAGTGAATTCTGATTTCCGACTTCAAATTGAGAAGCGAAATTCTCTTCTCAGAATCAACAGAAGAGTATTTTTTGTGCCAGCCAATGAGCCAACTGCCAATGGAACCGTTTCATAAGTGATTTATTCGATTCCGGAGCGGACTCTCCCGGACGCTTCTTTTTGCCATATGGAAACCAACATTACTGACTCCTCTGCAGCGCCCTCTCGACATCAGCTCGTCCAACTCAGCTCATAGTCCGGTGTACCCATAAGCCAAAGCTCGTGGGCAAAGCTAACCCTAGACCCCCACCAGAAAAAGCTAAGACTCCAGCCATAGTGAAATCGCCGCAAGTTTACCGACCTAAATTTACTTTTTTTCTATCGCACCCTAGGGGACAGTTCCTAAAGAAAAAATCAATTGAGTATTATTTATACATGTCGCCTGCATGTCCATTTGCGAAAAAACACTCCAAGTGAACAAAACTCTCAAGTAGAACAAGGAAATGGAGAATTTTATATTTACCTAATTGCTCATTTATTTTTGTCTTTTTATCATTTTTTATTATTATGAAGAAGCGTGACAAGAAGTACCCTTACGTCAAATGCGCAATATTATGAAATTTTATATTCATATTAAAAACGAAAAATTGTAAGTTGTTTAAGTTAGGTAGGTAGGTGCTTACTTTGGTATTTGCAATGATATTTCCTTCGGGGTGGTTGTGATAATTTTATTTTGATTTGGTGTGGTTAAGGAAATATACATCGGATTTAAATAAAACCACCCCATAATTAAAATTCACGTTGTCTTTAAAGTAAGCATTAAGAACAAATTAAAATAGCTAGATACAAATTTATTAAATGCAAAATATGTACCTATGTATGTACCATATTCAAATACATGTTAACCAATGGGTTAACATTGTTTAAACTGTTTCTAAGATGACACTTATTCCATATGTAGATTTAGTGTTAAGATCCTACAAAAAACAAAAATGATAGCCTAACAACACCTTGCGATGATTTTGAGAACGATTTAAACTATTTATATAATTTCAGTTTTCCAAAAATATTTTAAATGTTTTAAATTTAAACATTTGTTGTAATAATAAATAAGAAAACAGGATTACTTGCAATTTTGCGTGTATACCGTATAGTTAGGTTTGTTTTTAAGAAAATAAATTCATTTTCATAGATATTATATGACGAAATTGTCTCCAAATGTAATTTCGTTAATTACGTCAGTTTGAAATCCTAAATTGTTTCAAATTTAAATATTTTTTTTTTGTTTCCATTATTACACGGAATCTTCATTAAAAGATCACATATACCTAACTAAAAAATTACACCCCCTGAGAATTGTCACTACCGCTGCCCTACATGAATATTCTTAATCGATTCTACTCTTTATATTCGTTGCCGTATTTCTGTCGGCAATCGCCTGCGAAATATAATATGAAAATAGGCACTCTGGGAACGCACCCATCAGCTGAAAGAAACCCATCGCATACACTAGTGTTCTTGCACGATCTCTTTTTATTCCATGAAGCGGTCTCATTTTACCCTTTTTCCCCTTTTCACCGAATCGAATTCCATCGATACATTTTTATGAGGAAATCTAACCTTTAAAAGTAAAATTTATAGTATTCGGAAAAAATTACATTGAACTAACTTTTAGTATAAAAATAAACACTTAATGGTATTGTATGGCAATATAAAATTGTGCTAAAAGACGATTTCATTGCGAAATGAAAAAAAATTATAGCGTGAATGTTTTTTTTGTCTGATTGGTGAATTCTCACAGTTTTGATGCTTTTCCCTTCTTCGAACAAAACGCTTTTTAGACAGCGAAATTCCCAAAAAAAGGTTGAAATGCCAAGATCCAAGAACACTACTGAGCACTGTTCCATACGGTATTATGAAATTTCATTTATTCCACCTCCCACCATTTAGAATTTTTTTTGTTGCTGTTGCTGCTTAACACGTATTCACAGAAAGGAAATTTAAGAGAACGGTGTCTTTTCAAAATTTGAAGGGGGAATCGGGTAGCTGCGAGAGAGCTGAACAGCGTTACCGTTGAAGAATTTTGAAAAGTAGCAAGAAAAAGTGCAATGGAGAAAAAAGGCCATTTAAAGAAATAACTTCAAATCAAAAGTAAACACAATAAACAACAAGTGATTGTATTGATAATTTTTTTTAAAAGTTATAACAATTCAGTCGATAAAACATACCATACATACATAAATATGAAGTAGGTATTTATAACTTTTTTATTACTGTGCTTCTGTACTTCTTGACAAGATCAGAACTTGGCTCCCAATCTTCCAAATCTGTACGTGTTATTAAATTTTATGCAGAAAGCTTTGATTCAGCAGAACTAATGTTAAGCCTGTCTGTTTGTTTATTTTTCATTAGCGCTAATTTTGAAAACACGCTATCAGCACAGGCACTGCTGTGTGGCAATGTCAGTTTTTGAATAACAATTTGTATCATTGTATCAATTCGTATCATTGAGCGACTTCAGCGCAATGCATTTATGTAAAAGTAATGAGCTCATCTTCAAAGTTTGAAAGCTTTAAACGTTTATTGTTCGTAAATTTTAAAAAAGGAGTCTCATTGTGCCAAGGTGTTAAAAAAAGTGCCAAATTGCAACTTTAGTGTCACAACGGTCACGCTGGAGCTGAACGTCTATTTAATAGTTAGTTTATGCTTCTGGTTGAATCCACAACTGTATTGGTGAAATGCCAAAAAATAATTTACGGCTGGATTGATAAAATACACAAATTACACTTGGGTTAGTGTCTCTTAAGTGAATTCTGATTTCCGACTTCAAATTGAGAAGCGAAATTCTCTTCTCAGAATCAACAGAAGAGTATTTTTTGTGCCAGCCAATGAGCCAACTGCCAATGGAACCGTTTCATAAGTGATTTATTCGATTCCGGAGCGGACTCTCCCGGACGCTTCTTTTTGCCATATGGAAACCAACATTACTGACTCCTCTGCAGCGCCCTCTCGACATCAGCTCGTCCAACTCAGCTCATAGTCCGGTGTACCCATAAGCCAAAGCTCGTGGGCAAAGCTAACCCTAGATCCCCACCAGAAAAAGCTAAGACTCCAGCCATAGTGAAATCGCCGCAAGTTTACCGACCTAAATTTACTTTTTTTCTATCGCACCCTAGGGGACAGTTCCTAAAGAAAAAATCAATTGAGTATTATTTATACATGTCGCCTGCATGTCCATTTGCGAAAAAACACTCCAAGTGAACAAAACTCTCAAGTAGAACAAGGAAATGGAGAATTTTATATTTACCTAATTGCTCATTTATTTTTGTCTTTTTATCATTTTTTATTATTATGAAGAAGCGTGACAAGAAGTACCCTTACGTCAAATGCGCAATATTATGAAATTTTATATTCATATTAAAAACGAAAAATTGTAAGTTTTTTAAGTTAGGTAGGTAGGTCCTTACTTTGGTATTTGCAATGATATTTCCTTCGGGGTGGTTGTGATAATTTTATTTTGATTTGGTGTGGTTAAGGAAATATACATCGGATTTAAATAAAACCACCCCATAAATAAAATTCACGTTGTCTTTAAAGTAAGCATTAAGAACAAATTAAAATAGCTAGATACAAATTTATTAAATGCAAAATATGTACCTATGTATGTACCATATTCAAATACATGTTAACCAATGGGTTAACATTGTTTAAACTGTTTCTAAGATGACACTTATTCCATATGTAGATTTAGTGTTAAGATCCTACAAAAAACAAAAATGATAGCCTAACAACACCTTGCGATGATTTTGAGAACGATTTAAACTATTTATATAATTTCAGTTTTCCAAAAATATTTTAAATGTTTTAAATTTAAACATTTGTTGTAATAATAAATAAGAAAACAGGATTACTTGCAATTTTGCGTATATACCGTATAGTTAGGTTTGTTTTTAAGAAAATAAATTCATTTTCATAGATATATATGACGAAATTGTCTCCAAATGTAATTTCGTTAATTACGTCAGTTTGAAATCCTAAATTGTTTCAAATTTAAGTATTTTTTTTTTGTTTCCATTATTACACGGAATCTTCATTTAAAGATTACATATACCTAACTAAAAAATTACACCCGCTGAGAATTGTCACTACCGCTGCCCTATATGAATATTCTTAATCGATTCTACTCTTTATATTCGTTGCCGTATTTCTGTCGGCAATCGCCTGCGAAATATAATATGAAAATAGGCACTCTGGGAACGCACCCATCAGCTGAAAGAAACCCATCGCATACACTAGTGTTCTTGCACGATCTCTTTTTATTCCATGAAGCGGTCTCATTTTACCCTTTTTCCCCTTTTCACCGAATCGAATTCCATCGATACATTTTTATGAGGAAATCTAACCTTTAAAAGTAAAATTTATAGTATTCGGAAAAAATTACATTGAACTAACTTTTAGTATAAAAATAAACACTTAATGGTATTGTATGGCAATATAAAATTGTGCTAAAAGACGATTTCATTGCGAAATGAAAAAAAATTATAGCGTGAATGTTTTTTTTGTCTGATTGGTGAATTCTCACAGTTTTGATGCTTTTCCCTTCTTCGAACAAAACGCTTTTTAGACAGCGAAATTCCCAAAAAAAGGTTGAAATGCCAAGATCCAAGAACACTACTGAGCACTGTTCCATACGGTATTATGAAATTTCATTTATTCCACCTCCCACCATTTAGAATTTTTTTTGTTGCTGTTGCTGCTTAACACGTTACACGTATTCACAGAAAGGAAATTTAAGAGAACGGTGTCTTTTCAAAATTTGAAGGGGGAATCGGGTAGCTGCGAGAGAGCTGAACAGCGTTACCGTTGAAGAATTTTGAAAAGTAGCAAGAAAAAGTGCAATGGAGAAAAAAGGCCATTTAAAGAAATAACTTCAAATCAAAAGTAAACACAATAAACAACAAGTGATTGTATTGATAATTTTTTTTAAAAGTTATAACAATTCAGTCGATAAAACATACCATACATACATAAATATGAAGTAGGTATTTATAACTTTTTTATTACTGTGCTTCTGTACTTCTTGACAAGATCAGAACTTGGCTCCCAATCTTCCAAATCTGTACGTGTTATTAAATTTTATGCAGAAAGCTTTGATTCAGCAGAACTAATGTTAAGCCTGTCTGTTTGTTTATTTTTCATTAGCGCTAATTTTGAAAACACGCTATCAGCACAGGCACTGCTGTGTGGCAATGTCAGTTTTTGAATAACAATTTGTATCATTGTATCAATTCGTATCATTGAGCGACTTCAGCGCAATGCATTTATGTAAAAGTAATGAGCTCATCTTCAAAGTTTGAAAGCTTTAAACGTTTATTGTTCGTAAATTTTAAAAAAGGAGTCTCATTGTGCCAAGGTGTTAAAAAAAGTGCCAAATTGCAACTTTAGTGTCACAACGGTCACGCTGGAGCTGAACGTCTATTTAATAGTTAGTTTATGCTTCTGGTTGAATCCACAACTGTATTGGTGAAATGCCAAAAAATAATTTACGGCTGGATTGTATAAAATACACAAATTACACTTGGGTTAGTGTCTCTTAAGTGAATTCTGATTTCCGACTTCAAATTGAGAAGCGAAATTCTCTTCTCAGAATCAACAGAAGAGTATTTTTTGTGCCAGCCAATGAGCCAACTGCCAATGGAACCGTTTCATAAGTGATTTATTCGATTCCGGAGCGGACTCTCCCGGACGCTTCTTTTTGCCATATGGAAACCAACATTACTGACTCCTCTGCAGCGCCCTCTCGACATCAGCTCGTCCAACTCAGCTCATAGTCCGGTGTACCCATAAGCCAAAGCTCGTGGGCAAAGCTAACCCTAGACCCCCACCAGAAAAAGCTAAGACTCCAGCCATAGTGAAATCGCCGCAAGTTTACCGACCTAAATTTACTTTTTTTCTATCGCACCCTAGGGGACAGTTCCTAAAGAAAAAATCAATTGAGTATTATTTATACATGTCGCCTGCATGTCCATTTGCGAAAAAACACTCCAAGTGAACAAAACTCTCAAGTAGAACAAGGAAATGGAGAATTTTATATTTACCTAATTGCTCATTTATTTTTGTCTTTTTATCATTTTTTATTATTATGAAGAAGCGTGACAAGAAGTACCCTTACGTCAAATGCGCAATATTATGAAATTTTATATTCATATTAAAAACGAAAAATTGTAAGTTGTTTAAGTTAGGTAGGTAGGTCCTTACTTTGGTATTTGCAATGATATTTCCTTCGGGGTGGTTGTGATAATTTTATTTTGATTTGGTGTGGTTAAGGAAATATACATCGGATTTAAATAAAACCACCCCATAATTAAAATTCACGTTGTCTTTAAAGTAAGCATTAAGAACAAATTAAAATAGCTAGATACAAATTTATTAAATGCAAAATATGTAGCTATGTATGTACCATATTCAAGTACATGTTAACCAATGGGTTAACATTGTTTAAACTGTTTCTAAGATGACACTTATTCCATATGTAGATTTAGTGTTAAGATCCTACAAAAAACAAAAATGATAGCCTAACAACACCTTGCGATGATTTTGAGAACGATTTAAACTATTTATATAATTTCAGTTTTCCAAAAATATTTTAAATGTTTTAAATTTAAACATTTGTTGTAATAATAAATAAGAAAACAGGATTACTTGCAATTTTGCGTATATACCGTATAGTTAGGTTTGTTTTTAAGAAAATAAATTCATTTTCATAGATATTATATGACGAAATTGTCTCCAAATGTAATTTCGTTAATTACGTCAGTTTGAAATCCTAAATTGTTTCAAATTTAAATATTTTTTTTTTTGTTTCCATTATTACACGGAATCTTCATTAAAAGATCACATATACCTAACTAAAAAATTACACCCCCTGAGAATTGTCACTACCGCTGCCCTATATGAATATTCTTAATCGATTCTACTCTTTATATTCGTTGCCGTATTTCTGTCGGCAATCGCCTGCGAAATATAATATGAAAATAGGCACTCTGGGAACGCACCCATCAGCTGAAAGAAACCCATCGCATACACTAGTGTTCTTGCACGATCTCTTTTTATTCCATGAAGCGGTCTCATTTTACCCTTTTTCCCCTTTTCACCGAATCGAATTCCATCGATACATTTTTATGAGGAAATCTAACCTTTAAAAGTAAAATTTATAGTATTCGGAAAAAATTACATTGAACTAACTTTTAGTATAAAAATAAACACTTAATGGTATTGTATGGCAATATAAAATTGTGCTAAAAGACGATTTCATTGCGAAATGAAAAAAAATTATAGCGTGAATGTTTTTTTTGTCTGATTGGTGAATTCTCACAGTTTTGATGCTTTTCCCTTCTTCGAACAAAACGCATTTTAGACAGCGAAATTCCCAAAAAAAGGTTGAAATGCCAAGATCCAAGAACACTACTGAGCACTGTTCCATACGGTATTATGAAATTTCATTTATTCCACCTCCCACCATTTAGAATTTTTTTTGTTGCTGTTGCTGCTTAACACGTATTCACAGAAAGGAAATTTAAGAGAACGGTGTCTTTTCAAAATTTGAAGGGGGAATCGGGTAGCTGCGAGAGAGCTGAACAGCGTTACCGTTGAAGAATTTTGAAAAGTAGCAAGAAAAAGTGCAATGGAGAAAAAAGGCCATTTAAAGAAATAACTTCAAATCAAAAGTAAACACAATAAACAACAAGTGATTGTATTGATAATTTTTTTTAAAAGTTATAACAATTCAGTCGATAAAACATACCATACATACATAAATATGAAGTAGGTATTTATAACTTTTTTATTACTGTGCTTCTGTACTTCTTGACAAGATCAGAACTTGGCTCCCAATCTTCCAAATCTGTACGTGTTATTAAATTTTATGCAGAAAGCTTTGATTCAGCAGAACTAATGTTAAGCCTGTCTGTTTGTTTATTTTTCATTAGCGCTAATTTTGAAAACACGCTATCAGCACAGGCACTGCTGTGTGGCAATGTCAGTTTTTGAATAACAATTTGTATCATTGTATCAATTCGTATCATTGAGCGACTTCAGCGCAATGCATTTATGTAAAAGTAATGAGCTCATCTTCAAAGTTTGAAAGCTTTAAACGTTTATTGTTCGTAAATTTTAAAAAAGGAGTCTCATTGTGCCAAGGTGTTAAAAAAAGTGCCAAATTGCAACTTTAGTGTCACAACGGTCACGCTGGAGCTGAACGTCTATTTAATAGTTAGTTTATGCTTCTGGTTGAATCCACAACTGTATTGGTGAAATGCCAAAAAATAATTTACGGCTGGATTGTATAAAATACACAAATTACACTTGGGTTAGTGTCTCTTAAGTGAATTCTGATTTCCGACTTCAAATTGAGAAGCGAAATTCTCTTCTCAGAATCAACAGAAGAGTATTTTTTGTGCCAGCCAATGAGCCAACTGCCAATGGAACCGTTTCATAAGTGATTTATTCGATTCCGGAGCGGACTCTCCCGGACGCTTCTTTTTGCCATATGGAAACCAACATTACTGACTCCTCTGCAGCGCCCTCTCGACATCAGCTCGTCCAACTCAGCTCATAGTCCGGTGTACCCATAAGCCAAAGCTCGTGGGCAAAGCTAACCCTAGACCCCCACCAGAAAAAGCTAAGACTCCAGCCATAGTGAAATCGCCGCAAGTTTACCGACCTAAATTTACTTTTTTTCTATCGCACCCTAGGGGACAGTTCCTAAAGAAAAAATCAATTGAGTATTATTTATACATGTCGCCTGCATGTCCATTTGCGAAAAAACACTCCAAGTGAACAAAACTCTCAAGTAGAACAAGGAAATGGAGAATTTTATATTTACCTAATTGCTCATTTATTTTTGTCTTTTTATCATTTTTTATTATTATGAAGAAGCGTGACAAGAAGTACCCTTACGTCAAATGCGCAATATTATGAAATTTTATATTCATATTAAAAACGAAAAATTGTAAGTTGTTTAAGTTAGGTAGGTAGGTGCTTACTTTGGTATTTGCAATGATATTTCCTTCGGGGTGGTTGTGATAATTTTATTTTGATTTGGTGTGGTTAAGGAAATATACATCGGATTTAAATAAAACCACCCCATAATTAAAATTCACGTTGTCTTTAAAGTAAGCATTAAGAACAAATTAAAATAGCTAGATACAAATTTATTAAATGCAAAATATGTACCTATGTATGTACCATATTCAAATACATGTTAACCAATGGGTTAACATTGTTTAAACTGTTTCTAAGATGACACTTATTCCATATGTAGATTTAGTGTTAAGATCCTACAAAAAACAAAAATGATAGCCTAACAACACCTTGCGATGATTTTGAGAACGATTTAAACTATTTATATAATTTCAGTTTTCCAAAAATATTTTAAATGTTTTAAATTTAAACATTTGTTGTAATAATAAATAAGAAAACAGGATTACTTGCAATTTTGCGTATATACCGTATAGTTAGGTTTGTTTTTAAGAAAATAAATTCATTTTCATAGATATATATGACGAAATTGTCTCCAAATGTAATTTCGTTAATTACGTCAGTTTGAAATCCTAAATTGTTTCAAATTTAAATATTTTTTTTGTTTCCATTATTACACGGAATCTTCATTAAAAGATTACATATACCTAACTAAAAAATTACACCCGCTGAGAATTGTCACTACCGCTGCCCTATATGAATATTCTTAATCGATTCTACTCTTTATATTCGTTGCCGTATTTCTGTCGGCAATCGCCTGCGAAATATAATATGAAAATAGGCACTCTGGGAACGCACCCATCAGCTGAAAGAAACCCATCGCATACACTAGTGTTCTTGCACGATCTCTTTTTATTCCATGAAGCGGTCTCATTTTACCCTTTTTCCCCTTTTCACCGAATCGAATTCCATCGATACATTTTTATGAGGAAATCTAACCTTTAAAAGTAAAATTTATAGTATTCGGAAAAAATTACATTGAACTAACTTTTAGTATAAAAATAAACACTTAATGGTATTGTATGGCAATATAAAATTGTGCTAAAAGACGATTTCATTGCGAAATGAAAAAAAATTATAGCGTGAATGTTTTTTTTGTCTGATTGGTGAATTCTCACAGTTTTGATGCTTTTCCCTTCTTCGAACAAAACGCTTTTTAGACAGCGAAATTCCCAAAAAAAGGTTGAAATGCCAAGATCCAAGAACACTACTGAGCACTGTTCCATACGGTATTATGAAATTTCATTTATTCCACCTCCCACCATTTAGAATTTTTTTTGTTGCTGTTGCTGCTTAACACGTATTCACAGAAAGGAAATTTAAGAGAACGGTGTCTTTTCAAAATTTGAAGGGGGAATCGGGTAGCTGCGAGAGAGCTGAACAGCGTTACCGTTGAAGAATTTTGAAAAGTAGCAAGAAAAAGTGCAATGGAGAAAAAAGGCCATTTAAAGAAATAACTTCAAATCAAAAGTAAACACAATAAACAACAAGTGATTGTATTGATAATTTTTTTTAAAAGTTATAACAATTCAGTCGATAAAACATACCATACATACATAAATATGAAGTAGGTATTTATAACTTTTTTATTACTGTGCTTCTGTACTTCTTGACAAGATCAGAACTTGGCTCCCAATCTTCCAAATCTGTACGTGTTATTAAATTTTATGCAGAAAGCTTTGATTCAGCAGAACTAATGTTAAGCCTGTCTGTTTGTTTATTTTTCATTAGCGCTAATTTTGAAAACACGCTATCAGCACAGGCACTGCTGTGTGGCAATGTCAGTTTTTGAATAACAATTTGTATCATTGTATCAATTCGTATCATTGAGCGACTTCAGCGCAATGCATTTATGTAAAAGTAATGAGCTCATCTTCAAAGTTTGAAAGCTTTAAACGTTTATTGTTCGTAAATTTTAAAAAAGGAGTCTCATTGTGCCAAGGTGTTAAAAAAAGTGCCAAATTGCAACTTTAGTGTCACAACGGTCACGCTGGAGCTGAACGTCTATTTAATAGTTAGTTTATGCTTCTGGTTGAATCCACAACTGTATTGGTGAAATGCCAAAAAATAATTTACGGCTGGATTGATAAAATACACAAATTACACTTGGGTTAGTGTCTCTTAAGTGAATTCTGATTTCCGACTTCAAATTGAGAAGCGAAATTCTCTTCTCAGAATCAACAGAAGAGTATTTTTTGTGCCAGCCAATGAGCCAACTGCCAATGGAACCGTTTCATAAGTGATTTATTCGATTCCGGAGCGGACTCTCCCGGACGCTTCTTTTTGCCATATGGAAACCAACATTACTGACTCCTCTGCAGCGCCCTCTCGACATCAGCTCGTCCAACTCAGCTCATAGTCCGGTGTACCCATAAGCCAAAGCTCGTGGGCAAAGCTAACCCTAGACCCCCACCAGAAAAAGCTAAGACTCCAGCCATAGTGAAATCGCCGCAAGTTTACCGACCTAAATTTACTTTTTTTCTATCGCACCCTAGGGGACAGTTCCTAAAGAAAAAATCAATTGAGTATTATTTATACATGTCGCCTGCATGTCCATTTGCGAAAAAACACTCCAAGTGAACAAAACTCTCAAGTAGAACAAGGAAATGGAGAATTTTATATTTACCTAATTGCTCATTTATTTTTGTCTTTTTATCATTTTTTATTATTATGAAGAAGCGTGACAAGAAGTACCCTTACGTCAAATGCGCAATATTATGAAATTTTATATTCATATTAAAAACGAAAAATTGTAAGTTGTTTAAGTTAGGTAGGTAGGTCCTTACTTTGGTATTTGCAATGATATTTCCTTCGGGGTGGTTGTGATAATTTTATTTTGATTTGGTGTGGTTAAGGAAATATACATCGGATTTAAATAAAACCACCCCATAATTAAAATTCACGTTGTCTTTAAAGTAAGCATTAAGAACAAATTAAAATAGCTAGATACAAATTTATTAAATGCAAAATATGTACCTATGTATGTACCATATTCAAATACATGTTAACCAATGGGTTAACATTGTTTAAACTGTTTCTAAGATGACACTTATTCCATATGTAGATTTAGTGTTAAGATCCTACAAAAAACAAAAATGATAGCCTAACAACACCTTGCGATGATTTTGAGAACGATTTAAACTATTTATATAATTTCAGTTTTCCAAAAATATTTTAAATGTTTTAAATTTAAACATTTGTTGTAATAATAAATAAGAAAACAGGATTACTTGCAATTTTGCGTATATACCGTATAGTTAGGTTTGTTTTTAAGAAAATAAATTCATTTTCATAGATATTATATGACGAAATTGTCTCCAAATGTAATTTCGTTAATTACGTCAGTTTGAAATCCTAAATTGTTTCAAATTTAAATATTTTTTTTTTTGTTTCCATTATTACACGGAATCTTCATTAAAAGATCACATATACCTAACTAAAAAATTACACCCCCTGAGAATTGTCACTACCGCTGCCCTATATGAATATTCTTAATCGATTCTACTCTTTATATTCGTTGCCGTATTTCTGTCGGCAATCGCCTGCGAAATATAATATGAAAATAGGCACTCTGGGAACGCACCCATCAGCTGAAAGAAACCCATCGCATACACTAGTGTTCTTGCACGATCTCTTTTTATTCCATGAACGGCTGGATTGTATAAAATACACAAATTACACTTGGGTTAGTGTCTCTTAAGTGAATTCTGATTTCCGACTTCAAATTGAGAAGCGAAATTCTCTTCTCAGAATCAACAGAAGAGTATTTTTTGTGCCAGCCAATGAGCCAACTGCCAATGGAACCGTTTCATAAGTGATTTATTCGATTCCGGAGCGGACTCTCCCGGACGCTTCTTTTTGCCATATGGAAACCAACATTACTGACTCCTCTGCAGCGCCCTCTCGACATCAGCTCGTCCAACTCAGCTCATAGTCCGGTGTACCCATAAGCCAAAGCTCGTGGGCAAAGCTAACCCTAGACCCCCACCAGAAAAAGCTAAGACTCCAGCCATAGTGAAATCGCCGCAAGTTTACCGACCTAAATTTACTTTTTTTCTATCGCACCCTAGGGGACAGTTCCTAAAGAAAAAATCAATTGAGTATTATTTATACATGTCGCCTGCATGTCCATTTGCGAAAAAACACTCCAAGTGAACAAAACTCTCAAGTAGAACAAGGAAATGGAGAATTTTATATTTACCTAATTGCTCATTTATTTTTGTCTTTTTATCATTTTTTATTATTATGAAGAAGCGTGACAAGAAGTACCCTTACGTCAAATGCGCAATATTATGAAATTTTATATTCATATTAAAAACGAAAAATTGTAAGTTGTTTAAGTTAGGTAGGTAGGTCCTTACTTTGGTATTTGCAATGATATTTCCTTCGGGGTGGTTGTGATAATTTTATTTTGATTTGGTGTGGTTAAGGAAATATACATCGGATTTAAATAAAACCACCCCATAATTAAAATTCACGTTGTCTTTAAAGTAAGCATTAAGAACAAATTAAAATAGCTAGATACAAATTTATTAAATGCAAAATATGTACCTATGTATGTACCATATTCAAATACATGTTAACCAATGGGTTAACATTGTTTAAACTGTTTCTAAGATGACACTTATTCCATATGTAGATTTAGTGTTAAGATCCTACAAAAAACAAAAATGATAGCCTAACAACACCTTGCGATGATTTTGAGAACGATTTAAACTATTTATATAATTTCAGTTTTCCAAAAATATTTTAAATGTTTTAAATTTAAACATTTGTTGTAATAATAAATAAGAAAACAGGATTACTTGCAATTTTGCGTGTATACCGTATAGTTAGGTTTGTTTTTAAGAAAATAAATTCATTTTCATAGATATTATATGACGAAATTGTCTCCAAATGTAATTTCGTTAATTACGTCAGTTTGAAATCCTAAATTGTTTCAAATTTAAATATTTTTTTTTTGTTTCCATTATTACACGGAATCTTCATTAAAAGATCACATATACCTAACTAAAAAATTACACCCCCTGAGAATTGTCACTACCGCTGCCCTACATGAATATTCTTAATCGATTCTACTCTTTATATTCGTTGCCGTATTTCTGTCGGCAATCGCCTGCGAAATATAATATGAAAATAGGCACTCTGGGAACGCACCCATCAGCTGAAAGAAACCCATCGCATACACTAGTGTTCTTGCACGATCTCTTTTTATTCCATGAAGCGGTCTCATTTTACCCTTTTTCCCCTTTTCACCGAATCGAATTCCATCGATACATTTTTATGAGGAAATCTAACCTTTAAAAGTAAAATTTATAGTATTCGGAAAAAATTACATTGAACTAACTTTTAGTATAAAAATAAACACTTAATGGTATTGTATGGCAATATAAAATTGTGCTAAAAGACGATTTCATTGCGAAATGAAAAAAAATTATAGCGTGAATGTTTTTTTTGTCTGATTGGTGAATTCTCACAGTTTTGATGCTTTTCCCTTCTTCGAACAAAACGCATTTTAGACAGCGAAATTCCCAAAAAAAGGTTGAAATGCCAAGATCCAAGAACACTACTGAGCACTGTTCCATACGGTATTATGAAATTTCATTTATTCCACCTCCCACCATTTAGAATTTTTTTTGTTGCTGTTGCTGCTTAACACGTATTCACAGAAAGGAAATTTAAGAGAACGGTGTCTTTTCAAAATTTGAAGGGGGAATCGGGTAGCTGCGAGAGAGCTGAACAGCGTTACCGTTGAAGAATTTTGAAAGTAGCAAGAAAAAGTGCAATGGAGAAAAAAGGCCATTTAAAGAAATAACTTCAAATCAAAAGTAAACACAATAAACAACAAGTGGTTGTATTGATAATTTTTTTTAAAAGTTATAACAATTCAGTCGATAAAACATACCATACATACATAAATATGAAGTAGGTATTTATAACTTTTTTATTACTGTGCTTCTGTACTTCTTGACAAGATCAGAACTTGGCTCCCAATCTTCCAAATCTGTACGTGTTATTAAATTTTATGCAGAAAGCTTTGATTCAGCAGAACTAATGTTAAGCCTGTCTGTTTGTTTATTTTTCATTAGCGCTAATTTTGAAAACACGCTATCAGCACAGGCACTGCTGTGTGGCAATGTCAGTTTTTAAATAACAATTTGTATCATTGTATCAATTCGTATCATTGAGCGACTTCAGCGCAATGCATTTATGTAAAAGTAATGAGCTCATCTTCAAAGTTTGAAAGCTTTAAACGTTTATTGTTCGTAAATTTTAAAAAAGGAGTCTCATTGTGCCAAGGTGTTAAAAAAAGTGCCAAATTGCAACTTTAGTGTCACAACGGTCACGCTGGAGCTGAACGTCTATTTAATAGTTAGTTTATGCTTCTGGTTGAATCCACAACTGTATTGGTGAAATGCCAAAAAATAATTTACGGCTGGATTGTATAAAATACACAAATTACACTTGGGTTAGTGTCTCTTAAGTGAATTCTGATTTCCGACTTCAAATTGAGAAGCGAAATTCTCTTCTCAGAATCAACAGAAGAGTATTTTTTGTGCCAGCCAATGAGCCAACTGCCAATGGAACCGTTTCATAAGTGATTTATTCGATTCCGGAGCGGACTCTCCCGGACGCTTCTTTTTGCCATATGGAAACCAACATTACTGACTCCTCTGCAGCGCCCTCTCGACATCAGCTCGTCCAACTCAGCTCATAGTCCGGTGTACCCATAAGCCAAAGCTCGTGGGCAAAGCTAACCCTAGACCCCCACCAGAAAAAGCTAAGACTCCAGCCATAGTGAAATCGCCGCAAGTTTACCGACCTAAATTTACTTTTTTTCTATCGCACCCTAGGGGACAGTTCCTAAAGAAAAAATCAATTGAGTATTATTTATACATGTCGCCTGCATGTCCATTTGCGAAAAAACACTCCAAGTGAACAAAACTCTCAAGTAGAACAAGGAAATGGAGAATTTTATATTTACCTAATTGCTCATTTATTTTTGTCTTTTTATCATTTTTTATTATTATGAAGAAGCGTGACAAGAAGTACCCTTACGTCAAATGCGCAATATTATGAAATTTTATATTCATATTAAAAACGAAAAATTGTAAGTTGTTTAAGTTAGGTAGGTAGGTCCTTACTTTGGTATTTGCAATGATATTTCCTTCGGGGTGGTTGTGATAATTTTATTTTGATTTGGTGTGGTTAAGGAAATATACATCGGATTTAAATAAAACCACCCCATAATTAAAATTCACGTTGTCTTTAAAGTAAGCATTAAGAACAAATTAAAATAGCTAGATACAAATTTATTAAATGCAAAATATGTACCTATGTATGTACCATATTCAAATACATGTTAACCAATGGGTTAACATTGTTTAAACTGTTTCTAAGATGACACTTATTCCATATGTAGATTTAGTGTTAAGATCCTACAAAAAACAAAAATGATAGCCTAACAACACCTTGCGATGATTTTGAGAACGATTTAAACTATTTATATAATTTCAGTTTTCCAAAAATATTTTAAATGTTTTAAATTTAAACATTTGTTGTAATAATAAATAAGAAAACAGGATTACTTGCAATTTTGCGTATATACCGTATAGTTAGGTTTGTTTTTAAGAAAATAAATTCATTTTCATAGATATATATGACGAAATTGTCTCCAAATGTAATTTCGTTAATTACGTCAGTTTGAAATCCTAAATTGTTTCAAATTTAAATATTTTTTTTTGTTTCCATTATTACACGGAATCTTCATTAAAAGATTACATATACCTAACTAAAAAATTACACCCGCTGAGAATTGTCACTACCGCTGCCCTATATGAATATTCTTAATCGATTCTACTCTTTATATTCGTTGCCGTATTTCTGTCGGCAATCGCCTGCGAAATATAATATGAAAATAGGCACTCTGGGAACGCACCCATCAGCTGAAAGAAACCCATCGCATACACTAGTGTTCTTGCACGATCTCTTTTTATTCCATGAAGCGGTCTCATTTTACCCTTTTTCCCCTTTTCACCGAATCGAATTCCATCGATACATTTTTATGAGGAAATCTAACCTTTAAAAGTAAAATTTATAGTATTCGGAAAAAATTACATTGAACTAACTTTTAGTATAAAAATAAACACTTAATGGTATTGTATGGCAATATAAAATTGTGCTAAAAGACGATTTCATTGCGAAATGAAAAAAAATTATAGCGTGAATGTTTTTTTTGTCTGATTGGTGAATTCTCACAGTTTTGATGCTTTTCCCTTCTTCGAACAAAACGCTTTTTAGACAGCGAAATTCCCAAAAAAAGGTTGAAATGCCAAGATCCAAGAACACTACTGAGCACTGTTCCATACGGTATTATGAAATTTCATTTATTCCACCTCCCACCATTTAGAATTTTTTTTGTTGCTGTTGCTGCTTAACACGTATTCACAGAAAGGAAATTTAAGAGAACGGTGTCTTTTCAAAATTTGAAGGGGGAATCGGGTAGCTGCGAGAGAGCTGAACAGCGTTACCGTTGAAGAATTTTGAAAAGTAGCAAGAAAAAGTGCAATGGAGAAAAAAGGCCATTTAAAGAAATAACTTCAAATCAAAAGTAAACACAATAAACAACAAGTGATTGTATTGATAATTTTTTTTAAAAGTTATAACAATTCAGTCGATAAAACATACCATACATACATAAATATGAAGTAGGTATTTATAACTTTTTTATTACTGTGCTTCTGTACTTCTTGACAAGATCAGAACTTGGCTCCCAATCTTCCAAATCTGTACGTGTTATTAAATTTTATGCAGAAAGCTTTGATTCAGCAGAACTAATGTTAAGCCTGTCTGTTTGTTTATTTTTCATTAGCGCTAATTTTGAAAACACGCTATCAGCACAGGCACTGCTGTGTGGCAATGTCAGTTTTTGAATAACAATTTGTATCATTGTATCAATTCGTATCATTGAGCGACTTCAGCGCAATGCATTTATGTAAAAGTAATGAGCTCATCTTCAAAGTTTGAAAGCTTTAAACGTTTATTGTTCGTAAATTTTAAAAAAGGAGTCTCATTGTGCCAAGGTGTTAAAAAAAGTGCCAAATTGCAACTTTAGTGTCACAACGGTCACGCTGGAGCTGAACGTCTATTTAATAGTTAGTTTATGCTTCTGGTTGAATCCACAACTGTATTGGTGAAATGCCAAAAAATAATTTACGGCTGGATTGTATAAAATACACAAATTACACTTGGGTTAGTGTCTCTTAAGTGAATTCTGATTTCCGACTTCAAATTGAGAAGCGAAATTCTCTTCTCAGAATCAACAGAAGAGTATTTTTTGTGCCAGCCAATGAGCCAACTGCCAATGGAACCGTTTCATAAGTGATTTATTCGATTCCGGAGCGGACTCTCCCGGACGCTTCTTTTTGCCATATGGAAACCAACATTACTGACTCCTCTGCAGCGCCCTCTCGACATCAGCTCGTCCAACTCAGCTCATAGTCCGGTGTACCCATAAGCCAAAGCTCGTGGGCAAAGCTAACCCTAGACCCCCACCAGAAAAAGCTAAGACTCCAGCCATAGTGAAATCGCCGCAAGTTTACCGACCTAAATTTACTTTTTTTCTATCGCACCCTAGGGGACAGTTCCTAAAGAAAAAATCAATTGAGTATTATTTATACATGTCGCCTGCATGTCCATTTGCGAAAAAACACTCCAAGTGAACAAAACTCTCAAGTAGAACAAGGAAATGGAGAATTTTATATTTACCTAATTGCTCATTTATTTTTGTCTTTTTATCATTTTTTATTATTATGAAGAAGCGTGACAAGAAGTACCCTTACGTCAAATGCGCAATACAATGGTGGACAAAAGTATTTTGACAACGCATTGCAAAATCTAAAATCGCTTATTTCTGCAAACTGAAAGAAGAAACGGTACCCATTTAATTTTTAGGAGATAGACGATATTAAAAACTTTAATATAGCAAAAGATTAGACTGATAACGGAACACCTTTATTTTCTATGAATATTTGCGTGGCCGATTATGATTCTTTGGCTGGACAAAAGTATTTTGACAATTCAATGTTTTTAAAAAAATGAGCGAAAAAGTTAATATTGATGATAATAACAAACATATTAATAAAAAGTAAACCCTCAACAAATGCGCAATATTATGAAATTTTATATTCATATTAAAAACGAAAAATTGTAAGTTGTTTAAGTTAGGTAGGTAGGTCCTTACTTTGGTATTTGCAATGATATTTCCTTCGGGGTGGTTGTGATAATTTTATTTTGATTTGGTGTGGTTAAGGAAATATACATCGGATTTAAATAAAACCACCCCATAATTAAAATTCACGTTGTCTTTAAAGTAAGCATTAAGAACAAATTAAAATAGCTAGATACAAATTTATTAAATGCAAAATATGTACCTATGTATGTACCATATTCAAATACATGTTAACCAATGGGTTAACATTGTTTAAACTGTTTCTAAGATGACACTTATTCCATATGTAGATTTAGTGTTAAGATCCTACAAAAAACAAAAATGATAGCCTAACAACACCTTGCGATGATTTTGAGAACGATTTAAACTATTTATATAATTTCAGTTTTCCAAAAATATTTTAAATGTTTTAAATTTAAACATTTGTTGTAATAATAAATAAGAAAACAGGATTACTTGCAATTTTGCGTATATACCGTATAGTTAGGTTTGTTTTTAAGAAAATAAATTCATTTTCATAGATATATATGACGAAATTGTCTCCAAATGTAATTTCGTTAATTACGTCAGTTTGAAATCCTAAATTGTTTCAAATTTAAATATTTTTTTTTGTTTCCATTATTACACGGAATCTTCATTAAAAGATTACATATACCTAACTAAAAAATTACACCCGCTGAGAATTGTCACTACCGCTGCCCTATATGAATATTCTTAATCGATTCTACTCTTTATATTCGTTGCCGTATTTCTGTCGGCAATCGCCTGCGAAATATAATATGAAAATAGGCACTCTGGGAACGCACCCATCAGCTGAAAGAAACCCATCGCATACACTAGTGTTCTTGCACGATCTCTTTTTATTCCATGAAGCGGTCTCATTTTACCCTTTTTCCCCTTTTCACCGAATCGAATTCCATCGATACATTTTTATGAGGAAATCTAACCTTTAAAAGTAAAATTTATAGTATTCGGAAAAAATTACATTGAACTAACTTTTAGTATAAAAATAAACACTTAATGGTATTGTATGGCAATATAAAATTGTGCTAAAAGACGATTTCATTGCGAAATGAAAAAAAATTATAGCGTGAATGTTTTTTTTGTCTGATTGGTGAATTCTCACAGTTTTGATGCTTTTCCCTTCTTCGAACAAAACGCTTTTTAGACAGCGAAATTCCCAAAAAAAGGTTGAAATGCCAAGATCCAAGAACACTACTGAGCACTGTTCCATACGGTATTATGAAATTTCATTTATTCCACCTCCCACCATTTAGAATTTTTTTTGTTGCTGTTGCTGCTTAACACGTATTCACAGAAAGGAAATTTAAGAGAACGGTGTCTTTTCAAAATTTGAAGGGGGAATCGGGTAGCTGCGAGAGAGCTGAACAGCGTTACCGTTGAAGAATTTTGAAAAGTAGCAAGAAAAAGTGCAATGGAGAAAAAAGGCCATTTAAAGAAATAACTTCAAATCAAAAGTAAACACAATAAACAACAAGTGATTGTATTGATAATTTTTTTTAAAAGTTATAACAATTCAGTCGATAAAACATACCATACATACATAAATATGAAGTAGGTATTTATAACTTTTTTATTACTGTGCTTCTGTACTTCTTGACAAGATCAGAACTTGGCTCCCAATCTTCCAAATCTGTACGTGTTATTAAATTTTATGCAGAAAGCTTTGATTCAGCAGAACTAATGTTAAGCCTGTCTGTTTGTTTATTTTTCATTAGCGCTAATTTTGAAAACACGCTATCAGCACAGGCACTGCTGTGTGGCAATGTCAGTTTTTGAATAACAATTTGTATCATTGTATCAATTCGTATCATTGAGCGACTTCAGCGCAATGCATTTATGTAAAAGTAATGAGCTCATCTTCAAAGTTTGAAAGCTTTAAACGTTTATTGTTCGTAAATTTTAAAAAAGGAGTCTCATTGTGCCAAGGTGTTAAAAAAAGTGCCAAATTGCAACTTTAGTGTCACAACGGTCACGCTGGAGCTGAACGTCTATTTAATAGTTAGTTTATGCTTCTGGTTGAATCCACAACTGTATTGGTGAAATGCCAAAAAATAATTTACGGCTGGATTGTATAAAATACACAAATTACACTTGGGTTAGTGTCTCTTAAGTGAATTCTGATTTCCGACTTCAAATTGAGAAGCGAAATTCTCTTCTCAGAATCAACAGAAGAGTATTTTTTGTGCCAGCCAATGAGCCAACTGCCAATGGAACCGTTTCATAAGTGATTTATTCGATTCCGGAGCGGACTCTCCCGGACGCTTCTTTTTGCCATATGGAAACCAACATTACTGACTCCTCTGCAGCGCCCTCTCGACATCAGCTCGTCCAACTCAGCTCATAGTCCGGTGTACCCATAAGCCAAAGCTCGTGGGCAAAGCTAACCCTAGACCCCCACCAGAAAAAGCTAAGACTCCAGCCATAGTGAAATCGCCGCAAGTTTACCGACCTAAATTTACTTTTTTTCTATCGCACCCTAGGGGACAGTTCCTAAAGAAAAAATCAATTGAGTATTATTTATACATGTCGCCTGCATGTCCATTTGCGAAAAAACACTCCAAGTGAACAAAACTCTCAAGTAGAACAAGGAAATGGAGAATTTTATATTTACCTAATTGCTCATTTATTTTTGTCTTTTTATCATTTTTTATTATTATGAAGAAGCGTGACAAGAAGTACCCTTACGTCAAATGCGCAATACAATGGTGGACAAAAGTATTTTGACAACGCATTGCAAAATCTAAAATCGCTTATTTCTGCAAACTGAAAGAAGAAACGGTACCCATTTAATTTTTAGGAGATAGACGATATTAAAAACTTTAATATAGCAAAAGATTAGACTGATAACGGAACACCTTTATTTTCTATGAATATTTGCGTGGCCGATTATGATTCTTTGGCTGGACAAAAGTATTTTGACAATTCAATGTTTTTAAAAAAATGAGCGAAAAAGTTAATATTGATGATAATAACAAACATATTAATAAAAAGTAAACCCTCCTTTGACATCAAGGACCTTTTGTAAGCGTACAGGAATTGATTTTACCAAATTTTTTAATGTTTCCACTGAAAAATCCTGCCACAGTCCTTGAACTTCAGCAATCATCTCCTCACACGTCCTGGATAAGTTTGAGCTTCGTTTTCTTCTTATATAAGCTCACAGATTCTCTATTATATTGAGATCGGGGCTTTGAGGTGGCCCATCTAATGTATCGACTTCGACATTCCTCAAAAAGTATATTAGCATATGGGCCTTGTGGCATGGAGCGTTGTCCTGCTGCAGTATAAATGATTGTCCAATGAGCTGGTCACCGGATGTGAATGCGTAGTCATTCAGGATACGTAAATATTTATCCTTGCTCATTGTACCATTAATTGGTGTCAAATCGCCCAAGCCATTAAAACCCACGCAATCCCAAAACATGTCCGATCCTCCACCATGTGGTACCCGCCTCATTTTTTTGCGAGCAATCTTTGGCAACCTGCAATAAATCTTGTTCTTCAATCCATGATAATCAAACTAGCTTTCATCTATCCATAATACTTGTTCCCAAAACGATTGCGACTGTTTTTGTAGGATTTTGCGAATGTTAAGCTTTTCGGCTTATTTTTTGTCGAAATTAAAGGAATTGGAAGAGCTATATGAGTAAAAAAATCGGCCTCCTTTAGCCGTTTTTCGACAGTTTTTCTACTAATTGATATTTTATGGTGCTCTTTAAGCTAAATCGACACTGCTTTTGGTGTAATCAGCACATTTTCTTTATATTTTCTCGGGATTATGCGGTCCTCTACAGGCTTGGTTTTGCGTGATCTTCCCGATCTGGCCTGATTTTTAGTGAATTATTCTTTCTTTTTTTGTTTATTTGGTAATAAATTATTTGTCTAAGTACTTTCTATAATTTTCAAAGGTATTCTGCAGAAATAACTGCATTGTACCTACTTAGAGACCATTTCATTTCTAATAAGTTCACTTATTTCACGATTTTTGACCATAATTTAATAAAGAATTCGATCAAGCAGTAATAATTATTAAAGACAAAAAACATTAAAAATTAGAGCACGTGTTTTGTAACGCAAAAGAATTATGGAAAAGTAAAGTGAAAAGCAATGTCAAAATACTTTTGTCCAGCCAAAGAATCATAATCGGCCACGCAAATATTCATAGAAAATAAAGGTGTTACGTTATCAGTCTAATCTTTTGCTATCTTAAAGCTTTTAATATCGTTTATCTCCTAAAAATTAAATGGGTACCGTTTCCTCTTTCAGTTTGCAGAAATAAGCGATTTTAGATTTTGCAATGCGTTGTCAAAATACTTTTGTCCACCATTGTATTATGAAATTTTATATTCATATTAAAAACGAAAAATTGTAAGTTGTTTAAGTTAGGTAGGTAGGTCCTTACTTTGGTATTTGCAATGATATTTCCTTCGGGGTGGTTGTGATAATTTTATTTTGATTTGGTGTGGTTAAGGAAATATACATCGGATTTAAATAAAACCACCCCATAATTAAAATTCACGTTGTCTTTAAAGTAAGCATTAAGAACAAATTAAAATAGCTAGATACAAATTTATTAAATGCAAAATATGTACCTATGTATGTACCATATTCAAATACATGTTAACCAATGGGTTAACATTGTTTAAACTGTTTCTAAGATGACACTTATTCCATATGTAGATTTAGTGTTAAGATCCTACAAAAAACAAAAATGATAGCCTAACAACACCTTGCGATGATTTTGAGAACGATTTAAACTATTTATATAATTTCAGTTTTCCAAAAATATTTTAAATGTTTTAAATTTAAACATTTGTTGTAATAATAAATAAGAAAACAGGATTACTTGCAATTTTGCGTATATACCGTATAGTTAGGTTTGTTTTTAAGAAAATAAATTCATTTTCATAGATATATATGACGAAATTGTCTCCAAATGTAATTTCGTTAATTACGTCAGTTTGAAATCCTAAATTGTTTCAAATTTAAATATTTTTTTTTTGTTTCCATTATTACACGGAATCTTCATTAAAAGATCACATATACCTAACTAAAAAATTACACCCCCTGAGAATTGTCACTACCGCTGCCCTATATGAATATTCTTAATCGATTCTACTCTTTATATTCGTTGCCGTATTTCTGTCGGCAATCGCCTGCGAAATATAATATGAAAATAGGCACTCTGGGAACGCACCCATCAGCTGAAAGAAACCCATCGCATACACTAGTGTTCTTGCACGATCTCTTTTTATTCCATGAAGCGGTCTCATTTTACCCTTTTTCCCCTTTTCGCCGAATCGAATTCCATCGATACATTTTTATGAGGAAATCTAACCTTTAAAAGTAAAATTTATAGTATTCGGAAAAAATTACATTGAACTAACTTTTAGTATAAAAATAAACACTTAATGGTATTGTATGGCAATATAAAATTGTGCTAAAAGACGATTTCATTGCGAAATGAAAAAAAATTATAGCGTGAATGTTTTTTTTGTCTGATTGGTGAATTCTCACAGTTTTGATGCTTTTCCCTTCTTCGAACAAAACGCTTTTTAGACAGCGAAATTCCCAAAAAAAGGTTGAAATGCCATACGGTATTATGAAATTTCATTTATTCCACCTCCCACCATTTAGAATTTTTTTTGTTGCTGTTGCTGCTTAACACGTATTCACAGAAAGGAAATTTAAGAGAACGGTGTCTTTTCAAAATTTGAAGGGGGAATCGGGTAGCTGCGAGAGAGCTGAACAGCGTTACCGTTGAAGAATTTTGAAAAGTAGCAAGAAAAAGTGCAATGGAGAAAAGAGGCCATTTAAAGAAATAACTTCAAATCAAAAGTAAACACAATAAACAACAAGTGACTGTATTGATAATTTTTTTTAAAAGTTATTACAATTCAGTCGATAAAACATACCATACATACATAAATATGAAGTAGGTATTTATAACTTTTTTATTACTGTGCTTCTGTACTTCTTGACAAGATCAGAACTTGGCTCCCAATCTTCCAAATCTGTACGTGTTATTAAATTTTATGCGGAAAGCTTTGATTCAGCAGAACTAATGTTAAGCCTGTCTGTTTGTTTATTTTTCATTAGCGCTAATTTTGAAAACACGCTATCAGCACAGGCACTGCTGTGTGGCAATGTCAGTTTTTGAATAACAATTTGTATCATTGTATCAATTCGTATCATTGAGCGACTTCAGCGCAATGCATTTATGTAAAAGTAATGAGCTCATCTTCAAAGTTTGAAAGCTTTAAACGTTTATTGTTCGTAAATTTTAAAAAAGGAGTCTCATTGTGCCAAGGTGTTAAAAAAAGTGCCAAATTGCAACTTTAGTGTCACAACGGTCACGCTGGAGCTGAACGTCTATTTAATAGTTAGTTTATGCTTCTGGTTGAATCCACAACTGTATTGGTGAAATGCCAAAAAATAATTTACGGCTGGATTGTATAAAATACACAAATTACACTTGGGTTAGTGTCTCTTAAGTGAATTCTGATTTCCGACTTCAAATTGAGAAGCGAAATTCTCTTCTCAGAATCAACAGAAGAGTATTTTTTGTGCCAGCCAATGAGCCAACTGCCAATGGAACCGTTTCATAAGTGATTTATTCGATTCCGGAGCGGACTCTCCCGGACGCTTCTTTTTGCCATATGGAAACCAACATTACTGACTCCTCTGCAGCGCCCTCTCGACATCAGCTCGTCCAACTCAGCTCATAGTCCGGTGTACCCATAAGCCAAAGCTCGTGGGCAAAGCTAACCCTAGACCCCCACCAGAAAAAGCTAAGACTCCAGCCATAGTGAAATCGCCGCAAGTTTACCGACCTAAATTTACTTTTTTTCTATCGCACCCTAGGGGACAGTTCCTAAAGAAAAAATCAATTGAGTATTATTTATACATGTCGCCTGCATGTCCATTTGCGAAAAAACACTCCAAGTGAACAAAACTCTCAAGTAGAACAAGGAAATGGAGAATTTTATATTTACCTAATTGCTCATTTATTTTTGTCTTTTTATCCTTTTTTATTATTATAAAGAAGCGTGACAAGAAGTACCCTTACGTCAAATGCGCAATATTATGAAATTTTATATTCATATTAAAAACGAAAAATTGTAAGTTGTTTAAGTTAGGTAGGTAGGTCCTTACTTTGGTATTTGCAATGATATTTCCTTCGGGGTGGTTGTGATAATTTTATTTTGATTTGGTGTGGTTAAGGAAATATACATCGGATTTAAATAAAACCACCCCATAATTAAAATTCACGTTGTCTTTAAAGTAAGCATTAAGAACAAATTAAAATAGCTAGATACAAATTTATTAAATGCAAAATATGTACCTATGTATGTACCATATTCAAATACATGTTAACCAATGGGTTAACATTGTTTAAACTGTTTCTAAGATGACACTTATTCCATATGTAGATTTAGTGTTAAGATCCTACAAAAAACAAAAATGATAGCCTAACAACACCTTGCGATGATTTTGAGAACGATTTAAACTATTTATATAATTTCAGTTTTCCAAAAATATTTTAAATGTTTTAAATTTAAACATTTGTTGTAATAATAAATAAGAAAACAGGATTACTTGCAATTTTGCGTATATACCGTATAGTTAGGTTTGTTTTTAAGAAAATAAATTCATTTTCATAGATATATATGACGAAATTGTCTCCAAATGTAATTTCGTTAATTACGTCAGTTTGAAATCCTAAATTGTTTCAAATTTAAATATTTTTTTTTTGTTTCCATTATTACACGGAATCTTCATTAAAAGATTACATATACCTAACTAAAAAATTACACCCGCTGAGAATTGTCACTACCGCTGCCCTATATGAATATTCTTAATCGATTCTACTCTTTATATTCGTTGCCGTATTTCTGTCGGCAATCGCCTGCGAAATATAATATGAAAATAGGCACTCTGGGAACGCACCCATCAGCTGAAAGAAACCCATCGCATACACTAGTGTTCTTGCACGATCTCTTTTTATTCCATGAAGCGGTCTCATTTTACCCTTTTTCCCCTTTTCACCGAATCGAATTCCATCGATACATTTTTATGAGGAAATCTAACCTTTAAAAGTAAAATTTATAGTATTCGGAAAAAATTACATTGAACTAACTTTTAGTATAAAAATAAACACTTAATGGTATTGTATGGCAATATAAAATTGTGCTAAAAGACGATTTCATTGCGAAATGAAAAAAAATTATAGCGTGAATGTTTTTTTTGTCTGATTGGTGAATTCTCACAGTTTTGATGCTTTTCCCTTCTTCGAACAAAACGCTTTTTAGACAGCGAAATTCCCAAATAAAGGTTGAAATGCCAAGATCCAAGAACACTACTGAGCACTGTTCCATACGGTATTATGAAATTTATTCCACCTCCCACCATTTAGAATATTTTTTGTTGCTGTTGCTGCTTAACACGTATTCACAGAAAGGAAATTTAAGAGAACGGTGTCTTTTCAAAATTTGAAGGGGGAATCGGGTAGCTGCGAGAGAGCTGAACAGCGTTACCGTTGAAGAATTTTGAAAAGTAGCAAGAAAAAGTGCAATGGAGAAAAAAGGCCATTTAAAGAAATAACTTCAAATCAAAAGTAAACACAATAAACAACAAGTGATTGTATTGATAATTTTTTTTAAAAGTTATAACAATTCAGTCGATAAAACATACCATACATACATAAATATGAAGTAGGTATTTATAACTTTTTTATTACTGTGCTTCTGTACTTCTTGACAAGATCAGAACTTGGCTCCCAATCTTCCAAATCTGTACGTGTTATTAAATTTTATGCAGAAAGCTTTGATTCAGCAGAACTAATGTTAAGCCTGTCTGTTTGTTTATTTTTCATTAGCGCTAATTTTGAAAACACGCTATCAGCACAGGCACTGCTGTGTGGCAATGTCAGTTTTTGAATAACAATTTGTATCATTGTATCAATTCGTATCATTGAGCGACTTCAGCGCAATGCATTTATGTAAAAGTAATGAGCTCATCTTCAAAGTTTGAAAGCTTTAAACGTTTATTGTTCGTAAATTTTAAAAAAGGAGTCTCATTGTGCCAAGGTGTTAAAAAAAGTGCCAAATTGCAACTTTAGTGTCACAACGGTCACGCTGGAGCTGAACGTCTATTTAATAGTTAGTTTATGCTTCTGGTTGAATCCACAACTGTATTGGTGAAATGCCAAAAAATAATTTACGGCTGGATTGTATAAAATACACAAATTACACTTGGGTTAGTGTCTCTTAAGTGAATTCTGATTTCCGACTTCAAATTGAGAAGCGAAATTCTCTTCTCAGATTCAACAGAAGAGTATTTTTTGTGCCAGCCAATGAGCCAACTGCCAATGGAACCGTTTCATAAGTGATTTATTCGATTCCGGAGCGGACTCTCCCGGACGCTTCTTTTTGCCATATGGAAACCAACATTACTGACTCCTCTGCAGCGCCCTCTCGACATCAGCTCGTCCAACTCAGCTCATAGTCCGGTGTACCCATAAGCCAAAGCTCGTGGGCAAAGCTAACCCTAGACCCCCACCAGAAAAAGCTAAGACTCCAGCCATAGTGAAATCGCCGCAAGTTTACCGACCTAAATTTACTTTTTTTCTATCGCACCCTAGGGGACAGTTCCTAAAGAAAAAATCAATTGAGTATTATTTATACATGTCGCCTGCATGTCCATTTGCGAAAAAACACTCCAAGTGAACAAAACTCTCAAGTAGAACAAGGAAATGGAGAATTTTATATTTACCTAATTGCTCATTTATTTTTGTCTTTTTATCATTTTTTATTATTATGAAGAAGCGTGACAAGAAGTACCCTTACGTCAAATGCGCAATATTATGAAATTTTATATTCATATTAAAAACGAAAAATTGTAAGTTGTTTAAGTTAGGTAGGTAGGTCCTTACTTTGGTATTTGCAATGATATTTCCTTCGGGGTGGTTGTGATAATTTTATTTTGATTTGGTGTGGTTAAGGAAATATACATCGGATTTAAATAAAACCACCCCATAATTAAAATTCACGTTGTCTTTAAAGTAAGCATTAAGAACAAATTAAAATAGCTAGATACAAATTTATTAAATGCAAAATATGTACCTATGTATGTACCATATTCAAATACATGTTAACCAATGGGTTAACATTGTTTAAACTGTTTCTAAGATGACACTTATTCCATATGTAGATTTAGTGTTAAGATCCTACAAAAAACAAAAATGATAGCCTAACAACACCTTGCGATGATTTTGAGAACGATTTAAACTATTTATATAATTTCAGTTTTCAAAAAATATTTTAAATGTTTTAAATTTAAACATTTGTTGTTATAATAAATAAGAAAACAGGATTACTTGCAATTTTGCGTATATACCGTATAGTTAGGTTTGTTTTTAAGAAAATAAATTCATTTTCATAGATATATATGACGAAATTGTCTCCAAATGTAATTTCGTTAATTACGTCAGTTTGAAATCCTAAATTGTTTCAAATTTAAATATTTTTTTTTTGTTTCCATTATTACACGGAATCTTCATTAAAAGATTACATATACCTAACTAAAAAATTACACCCGCTGAGAATTGTCACTACCGCTGCCCTATATGAATATTCTTAATCGATTCTACTCTTTATATTCGTTGCCGTATTTCTGTCGGCAATCGCCTGCGAAATATAATATGAAAATAGGCACTCTGGGAACGCACCCATCAGCTGAAAGAAACCCATCGCATACACTAGTGTTCTTGCACGATCTCTTTTTATTCCATGAAGCGGTCTCATTTTACCCTTTTTCCCCTTTTCACCGAATCGAATTCCATCGATACATTTTTATGAGGAAATCTAACCTTTAAAAGTAAAATTTATAGTATTCGGAAAAAATTACATTGAACTAACTTTTAGTATAAAAATAAACACTTAATGGTATTGTATGGCAATATAAAATTGTGCTAAAAGACGATTTCATTGCGAAATGAAAAAAAATTATAGCGTGAATGTTTTTTTTGTCTGATTGGTGAATTCTCACAGTTTTGATGCTTTTCCCTTCTTCGAACAAAACGCTTTTTAGACAGCGAAATTCCCAAAAAAAGGTTGAAATGCCAAGATCCAAGAACACTACTGAGCACTGTTCCATACGGTATTATGAAATTTCATTTATTCCACCTCCCACCATTTAGAATTTTTTTTGTTGCTGTTGCTGCTTAACACGTATTCACAGAAAGGAAATTTAAGAGAACGGTGTCTTTTCAAAATTTGAAGGGGGAATCGGGTAGCTGCGAGAGAGCTGAACAGCGTTACCGTTGAAGAATTTTGAAAAGTAGCAAGAAAAAGTGCAATGGAGAAAAAAGGCCATTTAAAGAAATAACTTCAAATCAAAAGTAAACACAATAAACAACAAGTGATTGTATTGATAATTTTTTTTAAAAGTTATAACAATTCAGTCGATAAAACATACCATACATACATAAATATGAAGTAGGTATTTATAACTTTTTTATTACTGTGCTTCTGTACTTCTTGACAAGATCAGAACTTGGCTCCCAATCTTCCAAATCTGTACGTGTTATTAAATTTTATGCAGAAAGCTTTGATTCAGCAGAACTAATGTTAAGCCTGTCTGTTTGTTTATTTTTCATTAGCGCTAATTTTGAAAACACGCTATCAGCACAGGCACTGCTGTGTGGCAATGTCAGTTTTTGAATAACAATTTGTATCATTGTATCAATTCGTATCATTGAGCGACTTCAGCGCAATGCATTTATGTAAAAGTAATGAGCTCATCTTCAAAGTTTGAAAGCTTTAAACGTTTATTGTTCGTAAATTTTAAAAAAGGAGTCTCATTGTGCCAAGGTGTTAAAAAAAGTGCCAAATTGCAACTTTAGTGTCACAACGGTCACGCTGGAGCTGAACGTCTATTTAATAGTTAGTTTATGCTTCTGGTTGAATCCACAACTGTATTGGTGAAATGCCAAAAAATAATTTACGGCTGGATTGTATAAAATACACAAATTACACTTGGGTTAGTGTCTCTTAAGTGAATTCTGATTTCCGACTTCAAATTGAGAAGCGAAATTCTCTTCTCAGAATCAACAGAAGAGTATTTTTTGTGCCAGCCAATGAGCCAACTGCCAATGGAACCGTTTCATAAGTGATTTATTCGATTCCGGAGCGGACTCTCCCGGACGCTTCTTTTTGCCATATGGAAACCAACATTACTGACTCCTCTGCAGCGCCCTCTCGACATCAGCTCGTCCAACTCAGCTCATAGTCCGGTGTACCCATAAGCCAAAGCTCGTGGGCAAAGCTAACCCTAGACCCCCACCAGAAAAAGCTAAGACTCCAGCCATAGTGAAATCGCCGCAAGTTTACCGACCTAAATTTACTTTTTTTCTATCGCACCCTAGGGGACAGTTCCTAAAGAAAAAATCAATTGAGTATTATTTATACATGTCGCCTGCATGTCCATTTGCGAAAAAACACTCCAAGTGAACAAAACTCTCAAGTAGAACAAGGAAATGGAGAATTTTATATTTACCTAATTGCTCATTTATTTTTGTCTTTTTATCATTTTTTATTATTATGAAGAAGCGTGACAAGAAGTACCCTTACGTCAAATGCGCAATATTATGAAATTTTATATTCATATTAAAAACGAAAAATTGTAAGTTGTTTAAGTTAGGTAGGTAGGTCCTTACTTTGGTATTTGCAATGATATTTCCTTCGGGGTGGTTGTGATAATTTTATTTTGATTTGGTGTGGTTAAGGAAATATACATCGGATTTAAATAAAACCACCCCATAATTAAAATTCACGTTGTCTTTTAAAGACTTACTTACTTACTTTAAGTAAGCATTAAGAACAAATTAAAATAGCTAGATACAAATTTATTAAATGCAAAATATGTACCTATGTATGTACCATATTCAAATACATGTTAACCAATGGGTTAACATTGTTTAAACTGTTTCTAAGATGACACTTATTCCATATGTAGATTTAGTGTTAAGATCCTACAAAAAACAAAAATGATAGCCTAACAACACCTTGCGATGATTTTGAGAACGATTTAAACTATTTATATAATTTCAGTTTTCCAAAAATATTTTAAATGTTTTAAATTTAAACATTTGTTGTAATAATAAATAAGAAAACAGGATTACTTGCAATTTTTCGTATATACCGTATAGTTAGGTTTGTTTTTAAGAAAATAAATTCATTTTCATAGATATATATGACGAAATTGTCTCCAAATGTAATTTCGTTAATTACGTCAGTTTGAAATCCTAAATTGTTTCAAATTTAAATATTTTTTTTTTGTTTCCATTATTACACGGAATCTTCATTAAAAGATTACATATACCTAACTAAAAAATTACACCCCCTGAGAATTGTCACTACCGCTGCCCTATATGAATATTCTTAATCGATTCTACTCTTTATATTCGTTGCCGTATTTCTGTCGGCAATCGCCTGCGAAATATAATATGAAAATAGGCACTCTGGGAACGCACCCATCAGCTGAAAGAAACCCATCGCATACACTAGTGTTCTTGCACGATCTCTTTTTATTCCATGAAGCGGTCTCATTTTACCCTTTTTCCCCTTTTCACCGAATCGAATTCCATCGATACATTTTTATGAGGAAATCTAACCTTTAAAAGTAAAATTTATAGTATTCGGAAAAAATTACATTGAACTAACTTTTAGTATAAAAATAAACACTTAATGGTATTGTATGGCAATATAAAATTGTGCTAAAAGACGATTTCATTGCGAAATGAAAAAAAATTATAGCGTGAATGTTTTTTTTGTCTGATTGGTGAATTCTCACAGTTTTGATGCTTTTCCCTTCTTCGAACAAAACGCTTTTTAGACAGCGAAATTCCCAAAAAAAGGTTGAAATGCCAAGATCCAAGAACACTACTGAGCACTGTTCCATACGGTATTATGAAATTTCATTTATTCCACCTCCCACCATTTAGAATTTTTTTTGTTGCTGTTGCTGCTTAACACGTATTCACAGAAAGGAAATTTAAGAGAACGGTGTCTTTTCATAATTTGAAGGGGGAATCGGGTAGCTGCGAGAGAGCTGAACAGCGTTACCGTTGAAGAATTTTGAAAAGTAGCAAGAAAAAGTGCAATGGAGAAAAAAGGCCATTTAAAGAAATAACTTCAAATCAAAAGTAAACACAATAAACAACAAGTGGTTGTATTGATAATTTTTTTTAAAAGTTATAACAATTCAGTCGATAAAACATACCATACATACATAAATATGAAGTAGGTATTTATAACTTTTTTATTACTGTGCTTCTGTACTTCTTGACAAGATCAGAACTTGGCTCCCAATCTTCCAAATCTGTACGTGTTATTAAATTTTATGCAGAAAGCTTTGATTCAGCAGAACTAATGTTAAGCCTGTCTGTTTGTTTATTTTTCATTAGCGCTAATTTTGAAAACACGCTATCAGCACAGGCACTGCTGTGTGGCAATGTCAGTTTTTGAATAACAATTTGTATCATTGTATCAATTCGTATCATTGAGCGACTTCAGCGCAATGCATTTATGTAAAAGTAATGAGCTCATCTTCAAAGTTTGAAAGCTTTAAACGTTTATTGTTCGTAAATTTTAAAAAAGGAGTCTCATTGTGCCAAGGTGTTAAAAAAAGTGCCAAATTGCAACTTTAGTGTCACAACGGTCACGCTGGAGCTGAACGTCTATTTAATAGTTAGTTTATGCTTCTGGTTGAATCCACAACTGTATTGGTGAAATGCCAAAAAATAATTTACGGCTGGATTGTATAAAATACACAAATTACACTTGGGTTAGTGTCTCTTAAGTGAATTCTGATTTCCGACTTCAAATTGAGAAGCGAAATTCTCTTCTCAGAATCAACAGAAGAGTATTTTTTGTGCCAGCCAATGAGCCAACTGCCAATGGAACCGTTTCATAAGTGATTTATTCGATTCCGGAGCGGACTCTCCCGGACGCTTCTTTTTGCCATATGGAAACCAACATTACTGACTCCTCTGCAGCGCCCTCTCGACATCAGCTCGTCCAACTCAGCTCATAGTCCGGTGTACCCATAAGCCAAAGCTCGTGGGCAAAGCTAACCCTAGACCCCCACCAGAAAAAGCTAAGACTCCAGCCATAGTGAAATCGCCGCAAGTTTACCGACCTAAATTTACTTTTTTTCTATCGCACCCTAGGGGACAGTTCCTAAAGAAAAAATCAATTGAGTATTATCATTGAGTTTATACACATAGAGGAACCATCATTGCGAAATCGAAGTTACCTAATTGTCCCGAGTCCCGACAATGTCGCTGCAATCGGTGTTCTCTCGGTAATGAGACATTGAGTTTATACACTCAATGGTAATAATGAGTGCATTGTATAGAAGAAAGAAAGGGATGAAAACCACCAATATCTTTTTGCTGTTTTTGTTATTGTACATTGTATTTGCACTTCTTAACACTTCGAGTGGAATCTGGAATACAGAGAGAAATGAGGAATAAGGACTCGGTGTATTGGGTCGTGTTGTTGGTCACGATCTCGCGTCACGCTCGGCTTGAGCATGATGGATGGTTGATGAATGATGAGTGTTTATGTTTCCTGATGATAAACAGGTATATAAGGATTTTTTCGAGTGGGTAATGTTCATATGCAATTATTTGCTCGTACAGAGTGGACGTGTTGAAGCCTGTATAGAGAAATACTGAAAAAAAAAATGAGTTCGTGCATATGCTCTTATAAAAATTGTTTCAACAGTTATGCTTTTGGATGTTCTTTATCTTTTTTCAATTTACCAAGTGATGGTAGAAGGTTGATGTGGATAAAACATTCAGGCAATATCTTATTGGAAAAATTAATAAATATAAGAACGCAGATTAAATTCTGCGAAAAACATTTTTACACTTCCAATATCAGAGTAAGGGGTACATCAAAAATACTGAAACCTAATTCATATCCCATTCCAATTGATGGTGCGTGCAATTGCGATGAGACTAATATAGACAACACTTGCAAACAACTCTTAAATGCTATGCTTACTATCCCCAAAAAGTCATACCCCAGTTCTAAGAAACGTAAAATTTTTACACAAAAAATCGATGTTCAAAGCCCAACCCCCAATATTTCTCCGTTTCTAGACGATGACCATCTTTCACTAGAAGGAAATCGTTCACCCCCGGGCCCCACTTTAAGGGTATATTCGAATCCACTTCGGAATACTTCCTTCTCAAGTTTTACCGATGTTGCTGAAATTAATGAAGAACAATTTCCCGACTCTCACAATTTAAATAAATCGAAAATAGTCACAAAAAAGTCTCGTGTCCCTCAATTTATTTTAAAATCTCCTAAAAAACGCAAGCCGACTACTATTGAGAATTTAGTCACTAACAGAATTAATACCATATTTGCTAATAAGAGTGATCCTGTCCGAACGTTCATTCTAGCCCAATTAAACCATAAACCGAATTCTAAATGGAGTCATGAAGAAAGGGATTTGTTTTTAAAATTTTATTATAAGTCTCCAGTAGCATATAAATTTCTACTTGAGCTAGAATTCGCGTTGCCTTCCGTGTCAACTATTCAAAGGTGGCACATGAATATACGATTTTCTCCAGGAATAGTAAAAAGCGTTTTAGATCTTTTGAAAACAAAAAGCGCTTCTCTTTCAAAATTGGATAGGAAGTGTGTTCTTTTGTTAGATGAGATGGCTATTAAACCAGAGCTTGAATATAATAGCTCTGAAGATATTATTTATGGTTTTATTGATCATGGTCATCTTGGCAGAGAGAATATAATCGCTACACATGCCTTAATTATAATGTTGCGTGGTCTGAATACTAACTGGAAACAAGCTATTGGAATTTATATTGGCAACGTCAGTGGATCAAAGGTAAGCAACATCATAAGGTATTGTGTATCTCAGGTTACAGCACTCGGATTTGATGTTTGCGCTGTAAACACAGATCAGGGAAGTAACAATAGAAACGCTTATAGGGTACTTGGGACAAAAATCGAGAAGCCCTATTTCGTGTTCGAAGATAAGAAGATCTTTCTGTTACATGATGTTCCACATCTTATTAAAAGTGTGAGAAACTGTTTGTTAAAAGCTGATCTATTAGTTCCTGAAAGGGTTTCATGGAAGGTACTAGAAAAAATTTTCGACTTTGATAGTGGAACTGTAAAAATATTTTATAAGCTGACGAGAGAGCATATCCGACCAAATCCTTTTGATAAGTTGTCAGTCAAACTAGCCACTCAGGTATTTAGCAACAAGGTTGCAATGGGTATTCTTGCGGCTGTTGCAAATAATTTTTTTACTGATGCCGAGAAAAGTATAGCCATATCAACAGCAACTTTTATTTCTTCAATGAATAAGTTGTTTGACAATTTGAATAGTGTTTGTAGGTATTCCGAAAATCCAGATAAAAATGCAATAGGAGAAAACCAATCCGGCATAATAAACAATTTGCGATACACATTGAAAACTATTGCTCTATGGAGATCTGAGGGGAAAATGAAGATACCATACTGTTTTGTGGGGCTGCAGCAAACAATAAATGGGATTTTACAACTATGGGATCGCATATCAGTGGACCCAGATCAATCATTTTTAATAACATCGCACCTTAATCAAGATCCACTTGAAAATACGATTTCCATGATCAGAACTAATCGCGGTTCATATGAAAAAAATCCATCTGCTGCCCGAGTATGTCGTAGTCTGAAGTGGATCTGTTTTCAAAATTTGAAATCGTCTTCTGTTAGTGGTTATGAGTATTCAAATTCAATAAACTTACTCGAACATTCGTCATCCAATTCTAAGAACGATAATGCAGGAGTAGGTCAACTTGAGGAATATGTTGATTTGAAAACTTTAGAGGACAATATCCAGCAAGATGAAAGTCATAATTTTGAAGACATTTTTGAAATAATAAATGATTTTAAAACAATAAAACATGTCGATTTACAAAATTGTGCAAACGCATATGTAGCAGGTTGGTTAGCTTTAAAAATAATATCAAAAAACAAGTGCAATTCGTGTAGCGATTATTTTAAGGAGCGCGAAAATTATGATAAAAAAACTGCAACTCTTATAAACTTAAGATCCTATAAGCATCTATGCCTCACAACACCTTCTGATAATTTTGAAAATGATTTAAAATTTATAATTACCGTTTTTGATAAATATTTCAAATACTTAAAGTACAAACCTGATATAAGTACTAAAATTATTAGAATTATTTTAAATAATAATATCCTATTTGCTCACTGTAAAGACCATAAAAATGAAACAATAGAATTTATTGTAAAAGTACTTATAAGATTTAACACAAAAAATTTCAATAATGCGGTGAAAGATTTACGCATCAAAAACAAAGTGTTAAATGCAAGAAGTAGTTTAAAAAGCTCAAGAACTCACTTTAAAAAAGCACCTCAAGAGTGAGAGGCACGAGGAACTCACTTTAAAAAAGCACCTCAAGAGTGAGAGGCACGAGGAACTCACTTTAAAAAAGCACCTCAAGAGTGAGAGGCACGAGGAACTCACTTTAAAAAAGCACCTCAAGAGTGAGAGGCACGAGGAACTCACTTTAAAAAAGCACCTCAAGAGTGAGAGGCACGAGGAACTCACTTTAAAAAAGCACCTCAAGAGTGAGAGGCACGAGGAACTCACTTTAATAAGGCACGCCAAGAGTCGCTCACCCATGCCTTATCTATAGGTACTTAAATGTTAGATTTTCCTCGAAATGCAACATATGAGCGTTCTATACGACATACAACCAATGCATATCACTTTTAGTGCACTTAACTACTGCGAGGACATCACTTTTTAAAAAACTCTTTTAGGTACAGGACAGGTGAACCTTGGAACTTGCTTCCTGGAGACATATTTCCAGAGAAGTACAATTTAAAAGCATAGAACTAACACCTGCCTGCAATCATCTCGGGGCACTTCTGAAGCTTTATAGGTTTATTTATTAATTTACTTATTTTCTCTTGTTGCACTATGCGATGATATAAAAATGATGCGATGCAAATAATTATTTGTTATACTAGGAATATGAGTATAGTTATTTTATTATAGAGGCATTGCTTTTGGCGAAAAATAAAAAAAAATATTGATATCAGAACAATGTCCTTGAAAAGAACACACGTATTTATGTTTGTAATGACATAACATAGCAATCTAGCTATTCGATTTTGTTAAAAAATCATCCCTTTTGTAAGAAAGTCAATCCCCTTCTCAATTTTTCGGGAATAAGACAACCACACCGAAATCGATACAAAAAGGTACAAAACATTATAGGTATAATTATATATACCTATATTCATTTCCTGCGCCTCGAATCCCGATCGAGTTCAATTTAAATGAGTGGAGTGGTTTCTGTTAGCACTCACTCTCTCTACACAAATTTAATTTTTTCGAATATGGTACTGGTAGCGACATCTATTATGAGAGTTGGAAAACCAACATGATTCCTCTATGTGTATCTATTTATACATGTCGCCTGCATGTCCATTTGCGAAAAAACACTCCAAGTGAACAAAACTCTCAAGTAGAACAAGGAAATGGAGAATTTTATATTTACCTAATTGCTCATTTATTTTTGTCTTTTTATCATTTTTTATTATTATGAAGAAGCGTGACAAGAAGTACCCTTACGTCAAATGCGCAATATTATGAAATTTTATATTCATATTAAAAACGAAAAATTGTAAGTTGTTTAAGTTAGGTAGGTAGGTCCTTACTTTGGTATTTGCAATGATATTTCCTTCGGGGTGGTTGTGATAATTTTATTTTGATTTGGTGTGGTTAAGGAAATATACATCGGATTTAAATAAAACCACCCCATAATTAAAATTCACGTTGTCTTTAAAGTAAGCATTAAGAACAAATTAAAATAGCTAGATACAAATTTATTAAATGCAAAATATGTACCTATGTATGTACCATATTCAAATACATGTTAACCAATGGGTTAACATTGTTTAAACTGTTTCTAAGATGACACTTATTCCATATGTAGATTTAGTGTTAAGATCCTACAAAAAACAAAAATGATAGCCTAACAACACCTTGCGATGATTTTGAGAACGATTTAAACTATTTATATAATTTCAGTTTTCCAAAAATATTTTAAATGTTTTAAATTTAAACATTTGTTGTAATAATAAATAAGAAAACAGGATTACTTGCAATTTTGCGTATATACCGTATAGTTAGGTTTGTTTTTAAGAAAATAAATTCATTTTCATAGATATATATGACGAAATTGTCTCCAAATGTAATTTCGTTAATTACGTCAGTTTGAAATCCTAAATTGTTTCAAATTTAAATATTTTTTTTTTGTTTCCATTATTACACGGAATCTTCATTAAAAGATTACATATACCTAACTAAAAAATTACACCCGCTGAGAATTGTCACTACCGCTGCCCTATATGAATATTCTTAATCGATTCTACTCTTTATATTCGTTGCCGTATTTCTGTCGGCAATCGCCTGCGAAATATAATATGAAAATAGGCACTCTGGGAACGCACCCATCAGCTGAAAGAAACCCATCGCATACACTAGTGTTCTTGCACGATCTCTTTTTATTCCATGAAGCGGTCTCATTTTACCCTTTTTCCCCTTTTCACCGAATCGAATTCCATCGATACATTTTTATGAGGAAATCTAACCTTTAAAAGTAAAATTTATAGTATTCGGAAAAAATTACATTGAACTAACTTTTAGTATAAAAATAAACACTTAATGGTATTGTATGGCAATATAAAATTGTGCTAAAAGACGATTTCATTGCGAAATGAAAAAAAATTATAGCGTGAATGTTTTTTTTGTCTGATTGGTGAATTCTCACAGTTTTGATGCTTTTCCCTTCTTCGAACAAAACGCTTTTTAGACAGCGAAATTCCCAAAAAAAGGTTGAAATGCCAAGATCCAAGAACACTACTGAGCACTGTTCCATACGGTATTATGAAATTTCATTTATTCCACCTCCCACCATTTAGAATTTTTTTTGTTGCTGTTGCTGCTTAACACGTATTCACAGAAAGGAAATTTAAGAGAACGGTGTCTTTTCAAAATTTGAAGGGGGAATCGGGTAGCTGCGAGAGAGCTGAACAGCGTTACCGTTGAAGAATTTTGAAAAGTAGCAAGAAAAAGTGCAATGGAGAAAAAAGGCCATTTAAAGAAATAACTTCAAATCAAAAGTAAACACAATAAACAACAAGTGATTGTATTGATAATTTTTTTTAAAAGTTATAACAATTCAGTCGATAAAACATACCATACATACATAAATATGAAGTAGGTATTTATAACTTTTTTATTACTGTGCTTCTGTACTTCTTGACAAGATCAGAACTTGGCTCCCAATCTTCCAAATCTGTACGTGTTATTAAATTTTATGCAGAAAGCTTTGATTCAGCAGAACTAATGTTAAGCCTGTCTGTTTGTTTATTTTTCATTAGCGCTAATTTTGAAAACACGCTATCAGCACAGGCACTGCTGTGTGGCAATGTCAGTTTTTGAATAACAATTTGTATCATTGTATCAATTCGTATCATTGAGCGACTTCAGCGCAATGCATTTATGTAAAAGTAATGAGCTCATCTTCAAAGTTTGAAAGCTTTAAACGTTTATTGTTCGTAAATTTTAAAAAAGGAGTCTCATTGTGCCAAGGTGTTAAAAAAAGTGCCAAATTGCAACTTTAGTGTCACAACGGTCACGCTGGAGCTGAACGTCTATTTAATAGTTAGTTTATGCTTCTGGTTGAATCCACAACTGTATTGGTGAAATGCCAAAAAATAATTTACGGCTGGATTGTATAAAATACACAAATTACACTTGGGTTAGTGTCTCTTAAGTGAATTCTGATTTCCGACTTCAAATTGAGAAGCGAAATTCTCTTCTCAGAATCAACAGAAGAGTATTTTTTGTGCCAGCCAATGAGCCAACTGCCAATGGAACCGTTTCATAAGTGATTTATTCGATTCCGGAGCGGACTCTCCCGGACGCTTCTTTTTGCCATATGGAAACCAACATTACTGACTCCTCTGCAGCGCCCTCTCGACATCAGCTCGTCCAACTCAGCTCATAGTCCGGTGTACCCATAAGCCAAAGCTCGTGGGCAAAGCTAACCCTAGACCCCCACCAGAAAAAGCTAAGACTCCAGCCATAGTGAAATCGCCGCAAGTTTACCGACCTTAATTTACTTTTTTTCTATCGCACCCTAGGGGACAGTTCCTAAAGAAAAAATCAATTGAGTATTATTTATACATGTCGCCTGCATGTCCATTTGCGAAAAAACACTCCAAGTGAACAAAACTCTCAAGTAGAACAAGGAAATGGAGAATTTTATATTTACCTAATTGCTCATTTATTTTTGTCTTTTTATCATTTTTTATTATTATGAAGAAGCGTGACAAGAAGTACCCTTACGTCAAATGCGCAATATTATGAAATTTTATATTCATATTAAAAACGAAAAATTGTAAGTTGTTTAAGTTAGGTAGGTAGGTCCTTACTTTGGTATTTGCAATGATATTTCCTTCGGGGTGGTTGTGATAATTTTATTTTGATTTGGTGTGGTTAAGGAAATATACATCGGATTTAAATAAAACCACCCCATCATTAAAATTCACGTTGTCTTTAAAGTAAGCATTAAGAACAAATTAAAATAGCTAGATACAAATTTATTAAATGCAAAATATGTACCTATGTATGTACCATATTCAAATACATGTTAACCAATGGGTTAACATTGTTTAAACTGTTTCTAAGATGACACTTATTCCATATGTAGATTTAGTGTTAAGATCCTACAAAAAACAAAAATGATAGCCTAACAACACCTTGCGATGATTTTGAGAACGATTTAAACTATTTATATAATTTCAGTTTTCCAAAAATATTTTAAATGTTTTAAATTTAAACATTTGTTGTAATAATAAATAAGAAAACAGGATTACTTGCAATTTTGCGTATATACCGTATAGTTAGGTTTGTTTTTAAGAAAATAAATTCATTTTCATAGATATTATATGACGAAATTGTCTCCAAATGTAATTTCGTTAATTACGTCAGTTTGAAATCCTAAATTGTTTCAAATTTAAATATTTTTTTTTTGTTTCCATTATTACACGGAATCTTCATTAAAAGATCACATATACCTAACTAAAAAATTACACCCCCTGAGAATTGTCACTACCGCTGCCCTATATGAATATTCTTAATCGATTCTACTCTTTATATTCGTTGCCGTATTTCTGTCGGCAATCGCCTGCGAAATATAATATGAAAATAGGCACTCTGGGAACGCACCCATCAGCTGAAAGAAACCCATCGCATACACTAGTGTTCTTGCACGATCTCTTTTTATTCCATGAAGCGGTCTCATTTTACCCTTTTTCCCCTTTTCACCGAATCGAATTCCATCGATACATTTTTATGAGGAAATCTAACCTTTAAAAGTAAAATTTATAGTATTCGGAAAAAATTACATTGAACTAACTTTTAGTATAAAAATAAACACTTAATGGTATTGTATGGCAATATAAAATTGTGCTAAAAGACGATTTCATTGCGAAATGAAAAAAAATTATAGCGTGAATGTTTTTTTTGTCTGATTGGTGAATTCTCACAGTTTTGATGCTTTTCCCTTCTTCGAACAAAACGCTTTTTAGACAGCGAAATTCCCAAAAAAAGGTTGAAATGCCAAGATCCAAGAACACTACTGAGCACTGTTCCATACGGTATTATGAAATTTCATTTATTCCACCTCCCACCATTTAGAATTTTTTTTGTTGCTGTTGCTGCTTAACACGTATTCACAGAAAGGAAATTTAAGAGAACGGTGTCTTTTCAAAATTTGAAGGGGGAATCGGGTAGCTGCGAGAGAGCTGAACAGCGTTACCGTTGAAGAATTTTGAAAAGTAGCAAGAAAAAGTGCAATGGAGAAAAAAGGCCATTTAAAGAAATAACTTCAAATCAAAAGTAAACACAATAAACAACAAGTGATTGTATTGATAATTTTTTTTAAAAGTTATAACAATTCAGTCGATAAAACATACCATACATACATAAATATGAAGTAGGTATTTATAACTTTTTTATTACTGTGCTTCTGTACTTCTTGACAAGATCAGAACTTGGCTCCCAATCTTCCAAATCTGTACGTGTTATTAAATTTTATGCAGAAAGCTTTGATTCAGCAGAACTAATGTTAAGCCTGTCTGTTTGTTTATTTTTCATTAGCGCTAATTTTGAAAACACGCTATCAGCACAGGCACTGCTGTGTGGCAATGTCAGTTTTTGAATAACAATTTGTATCATTGTATCAATTCGTATCATTGAGCGACTTCAGCGCAATGCATTTATGTAAAAGTAATGAGCTCATCTTCAAAGTTTGAAAGCTTTAAACGTTTATTGTTCGTAAATTTTAAAAAAGGAGTCTCATTGTGCCAAGGTGTTAAAAAAAGTGCCAAATTGCAACTTTAGTGTCACAACGGTCACGCTGGAGCTGAACGTCTATTTAATAGTTAGTTTATGCTTCTGGTTGAATCCACAACTGTATTGGTGAAATGCCAAAAAATAATTTACGGCTGGATTGTATAAAATACACAAATTACACTTGGGTTAGTGTCTCTTAAGTGAATTCTGATTTCCGACTTCAAATTGAGAAGCGAAATTCTCTTCTCAGATTCAACAGAAGAGTATTTTTTGTGCCAGCCAATGAGCCAACTGCCAATGGAACCGTTTCATAAGTGATTTATTCGATTCCGGAGCGGACTCTCCCGGACGCTTCTTTTTGCCATATGGAAACCAACATTACTGACTCCTCTGCAGCGCCCTCTCGACATCAGCTCGTCCAACTCAGCTCATAGTCCGGTGTACCCATAAGCCAAAGCTCGTGGGCAAAGCTAACCCTAGATCCCCACCAGAAAAAGCTAAGACTCCAGCCATAGTGAAATCGCCGCAAGTTTACCGACCTAAATTTACTTTTTTTCTATCGCACCCTAGGGGACAGTTCCTAAAGAAAAAATCAATTGAGTATTATTTATACATGTCGCCTGCATGTCCATTTGCGAAAAAACACTCCAAGTGAACAAAACTCTCAAGTAGAACAAGGAAATGGAGAATTTTATATTTACCTAATTGCTCATTTATTTTTGTCTTTTTATCATTTTTTATTATTATGAAGAAGCGTGACAAGAAGTACCCTTACGTCAAATGCGCAATATTATGAAATTTTATATTCATATTAAAAACGAAAAATTGTAAGTTGTTTAAGTTAGGTAGGTAGGTCCTTACTTTGGTATTTGCAATGATATTTCCTTCGGGGTGGTTGTGATAATTTTATTTTGATTTGGTGTGGTTAAGGAAATATACATCGGATTTAAATAAAACCACCCCATAATTAAAATTCACGTTGTCTTTAAAGTAAGCATTAAGAACAAATTAAAATAGCTAGATACAAATTTATTAAATGCAAAATATGTACCTATGTATGTACCATATTCAAATACATGTTAACCAATGGGTTAACATTGTTTAAACTGTTTCTAAGATGACACTTATTCCATATGTAGATTTAGTGTTAAGATCCTACAAAAAACAAAAATGATAGCCTAACAACACCTTGCGATGATTTTGAGAACGATTTAAACTATTTATATAATTTCAGTTTTCCAAAAATATTTTAAATGTTTTAAATTTAAACATTTGTTGTAATAATAAATAAGAAAACAGGATTACTTGCAATTTTGCGTATATACCGTATAGTTAGGTTTGTTTTTAAGAAAATAAATTCATTTTCATAGATATATATGACGAAATTGTCTCCAAATGTAATTTCGTTAATTACGTCAGTTTGAAATCCTAAATTGTTTCAAATTTAAATATTTTTTTTTTGTTTCCATTATTACACGGAATCTTCATTAAAAGATTACATAAGTCGCTGTTCAAGAAAACCGGCATAACTCAAAAAACTTGATTTTTCAGGAGAGCTGTTTAAAGTTTCTGAGTTGCAGAAATTTTCACACTTTTAATTTTTTCAAGTGACTATCAATCTTTTTTTTAAAAACTTCATTTGAAAGGGCCAGCTCCATTATTTTATCTAATGGAAACTAAAAAAAAAAGTTGAAATAATATATATTAGGTATTAAAATTTTACGCGTTTTTGCATCCCTTTCCAACTTAGGTCACTTTTCCCGTCACTGCAGAAAACAAAAGTTTAGATTATATTAGGAAAAGTGGCACAATTCGTTTTAGTGCAGAAAAAAAAGATTAAAATCATACTTACTTTTTCTTGAATAGCAGTCTAACAAAAAAAAGTCCGTTTTTCTCTAAACTTTGAAGCAAATCAACACGCACAACTCAAAATATGTCACTTTTCCGCACAAAACACTGGTCCAACCACTTTGAACATCTGCACGCTACTGAGTTATACCTTTATTGCACATAAAATATGAGAAAAAGAAGTGAAAAAAAAAATTGGCACAATATCCATCTAGCGAGATTTTGAAGAGCTACAGTTATGCCGATTTTACAGAAAGATTGAGAATTTTTTTCTCATTCGAGTGGCATTATTAACTCAAAATTCGTATTTTTTGAGTTATGCCGGTTTTCTTAAACAGCGACGATACCTAACTAAAAAATTACACCCGCTGAGAATTGTCACTACCGCTGCCCTATATGAATATTCTTAATCGATTCTACTCTTTATATTCGTTGCCGTATTTCTGTCGGCAATCGCCTGCGAAATATAATATGAAAATAGGCACTCTGGGAACGCACCCATCAGCTGAAAGAAACCCATCGCATACACTAGTGTTCTTGCACGATCTCTTTTTATTCCATGAAGCGGTCTCATTTTACCCTTTTTCCCCTTTTCACCGAATCGAATTCCATCGATACATTTTTATGAGGAAATCTAACCTTTAAAAGTAAAATTTATAGTATTCGGAAAAAATTACATTGAACTAACTTTTAGTATAAAAATAAACACTTAATGGTATTGTATGGCAATATAAAATTGTGCTAAAAGACGATTTCATTGCGAAATGAAAAAAAATTATAGCGTGAATGTTTTTTTTGTCTGATTGGTGAATTCTCACAGTTTTGATGCTTTTCCCTTCTTCGAACAAAACGCTTTTTAGACAGCGAAATTCCCAAAAAAAGGTTGAAATGCCAAGATCCAAGAACACTACTGAGCACTGTTCCATACGGTATTATGAAATTTCATTTATTCCACCTCCCACCATTTAGAATTTTTTTTGTTGCTGTTGCTGCTTAACACGTATTCACAGAAAGGAAATTTAAGAGAACGGTGTCTTTTCAAAATTTGAAGGGGGAATCGGGTAGCTGCGAGAGAGCTGAACAGCGTTACCGTTGAAGAATTTTGAAAAGTAGCAAGAAAAAGTGCAATGGAGAAAAAAGGCCATTTAAAGAAATAACTTCAAATCAAAAGTAAACACAATAAACAACAAGTGATTGTATTGATAATTTTTTTTAAAAGTTATAACAATTCAGTCGATAAAACATACCATACATACATAAATATGAAGTAGGTATTTATAACTTTTTTATTACTGTGCTTCTGTACTTCTTGACAAGATCAGAACTTGGCTCCCAATCTTCCAAATCTGTACGTGTTATTAAATTTTATGCAGAAAGCTTTGATTCAGCAGAACTAATGTTAAGCCTGTCTGTTTGTTTATTTTTCATTAGCGCTAATTTTGAAAACACGCTATCAGCACAGGCACTGCTGTGTGGCAATGTCAGTTTTTGAATAACAATTTGTATCATTGTATCAATTCGTATCATTGAGCGACTTCAGCGCAATGCATTTATGTAAAAGTAATGAGCTCATCTTCAAAGTTTGAAAGCTTTAAACGTTTATTGTTCGTAAATTTTAAAAAAGGAGTCTCATTGTGCCAAGGTGTTAAAAAAAGTGCCAAATTGCAACTTTAGTGTCACAACGGTCACGCTGGAGCTGAACGTCTATTTAATAGTTAGTTTATGCTTCTGGTTGAATCCACAACTGTATTGGTGAAATGCCAAAAAATAATTTACGGCTGGATTGTATAAAATACACAAATTACACTTGGGTTAGTGTCTCTTAAGTGAATTCTGATTTCCGACTTCAAATTGAGAAGCGAAATTCTCTTCTCAGAATCAACAGAAGAGTATTTTTTGTGCCAGCCAATGAGCCAACTGCCAATGGAACCGTTTCATAAGTGATTTATTCGATTCCGGAGCGGACTCTCCCGGACGCTTCTTTTTGCCATATGGAAACCAACATTACTGACTCCTCTGCAGCGCCCTCTCGACATCAGCTCGTCCAACTCAGCTCATAGTCCGGTGTACCCATAAGCCAAAGCTCGTGGGCAAAGCTAACCCTAGATCCCCACCAGAAAAAGCTAAGACTCCAGCCATAGTGAAATCGCCGCAAGTTTACCGACCTAAATTTACTTTTTTTCTATCGCACCCTAGGGGACAGTTCCTAAAGAAAAAATCAATTGAGTATTATTTATACATGTCGCCTGCATGTCCATTTGCGAAAAAACACTCCAAGTGAACAAAACTCTCAAGTAGAACAAGGAAATGGAGAATTTTATATTTACCTAATTGCTCATTTATTTTTGTCTTTTTATCATTTTTTATTATTATGAAGAAGCGTGACAAGAAGTACCCTTACGTCAAATGCGCAATATTATGAAATTTTATATTCATATTAAAAACGAAAAATTGTAAGTTTTTTAAGTTAGGTAGGTAGGTCCTTACTTTGGTATTTGCAATGATATTTCCTTCGGGGTGGTTGTGATAATTTTATTTTGATTTGGTGTGGTTAAGGAAATATACATCGGATTTAAATAAAACCACCCCATAAATAAAATTCACGTTGTCTTTAAAGTAAGCATTAAGAACAAATTAAAATAGCTAGATACAAATTTATTAAATGCAAAATATGTACCTATGTATGTACCATATTCAAATACATGTTAACCAATGGGTTAACATTGTTTAAACTGTTTCTAAGATGACACTTATTCCATATGTAGATTTAGTGTTAAGATCCTACAAAAAACAAAAATGATAGCCTAACAACACCTTGCGATGATTTTGAGAACGATTTAAACTATTTATATAATTTCAGTTTTCCAAAAATATTTTAAATGTTTTAAATTTAAACATTTGTTGTAATAATAAATAAGAAAACAGGATTACTTGCAATTTTGCGTATATACCGTATAGTTAGGTTTGTTTTTAAGAAAATAAATTCATTTTCATAGATATATATGACGAAATTGTCTCCAAATGTAATTTCGTTAATTACGTCAGTTTGAAATCCTAAATTGTTTCAAATTTAAGTATTTTTTTTTTGTTTCCATTATTACACGGAATCTTCATTTAAAGATTACATATACCTAACTAAAAAATTACACCCGCTGAGAATTGTCACTACCGCTGCCCTATATGAATATTCTTAATCGATTCTACTCTTTATATTCGTTGCCGTATTTCTGTCGGCAATCGCCTGCGAAATATAATATGAAAATAGGCACTCTGGGAACGCACCCATCAGCTGAAAGAAACCCATCGCATACACTAGTGTTCTTGCACGATCTCTTTTTATTCCATGAAGCGGTCTCATTTTACCCTTTTCCCCTTTTCACCGAATCGAATTCCATCGATACATTTTTATGAGGAAATCTAACCTTTAAAAGTAAAATTTATAGTATTCGGAAAAAATTACATTGAACTAACTTTTAGTATAAAAATAAACACTTAATGGTATTGTATGGCAATATAAAATTGTGCTAAAAGACGATTTCATTGCGAAATGAAAAAAAATTGTAGCGTGAATGTTTTTTTTGTCTGATTGGTGAATTCTCACAGTTTTGATGCTTTTCCCTTCTTCGAACAAAACGCTTTTTAGACAGCGAAATTCCCAAAAAAAGGTTGAAATGCCAAGATCCAAGAACACTACTGAGCACTGTTCCATACGGTATTATGAAATTTCATTTATTCCACCTCCCACCATTTAGAATTTTTTTTGTTGCTGTTGCTGCTTAACACGTTACACGTATTCACAGAAAGGAAATTTAAGAGAACGGTGTCTTTTCAAAATTTGAAGTGGGAATCGGGTAGCTGCGAGAGAGCTGAACAGCGTTACCGTTGAAGAATTTTGAAAAGTAGCAAGAAAAAGTGCAATGGAGAAAAAAGGCCATTTAAAGAAATAACTTCAAATCAAAAGTAAACACAATAAACAACAAGTGATTGTATTGATAATTTTTTTTAAAAGTTATAACAATTCAGTCGATAAAACATACCATACATACATAAATATGAAGTAGTTATTTATAACTTTTTTATTACTGTGCTTCTGTACTTCTTGACAAGATCAGAACTTGGCTCCCAATCTTCCAAATCTGTACGTGTTATTAAATTTTATGCAGAAAGCTTTGATTCAGCAGAACTAATGTTAAGCCTGTCTGTTTGTTTATTTTTCATTAGCGCTAATTTTGAAAACACGCTATCAGCACAGGCACTGCTGTGTGGCAATGTCAGTTTTTGAATAACAATTTGTATCATTGTATCAATTCGTATCATTGAGCGACTTCAGCGCAATGCATTTATGTAAAAGTAATGAGCTCATCTTCAAAGTTTGAAAGCTTTAAACGTTTATTGTTCGTAAATTTTAAAAAAGGAGTCTCATTGTGCCAAGGTGTTAAAAAAAGTGCCAAATTGCAACTTTAGTGTCACAACGGTCACGCTGGAGCTGAACGTCTATTTAATAGTTAGTTTATGCTTCTGGTTGAATCCACAACTGTATTGGTGAAATGCCAAAAAATAATTTACGGCTGGATTGTATAAAATACACAAATTACACTTGGGTTAGTGTCTCTTAAGTGAATTCTGATTTCCGACTTCAAATTGAGAAGCGAAATTCTCTTCTCAGATTCAACAGAAGAGTATTTTTTGTGCCAGCCAATGAGCCAACTGCCAATGGAACCGTTTCATAAGTGATTTATTCGATTCCGGAGCGGACTCTCCCGGACGCTTCTTTTTGCCATATGGAAACCAACATTACTGACTCCTCTGCAGCGCCCTCTCGACATCAGCTCGTCCAACTCAGCTCATAGTCCGGTGTACCCATAAGCCAAAGCTCGTGGGCAAAGCTAACCCTAGACCCCCACCAGAAAAAGCTAAGACTCCAGCCATAGTGAAATCGCCGCAAGTTTACCGACCTAAATTTACTTTTTTTCTATCGCACCCTAGGGGACAGTTCCTAAAGAAAAAATCAATTGAGTATTATTTATACATGTCGCCTGCATGTCCATTTGCGAAAAAACACTCCAAGTGAACAAAACTCTCAAGTAGAACAAGGAAATGGAGAATTTTATATTTACCTAATTGCTCATTTATTTTTGTCTTTTTATCATTTTTTATTATTATGAAGAAGCGTGACAAGAAGTACCCTTACGTCAAATGCGCAATATTATGAAATTTTATATTCATATTAAAAACGAAAAATTGTAAGTTGTTTAAGTTAGGTAGGTAGGTCCTTACTTTGGTATTTGCAATGATATTTCCTTCGGGGTGGTTGTGATAATTTTATTTTGATTTGGTGTGGTTAAGGAAATATACATCGGATTTAAATAAAACCACCCCATAATTAAAATTCACGTTGTCTTTTAAAGACTTACTTACTTACTTTAAGTAAGCATTAAGAACAAATTAAAATAGCTAGATACAAATTTATTAAATGCAAAATATGTACCTATGTATGTACCATATTCAAATACATGTTAACCAATGGGTTAACATTGTTTAAACTGTTTCTAAGATGACACTTATTCCATATGTAGATTTAGTGTTAAGATCCTACAAAAAACAAAAATGATAGCCTAACAACACCTTGCGATGATTTTGAGAACGATTTAAACTATTTATATAATTTCAGTTTTCCAAAAATATTTTAAATGTTTTAAATTTAAACATTTGTTGTAATAATAAATAAGAAAACAGGATTACTTGCAATTTTTCGTATATACCGTATAGTTAGGTTTGTTTTTAAGAAAATAAATTCATTTTCATAGATATATATGACGAAATTGTCTCCAAATGTAATTTCGTTAATTACGTCAGTTTGAAATCCTAAATTGTTTCAAATTTAAATATTTTTTTTTTGTTTCCATTATTACACGGAATCTTCATTAAAAGATTACATATACCTAACTAAAAAATTACACCCCCTGAGAATTGTCACTACCGCTGCCCTATATGAATATTCTTAATCGATTCTACTCTTTATATTCGTTGCCGTATTTCTGTCGGCAATCGCCTGCGAAATATAATATGAAAATAGGCACTCTGGGAACGCACCCATCAGCTGAAAGAAACCCATCGCATACACTAGTGTTCTTGCACGATCTCTTTTTATTCCATGAAGCGGTCTCATTTTACCCTTTTTCCCCTTTTCACCGAATCGAATTCCATCGATACATTTTTATGAGGAAATCTAACCTTTAAAAGTAAAATTTATAGTATTCGGAAAAAATTACATTGAACTAACTTTTAGTATAAAAATAAACACTTAATGGTATTGTATGGCAATATAAAATTGTGCTAAAAGACGATTTCATTGCGAAATGAAAAAAAATTATAGCGTGAATGTTTTTTTTGTCTGATTGGTGAATTCTCACAGTTTTGATGCTTTTCCCTTCTTCGAACAAAACGCATTTTAGACAGCGAAATTCCCAAAAAAAGGTTGAAATGCCAAGATCCAAGAACACTACTGAGCACTGTTCCATACGGTATTATGAAATTTCATTTATTCCACCTCCCACCATTTAGAATTTTTTTTGTTGCTGTTGCTGCTTAACACGTATTCACAGAAAGGAAATTTAAGAGAACGGTGTCTTTTCAAAATTTGAAGGGGGAATCGGGTAGCTGCGAGAGAGCTGAACAGCGTTACCGTTGAAGAATTTTGAAAAGTAGCAAGAAAAAGTGCAATGGAGAAAAAAGGCCATTTAAAGAAATAACTTCAAATCAAAAGTAAACACAATAAACAACAAGTGATTGTATTGATAATTTTTTTTAAAAGTTATAACAATTCAGTCGATAAAACATACCATACATACATAAATATGAAGTAGGTATTTATAACTTTTTTATTACTGTGCTTCTGTACTTCTTGACAAGATCAGAACTTGGCTCCCAATCTTCCAAATCTGTACGTGTTATTAAATTTTATGCAGAAAGCTTTGATTCAGCAGAACTAATGTTAAGCCTGTCTGTTTGTTTATTTTTCATTAGCGCTAATTTTGAAAACACGCTATCAGCACAGGCACTGCTGTGTGGCAATGTCAGTTTTTGAATAACAATTTGTATCATTGTATCAATTCGTATCATTGAGCGACTTCAGCGCAATGCATTTATGTAAAAGTAATGAGCTCATCTTCAAAGTTTGAAAGCTTTAAACGTTTATTGTTCGTAAATTTTAAAAAAGGAGTCTCATTGTGCCAAGGTGTTAAAAAAAGTGCCAAATTGCAACTTTAGTGTCACAACGGTCACGCTGGAGCTGAACGTCTATTTAATAGTTAATAGTGGTTGAATCCACAACTGTATTGGTGAAATGCCAAAAAATAATTTACGGCTGGATTGTATAAAATACACAAATTACACTTGGGTTAGTGTCTCTTAAGTGAATTCTGATTTCCGACTTCAAATTGAGAAGCGAAATTCTCTTCTCAGAATCAACAGAAGAGTATTTTTTGTGCCAGCCAATGAGCCAACTGCCAATGGAACCGTTTCATAAGTGATTTATTCGATTCCGGAGCGGACTCTCCCGGACGCTTCTTTTTGCCATATGGAAACCAACATTACTGACTCCTCTGCAGCGCCCTCTCGACATCAGCTCGTCCAACTCAGCTCATAGTCCGGTGTACCCATAAGCCAAAGCTCGTGGGCAAAGCTAACCCTAGACCCCCACCAGAAAAAGCTAAGACTCCAGCCATAGAGAAATCGCCGCAAGTTTACCGACCTAAATTTACTTTTTTTCTATCGCACCCTAGGGGACAGTTCCTAAAGAAAAAATCAATTGAGTATTATTTATACATGTCGCCTGCATGTCCATTTGCGAAAAAACACTCCAAGTGAACAAAACTCTCAAGTAGAACAAGGAAATGGAGAATTTTATATTTACCTAATTGCTCATTTATTTTTGTCTTTTTATCATTTTTTATTATTATGAAGAAGCGTGACAAGAAGTACCCTTACGTCAAATGCGCAATATTATGAAATTTTATATTCATATTAAAAACGAAAAATTGTAAGTTGTTTAAGTTAGGTAGGTAGGTCCTTACTTTGGTATTTGCAATGATATTTCCTTCGGGGTGGTTGTGATAATTTTATTTTGATTTGGTGTGGTTAAGGAAATATACATCGGATTTAAATAAAACCACCCCATAATTAAAATTCACGTTGTCTTTAAAGTAAGCATTAAGAACAAATTAAAATAGCTAGATACAAATTTATTAAATGCAAAATATGTACCTATGTATGTACCATATTCAAATACATGTTAACCAATGGGTTAACATTGTTTAAACTGTTTCTAAGATGACACTTATTCCATATGTAGATTTAGTGTTAAGATCCTACAAAAAACAAAAATGATAGCCTAACAACACCTTGCGATGATTTTGAGAACGATTTAAACTATTTATATAATTTCAGTTTTCCAAAAATATTTTAAATGTTTTAAATTTAAACATTTGTTGTAATAATAAATAAGAAAACAGGATTACTTGCAATTTTGCGTATATACCGTATAGTTAGGTTTGTTTTTAAGAAAATAAATTCATTTTCATAGATATATATGACGAAATTGTCTCCAAATGTAATTTCGTTAATTACGTCAGTTTGAAATCCTAAATTGTTTCAAATTTAAATATTTTTTTTTTGTTTCCATTATTACACGGAATCTTCATTAAAAGATTACATATACCTAACTAAAAAATTACACCCGCTGAGAATTGTCACTACCGCTGCCCTATATGAATATTCTTAATCGATTCTACTCTTTATATTCGTTGCCGTATTTCTGTCGGCAATCGCCTGCGAAATATAATATGAAAATAGGCACTCTGGGAACGCACCCATCAGCTGAAAGAAACCCATCGCATACACTAGTGTTCTTGCACGATCTCTTTTTATTCCATGAAGCGGTCTCATTTTACCCTTTTTCCCCTTTTCACCGAATCGAATTCCATCGATACATTTTTATGAGGAAATCTAACCTTTAAAAGTAAAATTTATAGTATTCGGAAAAAATTACATTGAACTAACTTTTAGTATAAAAATAAACACTTAATGGTATTGTATGGCAATATAAAATTGTGCTAAAAGACGATTTCATTGCGAAATGAAAAAAAATTATAGCGTGAATGTTTTTTTTGTCTGATTGGTGAATTCTCACAGTTTTGATGCTTTTCCCTTCTTCGAACAAAACGCTTTTTAGACAGCGAAATTCCCAAAAAAAGGTTGAAATGCCAAGATCCAAGAACACTACTGAGCACTGTTCCATACGGTATTATGAAATTTCATTTATTCCACCTCCCACCATTTAGAATTTTTTTTGTTGCTGTTGCTGCTTAACACGTATTCACAGAAAGGAAATTTAAGAGAACGGTGTCTTTTCAAAATTTGAAGGGGGAATCGGGTAGCTGCGAGAGAGCTGAACAGCGTTACCGTTGAAGAATTTTGAAAAGTAGCAAGAAAAAGTGCAATGGAGAAAAAAGGCCATTTAAAGAAATAACTTCAAATCAAAAGTAAACACAATAAACAACAAGTGATTGTATTGATAATTTTTTTTGAAAGTTATAACAATTCAGTCGATAAAACATACCATACATACATAAATATGAAGTAGGTATTTATAACTTTTTTATTACTGTGCTTCTGTACTTCTTGACAAGATCAGAACTTGGCTCCCAATCTTCCAAATCTGTACGTGTTATTAAATTTTATGCAGTAAGCTTTGATTCAGCAGAACTAATGTTAAGCCTGTCTGTTTGTTTATTTTTCATTAGCGCTAATTTTGAAAACACGCTATCAGCACAGGCACTGCTGTGTGGCAATGTCAGTTTTTGAATAACAATTTGTATCATTGTATCAATTCGTATCATTGAGCGACTTCAGCGCAATGCATTTATGTAAAAGTAATGAGCTCATCTTCAAAGTTTGAAAGCTTTAAACGTTTATTGTTCGTAAATTTTAAAAAAGGAGTCTCATTGTGCCAAGGTGTTAAAAAAAGTGCCAAATTGCAACTTTAGTGTCACAACGGTCACGCTGGAGCTGAACGTCTATTTAATAGTTAGTTTATGCTTCTGGTTGAATCCACAACTGTATTGGTGAAATGCCAAAAAATAATTTACGGCTGGATTGATAAAATACACAAATTACACTTGGGTTAGTGTCTCTTAAGTGAATTCTGATTTCCGACTTCAAATTGAGAAGCGAAATTCTCTTCTCAGAATCAACAGAAGAGTATTTTTTGTGCCAGCCAATGAGCCAACTGCCAATGGAACCGTTTCATAAGTGATTTATTCGATTCCGGAGCGGACTCTCCCGGACGCTTCTTTTTGCCATATGGAAACCAACATTACTGACTCCTCTGCAGCGCCCTCTCGACATCAGCTCGTCCAACTCAGCTCATAGTCCGGTGTACCCATAAGCCAAAGCTCGTGGGCAAAGCTAACCCTAGACCCCCACCAGAAAAAGCTAAGACTCCAGCCATAGTGAAATCGCCGCAAGTTTACCGACCTAAATTTACTTTTTTTCTATCGCACCCTAGGGGACAGTTCCTAAAGAAAAAATCAATTGAGTATTATTTATACATGTCGCCTGCATGTCCATTTGCGAAAAAACACTCCAAGTGAACAAAACTCTCAAGTAGAACAAGGAAATGGAGAATTTTATATTTACCTAATTGCTCATTTATTTTTGTCTTTTTATCATTTTTTATTATTATGAAGAAGCGTGACAAAAAGTACCCTTACGTCAAATGCGCAATATTATGAAATTTTATATTCATATTAAAAACGAAAAATTGTAAGTTGTTTAAGTTAGGTAGGTAGGTCCTTACTTTGGTATTTGCAATGATATTTCCTTCGGGGTGGTTGTGATAATTTTATTTTGATTTGGTGTGGTTAAGGAAATATACATCGGATTTAAATAAAACCACCCCATAATTAAAATTCACGTTGTCTTTAAAGTAAGCATTAAGAACAAATTAAAATAGCTAGATACAAATTTATTAAATGCAAAATATGTACCTATGTATGTACCATATTCAAATACATGTTAACCAATGGGTTAACATTGTTTAAACTGTTTCTAAGATGACACTTATTCCATATGTAGATTTAGTGTTAAGATCCTACAAAAAACAAAAATGATAGCCTAACAACACCTTGCGATGATTTTGAGAACGATTTAAACTATTTATATAATTTCAGTTTTCCAAAAATATTTTAAATGTTTTAAATTTAAACATTTGTTGTAATAATAAATAAGAAAACAGGATTACTTGCAATTTTGCGTATATACCGTATAGTTAGGTTTGTTTTTAAGAAAATAAATTCATTTTCATAGATATTATATGACGAAATTGTCTCCAAATGTAATTTCGTTAATTACGTCAGTTTGAAATCCTAAATTGTTTCAAATTTAAATATTTTTTTTTTTGTTTCCATTATTACACGGAATCTTCATTAAAAGATCACATATACCTAACTAAAAAATTACACCCCCTGAGAATTGTCACTACCGCTGCCCTATATGAATATTCTTAATCGATTCTACTCTTTATATTCGTTGCCGTATTTCTGTCGGCAATCGCCTGCGAAATATAATATGAAAATAGGCACTCTGGGAACGCACCCATCAGCTGAAAGAAACCCATCGCATACACTAGTGTTCTTGCACGATCTCTTTTTATTCCATGAACGGCTGGATTGTATAAAATACACAAATTACACTTGGGTTAGTGTCTCTTAAGTGAATTCTGATTTCCGACTTCAAATTGAGAAGCGAAATTCTCTTCTCAGAATCAACAGAAGAGTATTTTTTGTGCCAGCCAATGAGCCAACTGCCAATGGAACCGTTTCATAAGTGATTTATTCGATTCCGGAGCGGACTCTCCCGGACGCTTCTTTTTGCCATATGGAAACCAACATTACTGACTCCTCTGCAGCGCCCTCTCGACATCAGCTCGTCCAACTCAGCTCATAGTCCGGTGTACCCATAAGCCAAAGCTCGTGGGCAAAGCTAACCCTAGACCCCCACCAGAAAAAGCTAAGACTCCAGCCATAGTGAAATCGCCGCAAGTTTACCGACCTAAATTTACTTTTTTTCTATCGCACCCTAGGGGACAGTTCCTAAAGAAAAAATCAATTGAGTATTATTTATACATGTCGCCTGCATGTCCATTTGCGAAAAAACACTCCAAGTGAACAAAACTCTCAAGTAGAACAAGGAAATGGAGAATTTTATATTTACCTAATTGCTCATTTATTTTTGTCTTTTTATCATTTTTTATTATTATGAAGAAGCGTGACAAGAAGTACCCTTACGTCAAATGCGCAATATTATGAAATTTTATATTCATATTAAAAACGAAAAATTGTAAGTTGTTTAAGTTAGGTAGGTAGGTCCTTACTTTGGTATTTGCAATGATATTTCCTTCGGGGTGGTTGTGATAATTTTATTTTGATTTGGTGTGGTTAAGGAAATATACATCGGATTTAAATAAAACCACCCCATAATTAAAATTCACGTTGTCTTTAAAGTAAGCATTAAGAACAAATTAAAATAGCTAGATACAAATTTATTAAATGCAAAATATGTACCTATGTATGTACCATATTCAAATACATGTTAACCAATGGGTTAACATTGTTTAAACTGTTTCTAAGATGACACTTATTCCATATGTAGATTTAGTGTTAAGATCCTACAAAAAACAAAAATGATAGCCTAACAACACCTTGCGATGATTTTGAGAACGATTTAAACTATTTATATAATTTCAGTTTTCCAAAAATATTTTAAATGTTTTAAATTTAAACATTTGTTGTAATAATAAATAAGAAAACAGGATTACTTGCAATTTTGCGTGTATACCGTATAGTTAGGTTTGTTTTTAAGAAAATAAATTCATTTTCATAGATATTATATGACGAAATTGTCTCCAAATGTAATTTCGTTAATTACGTCAGTTTGAAATCCTAAATTGTTTCAAATTTAAATATTTTTTTTTTGTTTCCATTATTACACGGAATCTTCATTAAAAGATCACATATACCTAACTAAAAAATTACACCCCCTGAGAATTGTCACTACCGCTGCCCTATATGAATATTCTTAATCGATTCTACTCTTTATATTCGTTGCCGTATTTCTGTCGGCAATCGCCTGCGAAATATAATATGAAAATAGGCACTCTGGGAACGCACCCATCAGCTGAAAGAAACCCATCGCATACACTAGTGTTCTTGCACGATCTCTTTTTATTCCATGAAGCGGTCTCATTTTACCCTTTTTCCCCTTTTCACCGAATCGAATTCCATCGATACATTTTTATGAGGAAATCTAACCTTTAAAAGTAAAATTTATAGTATTCGGAAAAAATTACATTGAACTAACTTTTAGTATAAAAATAAACACTTAATGGTATTGTATGGCAATATAAAATTGTGCTAAAAGACGATTTCATTGCGAAATGAAAAAAAATTATAGCGTGAATGTTTTTTTTGTCTGATTGGTGAATTCTCACAGTTTTGATGCTTTTCCCTTCTTCGAACAAAACGCTTTTTAGACAGCGAAATTCCCAAAAAAAGGTTGAAATGCCAAGATCCAAGAACACTACTGAGCACTGTTCCATACGGTATTATGAAATTTCATTTATTCCACCTCCCACCATTTAGAATTTTTTTTGTTGCTGTTGCTGCTTAACACGTATTCACAGAAAGGAAATTTAAGAGAACGGTGTCTTTTCAAAATTTGAAGGGGGAATCGGGTAGCTGCGAGAGAGCTGAACAGCGTTACCGTTGAAGAATTTTGAAAAGTAGCAAGAAAAAGTGCAATGGAGAAAAAAGGCCATTTAAAGAAATAACTTCAAATCAAAAGTAAACACAATAAACAACAAGTGATTGTATTGATAATTTTTTTTAAAAGTTATAACAATTCAGTCGATAAAACATACCATACATACATAAATATGAAGTAGGTATTTATAACTTTTTTATTACTGTGCTTCTGTACTTCTTGACAAGATCAGAACTTGGCTCCCAATCTTCCAAATCTGTACGTGTTATTAAATTTTATGCAGAAAGCTTTGATTCAGCAGAACTAATGTTAAGCCTGTCTGTTTGTTTATTTTTCATTAGCGCTAATTTTGAAAACACGCTATCAGCACAGGCACTGCTGTGTGGCAATGTCAGTTTTTGAATAACAATTTGTATCATTGTATCAATTCGTATCATTGAGCGACTTCAGCGCAATGCATTTATGTAAAAGTAATGAGCTCATCTTCAAAGTTTGAAAGCTTTAAACGTTTATTGTTCGTAAATTTTAAAAAAGGAGTCTCATTGTGCCAAGGTGTTAAAAAAAGTGCCAAATTGCAACTTTAGTGTCACAACGGTCACGCTGGAGCTGAACGTCTATTTAATAGTTAGTTTATGCTTCTGGTTGAATCCACAACTGTATTGGTGAAATGCCAAAAAATAATTTACGGCTGGATTGATAAAATACACAAATTACACTTGGGTTAGTGTCTCTTAAGTGAATTCTGATTTCCGACTTCAAATTGAGAAGCGAAATTCTCTTCTCAGAATCAACAGAAGAGTATTTTTTGTGCCAGCCAATGAGCCAACTGCCAATGGAACCGTTTCATAAGTGATTTATTCGATTCCGGAGCGGACTCTCCCGGACGCTTCTTTTTGCCATATGGAAACCAACATTACTGACTCCTCTGCAGCGCCCTCTCGACATCAGCTCGTCCAACTCAGCTCATAGTCCGGTGTACCCATAAGCCAAAGCTCGTGGGCAAAGCTAACCCTAGACCCCCACCAGAAAAAGCTAAGACTCCAGCCATAGTGAAATCGCCGCAAGTTTACCGACCTAAATTTACTTTTTTTCTATCGCACCCTAGGGGACAGTTCCTAAAGAAAAAATCAATTGAGTATTATTTATACATGTCGCCTGCATGTCCATTTGCGAAAAAACACTCCAAGTGAACAAAACTCTCAAGTAGAACAAGGAAATGGAGAATTTTATATTTACCTAATTGCTCATTTATTTTTGTCTTTTTATCATTTTTTATTATTATGAAGAAGCGTGACAAAAAGTACCCTTACGTCAAATGCGCAATATTATGAAATTTTATATTCATATTAAAAACGAAAAATTGTAAGTTGTTTAAGTTAGGTAGGTAGGTCCTTACTTTGGTATTTGCAATGATATTTCCTTCGGGGTGGTTGTGATAATTTTATTTTGATTTGGTGTGGTTAAGGAAATATACATCGGATTTAAATAAAACCACCCCATAATTAAAATTCACGTTGTCTTTAAAGTAAGCATTAAGAACAAATTAAAATAGCTAGATACAAATTTATTAAATGCAAAATATGTACCTATGTATGTACCATATTCAAATACATGTTAACCAATGGGTTAACATTGTTTAAACTGTTTCTAAGATGACACTTATTCCATATGTAGATTTAGTGTTAAGATCCTACAAAAAACAAAAATGATAGCCTAACAACACCTTGCGATGATTTTGAGAACGATTTAAACTATTTATATAATTTCAGTTTTCCAAAAATATTTTAAATGTTTTAAATTTAAACATTTGTTGTAATAATAAATAAGAAAACAGGATTACTTGCAATTTTGCGTATATACCGTATAGTTAGGTTTGTTTTTAAGAAAATAAATTCATTTTCATAGATATTATATGACGAAATTGTCTCCAAATGTAATTTCGTTAATTACGTCAGTTTGAAATCCTAAATTGTTTCAAATTTAAATATTTTTTTTTTTGTTTCCATTATTACACGGAATCTTCATTAAAAGATCACATATACCTAACTAAAAAATTACACCCCCTGAGAATTGTCACTACCGCTGCCCTATATGAATATTCTTAATCGATTCTACTCTTTATATTCGTTGCCGTATTTCTGTCGGCAATCGCCTGCGAAATATAATATGAAAATAGGCACTCTGGGAACGCACCCATCAGCTGAAAGAAACCCATCGCATACACTAGTGTTCTTGCACGATCTCTTTTTATTCCATGAACGGCTGGATTGTATAAAATACACAAATTACACTTGGGTTAGTGTCTCTTAAGTGAATTCTGATTTCCGACTTCAAATTGAGAAGCGAAATTCTCTTCTCAGAATCAACAGAAGAGTATTTTTTGTGCCAGCCAATGAGCCAACTGCCAATGGAACCGTTTCATAAGTGATTTATTCGATTCCGGAGCGGACTCTCCCGGACGCTTCTTTTTGCCATATGGAAACCAACATTACTGACTCCTCTGCAGCGCCCTCTCGACATCAGCTCGTCCAACTCAGCTCATAGTCCGGTGTACCCATAAGCCAAAGCTCGTGGGCAAAGCTAACCCTAGACCCCCACCAGAAAAAGCTAAGACTCCAGCCATAGTGAAATCGCCGCAAGTTTACCGACCTAAATTTACTTTTTTTCTATCGCACCCTAGGGGACAGTTCCTAAAGAAAAAATCAATTGAGTATTATTTATACATGTCGCCTGCATGTCCATTTGCGAAAAAACACTCCAAGTGAACAAAACTCTCAAGTAGAACAAGGAAATGGAGAATTTTATATTTACCTAATTGCTCATTTATTTTTGTCTTTTTATCATTTTTTATTATTATGAAGAAGCGTGACAAGAAGTACCCTTACGTCAAATGCGCAATATTATGAAATTTTATATTCATATTAAAAACGAAAAATTGTAAGTTGTTTAAGTTAGGTAGGTAGGTCCTTACTTTGGTATTTGCAATGATATTTCCTTCGGGGTGGTTGTGATAATTTTATTTTGATTTGGTGTGGTTAAGGAAATATACATCGGATTTAAATAAAACCACCCCATAATTAAAATTCACGTTGTCTTTAAAGTAAGCATTAAGAACAAATTAAAATAGCTAGATACAAATTTATTAAATGCAAAATATGTACCTATGTATGTACCATATTCAAATACATGTTAACCAATGGGTTAACATTGTTTAAACTGTTTCTAAGATGACACTTATTCCATATGTAGATTTAGTGTTAAGATCCTACAAAAAACAAAAATGATAGCCTAACAACACCTTGCGATGATTTTGAGAACGATTTAAACTATTTATATAATTTCAGTTTTCCAAAAATATTTTAAATGTTTTAAATTTAAACATTTGTTGTAATAATAAATAAGAAAACAGGATTACTTGCAATTTTGCGTGTATACCGTATAGTTAGGTTTGTTTTTAAGAAAATAAATTCATTTTCATAGATATTATATGACGAAATTGTCTCCAAATGTAATTTCGTTAATTACGTCAGTTTGAAATCCTAAATTGTTTCAAATTTAAATATTTTTTTTTTGTTTCCATTATTACACGGAATCTTCATTAAAAGATCACATATACCTAACTAAAAAATTACACCCCCTGAGAATTGTCACTACCGCTGCCCTATATGAATATTCTTAATCGATTCTACTCTTTATATTCGTTGCCGTATTTCTGTCGGCAATCGCCTGCGAAATATAATATGAAAATAGGCACTCTGGGAACGCACCCATCAGCTGAAAGAAACCCATCGCATACACTAGTGTTCTTGCACGATCTCTTTTTATTCCATGAAGCGGTCTCATTTTACCCTTTTTCCCCTTTTCACCGAATCGAATTCCATCGATACATTTTTATGAGGAAATCTAACCTTTAAAAGTAAAATTTATAGTATTCGGAAAAAATTACATTGAACTAACTTTTAGTATAAAAATAAACACTTAATGGTATTGTATGGCAATATAAAATTGTGCTAAAAGACGATTTCATTGCGAAATGAAAAAAAATTATAGCGTGAATGTTTTTTTTGTCTGATTGGTGAATTATCACAGTTTTGATGCTTTTCCCTTCTTCGAACAAAACGCATTTTAGACAGCGAAATTCCCAAAAAAAGGTTGAAATGCCAAGATCCAAGAACACTACTGAGCACTGTTCCATACGGTATTATGAAATTTCATTTATTCCACCTCCCACCATTTAGAATTTTTTTTGTTGCTGTTGCTGCTTAACACGTATTCACAGAAAGGAAATTTAAGAGAACGGTGTCTTTTCAAAATTTGAAGGGGGAATCGGGTAGCTGCGAGAGAGCTGAACAGCGTTACCGTTGAAGAATTTTGAAAAGTAGCAAGAAAAAGTGCAATGGAGAAAAAAGGCCATTTAAAGAAATAACTTCAAATCAAAAGTAAACACAATAAACAACAAGTGGTTGTATTGATAATTTTTTTTAAAAGTTATAACAATTCAGTCGATAAAACATACCATACATACATAAATATGAAGTAGGTATTTATAACTTTTTTATTACTGTGCTTCTGTACTTCTTGACAAGATCAGAACTTGGCTCCCAATCTTCCAAATCTGTACGTGTTATTAAATTTTATGCAGAAAGCTTTGATTCAGCAGAACTAATGTTAAGCCTGTCTGTTTGTTTATTTTTCATTAGCGCTAATTTTGAAAACACGCTATCAGCACAGGCACTGCTGTGTGGCAATGTCAGTTTTTGAATAACAATTTGTATCATTGTATCAATTCGTATCATTGAGCGACTTCAGCGCAATGCATTTATGTAAAAGTAATGAGCTCATCTTCAAAGTTTGAAAGCTTTAAACGTTTATTGTTCGTAAATTTTAAAAAAGGAGTCTCATTGTGCCAAGGTGTTAAAAAAAGTGCCAAATTGCAACTTTAGTGTCACAACGGTCACGCTGGAGCTGAACGTCTATTTAATAGTTAGTTTATGCTTCTGGTTGAATCCACAACTGTATTGGTGAAATGCCAAAAAATAATTTACGGCTGGATTGTATAAAATACACAAATTACACTTGGGTTAGTGTCTCTTAAGTGAATTCTGATTTCCGACTTCAAATTGAGAAGCGAAATTCTCTTCTCAGAATCAACAGAAGAGTATTTTTTGTGCCAGCCAATGAGCCAACTGCCAATGGAACCGTTTCATAAGTGATTTATTCGATTCCGGAGCGGACTCTCCCGGACGCTTCTTTTTGCCATATGGAAACCAACATTACTGACTCCTCTGCAGCGCCCTCTCGACATCAGCTCGTCCAACTCAGCTCATAGTCCGGTGTACCCATAAGCCAAAGCTCGTGGGCAAAGCTAACCCTAGACCCCCACCAGAAAAAGCTAAGACTCCAGCCATAGTGAAATCGCCGCAAGTTTACCGACCTAAATTTACTTTTTTTCTATCGCACCCTAGGGGACAGTTCCTAAAGAAAAAATCAATTGAGTATTATTTATACATGTCGCCTGCATGTCCATTTGCGAAAAAACACTCCAAGTGAACAAAACTCTCAAGTAGAACAAGGAAATGGAGAATTTTATATTTACCTAATTGCTCATTTATTTTTGTCTTTTTATCATTTTTTATTATTATGAAGAAGCGTGACAAGAAGTACCCTTACGTCAAATGCGCAATATTATGAAATTTTATATTCATATTAAAAACGAAAAATTGTAAGTTGTTTAAGTTAGGTAGGTAGGTCCTTACTTTGGTATTTGCAATGATATTTCCTTCGGGGTGGTTGTGATAATTTTATTTTGATTTGGTGTGGTTAAGGAAATATACATCGGATTTAAATAAAACCACCCCATAATTAAAATTCACGTTGTCTTTAAAGTAAGCATTAAGAACAAATTAAAATAGCTAGATACAAATTTATTAAATGCAAAATATGTACCTATGTATGTACCATATTCAAATACATGTTAACCAATGGGTTAACATTGTTTAAACTGTTTCTAAGATGACACTTATTCCATATGTAGATTTAGTGTTAAGATCCTACAAAAAACAAAAATGATAGCCTAACAACACCTTGCGATGATTTTGAGAACGATTTAAACTATTTATATAATTTCAGTTTTCCAAAAATATTTTAAATGTTTTAAATTTAAACATTTGTTGTAATAATAAATAAGAAAACAGGATTACTTGCAATTTTGCGTATATACCGTATAGTTAGGTTTGTTTTTAAGAAAATAAATTCATTTTCATAGATATATATGACGAAATTGTCTCCAAATGTAATTTCGTTAATTACGTCAGTTTGAAATCCTAAATTGTTTCAAATTTAAATATTTTTTTTTGTTTCCATTATTACACGGAATCTTCATTAAAAGATTACATATACCTAACTAAAAAATTACACCCGCTGAGAATTGTCACTACCGCTGCCCTATATGAATATTCTTAATCGATTCTACTCTTTATATTCGTTGCCGTATTTCTGTCGGCAATCGCCTGCGAAATATAATATGAAAATAGGCACTCTGGGAACGCACCCATCAGCTGAAAGAAACCCATCGCATACACTAGTGTTCTTGCACGATCTCTTTTTATTCCATGAACGGCTGGATTGTATAAAATACACAAATTACACTTGGGTTAGTGTCTCTTAAGTGAATTCTGATTTCCGACTTCAAATTGAGAAGCGAAATTCTCTTCTCAGAATCAACAGAAGAGTATTTTTTGTGCCAGACAATGAGCCAACTGCCAATGGAACCGTTTCATAAGTGATTTATTCGATTTCGGAGCGGACTCTCCCGGACGCTTCTTTTTGCCATATGGAAACCAACATTACTGACTCCTCTGCAGCGCCCTCTCGACATCAGCTCGTCCAACTCAGCTCATAGTCCGGTGTACCCATAAGCCAAAGCTCGTGGGCAAAGCTAACCCTAGACCCCCACCAGAAAAAGCTAAGACTCCAGCCATAGTGAAATCGCCGCAAGTTTACCGACCTAAATTTACTTTTTTTCTATCGCACCCTAGGGGACAGTTCCTAAAGAAAAAATCAATTGAGTATTATTTATACATGTCGCCTGCATGTCCATTTGCGAAAAAACACTCCAAGTGAACAAAACTCTCAAGTAGAACAAGGAAATGGAGAATTTTATATTTACCTAATTGCTCATTTATTTTTGTCTTTTTATCATTTTTTATTATTATGAAGAAGCGTGACAAGAAGTACCCTTACGTCAAATGCGCAATATTATGAAATTTTATATTCATATTAAAAACGAAAAATTGTAAGTTGTTTAAGTTAGGTAGGTAGGTCCTTACTTTGGTATTTGCAATGATATTTCCTTCGGGGTAGTTGTGATAATTTTATTTTGATTTGGTGTGGTTAAGGAAATATACATCGGATTTAAATAAAACCACCCCATAATTAAAATTCACGTTGTCTTTAAAGTAAGCATTAAGAACAAATTAAAATAGCTAGATACAAATTTATTAAATGCAAAATATGTACCTATGTATGTACCATATTCAAATACATGTTAACCAATGGGTTAACATTGTTTAAACTGTTTCTAAGATGACACTTATTCCATATGTAGATTTAGTGTTAAGATCCTACAAAAAACAAAAATGATAGCCTAACAACACCTTGCGATGATTTTGAGAACGATTTAAACTATTTATATAATTTCAGTTTTCCAAAAATATTTTAAATGTTTTAAATTTAAACATTTGTTGTAATAATAAATAAGAAAACAGGATTACTTGCAATTTTGCGTGTATACCGTATAGTTAGGTTTGTTTTTAAGAAAATAAATTCATTTTCATAGATATTATATGACGAAATTGTCTCCAAATGTAATTTCGTTAATTACGTCAGTTTGAAATCCTAAATTGTTTCAAATTTAAATATTTTTTTTTTGTTTCCATTATTACACGGAATCTTCATTAAAAGATCACATATACCTAACTAAAAAATTACACCCCCTGAGAATTGTCACTACCGCTGCCCTACATGAATATTCTTAATCGATTCTACTCTTTATATTCGTTGCCGTATTTCTGTCGGCAATCGCCTGCGAAATATAATATGAAAATAGGCACTCTGGGAACGCACCCATCAGCTGAAAGAAACCCATCGCATACACTAGTGTTCTTGCACGATCTCTTTTTATTCCATGAAGCGGTCTCATTTTACCCTTTTTCCCCTTTTCACCGAATCGAATTCCATCGATACATTTTTATGAGGAAATCTAACCTTTAAAAGTAAAATTTATAGTATTCGGAAAAAATTACATTGAACTAACTTTTAGTATAAAAATAAACACTTAATGGTATTGTATGGCAATATAAAATTGTGCTAAAAGACGATTTCATTGCGAAATGAAAAAAAATTATAGCGTGAATGTTTTTTTTGTCTGATTGGTGAATTATCACAGTTTTGATGCTTTTCCCTTCTTCGAACAAAACGCATTTTAGACAGCGAAATTCCCAAAAAAAGGTTGAAATGCCAAGATCCAAGAACACTACTGAGCACTGTTCCATACGGTATTATGAAATTTCATTTATTCCACCTCCCACCATTTAGAATTTTTTTTGTTGCTGTTGCTGCTTAACACGTATTCACAGAAAGGAAATTTAAGAGAACGGTGTCTTTTCAAAATTTGAAGGGGGAATCGGGTAGCTGCGAGAGAGCTGAACAGCGTTACCGTTGAAGAATTTTGAAAAGTAGCAAGAAAAAGTGCAATGGAGAAAAAAGGCCATTTAAAGAAATAACTTCAAATCAAAAGTAAACACAATAAACAACAAGTGGTTGTATTGATAATTTTTTTTAAAAGTTATAACAATTCAGTCGATAAAACATACCATACATACATAAATATGAAGTAGGTATTTATAACTTTTTTATTACTGTGCTTCTGTACTTCTTGACAAGATCAGAACTTGGCTCCCAATCTTCCAAATCTGTACGTGTTATTAAATTTTATGCAGAAAGCTTTGATTCAGCAGAACTAATGTTAAGCCTGTCTGTTTGTTTATTTTTCATTAGCGCTAATTTTGAAAACACGCTATCAGCACAGGCACTGCTGTGTGGCAATGTCAGTTTTTAAATAACAATTTGTATCATTGTATCAATTCGTATCATTGAGCGACTTCAGCGCAATGCATTTATGTAAAAGTAATGAGCTCATCTTCAAAGTTTGAAAGCTTTAAACGTTTATTGTTCGTAAATTTTAAAAAAGGAGTCTCATTGTGCCAAGGTGTTAAAAAAAGTGCCAAATTGCAACTTTAGTGTCACAACGGTCACGCTGGAGCTGAACGTCTATTTAATAGTTAGTTTATGCTTCTGGTTGAATCCACAACTGTATTGGTGAAATGCCAAAAAATAATTTACGGCTGGATTGTATAAAATACACAAATTACACTTGGGTTAGTGTCTCTTAAGTGAATTCTGATTTCCGACTTCAAATTGAGAAGCGAAATTCTCTTCTCAGAATCAACAGAAGAGTATTTTTTGTGCCAGCCAATGAGCCAACTGCCAATGGAACCGTTTCATAAGTGATTTATTCGATTCCGGAGCGGACTCTCCCGGACGCTTCTTTTTGCCATATGGAAACCAACATTACTGACTCCTCTGCAGCGCCCTCTCGACATCAGCTCGTCCAACTCAGCTCATAGTCCGGTGTACCCATAAGCCAAAGCTCGTGGGCAAAGCTAACCCTAGACCCCCACCAGAAAAAGCTAAGACTCCAGCCATAGTGAAATCGCCGCAAGTTTACCGACCTAAATTTACTTTTTTTCTATCGCACCCTAGGGGACAGTTCCTAAAGAAAAAATCAATTGAGTATTATTTATACATGTCGCCTGCATGTCCATTTGCGAAAAAACACTCCAAGTGAACAAAACTCTCAAGTAGAACAAGGAAATGGAGAATTTTATATTTACCTAATTGCTCATTTATTTTTGTCTTTTTATCATTTTTTATTATTATGAAGAAGCGTGACAAGAAGTACCCTTACGTCAAATGCGCAATATTATGAAATTTTATATTCATATTAAAAACGAAAAATTGTAAGTTGTTTAAGTTAGGTAGGTAGGTCCTTACTTTGGTATTTGCAATGATATTTCCTTCGGGGTGGTTGTGATAATTTTATTTTGATTTGGTGTGGTTAAGGAAATATACATCGGATTTAAATAAAACCACCCCATAATTAAAATTCACGTTGTCTTTAAAGTAAGCATTAAGAACAAATTAAAATAGCTAGATACAAATTTATTAAATGCAAAATATGTACCTATGTATGTACCATATTCAAATACATGTTAACCAATGGGTTAACATTGTTTAAACTGTTTCTAAGATGACACTTATTCCATATGTAGATTTAGTGTTAAGATCCTACAAAAAACAAAAATGATAGCCTAACAACACCTTGCGATGATTTTGAGAACGATTTAAACTATTTATATAATTTCAGTTTTCCAAAAATATTTTAAATGTTTTAAATTTAAACATTTGTTGTAATAATAAATAAGAAAACAGGATTACTTGCAATTTTGCGTATATACCGTATAGTTAGGTTTGTTTTTAAGAAAATAAATTCATTTTCATAGATATATATGACGAAATTGTCTCCAAATGTAATTTCGTTAATTACGTCAGTTTGAAATCCTAAATTGTTTCAAATTTAAATATTTTTTTTTGTTTCCATTATTACACGGAATCTTCATTAAAAGATTACATATACCTAACTAAAAAATTACACCCGCTGAGAATTGTCACTACCGCTGCCCTATATGAATATTCTTAATCGATTCTACTCTTTATATTCGTTGCCGTATTTCTGTCGGCAATCGCCTGCGAAATATAATATGAAAATAGGCACTCTGGGAACGCACCCATCAGCTGAAAGAAACCCATCGCATACACTAGTGTTCTTGCACGATCTCTTTTTATTCCATGAAGCGGTCTCATTTTACCCTTTTTCCCCTTTTCACCGAATCGAATTCCATCGATACATTTTTATGAGGAAATCTAACCTTTAAAAGTAAAATTTATAGTATTCGGAAAAAATTACATTGAACTAACTTTTAGTATAAAAATAAACACTTAATGGTATTGTATGGCAATATAAAATTGTGCTAAAAGACGATTTCATTGCGAAATGAAAAAAAATTATAGCGTGAATGTTTTTTTTGTCTGATTGGTGAATTCTCACAGTTTTGATGCTTTTCCCTTCTTCGAACAAAACGCTTTTTAGACAGCGAAATTCCCAAAAAAAGGTTGAAATGCCAAGATCCAAGAACACTACTGAGCACTGTTCCATACGGTATTATGAAATTTCATTTATTCCACCTCCCACCATTTAGAATTTTTTTTGTTGCTGTTGCTGCTTAACACGTATTCACAGAAAGGAAATTTAAGAGAACGGTGTCTTTTCAAAATTTGAAGGGGGAATCGGGTAGCTGCGAGAGAGCTGAACAGCGTTACCGTTGAAGAATTTTGAAAAGTAGCAAGAAAAAGTGCAATGGAGAAAAAAGGCCATTTAAAGAAATAACTTCAAATCAAAAGTAAACACAATAAACAACAAGTGATTGTATTGATAATTTTTTTTAAAAGTTATAACAATTCAGTCGATAAAACATACCATACATACATAAATATGAAGTAGGTATTTATAACTTTTTTATTACTGTGCTTCTGTACTTCTTGACAAGATCAGAACTTGGCTCCCAATCTTCCAAATCTGTACGTGTTATTAAATTTTATGCAGAAAGCTTTGATTCAGCAGAACTAATGTTAAGCCTGTCTGTTTGTTTATTTTTCATTAGCGCTAATTTTGAAAACACGCTATCAGCACAGGCACTGCTGTGTGGCAATGTCAGTTTTTGAATAACAATTTGTATCATTGTATCAATTCGTATCATTGAGCGACTTCAGCGCAATGCATTTATGTAAAAGTAATGAGCTCATCTTCAAAGTTTGAAAGCTTTAAACGTTTATTGTTCGTAAATTTTAAAAAAGGAGTCTCATTGTGCCAAGGTGTTAAAAAAAGTGCCAAATTGCAACTTTAGTGTCACAACGGTCACGCTGGAGCTGAACGTCTATTTAATAGTTAGTTTATGCTTCTGGTTGAATCCACAACTGTATTGGTGAAATGCCAAAAAATAATTTACGGCTGGATTGTATAAAATACACAAATTACACTTGGGTTAGTGTCTCTTAAGTGAATTCTGATTTCCGACTTCAAATTGAGAAGCGAAATTCTCTTCTCAGAATCAACAGAAGAGTATTTTTTGTGCCAGCCAATGAGCCAACTGCCAATGGAACCGTTTCATAAGTGATTTATTCGATTCCGGAGCGGACTCTCCCGGACGCTTCTTTTTGCCATATGGAAACCAACATTACTGACTCCTCTGCAGCGCCCTCTCGACATCAGCTCGTCCAACTCAGCTCATAGTCCGGTGTACCCATAAGCCAAAGCTCGTGGGCAAAGCTAACCCTAGACCCCCACCAGAAAAAGCTAAGACTCCAGCCATAGTGAAATCGCCGCAAGTTTACCGACCTAAATTTACTTTTTTTCTATCGCACCCTAGGGGACAGTTCCTAAAGAAAAAATCAATTGAGTATTATTTATACATGTCGCCTGCATGTCCATTTGCGAAAAAACACTCCAAGTGAACAAAACTCTCAAGTAGAACAAGGAAATGGAGAATTTTATATTTACCTAATTGCTCATTTATTTTTGTCTTTTTATCATTTTTTATTATTATGAAGAAGCGTGACAAGAAGTACCCTTACGTCAAATGCGCAATACAATGGTGGACAAAAGTATTTTGACAACGCATTGCAAAATCTAAAATCGCTTATTTCTGCAAACTGAAAGAAGAAACGGTACCCATTTAATTTTTAGGAGATAGACGATATTAAAAACTTTAATATAGCAAAAGATTAGACTGATAACGGAACACCTTTATTTTCTATGAATATTTGCGTGGCCGATTATGATTCTTTGGCTGGACAAAAGTATTTTGACAATTCAATGTTTTTAAAAAAATGAGCGAAAAAGTTAATATTGATGATAATAACAAACATATTAATAAAAAGTAAACCCTCCTTTGACATCAAGGACCTTTTGTAAGCGTACAGGAATTGATTTTACCAAATTTTTTAATGTTTCCACTGAAAAATCCTGCCACAGTCCTTGAACTTCAGCAATCATCTCCTCACACGTCCTGGATAAGTTTGAGCTTCGTTTTCTTCTTATATAAGCTCACAGATTCTCTATTATATTGAGATCGGGGCTTTGAGGTGGCCCATCTAATGTATCGACTTCGACATTCCTCAAAAAGTATATTAGCATATGGGCCTTGTGGCATGGAGCGTTGTCCTGCTGCAGTATAAATGATTGTCCAATGAGCTGGTCACCGGATGTGAATGCGTAGTCATTCAGGATACGTAAATATTTATCCTTGCTCATTGTACCATTAATTGGTGTCAAATCGCCCAAGCCATTAAAACCCACGCAATCCCAAAACATGTCCGATCCTCCACCATGTGGTACCCGCCTCATTTTTTTGCGAGCAATCTTTGGCAACCTGCAATAAATCTTGTTCTTCAATCCATGATAATCAAACTAGCTTTCATCTATCCATAATACTTGTTCCCAAAACGATTGCGACTGTTTTTGTAGGATTTTGCGAATGTTAAGCTTTTCGGCTTATTTTTTGTCGAAATTAAAGGAATTGGAAGAGCTATATGAGTAAAAAAATCGGCCTCCTTTAGCCGTTTTTCGACAGTTTTTCTACTAATTGATATTTTATGGTGCTCTTTAAGCTAAATCGACACTGCTTTTGGTGTAATCAGCACATTTTCTTTATATTTTCTCGGGATTATGCGGTCCTCTACAGGCTTGGTTTTGCGTGATCTTCCCGATCTGGCCTGATTTTTAGTGAATTATTCTTTCTTTTTTTGTTTATTTGGTAATAAATTATTTGTCTAAGTACTTTCTATAATTTTCAAAGGTATTCTGCAGAAATAACTGCATTGTACCTACTTAGAGACCATTTCATTTCTAATAAGTTCACTTATTTCACGATTTTTGACCATAATTTAATAAAGAATTCGATCAAGCAGTAATAATTATTAAAGACAAAAAACATTAAAAATTAGAGCACGTGTTTTGTAACGCAAAAGAATTATGGAAAAGTAAAGTGAAAAGCAATGTCAAAATACTTTTGTCCAGCCAAAGAATCATAATCGGCCACGCAAATATTCATAGAAAATAAAGGTGTTACGTTATCAGTCTAATCTTTTGCTATCTTAAAGCTTTTAATATCGTTTATCTCCTAAAAATTAAATGGGTACCGTTTCCTCTTTCAGTTTGCAGAAATAAGCGATTTTAGATTTTGCAATGCGTTGTCAAAATACTTTTGTCCACCATTGTATTATGAAATTTTATATTCATATTAAAAACGAAAAATTGTAAGTTGTTTAAGTTAGGTAGGTAGGTCCTTACTTTGGTATTTGCAATGATATTTCCTTCGGGGTGGTTGTGATAATTTTATTTTGATTTGGTGTGGTTAAGGAAATATACATCGGATTTAAATAAAACCACCCCATAATTAAAATTCACGTTGTCTTTAAAGTAAGCATTAAGAACAAATTAAAATAGCTAGATACAAATTTATTAAATGCAAAATATGTACCTATGTATGTACCATATTCAAATACATGTTAACCAATGGGTTAACATTGTTTAAACTGTTTCTAAGATGACACTTATTCCATATGTAGATTTAGTGTTAAGATCCTACAAAAAACAAAAATGATAGCCTAACAACACCTTGCGATGATTTTGAGAACGATTTAAACTATTTATATAATTTCAGTTTTCCAAAAATATTTTAAATGTTTTAAATTTAAACATTTGTTGTAATAATAAATAAGAAAACAGGATTACTTGCAATTTTGCGTATATACCGTATAGTTAGGTTTGTTTTTAAGAAAATAAATTCATTTTCATAGATATATATGACGAAATTGTCTCCAAATGTAATTTCGTTAATTACGTCAGTTTGAAATCCTAAATTGTTTCAAATTTAAATATTTTTTTTTTGTTTCCATTATTACACGGAATCTTCATTAAAAGATCACATATACCTAACTAAAAAATTACACCCCCTGAGAATTGTCACTACCGCTGCCCTATATGAATATTCTTAATCGATTCTACTCTTTATATTCGTTGCCGTATTTCTGTCGGCAATCGCCTGCGAAATATAATATGAAAATAGGCACTCTGGGAACGCACCCATCAGCTGAAAGAAACCCATCGCATACACTAGTGTTCTTGCACGATCTCTTTTTATTCCATGAAGCGGTCTCATTTTACCCTTTTTCCCCTTTTCGCCGAATCGAATTCCATCGATACATTTTTATGAGGAAATCTAACCTTTAAAAGTAAAATTTATAGTATTCGGAAAAAATTACATTGAACTAACTTTTAGTATAAAAATAAACACTTAATGGTATTGTATGGCAATATAAAATTGTGCTAAAAGACGATTTCATTGCGAAATGAAAAAAAATTATAGCGTGAATGTTTTTTTTGTCTGATTGGTGAATTCTCACAGTTTTGATGCTTTTCCCTTCTTCGAACAAAACGCTTTTTAGACAGCGAAATTCCCAAAAAAAGGTTGAAATGCCATACGGTATTATGAAATTTCATTTATTCCACCTCCCACCATTTAGAATTTTTTTTGTTGCTGTTGCTGCTTAACACGTATTCACAGAAAGGAAATTTAAGAGAACGGTGTCTTTTCAAAATTTGAAGGGGGAATCGGGTAGCTGCGAGAGAGCTGAACAGCGTTACCGTTGAAGAATTTTGAAAAGTAGCAAGAAAAAGTGCAATGGAGAAAAGAGGCCATTTAAAGAAATAACTTCAAATCAAAAGTAAACACAATAAACAACAAGTGATTGTATTGATAATTTTTTTTAAAAGTTATTACAATTCAGTCGATAAAACATACCATACATACATAAATATGAAGTAGGTATTTATAACTTTTTTATTACTGTGCTTCTGTACTTCTTGACAAGATCAGAACTTGGCTCCCAATCTTCCAAATCTGTACGTGTTATTAAATTTTATGCGGAAAGCTTTGATTCAGCAGAACTAATGTTAAGCCTGTCTGATTGTTTATTTTTCATTAGCGCTAATTTTGAAAACACGCTATCAGCACAGGCACTGCTGTGTGGCAATGTCAGTTTTTGAATAACAATTTGTATCATTGTATCAATTCGTATCATTGAGCGACTTCAGCGCAATGCATTTATGTAAAAGTAATGAGCTCATCTTCAAAGTTTGAAAGCTTTAAACGTTTATTGTTCGTAAATTTTAAAAAAGGAGTCTCATTGTGCCAAGGTGTTAAAAAAAGTGCCAAATTGCAACTTTAGTGTCACAACGGTCACGCTGGAGCTGAACGTCTATTTAATAGTTAGTTTATGCTTCTGGTTGAATCCACAACTGTATTGGTGAAATGCCAAAAAATAATTTACGGCTGGATTGTATAAAATACACAAATTACACTTGGGTTAGTGTCTCTTAAGTGAATTCTGATTTCCGACTTCAAATTGAGAAGCGAAATTCTCTTCTCAGAATCAACAGAAGAGTATTTTTTGTGCCAGCCAATGAGCCAACTGCCAATGGAACCGTTTCATAAGTGATTTATTCGATTCCGGAGCGGACTCTCCCGGACGCTTCTTTTTGCCATATGGAAACCAACATTACTGACTCCTCTGCAGCGCCCTCTCGACATCAGCTCGTCCAACTCAGCTCATAGTCCGGTGTACCCATAAGCCAAAGCTCGTGGGCAAAGCTAACCCTAGACCCCCACCAGAAAAAGCTAAGACTCCAGCCATAGTGAAATCGCCGCAAGTTTACCGACCTAAATTTACTTTTTTTCTATCGCACCCTAGGGGACAGTTCCTAAAGAAAAAATCAATTGAGTATTATTTATACATGTCGCCTGCATGTCCATTTGCGAAAAAACACTCCAAGTGAACAAAACTCTCAAGTAGAACAAGGAAATGGAGAATTTTATATTTACCTAATTGCTCATTTATTTTTGTCTTTTTATCCTTTTTTATTATTATAAAGAAGCGTGACAAGAAGTACCCTTACGTCAAATGCGCAATATTATGAAATTTTATATTCATATTAAAAACGAAAAATTGTAAGTTGTTTAAGTTAGGTAGGTAGGTCCTTACTTTGGTATTTGCAATGATATTTCCTTCGGGGTGGTTGTGATAATTTTATTTTGATTTGGTGTGGTTAAGGAAATATACATCGGATTTAAATAAAACCACCCCATAATTAAAATTCACGTTGTCTTTAAAGTAAGCATTAAGAACAAATTAAAATAGCTAGATACAAATTTATTAAATGCAAAATATGTACCTATGTATGTACCATATTCAAATACATGTTAACCAATGGGTTAACATTGTTTAAACTGTTTCTAAGATGACACTTATTCCATATGTAGATTTAGTGTTAAGATCCTACAAAAAACAAAAATGATAGCCTAACAACACCTTGCGATGATTTTGAGAACGATTTAAACTATTTATATAATTTCAGTTTTCCAAAAATATTTTAAATGTTTTAAATTTAAACATTTGTTGTAATAATAAATAAGAAAACAGGATTACTTGCAATTTTGCGTATATACCGTATAGTTAGGTTTGTTTTTAAGAAAATAAATTCATTTTCATAGATATATATGACGAAATTGTCTCCAAATGTAATTTCGTTAATTACGTCAGTTTGAAATCCTAAATTGTTTCAAATTTAAATATTTTTTTTTTGTTTCCATTATTACACGGAATCTTCATTAAAAGATTACATATACCTAACTAAAAAATTACACCCCCTGAGAATTGTCACTACCGCTGCCCTATATGAATATTCTTAATCGATTCTACTCTTTATATTCGTTGCCGTATTTCTGTCGGCAATCGCCTGCGAAATATAATATGAAAATAGGCACTCTGGGAACGCACCCATCAGCTGAAAGAAACCCATCGCATACACTAGTGTTCTTGCACGATCTCTTTTTATTCCATGAAGCGGTCTCATTTTACCCTTTTTCCCCTTTTCACCGAATCGAATTCCATCGATACATTTTTATGAGGAAATCTAACCTTTAAAAGTAAAATTTATAGTATTCGGAAAAAATTACATTGAACTAACTTTTAGTATAAAAATAAACACTTAATGGTATTGTATGGCAATATAAAATTGTGCTAAAAGACGATTTCATTGCGAAATGAAAAAAAATTATAGCGTGAATGTTTTTTTTGTCTGATTGGTGAATTATCACAGTTTTGATGCTTTTCCCTTCTTCGAACAAAACGCATTTTAGACAGCGAAATTCCCAAAAAAAGGTTGAAATGCCAAGATCCAAGAACACTACTGAGCACTGTTCCATACGGTATTATGAAATTTCATTTATTCCACCTCCCACCATTTAGAATTTTTTTTGTTGCTGTTGCTGCTTAACACGTATTCACAGAAAGGAAATTTAAGAGAACGGTGTCTTTTCAAAATTTGAAGGGGGAATCGGGTAGCTGCGAGAGAGCTGAACAGCGTTACCGTTGAAGAATTTTGAAAAGTAGCAAGAAAAAGTGCAATGGAGAAAAAAGGCCATTTAAAGAAATAACTTCAAATCAAAAGTAAACACAATAAACAACAAGTGGTTGTATTGATAATTTTTTTTAAAAGTTATAACAATTCAGTCGATAAAACATACCATACATACATAAATATGAAGTAGGTATTTATAACTTTTTTATTACTGTGCTTCTGTACTTCTTGACAAGATCAGAACTTGGCTCCCAATCTTCCAAATCTGTACGTGTTATTAAATTTTATGCAGAAAGCTTTGATTCAGCAGAACTAATGTTAAGCCTGTCTGTTTGTTTATTTTTCATTAGCGCTAATTTTGAAAACACGCTATCAGCACAGGCACTGCTGTGTGGCAATGTCAGTTTTTGAATAACAATTTGTATCATTGTATCAATTCGTATCATTGAGCGACTTCAGCGCAATGCATTTATGTAAAAGTAATGAGCTCATCTTCAAAGTTTGAAAGCTTTAAACGTTTATTGTTCGTAAATTTTAAAAAAGGAGTCTCATTGTGCCAAGGTGTTAAAAAAAGTGCCAAATTGCAACTTTAGTGTCACAACGGTCACGCTGGAGCTGAACGTCTATTTAATAGTTAGTTTATGCTTCTGGTTGAATCCACAACTGTATTGGTGAAATGCCAAAAAATAATTTACGGCTGGATTGTATAAAATACACAAATTACACTTGGGTTAGTGTCTCTTAAGTGAATTCTGATTTCCGACTTCAAATTGAGAAGCGAAATTCTCTTCTCAGAATCAACAGAAGAGTATTTTTTGTGCCAGCCAATGAGCCAACTGCCAATGGAACCGTTTCATAAGTGATTTATTCGATTCCGGAGCGGACTCTCCCGGACGCTTCTTTTTGCCATATGGAAACCAACATTACTGACTCCTCTGCAGCGCCCTCTCGACATCAGCTCGTCCAACTCAGCTCATAGTCCGGTGTACCCATAAGCCAAAGCTCGTGGGCAAAGCTAACCCTAGACCCCCACCAGAAAAAGCTAAGACTCCAGCCATAGTGAAATCGCCGCAAGTTTACCGACCTAAATTTACTTTTTTTCTATCGCACCCTAGGGGACAGTTCCTAAAGAAAAAATCAATTGAGTATTATTTATACATGTCGCCTGCATGTCCATTTGCGAAAAAACACTCCAAGTGAACAAAACTCTCAAGTAGAACAAGGAAATGGAGAATTTTATATTTACCTAATTGCTCATTTATTTTTGTCTTTTTATCCTTTTTTATTATTATAAAGAAGCGTGACAAGAAGTACCCTTACGTCAAATGCGCAATATTATGAAATTTTATATTCATATTAAAAACGAAAAATTGTAAGTTGTTTAAGTTAGGTAGGTAGGTCCTTACTTTGGTATTTGCAATGATATTTCCTTCGGGGTGGTTGTGATAATTTTATTTTGATTTAGTGTGGTTAAGGAAATATACATCGGATTTAAATAAAACCACCCCATAATTAAAATTCACGTTGTCTTTAAAGTAAGCATTAAGAACAAATTAAAATAGCTAGATACAAATTTATTAAATGCAAAATATGTACCTATGTATGTACCATATTCAAATACATGTTAACCAATGGGTTAACATTGTTTAAACTGTTTCTAAGATGACACTTATTCCATATGTAGATTTAGTGTTAAGATCCTACAAAAAACAAAAATGATAGCCTAACAACACCTTGCGATGATTTTGAGAACGATTTAAACTATTTATATAATTTCAGTTTTCCAAAAATATTTTAAATGTTTTAAATTTAAACATTTGTTGTAATAATAAATAAGAAAACAGGATTACTTGCAATTTTGCGTATATACCGTATAGTTAGGTTTGTTTTTAAGAAAATAAATTCATTTTCATAGATATATATGACGAAATTGTCTCCAAATGTAATTTCGTTAATTACGTCAGTTTGAAATCCTAAATTGTTTCAAATTTAAATATTTTTTTTTTGTTTCCATTATTACACGGAATCTTCATTAAAAGATTACATATACCTAACTAAAAAATTACACCCGCTGAGAATTGTCACTACCGCTGCCCTATATGAATATTCTTAATCGATTCTACTCTTTATATTCGTTGCCGTATTTCTGTCGGCAATCGCCTGCGAAATATAATATGAAAATAGGCACTCTGGGAACGCACCCATCAGCTGAAAGAAACCCATCGCATACACTAGTGTTCTTGCACGATCTCTTTTTATTCCATGAAGCGGTCTCATTTTACCCTTTTTCCCCTTTTCACCGAATCGAATTCCATCGATACATTTTTATGAGGAAATCTAACCTTTAAAAGTAAAATTTATAGTATTCGGAAAAAATTACATTGAACTAACTTTTAGTATAAAAATAAACACTTAATGGTATTGTATGGCAATATAAAATTGTGCTAAAAGACGATTTCATTGCGAAATGAAAAAAAATTATAGCGTGAATGTTTTTTTTGTCTGATTGGTGAATTCTCACAGTTTTGATGCTTTTCCCTTCTTCGAACAAAACGCTTTTTAGACAGCGAAATTCCCAAAAAAAGGTTGAAATGCCAAGATCCAAGAACACTACTGAGCACTGTTCCATACGGTATTATGAAATTTCATTTATTCCACCTCCCACCATTTAGAATTTTTTTTGTTGCTGTTGCTGCTTAACACGTATTCACAGAAAGGAAATTTAAGAGAACGGTGTCTTTTCAAAATTTGAAGGGGGAATCGGGTAGCTGCGAGAGAGCTGAACAGCGTTACCGTTGAAGAATTTTGAAAAGTAGCAAGAAAAAGTGCAATGGAGAAAAAAGGCCATTTAAAGAAATAACTTCAAATCAAAAGTAAACACAATAAACAACAAGTGATTGTATTGATAATTTTTTTTAAAAGTTATAACAATTCAGTCGATAAAACATACCATACATACATAAATATGAAGTAGGTATTTATAACTTTTTTATTACTGTGCTTCTGTACTTCTTGACAAGATCAGAACTTGGCTCCCAATCTTCCAAATCTGTACGTGTTATTAAATTTTATGCAGAAAGCTTTGATTCAGCAGAACTAATGTTAAGCCTGTCTGTTTGTTTATTTTTCATTAGCGCTAATTTTGAAAACACGCTATCAGCACAGGCACTGCTGTGTGGCAATGTCAGTTTTTGAATAACAATTTGTATCATTGTATCAATTCGTATCATTGAGCGACTTCAGCGCAATGCATTTATGTAAAAGTAATGAGCTCATCTTCAAAGTTTGAAAGCTTTAAACGTTTATTGTTCGTAAATTTTAAAAAAGGAGTCTCATTGTGCCAAGGTGTTAAAAAAAGTGCCAAATTGCAACTTTAGTGTCACAACGGTCACGCTGGAGCTGAACGTCTATTTAATAGTTAGTTTATGCTTCTGGTTGAATCCACAACTGTATTGGTGAAATGCCAAAAAATAATTTACGGCTGGATTGTATAAAATACACAAATTACACTTGGGTTAGTGTCTCTTAAGTGAATTCTGATTTCCGACTTCAAATTGAGAAGCGAAATTCTCTTCTCAGAATCAACAGAAGAGTATTTTTTGTGCCAGCCAATGAGCCAACTGCCAATGGAACCGTTTCATAAGTGATTTATTCGATTCCGGAGCGGACTCTCCCGGACGCTTCTTTTTGCCATATGGAAACCAACATTACTGACTCCTCTGCAGCGCCCTCTCGACATCAGCTCGTCCAACTCAGCTCATAGTCCGGTGTACCCATAAGCCAAAGCTCGTGGGCAAAGCTAACCCTAGACCCCCACCAGAAAAAGCTAAGACTCCAGCCATAGTGAAATCGCCGCAAGTTTACCGACCTAAATTTACTTTTTTTCTATCGCACCCTAGGGGACAGTTCCTAAAGAAAAAATCAATTGAGTATTATTTATACATGTCGCCTGCATGTCCATTTGCGAAAAAACACTCCAAGTGAACAAAACTCTCAAGTAGAACAAGGAAATGGAGAATTTTATATTTACCTAATTGCTCATTTATTTTTGTCTTTTTATCATTTTTTATTATTATGAAGAAGCGTGACAAGAAGTACCCTTACGTCAAATGCGCAATATTATGAAATTTTATATTCATATTAAAAACGAAAAATTGTAAGTTGTTTAAGTTAGGTAGGTAGGTCCTTACTTTGGTATTTGCAATGATATTTCCTTCGGGGTGGTTGTGATAATTTTATTTTGATTTGGTGTGGTTAAGGAAATATACATCGGATTTAAATAAAACCACCCCATAATTAAAATTCACGTTGTCTTTTAAAGACTTACTTACTTACTTTAAGTAAGCATTAAGAACAAATTAAAATAGCTAGATACAAATTTATTAAATGCAAAATATGTACCTATGTATGTACCATATTCAAATACATGTTAACCAATGGGTTAACATTGTTTAAACTGTTTCTAAGATGACACTTATTCCATATGTAGATTTAGTGTTAAGATCCTACAAAAAACAAAAATGATAGCCTAACAACACCTTGCGATGATTTTGAGAACGATTTAAACTATTTATATAATTTCAGTTTTCCAAAAATATTTTAAATGTTTTAAATTTAAACATTTGTTGTAATAATAAATAAGAAAACAGGATTACTTGCAATTTTTCGTATATACCGTATAGTTAGGTTTGTTTTTAAGAAAATAAATTCATTTTCATAGATATATATGACGAAATTGTCTCCAAATGTAATTTCGTTAATTACGTCAGTTTGAAATCCTAAATTGTTTCAAATTTAAATATTTTTTTTTTGTTTCCATTATTACACGGAATCTTCATTAAAAGATTACATATACCTAACTAAAAAATTACACCCCCTGAGAATTGTCACTACCGCTGCCCTATATGAATATTCTTAATCGATTCTACTCTTTATATTCGTTGCCGTATTTCTGTCGGCAATCGCCTGCGAAATATAATATGAAAATAGGCACTCTGGGAACGCACCCATCAGCTGAAAGAAACCCATCGCATACACTAGTGTTCTTGCACGATCTCTTTTTATTCCATGAAGCGGTCTCATTTTACCCTTTTTCCCCTTTTCACCGAATCGAATTCCATCGATACATTTTTATGAGGAAATCTAACCTTTAAAAGTAAAATTTATAGTATTCGGAAAAAATTACATTGAACTAACTTTTAGTATAAAAATAAACACTTAATGGTATTGTATGGCAATATAAAATTGTGCTAAAAGACGATTTCATTGCGAAATGAAAAAAAATTATAGCGTGAATGTTTTTTTTGTCTGATTGGTGAATTCTCACAGTTTTGATGCTTTTCCCTTCTTCGAACAAAACGCTTTTTAGACAGCGAAATTCCCAAAAAAAGGTTGAAATGCCAAGATCCAAGAACACTACTGAGCACTGTTCCATACGGTATTATGAAATTTCATTTATTCCACCTCCCACCATTTAGAATTTTTTTTGTTGCTGTTGCTGCTTAACACGTATTCACAGAAAGGAAATTTAAGAGAACGGTGTCTTTTCATAATTTGAAGGGGGAATCGGGTAGCTGCGAGAGAGCTGAACAGCGTTACCGTTGAAGAATTTTGAAAAGTAGCAAGAAAAAGTGCAATGGAGAAAAAAGGCCATTTAAAGAAATAACTTCAAATCAAAAGTAAACACAATAAACAACAAGTGGTTGTATTGATAATTTTTTTTAAAAGTTATAACAATTCAGTCGATAAAACATACCATACATACATAAATATGAAGTAGGTATTTATAACTTTTTTATTACTGTGCTTCTGTACTTCTTGACAAGATCAGAACTTGGCTCCCAATCTTCCAAATCTGTACGTGTTATTAAATTTTATGCAGAAAGCTTTGATTCAGCAGAACTAATGTTAAGCCTGTCTGTTTGTTTATTTTTCATTAGCGCTAATTTTGAAAACACGCTATCAGCACAGGCACTGCTGTGTGGCAATGTCAGTTTTTGAATAACAATTTGTATCATTGTATCAATTCGTATCATTGAGCGACTTCAGCGCAATGCATTTATGTAAAAGTAATGAGCTCATCTTCAAAGTTTGAAAGCTTTAAACGTTTATTGTTCGTAAATTTTAAAAAAGGAGTCTCATTGTGCCAAGGTGTTAAAAAAAGTGCCAAATTGCAACTTTAGTGTCACAACGGTCACGCTGGAGCTGAACGTCTATTTAATAGTTAGTTTATGCTTCTGGTTGAATCCACAACTGTATTGGTGAAATGCCAAAAAATAATTTACGGCTGGATTGTATAAAATACACAAATTACACTTGGGTTAGTGTCTCTTAAGTGAATTCTGATTTCCGACTTCAAATTGAGAAGCGAAATTCTCTTCTCAGAATCAACAGAAGAGTATTTTTTGTGCCAGCCAATGAGCCAACTGCCAATGGAACCGTTTCATAAGTGATTTATTCGATTCCGGAGCGGACTCTCCCGGACGCTTCTTTTTGCCATATGGAAACCAACATTACTGACTCCTCTGCAGCGCCCTCTCGACATCAGCTCGTCCAACTCAGCTCATAGTCCGGTGTACCCATAAGCCAAAGCTCGTGGGCAAAGCTAACCCTAGACCCCCACCAGAAAAAGCTAAGACTCCAGCCATAGTGAAATCGCCGCAAGTTTACCGACCTAAATTTACTTTTTTTCTATCGCACCCTAGGGGACAGTTCCTAAAGAAAAAATCAATTGAGTATTATTTATACATGTCGCCTGCATGTCCATTTGCGAAAAAACACTCCAAGTGAACAAAACTCTCAAGTAGAACAAGGAAATGGAGAATTTTATATTTACCTAATTGCTCATTTATTTTTGTCTTTTTATCATTTTTTATTATTATGAAGAAGCGTGACAAGAAGTACCCTTACGTCAAATGCGCAATATTATGAAATTTTATATTCATATTAAAAACGAAAAATTGTAAGTTGTTTAAGTTAGGTAGGTAGGTCCTTACTTTGGTATTTGCAATGATATTTCCTTCGGGGTGGTTGTGATAATTTTATTTTGATTTGGTGTGGTTAAGGAAATATACATCGGATTTAAATAAAACCACCCCATAATTAAAATTCACGTTGTCTTTAAAGTAAGCATTAAGAACAAATTAAAATAGCTAGATACAAATTTATTAAATGCAAAATATGTACCTATGTATGTACCATATTCAAATACATGTTAACCAATGGGTTAACATTGTTTAAACTGTTTCTAAGATGACACTTATTCCATATGTAGATTTAGTGTTAAGATCCTACAAAAAACAAAAATGATAGCCTAACAACACCTTGCGATGATTTTGAGAACGATTTAAACTATTTATATAATTTCAGTTTTCCAAAAATATTTTAAATGTTTTAAATTTAAACATTTGTTGTAATAATAAATAAGAAAACAGGATTACTTGCAATTTTGCGTATATACCGTATAGTTAGGTTTGTTTTTAAGAAAATAAATTCATTTTCATAGATATATATGACGAAATTGTCTCCAAATGTAATTTCGTTAATTACGTCAGTTTGAAATCCTAAATTGTTTCAAATTTAAATATTTTTTTTTTGTTTCCATTATTACACGGAATCTTCATTAAAAGATTACATATACCTAACTAAAAAATTACACCCGCTGAGAATTGTCACTACCGCTGCCCTATATGAATATTCTTAATCGATTCTACTCTTTATATTCGTTGCCGTATTTCTGTCGGCAATCGCCTGCGAAATATAATATGAAAATAGGCACTCTGGGAACGCACCCATCAGCTGAAAGAAACCCATCGCATACACTAGTGTTCTTGCACGATCTCTTTTTATTCCATGAAGCGGTCTCATTTTACCCTTTTTCCCCTTTTCACCGAATCGAATTCCATCGATACATTTTTATGAGGAAATCTAACCTTTAAAAGTAAAATTTATAGTATTCGGAAAAAATTACATTGAACTAACTTTTAGTATAAAAATAAACACTTAATGGTATTGTATGGCAATATAAAATTGTGCTAAAAGACGATTTCATTGCGAAATGAAAAAAAATTATAGCGTGAATGTTTTTTTTGTCTGATTGGTGAATTCTCACAGTTTTGATGCTTTTCCCTTCTTCGAACAAAACGCTTTTTAGACAGCGAAATTCCCAAAAAAAGGTTGAAATGCCAAGATCCAAGAACACTACTGAGCACTGTTCCATACGGTATTATGAAATTTCATTTATTCCACCTCCCACCATTTAGAATTTTTTTTGTTGCTGTTGCTGCTTAACACGTATTCACAGAAAGGAAATTTAAGAGAACGGTGTCTTTTCAAAATTTGAAGGGGGAATCGGGTAGCTGCGAGAGAGCTGAACAGCGTTACCGTTGAAGAATTTTGAAAAGTAGCAAGAAAAAGTGCAATGGAGAAAAAAGGCCATTTAAAGAAATAACTTCAAATCAAAAGTAAACACAATAAACAACAAGTGATTGTATTGATAATTTTTTTTAAAAGTTATAACAATTCAGTCGATAAAACATACCATACATACATAAATATGAAGTAGGTATTTATAACTTTTTTATTACTGTGCTTCTGTACTTCTTGACAAGATCAGAACTTGGCTCCCAATCTTCCAAATCTGTACGTGTTATTAAATTTTATGCAGAAAGCTTTGATTCAGCAGAACTAATGTTAAGCCTGTCTGTTTGTTTATTTTTCATTAGCGCTAATTTTGAAAACACGCTATCAGCACAGGCACTGCTGTGTGGCAATGTCAGTTTTTGAATAACAATTTGTATCATTGTATCAATTCGTATCATTGAGCGACTTCAGCGCAATGCATTTATGTAAAAGTAATGAGCTCATCTTCAAAGTTTGAAAGCTTTAAACGTTTATTGTTCGTAAATTTTAAAAAAGGAGTCTCATTGTGCCAAGGTGTTAAAAAAAGTGCCAAATTGCAACTTTAGTGTCACAACGGTCACGCTGGAGCTGAACGTCTATTTAATAGTTAGTTTATGCTTCTGGTTGAATCCACAACTGTATTGGTGAAATGCCAAAAAATAATTTACGGCTGGATTGTATAAAATACACAAATTACACTTGGGTTAGTGTCTCTTAAGTGAATTCTGATTTCCGACTTCAAATTGAGAAGCGAAATTCTCTTCTCAGAATCAACAGAAGAGTATTTTTTGTGCCAGCCAATGAGCCAACTGCCAATGGAACCGTTTCATAAGTGATTTATTCGATTCCGGAGCGGACTCTCCCGGACGCTTCTTTTTGCCATATGGAAACCAACATTACTGACTCCTCTGCAGCGCCCTCTCGACATCAGCTCGTCCAACTCAGCTCATAGTCCGGTGTACCCATAAGCCAAAGCTCGTGGGCAAAGCTAACCCTAGACCCCCACCAGAAAAAGCTAAGACTCCAGCCATAGTGAAATCGCCGCAAGTTTACCGACCTTAATTTACTTTTTTTCTATCGCACCCTAGGGGACAGTTCCTAAAGAAAAAATCAATTGAGTATTATTTATACATGTCGCCTGCATGTCCATTTGCGAAAAAACACTCCAAGTGAACAAAACTCTCAAGTAGAACAAGGAAATGGAGAATTTTATATTTACCTAATTGCTCATTTATTTTTGTCTTTTTATCATTTTTTATTATTATGAAGAAGCGTGACAAGAAGTACCCTTACGTCAAATGCGCAATATTATGAAATTTTATATTCATATTAAAAACGAAAAATTGTAAGTTGTTTAAGTTAGGTAGGTAGGTCCTTACTTTGGTATTTGCAATGATATTTCCTTCGGGGTGGTTGTGATAATTTTATTTTGATTTGGTGTGGTTAAGGAAATATACATCGGATTTAAATAAAACCACCCCATCATTAAAATTCACGTTGTCTTTAAAGTAAGCATTAAGAACAAATTAAAATAGCTAGATACAAATTTATTAAATGCAAAATATGTACCTATGTATGTACCATATTCAAATACATGTTAACCAATGGGTTAACATTGTTTAAACTGTTTCTAAGATGACACTTATTCCATATGTAGATTTAGTGTTAAGATCCTACAAAAAACAAAAATGATAGCCTAACAACACCTTGCGATGATTTTGAGAACGATTTAAACTATTTATATAATTTCAGTTTTCCAAAAATATTTTAAATGTTTTAAATTTAAACATTTGTTGTAATAATAAATAAGAAAACAGGATTACTTGCAATTTTGCGTATATACCGTATAGTTAGGTTTGTTTTTAAGAAAATAAATTCATTTTCATAGATATTATATGACGAAATTGTCTCCAAATGTAATTTCGTTAATTACGTCAGTTTGAAATCCTAAATTGTTTCAAATTTAAATATTTTTTTTTTGTTTCCATTATTACACGGAATCTTCATTAAAAGATCACATATACCTAACTAAAAAATTACACCCCCTGAGAATTGTCACTACCGCTGCCCTATATGAATATTCTTAATCGATTCTACTCTTTATATTCGTTGCCGTATTTCTGTCGGCAATCGCCTGCGAAATATAATATGAAAATAGGCACTCTGGGAACGCACCCATCAGCTGAAAGAAACCCATCGCATACACTAGTGTTCTTGCACGATCTCTTTTTATTCCATGAAGCGGTCTCATTTTACCCTTTTTCCCCTTTTCACCGAATCGAATTCCATCGATACATTTTTATGAGGAAATCTAACCTTTAAAAGTAAAATTTATAGTATTCGGAAAAAATTACATTGAACTAACTTTTAGTATAAAAATAAACACTTAATGGTATTGTATGGCAATATAAAATTGTGCTAAAAGACGATTTCATTGCGAAATGAAAAAAAATTATAGCGTGAATGTTTTTTTTGTCTGATTGGTGAATTCTCACAGTTTTGATGCTTTTCCCTTCTTCGAACAAAACGCTTTTTAGACAGCGAAATTCCCAAAAAAAGGTTGAAATGCCAAGATCCAAGAACACTACTGAGCACTGTTCCATACGGTATTATGAAATTTCATTTATTCCACCTCCCACCATTTAGAATTTTTTTTGTTGCTGTTGCTGCTTAACACGTATTCACAGAAAGGAAATTTAAGAGAACGGTGTCTTTTCAAAATTTGAAGGGGGAATCGGGTAGCTGCGAGAGAGCTGAACAGCGTTACCGTTGAAGAATTTTGAAAAGTAGCAAGAAAAAGTGCAATGGAGAAAAAAGGCCATTTAAAGAAATAACTTCAAATCAAAAGTAAACACAATAAACAACAAGTGATTGTATTGATAATTTTTTTTAAAAGTTATAACAATTCAGTCGATAAAACATACCATACATACATAAATATGAAGTAGGTATTTATAACTTTTTTATTACTGTGCTTCTGTACTTCTTGACAAGATCAGAACTTGGCTCCCAATCTTCCAAATCTGTACGTGTTATTAAATTTTATGCAGAAAGCTTTGATTCAGCAGAACTAATGTTAAGCCTGTCTGTTTGTTTATTTTTCATTAGCGCTAATTTTGAAAACACGCTATCAGCACAGGCACTGCTGTGTGGCAATGTCAGTTTTTGAATAACAATTTGTATCATTGTATCAATTCGTATCATTGAGCGACTTCAGCGCAATGCATTTATGTAAAAGTAATGAGCTCATCTTCAAAGTTTGAAAGCTTTAAACGTTTATTGTTCGTAAATTTTAAAAAAGGAGTCTCATTGTGCCAAGGTGTTAAAAAAAGTGCCAAATTGCAACTTTAGTGTCACAACGGTCACGCTGGAGCTGAACGTCTATTTAATAGTTAGTTTATGCTTCTGGTTGAATCCACAACTGTATTGGTGAAATGCCAAAAAATAATTTACGGCTGGATTGTATAAAATACACAAATTACACTTGGGTTAGTGTCTCTTAAGTGAATTCTGATTTCCGACTTCAAATTGAGAAGCGAAATTCTCTTCTCAGATTCAACAGAAGAGTATTTTTTGTGCCAGCCAATGAGCCAACTGCCAATGGAACCGTTTCATAAGTGATTTATTCGATTCCGGAGCGGACTCTCCCGGACGCTTCTTTTTGCCATATGGAAACCAACATTACTGACTCCTCTGCAGCGCCCTCTCGACATCAGCTCGTCCAACTCAGCTCATAGTCCGGTGTACCCATAAGCCAAAGCTCGTGGGCAAAGCTAACCCTAGATCCCCACCAGAAAAAGCTAAGACTCCAGCCATAGTGAAATCGCCGCAAGTTTACCGACCTAAATTTACTTTTTTTCTATCGCACCCTAGGGGACAGTTCCTAAAGAAAAAATCAATTGAGTATTATTTATACATGTCGCCTGCATGTCCATTTGCGAAAAAACACTCCAAGTGAACAAAACTCTCAAGTAGAACAAGGAAATGGAGAATTTTATATTTACCTAATTGCTCATTTATTTTTGTCTTTTTATCATTTTTTATTATTATGAAGAAGCGTGACAAGAAGTACCCTTACGTCAAATGCGCAATATTATGAAATTTTATATTCATATTAAAAACGAAAAATTGTAAGTTGTTTAAGTTAGGTAGGTAGGTCCTTACTTTGGTATTTGCAATGATATTTCCTTCGGGGTGGTTGTGATAATTTTATTTTGATTTGGTGTGGTTAAGGAAATATACATCGGATTTAAATAAAACCACCCCATAATTAAAATTCACGTTGTCTTTAAAGTAAGCATTAAGAACAAATTAAAATAGCTAGATACAAATTTATTAAATGCAAAATATGTACCTATGTATGTACCATATTCAAATACATGTTAACCAATGGGTTAACATTGTTTAAACTGTTTCTAAGATGACACTTATTCCATATGTAGATTTAGTGTTAAGATCCTACAAAAAACAAAAATGATAGCCTAACAACACCTTGCGATGATTTTGAGAACGATTTAAACTATTTATATAATTTCAGTTTTCCAAAAATATTTTAAATGTTTTAAATTTAAACATTTGTTGTAATAATAAATAAGAAAACAGGATTACTTGCAATTTTGCGTATATACCGTATAGTTAGGTTTGTTTTTAAGAAAATAAATTCATTTTCATAGATATATATGACGAAATTGTCTCCAAATGTAATTTCGTTAATTACGTCAGTTTGAAATCCTAAATTGTTTCAAATTTAAATATTTTTTTTTTGTTTCCATTATTACACGGAATCTTCATTAAAAGATTACATAAGTCGCTGTTCAAGAAAACCGGCATAACTCAAAAAACTTGATTTTTCAGGAGAGCTGTTTAAAGTTTCTGAGTTGCAGAAATTTTCACACTTTTAATTTTTTCAAGTGACTATCAATCTTTTTTTTAAAAACTTCATTTGAAAGGGCCAGCTCCATTATTTTATCTAATGGAAACTAAAAAAAAAAGTTGAAATAATATATATTAGGTATTAAAATTTTACGCGTTTTTGCATCCCTTTCCAACTTAGGTCACTTTTCCCGTCACTGCAGAAAACAAAAGTTTAGATTATATTAGGAAAAGTGGCACAATTCGTTTTAGTGCAGAAAAAAAAGATTAAAATCATACTTACTTTTTCTTGAATAGCAGTCTAACAAAAAAAAGTCCGTTTTTCTCTAAACTTTGAAGCAAATCAACACGCACAACTCAAAATATGTCACTTTTCCGCACAAAACACTGGTCCAACCACTTTGAACATCTGCACGCTACTGAGTTATACCTTTATTGCACATAAAATATGAGAAAAAGAAGTGAAAAAAAAAATTGGCACAATATCCATCTAGCGAGATTTTGAAGAGCTACAGTTATGCCGATTTTACAGAAAGATTGAGAATTTTTTTCTCATTCGAGTGGCATTATTAACTCAAAATTCGTATTTTTTGAGTTATGCCGGTTTTCTTAAACAGCGACGATACCTAACTAAAAAATTACACCCGCTGAGAATTGTCACTACCGCTGCCCTATATGAATATTCTTAATCGATTCTACTCTTTATATTCGTTGCCGTATTTCTGTCGGCAATCGCCTGCGAAATATAATATGAAAATAGGCACTCTGGGAACGCACCCATCAGCTGAAAGAAACCCATCGCATACACTAGTGTTCTTGCACGATCTCTTTTTATTCCATGAAGCGGTCTCATTTTACCCTTTTTCCCCTTTTCACCGAATCGAATTCCATCGATACATTTTTATGAGGAAATCTAACCTTTAAAAGTAAAATTTATAGTATTCGGAAAAAATTACATTGAACTAACTTTTAGTATAAAAATAAACACTTAATGGTATTGTATGGCAATATAAAATTGTGCTAAAAGACGATTTCATTGCGAAATGAAAAAAAATTATAGCGTGAATGTTTTTTTTGTCTGATTGGTGAATTCTCACAGTTTTGATGCTTTTCCCTTCTTCGAACAAAACGCTTTTTAGACAGCGAAATTCCCAAAAAAAGGTTGAAATGCCAAGATCCAAGAACACTACTGAGCACTGTTCCATACGGTATTATGAAATTTCATTTATTCCACCTCCCACCATTTAGAATTTTTTTTGTTGCTGTTGCTGCTTAACACGTATTCACAGAAAGGAAATTTAAGAGAACGGTGTCTTTTCAAAATTTGAAGGGGGAATCGGGTAGCTGCGAGAGAGCTGAACAGCGTTACCGTTGAAGAATTTTGAAAAGTAGCAAGAAAAAGTGCAATGGAGAAAAAAGGCCATTTAAAGAAATAACTTCAAATCAAAAGTAAACACAATAAACAACAAGTGATTGTATTGATAATTTTTTTTAAAAGTTATAACAATTCAGTCGATAAAACATACCATACATACATAAATATGAAGTAGGTATTTATAACTTTTTTATTACTGTGCTTCTGTACTTCTTGACAAGATCAGAACTTGGCTCCCAATCTTCCAAATCTGTACGTGTTATTAAATTTTATGCAGAAAGCTTTGATTCAGCAGAACTAATGTTAAGCCTGTCTGTTTGTTTATTTTTCATTAGCGCTAATTTTGAAAACACGCTATCAGCACAGGCACTGCTGTGTGGCAATGTCAGTTTTTGAATAACAATTTGTATCATTGTATCAATTCGTATCATTGAGCGACTTCAGCGCAATGCATTTATGTAAAAGTAATGAGCTCATCTTCAAAGTTTGAAAGCTTTAAACGTTTATTGTTCGTAAATTTTAAAAAAGGAGTCTCATTGTGCCAAGGTGTTAAAAAAAGTGCCAAATTGCAACTTTAGTGTCACAACGGTCACGCTGGAGCTGAACGTCTATTTAATAGTTAGTTTATGCTTCTGGTTGAATCCACAACTGTATTGGTGAAATGCCAAAAAATAATTTACGGCTGGATTGTATAAAATACACAAATTACACTTGGGTTAGTGTCTCTTAAGTGAATTCTGATTTCCGACTTCAAATTGAGAAGCGAAATTCTCTTCTCAGAATCAACAGAAGAGTATTTTTTGTGCCAGCCAATGAGCCAACTGCCAATGGAACCGTTTCATAAGTGATTTATTCGATTCCGGAGCGGACTCTCCCGGACGCTTCTTTTTGCCATATGGAAACCAACATTACTGACTCCTCTGCAGCGCCCTCTCGACATCAGCTCGTCCAACTCAGCTCATAGTCCGGTGTACCCATAAGCCAAAGCTCGTGGGCAAAGCTAACCCTAGATCCCCACCAGAAAAAGCTAAGACTCCAGCCATAGTGAAATCGCCGCAAGTTTACCGACCTAAATTTACTTTTTTTCTATCGCACCCTAGGGGACAGTTCCTAAAGAAAAAATCAATTGAGTATTATTTATACATGTCGCCTGCATGTCCATTTGCGAAAAAACACTCCAAGTGAACAAAACTCTCAAGTAGAACAAGGAAATGGAGAATTTTATATTTACCTAATTGCTCATTTATTTTTGTCTTTTTATCATTTTTTATTATTATGAAGAAGCGTGACAAGAAGTACCCTTACGTCAAATGCGCAATATTATGAAATTTTATATTCATATTAAAAACGAAAAATTGTAAGTTTTTTAAGTTAGGTAGGTAGGTCCTTACTTTGGTATTTGCAATGATATTTCCTTCGGGGTGGTTGTGATAATTTTATTTTGATTTGGTGTGGTTAAGGAAATATACATCGGATTTAAATAAAACCACCCCATAAATAAAATTCACGTTGTCTTTAAAGTAAGCATTAAGAACAAATTAAAATAGCTAGATACAAATTTATTAAATGCAAAATATGTACCTATGTATGTACCATATTCAAATACATGTTAACCAATGGGTTAACATTGTTTAAACTGTTTCTAAGATGACACTTATTCCATATGTAGATTTAGTGTTAAGATCCTACAAAAAACAAAAATGATAGCCTAACAACACCTTGCGATGATTTTGAGAACGATTTAAACTATTTATATAATTTCAGTTTTCCAAAAATATTTTAAATGTTTTAAATTTAAACATTTGTTGTAATAATAAATAAGAAAACAGGATTACTTGCAATTTTGCGTATATACCGTATAGTTAGGTTTGTTTTTAAGAAAATAAATTCATTTTCATAGATATATATGACGAAATTGTCTCCAAATGTAATTTCGTTAATTACGTCAGTTTGAAATCCTAAATTGTTTCAAATTTAAGTATTTTTTTTTTGTTTCCATTATTACACGGAATCTTCATTTAAAGATTACATATACCTAACTAAAAAATTACACCCGCTGAGAATTGTCACTACCGCTGCCCTATATGAATATTCTTAATCGATTCTACTCTTTATATTCGTTGCCGTATTTCTGTCGGCAATCGCCTGCGAAATATAATATGAAAATAGGCACTCTGGGAACGCACCCATCAGCTGAAAGAAACCCATCGCATACACTAGTGTTCTTGCACGATCTCTTTTTATTCCATGAAGCGGTCTCATTTTACCCTTTTCCCCTTTTCACCGAATCGAATTCCATCGATACATTTTTATGAGGAAATCTAACCTTTAAAAGTAAAATTTATAGTATTCGGAAAAAATTACATTGAACTAACTTTTAGTATAAAAATAAACACTTAATGGTATTGTATGGCAATATAAAATTGTGCTAAAAGACGATTTCATTGCGAAATGAAAAAAAATTGTAGCGTGAATGTTTTTTTTGTCTGATTGGTGAATTCTCACAGTTTTGATGCTTTTCCCTTCTTCGAACAAAACGCTTTTTAGACAGCGAAATTCCCAAAAAAAGGTTGAAATGCCAAGATCCAAGAACACTACTGAGCACTGTTCCATACGGTATTATGAAATTTCATTTATTCCACCTCCCACCATTTAGAATTTTTTTTGTTGCTGTTGCTGCTTAACACGTTACACGTATTCACAGAAAGGAAATTTAAGAGAACGGTGTCTTTTCAAAATTTGAAGTGGGAATCGGGTAGCTGCGAGAGAGCTGAACAGCGTTACCGTTGAAGAATTTTGAAAAGTAGCAAGAAAAAGTGCAATGGAGAAAAAAGGCCATTTAAAGAAATAACTTCAAATCAAAAGTAAACACAATAAACAACAAGTGATTGTATTGATAATTTTTTTTAAAAGTTATAACAATTCAGTCGATAAAACATACCATACATACATAAATATGAAGTAGTTATTTATAACTTTTTTATTACTGTGCTTCTGTACTTCTTGACAAGATCAGAACTTGGCTCCCAATCTTCCAAATCTGTACGTGTTATTAAATTTTATGCAGAAAGCTTTGATTCAGCAGAACTAATGTTAAGCCTGTCTGTTTGTTTATTTTTCATTAGCGCTAATTTTGAAAACACGCTATCAGCACAGGCACTGCTGTGTGGCAATGTCAGTTTTTGAATAACAATTTGTATCATTGTATCAATTCGTATCATTGAGCGACTTCAGCGCAATGCATTTATGTAAAAGTAATGAGCTCATCTTCAAAGTTTGAAAGCTTTAAACGTTTATTGTTCGTAAATTTTAAAAAAGGAGTCTCATTGTGCCAAGGTGTTAAAAAAAGTGCCAAATTGCAACTTTAGTGTCACAACGGTCACGCTGGAGCTGAACGTCTATTTAATAGTTAGTTTATGCTTCTGGTTGAATCCACAACTGTATTGGTGAAATGCCAAAAAATAATTTACGGCTGGATTGTATAAAATACACAAATTACACTTGGGTTAGTGTCTCTTAAGTGAATTCTGATTTCCGACTTCAAATTGAGAAGCGAAATTCTCTTCTCAGATTCAACAGAAGAGTATTTTTTGTGCCAGCCAATGAGCCAACTGCCAATGGAACCGTTTCATAAGTGATTTATTCGATTCCGGAGCGGACTCTCCCGGACGCTTCTTTTTGCCATATGGAAACCAACATTACTGACTCCTCTGCAGCGCCCTCTCGACATCAGCTCGTCCAACTCAGCTCATAGTCCGGTGTACCCATAAGCCAAAGCTCGTGGGCAAAGCTAACCCTAGACCCCCACCAGAAAAAGCTAAGACTCCAGCCATAGTGAAATCGCCGCAAGTTTACCGACCTAAATTTACTTTTTTTCTATCGCACCCTAGGGGACAGTTCCTAAAGAAAAAATCAATTGAGTATTATTTATACATGTCGCCTGCATGTCCATTTGCGAAAAAACACTCCAAGTGAACAAAACTCTCAAGTAGAACAAGGAAATGGAGAATTTTATATTTACCTAATTGCTCATTTATTTTTGTCTTTTTATCATTTTTTATTATTATGAAGAAGCGTGACAAGAAGTACCCTTACGTCAAATGCGCAATATTATGAAATTTTATATTCATATTAAAAACGAAAAATTGTAAGTTGTTTAAGTTAGGTAGGTAGGTCCTTACTTTGGTATTTGCAATGATATTTCCTTCGGGGTGGTTGTGATAATTTTATTTTGATTTGGTGTGGTTAAGGAAATATACATCGGATTTAAATAAAACCACCCCATAATTAAAATTCACGTTGTCTTTTAAAGACTTACTTACTTACTTTAAGTAAGCATTAAGAACAAATTAAAATAGCTAGATACAAATTTATTAAATGCAAAATATGTACCTATGTATGTACCATATTCAAATACATGTTAACCAATGGGTTAACATTGTTTAAACTGTTTCTAAGATGACACTTATTCCATATGTAGATTTAGTGTTAAGATCCTACAAAAAACAAAAATGATAGCCTAACAACACCTTGCGATGATTTTGAGAACGATTTAAACTATTTATATAATTTCAGTTTTCCAAAAATATTTTAAATGTTTTAAATTTAAACATTTGTTGTAATAATAAATAAGAAAACAGGATTACTTGCAATTTTTCGTATATACCGTATAGTTAGGTTTGTTTTTAAGAAAATAAATTCATTTTCATAGATATATATGACGAAATTGTCTCCAAATGTAATTTCGTTAATTACGTCAGTTTGAAATCCTAAATTGTTTCAAATTTAAATATTTTTTTTTTGTTTCCATTATTACACGGAATCTTCATTAAAAGATTACATATACCTAACTAAAAAATTACACCCCCTGAGAATTGTCACTACCGCTGCCCTATATGAATATTCTTAATCGATTCTACTCTTTATATTCGTTGCCGTATTTCTGTCGGCAATCGCCTGCGAAATATAATATGAAAATAGGCACTCTGGGAACGCACCCATCAGCTGAAAGAAACCCATCGCATACACTAGTGTTCTTGCACGATCTCTTTTTATTCCATGAAGCGGTCTCATTTTACCCTTTTTCCCCTTTTCACCGAATCGAATTCCATCGATACATTTTTATGAGGAAATCTAACCTTTAAAAGTAAAATTTATAGTATTCGGAAAAAATTACATTGAACTAACTTTTAGTATAAAAATAAACACTTAATGGTATTGTATGGCAATATAAAATTGTGCTAAAAGACGATTTCATTGCGAAATGAAAAAAAATTATAGCGTGAATGTTTTTTTTGTCTGATTGGTGAATTCTCACAGTTTTGATGCTTTTCCCTTCTTCGAACAAAACGCATTTTAGACATCGAAATTCCCAAAAAAAGGTTGAAATGCCAAGATCCAAGAACACTACTGAGCACTGTTCCATACGGTATTATGAAATTTCATTTATTCCACCTCCCACCATTTAGAATTTTTTTTGTTGCTGTTGCTGCTTAACACGTATTCACAGAAAGGAAATTTAAGAGAACGGTGTCTTTTCAAAATTTGAAGGGGGAATCGGGTAGCTGCGAGAGAGCTGAACAGCGTTACCGTTGAAGAATTTTGAAAAGTAGCAAGAAAAAGTGCAATGGAGAAAAAAGGCCATTTAAAGAAATAACTTCAAATCAAAAGTAAACACAATAAACAACAAGTGATTGTATTGATAATTTTTTTTAAAAGTTATAACAATTCAGTCGATAAAACATACCATACATACATAAATATGAAGTAGGTATTTATAACTTTTTTATTACTGTGCTTCTGTACTTCTTGACAAGATCAGAACTTGGCTCCCAATCTTCCAAATCTGTACGTGTTATTAAATTTTATGCAGAAAGCTTTGATTCAGCAGAACTAATGTTAAGCCTGTCTGTTTGTTTATTTTTCATTAGCGCTAATTTTGAAAACACGCTATCAGCACAGGCACTGCTGTGTGGCAATGTCAGTTTTTGAATAACAATTTGTATCATTGTATCAATTCGTATCATTGAGCGACTTCAGCGCAATGCATTTATGTAAAAGTAATGAGCTCATCTTCAAAGTTTGAAAGCTTTAAACGTTTATTGTTCGTAAATTTTAAAAAAGGAGTCTCATTGTGCCAAGGTGTTAAAAAAAGTGCCAAATTGCAACTTTAGTGTCACAACGGTCACGCTGGAGCTGAACGTCTATTTAATAGTTAATAGTGGTTGAATCCACAACTGTATTGGTGAAATGCCAAAAAATAATTTACGGCTGGATTGTATAAAATACACAAATTACACTTGGGTTAGTGTCTCTTAAGTGAATTCTGATTTCCGACTTCAAATTGAGAAGCGAAATTCTCTTCTCAGAATCAACAGAAGAGTATTTTTTGTGCCAGCCAATGAGCCAACTGCCAATGGAACCGTTTCATAAGTGATTTATTCGATTCCGGAGCGGACTCTCCCGGACGCTTCTTTTTGCCATATGGAAACCAACATTACTGACTCCTCTGCAGCGCCCTCTCGACATCAGCTCGTCCAACTCAGCTCATAGTCCGGTGTACCCATAAGCCAAAGCTCGTGGGCAAAGCTAACCCTAGACCCCCACCAGAAAAAGCTAAGACTCCAGCCATAGTGAAATCGCCGCAAGTTTACCGACCTAAATTTACTTTTTTTCTATCGCACCCTAGGGGACAGTTCCTAAAGAAAAAATCAATTGAGTATTATTTATACATGTCGCCTGCATGTCCATTTGCGAAAAAACACTCCAAGTGAACAAAACTCTCAAGTAGAACAAGGAAATGGAGAATTTTATATTTACCTAATTGCTCATTTATTTTTGTCTTTTTATCATTTTTTATTATTATGAAGAAGCGTGACAAGAAGTACCCTTACGTCAAATGCGCAATATTATGAAATTTTATATTCATATTAAAAACGAAAAATTGTAAGTTGTTTAAGTTAGGTAGGTAGGTCCTTACTTTGGTATTTGCAATGATATTTCCTTCGGGGTGGTTGTGATAATTTTATTTTGATTTGGTGTGGTTAAGGAAATATACATCGGATTTAAATAAAACCACCCCATAATTAAAATTCACGTTGTCTTTAAAGTAAGCATTAAGAACAAATTAAAATAGCTAGATACAAATTTATTAAATGCAAAATATGTACCTATGTATGTACCATATTCAAATACATGTTAACCAATGGGTTAACATTGTTTAAACTGTTTCTAAGATGACACTTATTCCATATGTAGATTTAGTGTTAAGATCCTACAAAAAACAAAAATGATAGCCTAACAACACCTTGCGATGATTTTGAGAACGATTTAAACTATTTATATAATTTCAGTTTTCCAAAAATATTTTAAATGTTTTAAATTTAAACATTTGTTGTAATAATAAATAAGAAAACAGGATTACTTGCAATTTTGCGTATATACCGTATAGTTAGGTTTGTTTTTAAGAAAATAAATTCATTTTCATAGATATATATGACGAAATTGTCTCCAAATGTAATTTCGTTAATTACGTCAGTTTGAAATCCTAAATTGTTTCAAATTTAAATATTTTTTTTGTTTCCATTATTACACGGAATCTTCATTAAAAGATTACATATACCTAACTAAAAAATTACACCCGCTGAGAATTGTCACTACCGCTGCCCTATATGAATATTCTTAATCGATTCTACTCTTTATATTCGTTGCCGTATTTCTGTCGGCAATCGCCTGCGAAATATAATATGAAAATAGGCACTCTGGGAACGCACCCATCAGCTGAAAGAAACCCATCGCATACACTAGTGTTCTTGCACGATCTCTTTTTATTCCATGAAGCGGTCTCATTTTACCCTTTTTCCCCTTTTCACCGAATCGAATTCCATCGATACATTTTTATGAGGAAATCTAACCTTTAAAAGTAAAATTTATAGTATTCGGAAAAAATTACATTGAACTAACTTTTAGTATAAAAATAAACACTTAATGGTATTGTATGGCAATATAAAATTGTGCTAAAAGACGATTTCATTGCGAAATGAAAAAAAATTATAGCGTGAATGTTTTTTTTGTCTGATTGGTGAATTCTCACAGTTTTGATGCTTTTCCCTTCTTCGAACAAAACGCTTTTTAGACAGCGAAATTCCCAAAAAAAGGTTGAAATGCCAAGATCCAAGAACACTACTGAGCACTGTTCCATACGGTATTATGAAATTTCATTTATTCCACCTCCCACCATTTAGAATTTTTTTTGTTGCTGTTGCTGCTTAACACGTATTCACAGAAAGGAAATTTAAGAGAACGGTGTCTTTTCAAAATTTGAAGGGGGAATCGGGTAGCTGCGAGAGAGCTGAACAGCGTTACCGTTGAAGAATTTTGAAAAGTAGCAAGAAAAAGTGCAATGGAGAAAAAAGGCCATTTAAAGAAATAACTTCAAATCAAAAGTAAACACAATAAACAACAAGTGATTGTATTGATAATTTTTTTTGAAAGTTATAACAATTCAGTCGATAAAACATACCATACATACATAAATATGAAGTAGGTATTTATAACTTTTTTATTACTGTGCTTCTGTACTTCTTGACAAGATCAGAACTTGGCTCCCAATCTTCCAAATCTGTACGTGTTATTAAATTTTATGCAGTAAGCTTTGATTCAGCAGAACTAATGTTAAGCCTGTCTGTTTGTTTATTTTTCATTAGCGCTAATTTTGAAAACACGCTATCAGCACAGGCACTGCTGTGTGGCAATGTCAGTTTTTGAATAACAATTTGTATCATTGTATCAATTCGTATCATTGAGCGACTTCAGCGCAATGCATTTATGTAAAAGTAATGAGCTCATCTTCAAAGTTTGAAAGCTTTAAACGTTTATTGTTCGTAAATTTTAAAAAAGGAGTCTCATTGTGCCAAGGTGTTAAAAAAAGTGCCAAATTGCAACTTTAGTGTCACAACGGTCACGCTGGAGCTGAACGTCTATTTAATAGTTAGTTTATGCTTCTGGTTGAATCCACAACTGTATTGGTGAAATGCCAAAAAATAATTTACGGCTGGATTGTATAAAATACACAAATTACACTTGGGTTAGTGTCTCTTAAGTGAATTCTGATTTCCGACTTCAAATTGAGAAGCGAAATTCTCTTCTCAGAATCAACAGAAGAGTATTTTTTGTGCCAGCCAATGAGCCAACTGCCAATGGAACCGTTTCATAAGTGATTTATTCGATTCCGGAGCGGACTCTCCCGGACGCTTCTTTTTGCCATATGGAAACCAACATTACTGACTCCTCTGCAGCGCCCTCTCGACATCAGCTCGTCCAACTCAGCTCATAGTCCGGTGTACCCATAAGCCAAAGCTCGTGGGCAAAGCTAACCCTAGACCCCCACCAGAAAAAGCTAAGACTCCAGCCATAGTGAAATCGCCGCAAGTTTACCGACCTTAATTTACTTTTTTTCTATCGCACCCTAGGGGACAGTTCCTAAAGAAAAAATCAATTGAGTATTATTTATACATGTCGCCTGCATGTCCATTTGCGAAAAAACACTCCAAGTGAACAAAACTCTCAAGTAGAACAAGGAAATGGAGAATTTTATATTTACCTAATTGCTCATTTATTTTTGTCTTTTTATCATTTTTTATTATTATGAAGAAGCGTGACAAAAAGTACCCTTACGTCAAATGCGCAATATTATGAAATTTTATATTCATATTAAAAACGAAAAATTGTAAGTTGTTTAAGTTAGGTAGGTAGGTCCTTACTTTGGTATTTGCAATGATATTTCCTTCGGGGTGGTTGTGATAATTTTATTTTGATTTGGTGTGGTTAAGGAAATATACATCGGATTTAAATAAAACCACCCCATAATTAAAATTCACGTTGTCTTTAAAGTAAGCATTAAGAACAAATTAAAATAGCTAGATACAAATTTATTAAATGCAAAATATGTACCTATGTATGTACCATATTCAAATACATGTTAACCAATGGGTTAACATTGTTTAAACTGTTTCTAAGATGACACTTATTCCATATGTAGATTTAGTGTTAAGATCCTACAAAAAACAAAAATGATAGCCTAACAACACCTTGCGATGATTTTGAGAACGATTTAAACTATTTATATAATTTCAGTTTTCCAAAAATATTTTAAATGTTTTAAATTTAAACATTTGTTGTAATAATAAATAAGAAAACAGGATTACTTGCAATTTTGCGTATATACCGTATAGTTAGGTTTGTTTTTAAGAAAATAAATTCATTTTCATAGATATTATATGACGAAATTGTCTCCAAATGTAATTTCGTTAATTACGTCAGTTTGAAATCCTAAATTGTTTCAAATTTAAATATTTTTTTTTTTGTTTCCATTATTACACGGAATCTTCATTAAAAGATCACATATACCTAACTAAAAAATTACACCCCCTGAGAATTGTCACTACCGCTGCCCTATATGAATATTCTTAATCGATTCTACTCTTTATATTCGTTGCCGTATTTCTGTCGGCAATCGCCTGCGAAATATAATATGAAAATAGGCACTCTGGGAACGCACCCATCAGCTGAAAGAAACCCATCGCATACACTAGTGTTCTTGCACGATCTCTTTTTATTCCATGAACGGCTGGATTGTATAAAATACACAAATTACACTTGGGTTAGTGTCTCTTAAGTGAATTCTGATTTCCGACTTCAAATTGAGAAGCGAAATTCTCTTCTCAGAATCAACAGAAGAGTATTTTTTGTGCCAGCCAATGAGCCAACTGCCAATGGAACCGTTTCATAAGTGATTTATTCGATTCCGGAGCGGACTCTCCCGGACGCTTCTTTTTGCCATATGGAAACCAACATTACTGACTCCTCTGCAGCGCCCTCTCGACATCAGCTCGTCCAACTCAGCTCATAGTCCGGTGTACCCATAAGCCAAAGCTCGTGGGCAAAGCTAACCCTAGACCCCCACCAGAAAAAGCTAAGACTCCAGCCATAGTGAAATCGCCGCAAGTTTACCGACCTAAATTTACTTTTTTTCTATCGCACCCTAGGGGACAGTTCCTAAAGAAAAAATCAATTGAGTATTATTTATACATGTCGCCTGCATGTCCATTTGCGAAAAAACACTCCAAGTGAACAAAACTCTCAAGTAGAACAAGGAAATGGAGAATTTTATATTTACCTAATTGCTCATTTATTTTTGTCTTTTTATCATTTTTTATTATTATGAAGAAGCGTGACAAGAAGTACCCTTACGTCAAATGCGCAATATTATGAAATTTTATATTCATATTAAAAACGAAAAATTGTAAGTTGTTTAAGTTAGGTAGGTAGGTCCTTACTTTGGTATTTGCAATGATATTTCCTTCGGGGTGGTTGTGATAATTTTATTTTGATTTGGTGTGGTTAAGGAAATATACATCGGATTTAAATAAAACCACCCCATAATTAAAATTCACGTTGTCTTTAAAGTAAGCATTAAGAACAAATTAAAATAGCTAGATACAAATTTATTAAATGCAAAATATGTACCTATGTATGTACCATATTCAAATACATGTTAACCAATGGGTTAACATTGTTTAAACTGTTTCTAAGATGACACTTATTCCATATGTAGATTTAGTGTTAAGATCCTACAAAAAACAAAAATGATAGCCTAACAACACCTTGCGATGATTTTGAGAACGATTTAAACTATTTATATAATTTCAGTTTTCCAAAAATATTTTAAATGTTTTAAATTTAAACATTTGTTGTAATAATAAATAAGAAAACAGGATTACTTGCAATTTTGCGTGTATACCGTATAGTTAGGTTTGTTTTTAAGAAAATAAATTCATTTTCATAGATATTATATGACGAAATTGTCTCCAAATGTAATTTCGTTAATTACGTCAGTTTGAAATCCTAAATTGTTTCAAATTTAAATATTTTTTTTTTGTTTCCATTATTACACGGAATCTTCATTAAAAGATCACATATACCTAACTAAAAAATTACACCCCCTGAGAATTGTCACTACCGCTGCCCTATATGAATATTCTTAATCGATTCTACTCTTTATATTCGTTGCCGTATTTCTGTCGGCAATCGCCTGCGAAATATAATATGAAAATAGGCACTCTGGGAACGCACCCATCAGCTGAAAGAAACCCATCGCATACACTAGTGTTCTTGCACGATCTCTTTTTATTCCATGAAGCGGTCTCATTTTACCCTTTTTCCCCTTTTCACCGAATCGAATTCCATCGATACATTTTTATGAGGAAATCTAACCTTTAAAAGTAAAATTTATAGTATTCGGAAAAAATTACATTGAACTAACTTTTAGTATAAAAATAAACACTTAATGGTATTGTATGGCAATATAAAATTGTGCTAAAAGACGATTTCATTGCGAAATGAAAAAAAATTATAGCGTGAATGTTTTTTTTGTCTGATTGGTGAATTATCACAGTTTTGATGCTTTTCCCTTCTTCGAACAAAACGCATTTTAGACAGCGAAATTCCCAAAAAAAGGTTGAAATGCCAAGATCCAAGAACACTACTGAGCACTGTTCCATACGGTATTATGAAATTTCATTTATTCCACCTCCCACCATTTAGAATTTTTTTTGTTGCTGTTGCTGCTTAACACGTATTCACAGAAAGGAAATTTAAGAGAACGGTGTCTTTTCAAAATTTGAAGGGGGAATCGGGTAGCTGCGAGAGAGCTGAACAGCGTTACCGTTGAAGAATTTTGAAAAGTAGCAAGAAAAAGTGCAATGGAGAAAAAAGGCCATTTAAAGAAATAACTTCAAATCAAAAGTAAACACAATAAACAACAAGTGGTTGTATTGATAATTTTTTTTAAAAGTTATAACAATTCAGTCGATAAAACATACCATACATACATAAATATGAAGTAGGTATTTATAACTTTTTTATTACTGTGCTTCTGTACTTCTTGACAAGATCAGAACTTGGCTCCCAATCTTCCAAATCTGTACGTGTTATTAAATTTTATGCAGAAAGCTTTGATTCAGCAGAACTAATGTTAAGCCTGTCTGTTTGTTTATTTTTCATTAGCGCTAATTTTGAAAACACGCTATCAGCACAGGCACTGCTGTGTGGCAATGTCAGTTTTTGAATAACAATTTGTATCATTGTATCAATTCGTATCATTGAGCGACTTCAGCGCAATGCATTTATGTAAAAGTAATGAGCTCATCTTCAAAGTTTGAAAGCTTTAAACGTTTATTGTTCGTAAATTTTAAAAAAGGAGTCTCATTGTGCCAAGGTGTTAAAAAAAGTGCCAAATTGCAACTTTAGTGTCACAACGGTCACGCTGGAGCTGAACGTCTATTTAATAGTTAGTTTATGCTTCTGGTTGAATCCACAACTGTATTGGTGAAATGCCAAAAAATAATTTACGGCTGGATTGTATAAAATACACAAATTACACTTGGGTTAGTGTCTCTTAAGTGAATTCTGATTTCCGACTTCAAATTGAGAAGCGAAATTCTCTTCTCAGAATCAACAGAAGAGTATTTTTTGTGCCAGCCAATGAGCCAACTGCCAATGGAACCGTTTCATAAGTGATTTATTCGATTCCGGAGCGGACTCTCCCGGACGCTTCTTTTTGCCATATGGAAACCAACATTACTGACTCCTCTGCAGCGCCCTCTCGACATCAGCTCGTCCAACTCAGCTCATAGTCCGGTGTACCCATAAGCCAAAGCTCGTGGGCAAAGCTAACCCTAGACCCCCACCAGAAAAAGCTAAGACTCCAGCCATAGTGAAATCGCCGCAAGTTTACCGACCTAAATTTACTTTTTTTCTATCGCACCCTAGGGGACAGTTCCTAAAGAAAAAATCAATTGAGTATTATTTATACATGTCGCCTGCATGTCCATTTGCGAAAAAACACTCCAAGTGAACAAAACTCTCAAGTAGAACAAGGAAATGGAGAATTTTATATTTACCTAATTGCTCATTTATTTTTGTCTTTTTATCATTTTTTATTATTATGAAGAAGCGTGACAAGAAGTACCCTTACGTCAAATGCGCAATATTATGAAATTTTATATTCATATTAAAAACGAAAAATTGTAAGTTGTTTAAGTTAGGTAGGTAGGTCCTTACTTTGGTATTTGCAATGATATTTCCTTCGGGGTGGTTGTGATAATTTTATTTTGATTTGGTGTGGTTAAGGAAATATACATCGGATTTAAATAAAACCACCCCATAATTAAAATTCACGTTGTCTTTAAAGTAAGCATTAAGAACAAATTAAAATAGCTAGATACAAATTTATTAAATGCAAAATATGTACCTATGTATGTACCATATTCAAATACATGTTAACCAATGGGTTAACATTGTTTAAACTGTTTCTAAGATGACACTTATTCCATATGTAGATTTAGTGTTAAGATCCTACAAAAAACAAAAATGATAGCCTAACAACACCTTGCGATGATTTTGAGAACGATTTAAACTATTTATATAATTTCAGTTTTCCAAAAATATTTTAAATGTTTTAAATTTAAACATTTGTTGTAATAATAAATAAGAAAACAGGATTACTTGCAATTTTGCGTATATACCGTATAGTTAGGTTTGTTTTTAAGAAAATAAATTCATTTTCATAGATATATATGACGAAATTGTCTCCAAATGTAATTTCGTTAATTACGTCAGTTTGAAATCCTAAATTGTTTCAAATTTAAATATTTTTTTTTGTTTCCATTATTACACGGAATCTTCATTAAAAGATTACATATACCTAACTAAAAAATTACACCCGCTGAGAATTGTCACTACCGCTGCCCTATATGAATATTCTTAATCGATTCTACTCTTTATATTCGTTGCCGTATTTCTGTCGGCAATCGCCTGCGAAATATAATATGAAAATAGGCACTCTGGGAACGCACCCATCAGCTGAAAGAAACCCATCGCATACACTAGTGTTCTTGCACGATCTCTTTTTATTCCATGAACGGCTGGATTGTATAAAATACACAAATTACACTTGGGTTAGTGTCTCTTAAGTGAATTCTGATTTCCGACTTCAAATTGAGAAGCGAAATTCTCTTCTCAGAATCAACAGAAGAGTATTTTTTGTGCCAGACAATGAGCCAACTGCCAATGGAACCGTTTCATAAGTGATTTATTCGATTTCGGAGCGGACTCTCCCGGACGCTTCTTTTTGCCATATGGAAACCAACATTACTGACTCCTCTGCAGCGCCCTCTCGACATCAGCTCGTCCAACTCAGCTCATAGTCCGGTGTACCCATAAGCCAAAGCTCGTGGGCAAAGCTAACCCTAGACCCCCACCAGAAAAAGCTAAGACTCCAGCCATAGTGAAATCGCCGCAAGTTTACCGACCTAAATTTACTTTTTTTCTATCGCACCCTAGGGGACAGTTCCTAAAGAAAAAATCAATTGAGTATTATTTATACATGTCGCCTGCATGTCCATTTGCGAAAAAACACTCCAAGTGAACAAAACTCTCAAGTAGAACAAGGAAATGGAGAATTTTATATTTACCTAATTGCTCATTTATTTTTGTCTTTTTATCATTTTTTATTATTATGAAGAAGCGTGACAAGAAGTACCCTTACGTCAAATGCGCAATATTATGAAATTTTATATTCATATTAAAAACGAAAAATTGTAAGTTGTTTAAGTTAGGTAGGTAGGTCCTTACTTTGGTATTTGCAATGATATTTCCTTCGGGGTAGTTGTGATAATTTTATTTTGATTTGGTGTGGTTAAGGAAATATACATCGGATTTAAATAAAACCACCCCATAATTAAAATTCACGTTGTCTTTAAAGTAAGCATTAAGAACAAATTAAAATAGCTAGATACAAATTTATTAAATGCAAAATATGTACCTATGTATGTACCATATTCAAATACATGTTAACCAATGGGTTAACATTGTTTAAACTGTTTCTAAGATGACACTTATTCCATATGTAGATTTAGTGTTAAGATCCTACAAAAAACAAAAATGATAGCCTAACAACACCTTGCGATGATTTTGAGAACGATTTAAACTATTTATATAATTTCAGTTTTCCAAAAATATTTTAAATGTTTTAAATTTAAACATTTGTTGTAATAATAAATAAGAAAACAGGATTACTTGCAATTTTGCGTGTATACCGTATAGTTAGGTTTGTTTTTAAGAAAATAAATTCATTTTCATAGATATTATATGACGAAATTGTCTCCAAATGTAATTTCGTTAATTACGTCAGTTTGAAATCCTAAATTGTTTCAAATTTAAATATTTTTTTTTTGTTTCCATTATTACACGGAATCTTCATTAAAAGATCACATATACCTAACTAAAAAATTACACCCCCTGAGAATTGTCACTACCGCTGCCCTACATGAATATTCTTAATCGATTCTACTCTTTATATTCGTTGCCGTATTTCTGTCGGCAATCGCCTGCGAAATATAATATGAAAATAGGCACTCTGGGAACGCACCCATCAGCTGAAAGAAACCCATCGCATACACTAGTGTTCTTGCACGATCTCTTTTTATTCCATGAAGCGGTCTCATTTTACCCTTTTTCCCCTTTTCACCGAATCGAATTCCATCGATACATTTTTATGAGGAAATCTAACCTTTAAAAGTAAAATTTATAGTATTCGGAAAAAATTACATTGAACTAACTTTTAGTATAAAAATAAACACTTAATGGTATTGTATGGCAATATAAAATTGTGCTAAAAGACGATTTCATTGCGAAATGAAAAAAAATTATAGCGTGAATGTTTTTTTTGTCTGATTGGTGAATTATCACAGTTTTGATGCTTTTCCCTTCTTCGAACAAAACGCATTTTAGACAGCGAAATTCCCAAAAAAAGGTTGAAATGCCAAGATCCAAGAACACTACTGAGCACTGTTCCATACGGTATTATGAAATTTCATTTATTCCACCTCCCACCATTTAGAATTTTTTTTGTTGCTGTTGCTGCTTAACACGTATTCACAGAAAGGAAATTTAAGAGAACGGTGTCTTTTCAAAATTTGAAGGGGGAATCGGGTAGCTGCGAGAGAGCTGAACAGCGTTACCGTTGAAGAATTTTGAAAAGTAGCAAGAAAAAGTGCAATGGAGAAAAAAGGCCATTTAAAGAAATAACTTCAAATCAAAAGTAAACACAATAAACAACAAGTGGTTGTATTGATAATTTTTTTTAAAAGTTATAACAATTCAGTCGATAAAACATACCATACATACATAAATATGAAGTAGGTATTTATAACTTTTTTATTACTGTGCTTCTGTACTTCTTGACAAGATCAGAACTTGGCTCCCAATCTTCCAAATCTGTACGTGTTATTAAATTTTATGCAGAAAGCTTTGATTCAGCAGAACTAATGTTAAGCCTGTCTGTTTGTTTATTTTTCATTAGCGCTAATTTTGAAAACACGCTATCAGCACAGGCACTGCTGTGTGGCAATGTCAGTTTTTAAATAACAATTTGTATCATTGTATCAATTCGTATCATTGAGCGACTTCAGCGCAATGCATTTATGTAAAAGTAATGAGCTCATCTTCAAAGTTTGAAAGCTTTAAACGTTTATTGTTCGTAAATTTTAAAAAAGGAGTCTCATTGTGCCAAGGTGTTAAAAAAAGTGCCAAATTGCAACTTTAGTGTCACAACGGTCACGCTGGAGCTGAACGTCTATTTAATAGTTAGTTTATGCTTCTGGTTGAATCCACAACTGTATTGGTGAAATGCCAAAAAATAATTTACGGCTGGATTGTATAAAATACACAAATTACACTTGGGTTAGTGTCTCTTAAGTGAATTCTGATTTCCGACTTCAAATTGAGAAGCGAAATTCTCTTCTCAGAATCAACAGAAGAGTATTTTTTGTGCCAGCCAATGAGCCAACTGCCAATGGAACCGTTTCATAAGTGATTTATTCGATTCCGGAGCGGACTCTCCCGGACGCTTCTTTTTGCCATATGGAAACCAACATTACTGACTCCTCTGCAGCGCCCTCTCGACATCAGCTCGTCCAACTCAGCTCATAGTCCGGTGTACCCATAAGCCAAAGCTCGTGGGCAAAGCTAACCCTAGACCCCCACCAGAAAAAGCTAAGACTCCAGCCATAGTGAAATCGCCGCAAGTTTACCGACCTAAATTTACTTTTTTTCTATCGCACCCTAGGGGACAGTTCCTAAAGAAAAAATCAATTGAGTATTATTTATACATGTCGCCTGCATGTCCATTTGCGAAAAAACACTCCAAGTGAACAAAACTCTCAAGTAGAACAAGGAAATGGAGAATTTTATATTTACCTAATTGCTCATTTATTTTTGTCTTTTTATCATTTTTTATTATTATGAAGAAGCGTGACAAGAAGTACCCTTACGTCAAATGCGCAATATTATGAAATTTTATATTCATATAAAAAACGAAAAATTGTAAGTTGTTTAAGTTAGGTAGGTAGGTCCTTACTTTGGTATTTGCAATGATATTTCCTTCGGGGTGGTTGTGATAATTTTATTTTGATTTGGTGTGGTTAAGGAAATATACATCGGATTTAAATAAAACCACCCCATAATTAAAATTCACGTTGTCTTTAAAGTAAGCATTAAGAACAAATTAAAATAGCTAGATACAAATTTATTAAATGCAAAATATGTACCTATGTATGTACCATATTCAAATACATGTTAACCAATGGGTTAACATTGTTTAAACTGTTTCTAAGATGACACTTATTCCATATGTAGATTTAGTGTTAAGATCCTACAAAAAACAAAAATGATAGCCTAACAACACCTTGCGATGATTTTGAGAACGATTTAAACTATTTATATAATTTCAGTTTTCCAAAAATATTTTAAATGTTTTAAATTTAAACATTTGTTGTAATAATAAATAAGAAAACAGGATTACTTGCAATTTTGCGTATATACCGTATAGTTAGGTTTGTTTTTAAGAAAATAAATTCATTTTCATAGATATATATGACGAAATTGTCTCCAAATGTAATTTCGTTAATTACGTCAGTTTGAAATCCTAAATTGTTTCAAATTTAAATATTTTTTTTTGTTTCCATTATTACACGGAATCTTCATTAAAAGATTACATATACCTAACTAAAAAATTACACCCGCTGAGAATTGTCACTACCGCTGCCCTATATGAATATTCTTAATCGATTCTACTCTTTATATTCGTTGCCGTATTTCTGTCGGCAATCGCCTGCGAAATATAATATGAAAATAGGCACTCTGGGAACGCACCCATCAGCTGAAAGAAACCCATCGCATACACTAGTGTTCTTGCACGATCTCTTTTTATTCCATGAAGCGGTCTCATTTTACCCTTTTTCCCCTTTTCACCGAATCGAATTCCATCGATACATTTTTATGAGGAAATCTAACCTTTAAAAGTAAAATTTATAGTATTCGGAAAAAATTACATTGAACTAACTTTTAGTATAAAAATAAACACTTAATGGTATTGTATGGCAATATAAAATTGTGCTAAAAGACGATTTCATTGCGAAATGAAAAAAAATTATAGCGTGAATGTTTTTTTTGTCTGATTGGTGAATTCTCACAGTTTTGATGCTTTTCCCTTCTTCGAACAAAACGCTTTTTAGACAGCGAAATTCCCAAAAAAAGGTTGAAATGCCAAGATCCAAGAACACTACTGAGCACTGTTCCATACGGTATTATGAAATTTCATTTATTCCACCTCCCACCATTTAGAATTTTTTTTGTTGCTGTTGCTGCTTAACACGTATTCACAGAAAGGAAATTTAAGAGAACGGTGTCTTTTCAAAATTTGAAGGGGGAATCGGGTAGCTGCGAGAGAGCTGAACAGCGTTACCGTTGAAGAATTTTGAAAAGTAGCAAGAAAAAGTGCAATGGAGAAAAAAGGCCATTTAAAGAAATAACTTCAAATCAAAAGTAAACACAATAAACAACAAGTGATTGTATTGATAATTTTTTTTAAAAGTTATAACAATTCAGTCGATAAAACATACCATACATACATAAATATGAAGTAGGTATTTATAACTTTTTTATTACTGTGCTTCTGTACTTCTTGACAAGATCAGAACTTGGCTCCCAATCTTCCAAATCTGTACGTGTTATTAAATTTTATGCAGAAAGCTTTGATTCAGCAGAACTAATGTTAAGCCTGTCTGTTTGTTTATTTTTCATTAGCGCTAATTTTGAAAACACGCTATCAGCACAGGCACTGCTGTGTGGCAATGTCAGTTTTTGAATAACAATTTGTATCATTGTATCAATTCGTATCATTGAGCGACTTCAGCGCAATGCATTTATGTAAAAGTAATGAGCTCATCTTCAAAGTTTGAAAGCTTTAAACGTTTATTGTTCGTAAATTTTAAAAAAGGAGTCTCATTGTGCCAAGGTGTTAAAAAAAGTGCCAAATTGCAACTTTAGTGTCACAACGGTCACGCTGGAGCTGAACGTCTATTTAATAGTTAGTTTATGCTTCTGGTTGAATCCACAACTGTATTGGTGAAATGCCAAAAAATAATTTACGGCTGGATTGTATAAAATACACAAATTACACTTGGGTTAGTGTCTCTTAAGTGAATTCTGATTTCCGACTTCAAATTGAGAAGCGAAATTCTCTTCTCAGAATCAACAGAAGAGTATTTTTTGTGCCAGCCAATGAGCCAACTGCCAATGGAACCGTTTCATAAGTGATTTATTCGATTCCGGAGCGGACTCTCCCGGACGCTTCTTTTTGCCATATGGAAACCAACATTACTGACTCCTCTGCAGCGCCCTCTCGACATCAGCTCGTCCAACTCAGCTCATAGTCCGGTGTACCCATAAGCCAAAGCTCGTGGGCAAAGCTAACCCTAGACCCCCACCAGAAAAAGCTAAGACTCCAGCCATAGTGAAATCGCCGCAAGTTTACCGACCTAAATTTACTTTTTTTCTATCGCACCCTAGGGGACAGTTCCTAAAGAAAAAATCAATTGAGTATTATTTATACATGTCGCCTGCATGTCCATTTGCGAAAAAACACTCCAAGTGAACAAAACTCTCAAGTAGAACAAGGAAATGGAGAATTTTATATTTACCTAATTGCTCATTTATTTTTGTCTTTTTATCATTTTTTATTATTATGAAGAAGCGTGACAAGAAGTACCCTTACGTCAAATGCGCAATACAATGGTGGACAAAAGTATTTTGACAACGCATTGCAAAATCTAAAATCGCTTATTTCTGCAAACTGAAAGAAGAAACGGTACCCATTTAATTTTTAGGAGATAGACGATATTAAAAACTTTAATATAGCAAAAGATTAGACTGATAACGGAACACCTTTATTTTCTATGAATATTTGCGTGGCCGATTATGATTCTTTGGCTGGACAAAAGTATTTTGACAATTCAATGTTTTTAAAAAAATGAGCGAAAAAGTTAATATTGATGATAATAACAAACATATTAATAAAAAGTAAACCCTCCTTTGACATCAAGGACCTTTTGTAAGCGTACAGGAATTGATTTTACCAAATTTTTTAATGTTTCCACTGAAAAATCCTGCCACAGTCCTTGAACTTCAGCAATCATCTCCTCACACGTCCTGGATAAGTTTGAGCTTCGTTTTCTTCTTATATAAGCTCACAGATTCTCTATTATATTGAGATCGGGGCTTTGAGGTGGCCCATCTAATGTATCGACTTCGACATTCCTCAAAAAGTATGTTAGCATATGGGCCTTGTGGCATGGAGCGTTGTCCTGCTGCAGTATAAATGATTGTCCAATGAGCTGGTCACCGGATGTGAATGCGTAGTCATTCAGGATACGTAAATATTTATCCTTGCTCATTGTACCATTAATTGGTGTCAAATCGCCCAAGCCATTAAAACCCACGCAATCCCAAAACATGTCCGATCCTCCACCATGTGGTACCCGCCTCATTTTTTTGCGAGCAATCTTTGGCAACCTGCAATAAATCTTGTTCTTCAATCCATGATAATCAAACTAGCTTTCATCTATCCATAATACTTGTTCCCAAAACGATTGCGACTGTTTTTGTAGGATTTTGCGAATGTTAAGCTTTTCGGCTTATTTTTTGTCGAAATTAAAGGAATTGGAAGAGCTATATGAGTAAAAAATCGGCCTCCTTTAGCCGTTTTTCGACAGTTTTTCTACTAATTGATATTTTATGGTGCTCTTTAAGCTAAATCGACACTGCTTTTGGTGTAATCAGCACATTTTCTTTATATTTTCTCGGGATTATGCGGTCCTCTACAGGCTTGGTTTTGCGTGATCTTCCCGATCTGGCCTGATTTTTAGTGAATTATTCTTTCTTTTTTTGTTTATTTGGTAATAAATTATTTGTCTAAGTACTTTCTATAATTTTCAAAGGTATTCTGCAGAAATAACTGCATTGTACCTACTTAGAGACCATTTCATTTCTAATAAGTTCACTTATTTCACGATTTTTGACCATAATTTAATAAAGAATTCGATCAAGCAGTAATAATTATTAAAGACAAAAAACATTAAAAATTAGAGCACGTGTTTTGTAACGCAAAAGAATTATGGAAAAGTAAAGTGAAAAGCAATGTCAAAATACTTTTGTCCAGCCAAAGAATCATAATCGGCCACGCAAATATTCATAGAAAATAAAGGTGTTACGTTATCAGTCTAATCTTTTGCTATCTTAAAGCTTTTAATATCGTTTATCTCCTAAAAATTAAATGGGTACCGTTTCCTCTTTCAGTTTGCAGAAATAAGCGATTTTAGATTTTGCAATGCGTTGTCAAAATACTTTTGTCCACCATTGTATTATGAAATTTTATATTCATATTAAAAACGAAAAATTGTAAGTTGTTTAAGTTAGGTAGGTAGGTCCTTACTTTGGTATTTGCAATGATATTTCCTTCGGGGTGGTTGTGATAATTTTATTTTGATTTGGTGTGGTTAAGGAAATATACATCGGATTTAAATAAAACCACCCCATAATTAAAATTCACGTTGTCTTTAAAGTAAGCATTAAGAACAAATTAAAATAGCTAGATACAAATTTATTAAATGCAAAATATGTACCTATGTATGTACCATATTCAAATACATGTTAACCAATGGGTTAACATTGTTTAAACTGTTTCTAAGATGACACTTATTCCATATGTAGATTTAGTGTTAAGATCCTACAAAAAACAAAAATGATAGCCTAACAACACCTTGCGATGATTTTGAGAACGATTTAAACTATTTATATAATTTCAGTTTTCCAAAAATATTTTAAATGTTTTAAATTTAAACATTTGTTGTAATAATAAATAAGAAAACAGGATTACTTGCAATTTTGCGTATATACCGTATAGTTAGGTTTGTTTTTAAGAAAATAAATTCATTTTCATAGATATATATGACGAAATTGTCTCCAAATGTAATTTCGTTAATTACGTCAGTTTGAAATCCTAAATTGTTTCAAATTTAAATATTTTTTTTTGTTTCCATTATTACACGGAATCTTCATTAAAAGATCACATATACCTAACTAAAAAATTACACCCCCTGAGAATTGTCACTACCGCTGCCCTATATGAATATTCTTAATCGATTCTACTCTTTATATTCGTTGCCGTATTTCTGTCGGCAATCGCCTGCGAAATATAATATGAAAATAGGCACTCTGGGAACGCACCCATCAGCTGAAAGAAACCCATCGCATACACTAGTGTTCTTGCACGATCTCTTTTTATTCCATGAAGCGGTCTCATTTTACCCTTTTTCCCCTTTTCACCGAATCGAATTCCATCGATACATTTTTATGAGGAAATCTAACCTTTAAAAGTAAAATTTATAGTATTCGGAAAAAATTACATTGAACTAACTTTTAGTATAAAAATAAACACTTAATGGTATTGTATGGCAATATAAAATTGTGCTAAAAGACGATTTCATTGCGAAATGAAAAAAAATTATAGCGTGAATGTTTTTTTTGTCTGATTGGTGAATTCTCACAGTTTTGATGCTTTTCCCTTCTTCGAACAAAACGCTTTTTAGACAGCGAAATTCCCAAAAAAAGGTTGAAATGCCAAGATCCAAGAACACTACTGAGCACTGTTCCATACGGTATTATGAAATTTCATTTATTCCACCTCCCACCATTTAGAATTTTTTTTGTTGCTGTTGCTGCTTAACACGTATTCACAGAAAGGAAATTTAAGAGAACGGTGTCTTTTCAAAATTTGAAGGGGGAATCGGGTAGCTGCGAGAGAGCTGAACAGCGTTACCGTTGAAGAATTTTGAAAAGTAGCAAGAAAAAGTGCAATGGAGAAAAAAGGCCATTTAAAGAAATAACTTCAAATCAAAAGTAAACACAATAAACAACAAGTGATTGTATTGATAATTTTTTTTAAAAGTTATAACAATTCAGTCGATAAAACATACCATACATACATAAATATGAAGTAGGTATTTATAACTTTTTTATTACTGTGCTTCTGTACTTCTTGACAAGATCAGAACTTGGCTCCCAATCTTCCAAATCTGTACGTGTTATTAAATTTTATGCAGAAAGCTTTGATTCAGCAGAACTAATGTTAAGCCTGTCTGTTTGTTTATTTTTCATTAGCGCTAATTTTGAAAACACGCTATCAGCACAGGCACTGCTGTGTGGCAATGTCAGTTTTTGAATAACAATTTGTATCATTGTATCAATTCGTATCATTGAGCGACTTCAGCGCAATGCATTTATGTAAAAGTAATGAGCTCATCTTCAAAGTTTGAAAGCTTTAAACGTTTATTGTTCGTAAATTTTAAAAAAGGAGTCTCATTGTGCCAAGGTGTTAAAAAAAGTGCCAAATTGCAACTTTAGTGTCACAACGGTCACGCTGGAGCTGAACGTCTATTTAATAGTTAGTTTATGCTTCTGGTTGAATCCACAACTGTATTGGTGAAATGCCAAAAAATAATTTACGGCTGGATTGTATAAAATACACAAATTACACTTGGGTTAGTGTCTCTTAAGTGAATTCTGATTTCCGACTTCAAATTGAGAAGCGAAATTCTCTTCTCAGAATCAACAGAAGAGTATTTTTTGTGCCAGCCAATGAGCCAACTGCCAATGGAACCGTTTCATAAGTGATTTATTCGATTCCGGAGCGGACTCTCCCGGACGCTTCTTTTTGCCATATGGAAACCAACATTACTGACTCCTCTGCAGCGCCCTCTCGACATCAGCTCGTCCAACTCAGCTCATAGTCCGGTGTACCCATAAGCCAAAGCTCGTGGGCAAAGCTAACCCTAGACCCCCACCAGAAAAAGCTAAGACTCCAGCCATAGTGAAATCGCCGCAAGTTTACCGACCTAAATTTACTTTTTTTCTATCGCACCCTAGGGGACAGTTCCTAAAGAAAAAATCAATTGAGTATTATTTATACATGTCGCCTGCATGTCCATTTGCGAAAAAACACTCCAAGTGAACAAAACTCTCAAGTAGAACAAGGAAATGGAGAATTTTATATTTACCTAATTGCTCATTTATTTTTGTCTTTTTATCCTTTTTTATTATTATAAAGAAGCGTGACAAGAAGTACCCTTACGTCAAATGCGCAATATTATGAAATTTTATATTCATATTAAAAACGAAAAATTGTAAGTTGTTTAAGTTAGGTAGGTAGGTCCTTACTTTGGTATTTGCAATGATATTTCCTTCGGGGTGGTTGTGATAATTTTATTTTGATTTAGTGTGGTTAAGGAAATATACATCGGATTTAAATAAAACCACCCCATAATTAAAATTCACGTTGTCTTTAAAGTAAGCATTAAGAACAAATTAAAATAGCTAGATACAAATTTATTAAATGCAAAATATGTACCTATGTATGTACCATATTCAAATACATGTTAACCAATGGGTTAACATTGTTTAAACTGTTTCTAAGATGACACTTATTCCATATGTAGATTTAGTGTTAAGATCCTACAAAAAACAAAAATGATAGCCTAACAACACCTTGCGATGATTTTGAGAACGATTTAAACTATTTATATAATTTCAGTTTTCCAAAAATATTTTAAATGTTTTAAATTTAAACATTTGTTGTAATAATAAATAAGAAAACAGGATTACTTGCAATTTTGCGTATATACCGTATAGTTAGGTTTGTTTTTAAGAAAATAAATTCATTTTCATAGATATATATGACGAAATTGTCTCCAAATGTAATTTCGTTAATTACGTCAGTTTGAAATCCTAAATTGTTTCAAATTTAAATATTTTTTTTTTGTTTCCATTATTACACGGAATCTTCATTAAAAGATTACATATACCTAACTAAAAAATTACACCCGCTGAGAATTGTCACTACCGCTGCCCTATATGAATATTCTTAATCGATTCTACTCTTTATATTCGTTGCCGTATTTCTGTCGGCAATCGCCTGCGAAATATAATATGAAAATAGGCACTCTGGGAACGCACCCATCAGCTGAAAGAAACCCATCGCATACACTAGTGTTCTTGCACGATCTCTTTTTATTCCATGAAGCGGTCTCATTTTACCCTTTTTCCCCTTTTCACCGAATCGAATTCCATCGATACATTTTTATGAGGAAATCTAACCTTTAAAAGTAAAATTTATAGTATTCGGAAAAAATTACATTGAACTAACTTTTAGTATAAAAATAAACACTTAATGGTATTGTATGGCAATATAAAATTGTGCTAAAAGACGATTTCATTGCGAAATGAAAAAAAATTATAGCGTGAATGTTTTTTTTGTCTGATTGGTGAATTCTCACAGTTTTGATGCTTTTCCCTTCTTCGAACAAAACGCTTTTTAGACAGCGAAATTCCCAAAAAAAGGTTGAAATGCCAAGATCCAAGAACACTACTGAGCACTGTTCCATACGGTATTATGAAATTTCATTTATTCCACCTCCCACCATTTAGAATATTTTTTGTTGCTGTTGCTGCTTAACACGTATTCACAGAAAGGAAATTTAAGAGAACGGTGTCTTTTCAAAATTTGAAGGGGGAATCGGGTAGCTGCGAGAGAGCTGAACAGCGTTACCGTTGAAGAATTTTGAAAAGTAGCAAGAAAAAGTGCAATGGAGAAAAAAGGCCATTTAAAGAAATAACTTCAAATCAAAAGTAAACACAATAAACAACAAGTGATTGTATTGATAATTTTTTTTAAAAGTTATAACAATTCAGTCGATAAAACATACCATACATACATAAATATGAAGTAGGTATTTATAACTTTTTTATTACTGTGCTTCTGTACTTCTTGACAAGATCAGAACTTGGCTCCCAATCTTCCAAATCTGTACGTGTTATTAAATTTTATGCAGAAAGCTTTGATTCAGCAGAACTAATGTTAAGCCTGTCTGTTTGTTTATTTTTCATTAGCGCTAATTTTGAAAACACGCTATCAGCACAGGCACTGCTGTGTGGCAATGTCAGTTTTTGAATAACAATTTGTATCATTGTATCAATTCGTATCATTGAGCGACTTCAGCGCAATGCATTTATGTAAAAGTAATGAGCTCATCTTCAAAGTTTGAAAGCTTTAAACGTTTATTGTTCGTAAATTTTAAAAAAGGAGTCTCATTGTGCCAAGGTGTTAAAAAAAGTGCCAAATTGCAACTTTAGTGTCACAACGGTCACGCTGGAGCTGAACGTCTATTTAATAGTTAGTTTATGCTTCTGGTTGAATCCACAACTGTATTGGTGAAATGCCAAAAAATAATTTACGGCTGGATTGTATAAAATACACAAATTACACTTGGGTTAGTGTCTCTTAAGTGAATTCTGATTTCCGACTTCAAATTGAGAAGCGAAATTCTCTTCTCAGATTCAACAGAAGAGTATTTTTTGTGCCAGCCAATGAGCCAACTGCCAATGGAACCGTTTCATAAGTGATTTATTCGATTCCGGAGCGGACTCTCCCGGACGCTTCTTTTTGCCATATGGAAACCAACATTACTGACTCCTCTGCAGCGCCCTCTCGACATCAGCTCGTCCAACTCAGCTCATAGTCCGGTGTACCCATAAGCCAAAGCTCGTGGGCAAAGCTAACCCTAGACCCCCACCAGAAAAAGCTAAGACTCCAGCCATAGTGAAATCGCCGCAAGTTTACCGACCTAAATTTACTTTTTTTCTATCGCACCCTAGGGGACAGTTCCTAAAGAAAAAATCAATTGAGTATTATTTATACATGTCGCCTGCATGTCCATTTGCGAAAAAACACTCCAAGTGAACAAAACTCTCAAGTAGAACAAGGAAATGGAGAATTTTATATTTACCTAATTGCTCATTTATTTTTGTCTTTTTATCATTTTTTATTATTATGAAGAAGCGTGACAAGAAGTACCCTTACGTCAAATGCGCAATATTATGAAATTTTATATTCATATTAAAAACGAAAAATTGTAAGTTGTTTAAGTTAGGTAGGTAGGTCCTTACTTTGGTATTTGCAATGATATTTCCTTCGGGGTGGTTGTGATAATTTTATTTTGATTTGGTGTGGTTAAGGAAATATACATCGGATTTAAATAAAACCACCCCATAATTAAAATTCACGTTGTCTTTAAAGTAAGCATTAAGAACAAATTAAAATAGCTAGATACAAATTTATTAAATGCAAAATATGTACCTATGTATGTACCATATTCAAATACATGTTAACCAATGGGTTAACATTGTTTAAACTGTTTCTAAGATGACACTTATTCCATATGTAGATTTAGTGTTAAGATCCTACAAAAAACAAAAATGATAGCCTAACAACACCTTGCGATGATTTTGAGAACGATTTAAACTATTTATATAATTTCAGTTTTCAAAAAATATTTTAAATGTTTTAAATTTAAACATTTGTTGTAATAATAAATAAGAAAACAGGATTACTTGCAATTTTGCGTATATACCGTATAGTTAGGTTTGTTTTTAAGAAAATAAATTCATTTTCATAGATATATATGACGAAATTGTCTCCAAATGTAATTTCGTTAATTACGTCAGTTTGAAATCCTAAATTGTTTCAAATTTAAATATTTTTTTTTTGTTTCCATTATTACACGGAATCTTCATTAAAAGATTACATATACCTAACTAAAAAATTACACCCGCTGAGAATTGTCACTACCGCTGCCCTATATGAATATTCTTAATCGATTCTACTCTTTATATTCGTTGCCGTATTTCTGTCGGCAATCGCCTGCGAAATATAATATGAAAATAGGCACTCTGGGAACGCACCCATCAGCTGAAAGAAACCCATCGCATACACTAGTGTTCTTGCACGATCTCTTTTTATTCCATGAAGCGGTCTCATTTTACCCTTTTTCCCCTTTTCACCGAATCGAATTCCATCGATACATTTTTATGAGGAAATCTAACCTTTAAAAGTAAAATTTATAGTATTCGGAAAAAATTACATTGAACTAACTTTTAGTATAAAAATAAACACTTAATGGTATTGTATGGCAATATAAAATTGTGCTAAAAGACGATTTCATTGCGAAATGAAAAAAAATTATAGCGTGAATGTTTTTTTTGTCTGATTGGTGAATTCTCACAGTTTTGATGCTTTTCCCTTCTTCGAACAAAACGCTTTTTAGACAGCGAAATTCCCAAAAAAAGGTTGAAATGCCAAGATCCAAGAACACTACTGAGCACTGTTCCATACGGTATTATGAAATTTCATTTATTCCACCTCCCACCATTTAGAATTTTTTTTGTTGCTGTTGCTGCTTAACACGTATTCACAGAAAGGAAATTTAAGAGAACGGTGTCTTTTCAAAATTTGAAGGGGGAATCGGGTAGCTGCGAGAGAGCTGAACAGCGTTACCGTTGAAGAATTTTGAAAAGTAGCAAGAAAAAGTGCAATGGAGAAAAAAGGCCATTTAAAGAAATAACTTCAAATCAAAAGTAAACACAATAAACAACAAGTGATTGTATTGATAATTTTTTTTAAAAGTTATAACAATTCAGTCGATAAAACATACCATACATACATAAATATGAAGTAGGTATTTATAACTTTTTTATTACTGTGCTTCTGTACTTCTTGACAAGATCAGAACTTGGCTCCCAATCTTCCAAATCTGTACGTGTTATTAAATTTTATGCAGAAAGCTTTGATTCAGCAGAACTAATGTTAAGCCTGTCTGTTTGTTTATTTTTCATTAGCGCTAATTTTGAAAACACGCTATCAGCACAGGCACTGCTGTGTGGCAATGTCAGTTTTTGAATAACAATTTGTATCATTGTATCAATTCGTATCATTGAGCGACTTCAGCGCAATGCATTTATGTAAAAGTAATGAGCTCATCTTCAAAGTTTGAAAGCTTTAAACGTTTATTGTTCGTAAATTTTAAAAAAGGAGTCTCATTGTGCCAAGGTGTTAAAAAAAGTGCCAAATTGCAACTTTAGTGTCACAACGGTCACGCTGGAGCTGAACGTCTATTTAATAGTTAGTTTATGCTTCTGGTTGAATCCACAACTGTATTGGTGAAATGCCAAAAAATAATTTACGGCTGGATTGTATAAAATACACAAATTACACTTGGGTTAGTGTCTCTTAAGTGAATTCTGATTTCCGACTTCAAATTGAGAAGCGAAATTCTCTTCTCAGAATCAACAGAAGAGTATTTTTTGTGCCAGCCAATGAGCCAACTGCCAATGGAACCGTTTCATAAGTGATTTATTCGATTCCGGAGCGGACTCTCCCGGACGCTTCTTTTTGCCATATGGAAACCAACATTACTGACTCCTCTGCAGCGCCCTCTCGACATCAGCTCGTCCAACTCAGCTCATAGTCCGGTGTACCCATAAGCCAAAGCTCGTGGGCAAAGCTAACCCTAGACCCCCACCAGAAAAAGCTAAGACTCCAGCCATAGTGAAATCGCCGCAAGTTTACCGACCTAAATTTACTTTTTTTCTATCGCACCCTAGGGGACAGTTCCTAAAGAAAAAATCAATTGAGTATTATTTATACATGTCGCCTGCATGTCCATTTGCGAAAAAACACTCCAAGTGAACAAAACTCTCAAGTAGAACAAGGAAATGGAGAATTTTATATTTACCTAATTGCTCATTTATTTTTGTCTTTTTATCATTTTTTATTATTATGAAGAAGCGTGACAAGAAGTACCCTTACGTCAAATGCGCAATATTATGAAATTTTATATTCATATTAAAAACGAAAAATTGTAAGTTGTTTAAGTTAGGTAGGTAGGTCCTTACTTTGGTATTTGCAATGATATTTCCTTCGGGGTGGTTGTGATAATTTTATTTTGATTTGGTGTGGTTAAGGAAATATACATCGGATTTAAATAAAACCACCCCATAATTAAAATTCACGTTGTCTTTAAAGTAAGCATTAAGAACAAATTAAAATAGCTAGATACAAATTTATTAAATGCAAAATATGTACCTATGTATGTACCATATTCAAATACATGTTAACCAATGGGTTAACATTGTTTAAACTGTTTCTAAGATGACACTTATTCCATATGTAGATTTAGTGTTAAGATCCTACAAAAAACAAAAATGATAGCCTAACAACACCTTGCGATGATTTTGAGAACGATTTAAACTATTTATATAATTTCAGTTTTCCAAAAATATTTTAAATGTTTTAAATTTAAACATTTGTTGTAATAATAAATAAGAAAACAGGATTACTTGCAATTTTTCGTATATACCGTATAGTTAGGTTTGTTTTTAAGAAAATAAATTCATTTTCATAGATATATATGACGAAATTGTCTCCAAATGTAATTTCGTTAATTACGTCAGTTTGAAATCCTAAATTGTTTCAAATTTAAATATTTTTTTTTTGTTTCCATTATTACACGGAATCTTCATTAAAAGATTACATATACCTAACTAAAAAATTACACCCCCTGAGAATTGTCACTACCGCTGCCCTATATGAATATTCTTAATCGATTCTACTCTTTATATTCGTTGCCGTATTTCTGTCGGCAATCGCCTGCGAAATATAATATGAAAATAGGCACTCTGGGAACGCACCCATCAGCTGAAAGAAACCCATCGCATACACTAGTGTTCTTGCACGATCTCTTTTTATTCCATGAAGCGGTCTCATTTTACCCTTTTTCCCCTTTTCACCGAATCGAATTCCATCGATACATTTTTATGAGGAAATCTAACCTTTAAAAGTAAAATTTATAGTATTCGGAAAAAATTACATTGAACTAACTTTTAGTATAAAAATAAACACTTAATGGTATTGTATGGCAATATAAAATTGTGCTAAAAGACGATTTCATTGCGAAATGAAAAAAAATTATAGCGTGAATGTTTTTTTTGTCTGATTGGTGAATTCTCACAGTTTTGATGCTTTTCCCTTCTTCGAACAAAACGCTTTTTAGACAGCGAAATTCCCAAAAAAAGGTTGAAATGCCAAGATCCAAGAACACTACTGAGCACTGTTCCATACGGTATTATGAAATTTCATTTATTCCACCTCCCACCATTTAGAATTTTTTTTGTTGCTGTTGCTGCTTAACACGTATTCACAGAAAGGAAATTTAAGAGAACGGTGTCTTTTCAAAATTTGAAGGGGGAATCGGGTAGCTGCGAGAGAGCTGAACAGCGTTACCGTTGAAGAATTTTGAAAAGTAGCAAGAAAAAGTGCAATGGAGAAAAAAGGCCATTTAAAGAAATAACTTCAAATCAAAAGTAAACACAATAAACAACAAGTGGTTGTATTGATAATTTTTTTTAAAAGTTATAACAATTCAGTCGATAAAACATACCATACATACATAAATATGAAGTAGGTATTTATAACTTTTTTATTACTGTGCTTCTGTACTTCTTGACAAGATCAGAACTTGGCTCCCAATCTTCCAAATCTGTACGTGTTATTAAATTTTATGCAGAAAGCTTTGATTCAGCAGAACTAATGTTAAGCCTGTCTGTTTGTTTATTTTTCATTAGCGCTAATTTTGAAAACACGCTATCAGCACAGGCACTGCTGTGTGGCAATGTCAGTTTTTGAATAACAATTTGTATCATTGTATCAATTCGTATCATTGAGCGACTTCAGCGCAATGCATTTATGTAAAAGTAATGAGCTCATCTTCAAAGTTTGAAAGCTTTAAACGTTTATTGTTCGTAAATTTTAAAAAAGGAGTCTCATTGTGCCAAGGTGTTAAAAAAAGTGCCAAATTGCAACTTTAGTGTCACAACGGTCACGCTGGAGCTGAACGTCTATTTAATAGTTAGTTTATGCTTCTGGTTGAATCCACAACTGTATTGGTGAAATGCCAAAAAATAATTTACGGCTGGATTGTATAAAATACACAAATTACACTTGGGTTAGTGTCTCTTAAGTGAATTCTGATTTCCGACTTCAAATTGAGAAGCGAAATTCTCTTCTCAGAATCAACAGAAGAGTATTTTTTGTGCCAGCCAATGAGCCAACTGCCAATGGAACCGTTTCATAAGTGATTTATTCGATTCCGGAGCGGACTCTCCCGGACGCTTCTTTTTGCCATATGGAAACCAACATTACTGACTCCTCTGCAGCGCCCTCTCGACATCAGCTCGTCCAACTCAGCTCATAGTCCGGTGTACCCATAAGCCAAAGCTCGTGGGCAAAGCTAACCCTAGACCCCCACCAGAAAAAGCTAAGACTCCAGCCATAGTGAAATCGCCGCAAGTTTACCGACCTAAATTTACTTTTTTTCTATCGCACCCTAGGGGACAGTTCCTAAAGAAAAAATCAATTGAGTATTATTTATACATGTCGCCTGCATGTCCATTTGCGAAAAAACACTCCAAGTGAACAAAACTCTCAAGTAGAACAAGGAAATGGAGAATTTTATATTTACCTAATTGCTCATTTATTTTTGTCTTTTTATCATTTTTTATTATTATGAAGAAGCGTGACAAGAAGTACCCTTACGTCAAATGCGCAATATTATGAAATTTTATATTCATATTAAAAACGAAAAATTGTAAGTTGTTTAAGTTAGGTAGGTAGGTCCTTACTTTGGTATTTGCAATGATATTTCCTTCGGGGTGGTTGTGATAATTTTATTTTGATTTGGTGTGGTTAAGGAAATATACATCGGATTTAAATAAAACCACCCCATAATTAAAATTCACGTTGTCTTTAAAGTAAGCATTAAGAACAAATTAAAATAGCTAGATACAAATTTATTAAATGCAAAATATGTACCTATGTATGTACCATATTCAAATACATGTTAACCAATGGGTTAACATTGTTTAAACTGTTTCTAAGATGACACTTATTCCATATGTAGATTTAGTGTTAAGATCCTACAAAAAACAAAAATGATAGCCTAACAACACCTTGCGATGATTTTGAGAACGATTTAAACTATTTATATAATTTCAGTTTTCCAAAAATATTTTAAATGTTTTAAATTTAAACATTTGTTGTAATAATAAATAAGAAAACAGGATTACTTGCAATTTTGCGTATATACCGTATAGTTAGGTTTGTTTTTAAGAAAATAAATTCATTTTCATAGATATATATGACGAAATTGTCTCCAAATGTAATTTCGTTAATTACGTCAGTTTGAAATCCTAAATTGTTTCAAATTTAAATATTTTTTTTTTGTTTCCATTATTACACGGAATCTTCATTAAAAGATTACATATACCTAACTAAAAAATTACACCCGCTGAGAATTGTCACTACCGCTGCCCTATATGAATATTCTTAATCGATTCTACTCTTTATATTCGTTGCCGTATTTCTGTCGGCAATCGCCTGCGAAATATAATATGAAAATAGGCACTCTGGGAACGCACCCATCAGCTGAAAGAAACCCATCGCATACACTAGTGTTCTTGCACGATCTCTTTTTATTCCATGAAGCGGTCTCATTTTACCCTTTTTCCCCTTTTCACCGAATCGAATTCCATCGATACATTTTTATGAGGAAATCTAACCTTTAAAAGTAAAATTTATAGTATTCGGAAAAAATTACATTGAACTAACTTTTAGTATAAAAATAAACACTTAATGGTATTGTATGGCAATATAAAATTGTGCTAAAAGACGATTTCATTGCGAAATGAAAAAAAATTATAGCGTGAATGTTTTTTTTGTCTGATTGGTGAATTCTCACAGTTTTGATGCTTTTCCCTTCTTCGAACAAAACGCTTTTTAGACAGCGAAATTCCCAAAAAAAGGTTGAAATGCCAAGATCCAAGAACACTACTGAGCACTGTTCCATACGGTATTATGAAATTTCATTTATTCCACCTCCCACCATTTAGAATTTTTTTTGTTGCTGTTGCTGCTTAACACGTATTCACAGAAAGGAAATTTAAGAGTACGGTGTCTTTTCAAAATTTGAAGGGGGAATCGGGTAGCTGCGAGAGAGCTGAACAGCGTTACCGTTGAAGAATTTTGAAAAGTAGCAAGAAAAAGTGCAATGGAGAAAAAAGGCCATTTAAAGAAATAACTTCAAATCAAAAGTAAACACAATAAACAACAAGTGATTGTATTGATAATTTTTTTTAAAAGTTATAACAATTCAGTCGATAAAACATACCATACATACATAAATATGAAGTAGGTATTTATAACTTTTTTATTACTGTGCTTCTGTACTTCTTGACAAGATCAGAACTTGGCTCCCAATCTTCCAAATCTGTACGTGTTATTAAATTTTATGCAGAAAGCTTTGATTCAGCAGAACTAATGTTAAGCCTGTCTGTTTGTTTATTTTTCATTAGCGCTAATTTTGAAAACACGCTATCAGCACAGGCACTGCTGTGTGGCAATGTCAGTTTTTGAATAACAATTTGTATCATTGTATCAATTCGTATCATTGAGCGACTTCAGCGCAATGCATTTATGTAAAAGTAATGAGCTCATCTTCAAAGTTTGAAAGCTTTAAACGTTTATTGTTCGTAAATTTTAAAAAAGGAGTCTCATTGTGCCAAGGAGTTAAAAAAAGTGCCAAATTGCAACTTTAGTGTCACAACGGTCACGCTGGAGCTGAACGTCTATTTAATAGTTAGTTTATGCTTCTGGTTGAATCCACAACTGTATTGGTGAAATGCCAAAAAATAATTTACGGCTGGATTGTATAAAATACACAAATTACACTTGGGTTAGTGTCTCTTAAGTGAATTCTGATTTCCGACTTCAAATTGAGAAGCGAAATTCTCTTCTCAGAATCAACAGAAGAGTATTTTTTGTGCCAGCCAATGAGCCAACTGCCAATGGAACCGTTTCATAAGTGATTTATTCGATTCCGGAGCGGACTCTCCCGGACGCTTCTTTTTGCCATATGGAAACCAACATTACTGACTCCTCTGCAGCGCCCTCTCGACATCAGCTCGTCCAACTCAGCTCATAGTCCGGTGTACCCATAAGCCAAAGCTCGTGGGCAAAGCTAACCCTAGACCCCCACCAGAAAAAGCTAAGACTCCAGCCATAGTGAAATCGCCGCAAGTTTACCGACCTAAATTTACTTTTTTTCTATCGCACCCTAGGGGACAGTTCCTAAAGAAAAAATCAATTGAGTATTATTTATACATGTCGCCTGCATGTCCATTTGCGAAAAAACACTCCAAGTGAACAAAACTCTCAAGTAGAACAAGGAAATGGAGAATTTTATATTTACCTAATTGCTCATTTATTTTTGTCTTTTTATCATTTTTTATTATTATGAAGAAGCGTGACAAGAAGTACCCTTACGTCAAATGCGCAATATTATGAAATTTTATATTCATATTAAAAACGAAAAATTGTAAGTTGTTTAAGTTAGGTAGGTAGGTCCTTACTTTGGTATTTGCAATGATATTTCCTTCGGGGTGGTTGTGATAATTTTATTTTGATTTGGTGTGGTTAAGGAAATATACATCGGATTTAAATAAAACCACCCCATCATTAAAATTCACGTTGTCTTTAAAGTAAGCATTAAGAACAAATTAAAATAGCTAGATACAAATTTATTAAATGCAAAATATGTACCTATGTATGTACCATATTCAAATACATGTTAACCAATGGGTTAACATTGTTTAAACTGTTTCTAAGATGACACTTATTCCATATGTAGATTTAGTGTTAAGATCCTACAAAAAACAAAAATGATAGCCTAACAACACCTTGCGATGATTTTGAGAACGATTTAAACTATTTATATAATTTCAGTTTTCCAAAAATATTTTAAATGTTTTAAATTTAAACATTTGTTGTAATAATAAATAAGAAAACAGGATTACTTGCAATTTTGCGTATATACCGTATAGTTAGGTTTGTTTTTAAGAAAATAAATTCATTTTCATAGATATTATATGACGAAATTGTCTCCAAATGTAATTTCGTTAATTACGTCAGTTTGAAATCCTAAATTGTTTCAAATTTAAATATTTTTTTTTTGTTTCCATTATTACACGGAATCTTCATTAAAAGATCACATATACCTAACTAAAAAATTACACCCCCTGAGAATTGTCACTACCGCTGCCCTATATGAATATTCTTAATCGATTCTACTCTTTATATTCGTTGCCGTATTTCTGTCGGCAATCGCCTGCGAAATATAATATGAAAATAGGCACTCTGGGAACGCACCCATCAGCTGAAAGAAACCCATCGCATACACTAGTGTTCTTGCACGATCTCTTTTTATTCCATGAAGCGGTCTCATTTTACCCTTTTTCCCCTTTTCACCGAATCGAATTCCATCGATACATTTTTATGAGGAAATCTAACCTTTAAAAGTAAAATTTATAGTATTCGGAAAAAATTACATTGAACTAACTTTTAGTATAAAAATAAACACTTAATGGTATTGTATGGCAATATAAAATTGTGCTAAAAGACGATTTCATTGCGAAATGAAAAAAAATTATAGCGTGAATGTTTTTTTTGTCTGATTGGTGAATTCTCACAGTTTTGATGCTTTTCCCTTCTTCGAACAAAACGCTTTTTAGACAGCGAAATTCCCAAAAAAAGGTTGAAATGCCAAGATCCAAGAACACTACTGAGCACTGTTCCATACGGTATTATGAAATTTCATTTATTCCACCTCCCACCATTTAGAATTTTTTTTGTTGCTGTTGCTGCTTAACACGTATTCACAGAAAGGAAATTTAAGAGAACGGTGTCTTTTCAAAATTTGAAGGGGGAATCGGGTAGCTGCGAGAGAGCTGAACAGCGTTACCGTTGAAGAATTTTGAAAAGTAGCAAGAAAAAGTGCAATGGAGAAAAAAGGCCATTTAAAGAAATAACTTCAAATCAAAAGTAAACACAATAAACAACAAGTGATTGTATTGATAATTTTTTTTAAAAGTTATAACAATTCAGTCGATAAAACATACCATACATACATAAATATGAAGTAGGTATTTATAACTTTTTTATTACTGTGCTTCTGTACTTCTTGACAAGATCAGAACTTGGCTCCCAATCTTCCAAATCTGTACGTGTTATTAAATTTTATGCAGAAAGCTTTGATTCAGCAGAACTAATGTTAAGCCTGTCTGTTTGTTTATTTTTCATTAGCGCTAATTTTGAAAACACGCTATCAGCACAGGCACTGCTGTGTGGCAATGTCAGTTTTTGAATAACAATTTGTATCATTGTATCAATTCGTATCATTGAGCGACTTCAGCGCAATGCATTTATGTAAAAGTAATGAGCTCATCTTCAAAGTTTGAAAGCTTTAAACGTTTATTGTTCGTAAATTTTAAAAAAGGAGTCTCATTGTGCCAAGGTGTTAAAAAAAGTGCCAAATTGCAACTTTAGTGTCACAACGGTCACGCTGGAGCTGAACGTCTATTTAATAGTTAGTTTATGCTTCTGGTTGAATCCACAACTGTATTGGTGAAATGCCAAAAAATAATTTACGGCTGGATTGTATAAAATACACAAATTACACTTGGGTTAGTGTCTCTTAAGTGAATTCTGATTTCCGACTTCAAATTGAGAAGCGAAATTCTCTTCTCAGAATCAACAGAAGAGTATTTTTTGTGCCAGCCAATGAGCCAACTGCCAATGGAACCGTTTCATAAGTGATTTATTCGATTCCGGAGCGGACTCTCCCGGACGCTTCTTTTTGCCATATGGAAACCAACATTACTGACTCCTCTGCAGCGCCCTCTCGACATCAGCTCGTCCAACTCAGCTCATAGTCCGGTGTACCCATAAGCCAAAGCTCGTGGGCAAAGCTAACCCTAGACCCCCACCAGAAAAAGCTAAGACTCCAGCCATAGTGAAATCGCCGCAAGTTTACCGACCTAAATTTACTTTTTTTCTATCGCACCCTAGGGGACAGTTCCTAAAGAAAAAATCAATTGAGTATTATTTATACATGTCGCCTGCATGTCCATTTGCGAAAAAACACTCCAAGTGAACAAAACTCTCAAGTAGAACAAGGAAATGGAGAATTTTATATTTACCTAATTGCTCATTTATTTTTGTCTTTTTATCATTTTTTATTATTATGAAGAAGCGTGACAAGAAGTACCCTTACGTCAAATGCGCAATATTATGAAATTTTATATTCATATTAAAAACGAAAAATTGTAAGTTGTTTAAGTTAGGTAGGTAGGTCCTTACTTTGGTATTTGCAATGATATTTCCTTCGGGGTGGTTGTGATAATTTTATTTTGATTTGGTGTGGTTAAGGAAATATACATCGGATTTAAATAAAACCACCCCATAATTAAAATTCACGTTGTCTTTAAAGTAAGCATTAAGAACAAATTAAAATAGCTAGATACAAATTTATTAAATGCAAAATATGTACCTATGTATGTACCATATTCAAATACATGTTAACCAATGGGTTAACATTGTTTAAACTGTTTCTAAGATGACACTTATTCCATATGTAGATTTAGTGTTAAGATCCTACAAAAAACAAAAATGATAGCCTAACAACACCTTGCGATGATTTTGAGAACGATTTAAACTATTTATATAATTTCAGTTTTCCAAAAATATTTTAAATGTTTTAAATTTAAACATTTGTTGTAATAATAAATAAGAAAACAGGATTACTTGCAATTTTGCGTATATACCGTATAGTTAGGTTTGTTTTTAAGAAAATAAATTCATTTTCATAGATATATATGACGAAATTGTCTCCAAATGTAATTTCGTTAATTACGTCAGTTTGAAATCCTAAATTGTTTCAAATTTAAATATTTTTTTTTTGTTTCCATTATTACACGGAATCTTCATTAAAAGATTACATATACCTAACTAAAAAATTACACCCGCTGAGAATTGTCACTACCGCTGCCCTATATGAATATTCTTAATCGATTCTACTCTTTATATTCGTTGCCGTATTTCTGTCGGCAATCGCCTGCGAAATATAATATGAAAATAGGCACTCTGGGAACGCACCCATCAGCTGAAAGAAACCCATCGCATACACTAGTGTTCTTGCACGATCTCTTTTTATTCCATGAAGCGGTCTCATTTTACCCTTTTTCCCCTTTTCACCGAATCGAATTCCATCGATACATTTTTATGAGGAAATCTAACCTTTAAAAGTAAAATTTATAGTATTCGGAAAAAATTACATTGAACTAACTTTTAGTATAAAAATAAACACTTAATGGTATTGTATGGCAATATAAAATTGTGCTAAAAGACGATTTCATTGCGAAATGAAAAAAAATTATAGCGTGAATGTTTTTTTTGTCTGATTGGTGAATTCTCACAGTTTTGATGCTTTTCCCTTCTTCGAACAAAACGCTTTTTAGACAGCGAAATTCCCAAAAAAAGGTTGAAATGCCAAGATCCAAGAACACTACTGAGCACTGTTCCATACGGTATTATGAAATTTCATTTATTCCACCTCCCACCATTTAGAATTTTTTTTGTTGCTGTTGCTGCTTAACACGTATTCACAGAAAGGAAATTTAAGAGAACGGTGTCTTTTCAAAATTTGAAGGGGGAATCGGGTAGCTGCGAGAGAGCTGAACAGCGTTACCGTTGAAGAATTTTGAAAAGTAGCAAGAAAAAGTGCAATGGAGAAAAAAGGCCATTTAAAGAAATAACTTCAAATCAAAAGTAAACACAATAAACAACAAGTGATTGTATTGATAATTTTTTTTAAAAGTTATAACAATTCAGTCGATAAAACATACCATACATACATAAATATGAAGTAGGTATTTATAACTTTTTTATTACTGTGCTTCTGTACTTCTTGACAAGATCAGAACTTGGCTCCCAATCTTCCAAATCTGTACGTGTTATTAAATTTTATGCAGAAAGCTTTGATTCAGCAGAACTAATGTTAAGCCTGTCTGTTTGTTTATTTTTCATTAGCGCTAATTTTGAAAACACGCTATCAGCACAGGCACTGCTGTGTGGCAATGTCAGTTTTTGAATAACAATTTGTATCATTGTATCAATTCGTATCATTGAGCGACTTCAGCGCAATGCATTTATGTAAAAGTAATGAGCTCATCTTCAAAGTTTGAAAGCTTTAAACGTTTATTGTTCGTAAATTTTAAAAAAGGAGTCTCATTGTGCCAAGGTGTTAAAAAAAGTGCCAAATTGCAACTTTAGTGTCACAACGGTCACGCTGGAGCTGAACGTCTATTTAATAGTTAGTTTATGCTTCTGGTTGAATCCACAACTGTATTGGTGAAATGCCAAAAAATAATTTACGGCTGGATTGTATAAAATACACAAATTACACTTGGGTTAGTGTCTCTTAAGTGAATTCTGATTTCCGACTTCAAATTGAGAAGCGAAATTCTCTTCTCAGAATCAACAGAAGAGTATTTTTTGTGCCAGCCAATGAGCCAACTGCCAATGGAACCGTTTCATAAGTGATTTATTCGATTCCGGAGCGGACTCTCCCGGACGCTTCTTTTTGCCATATGGAAACCAACATTACTGACTCCTCTGCAGCGCCCTCTCGACATCAGCTCGTCCAACTCAGCTCATAGTCCGGTGTACCCATAAGCCAAAGCTCGTGGGCAAAGCTAACCCTAGACCCCCACCAGAAAAAGCTAAGACTCCAGCCATAGTGAAATCGCCGCAAGTTTACCGACCTAAATTTACTTTTTTTCTATCGCACCCTAGGGGACAGTTCCTAAAGAAAAAATCAATTGAGTATTATTTATACATGTCGCCTGCATGTCCATTTGCGAAAAAACACTCCAAGTGAACAAAACTCTCAAGTAGAACAAGGAAATGGAGAATTTTATATTTACCTAATTGCTCATTTATTTTTGTCTTTTTATCATTTTTTATTATTATGAAGAAGCGTGACAAGAAGTACCCTTACGTCAAATGCGCAATATTATGAAATTTTATATTCATATTAAAAACGAAAAATTGTAAGTTGTTTAAGTTAGGTAGGTAGGTCCTTACTTTGGTATTTGCAATGATATTTCCTTCGGGGTGGTTGTGATAATTTTATTTTGATTTGGTGTGGTTAAGGAAATATACATCGGATTTAAATAAAACCACCCCATCATTAAAATTCACGTTGTCTTTAAAGTAAGCATTAAGAACAAATTAAAATAGCTAGATACAAATTTATTAAATGCAAAATATGTACCTATGTATGTACCATATTCAAATACATGTTAACCAATGGGTTAACATTGTTTAAACTGTTTCTAAGATGACACTTATTCCATATGTAGATTTAGTGTTAAGATCCTACAAAAAACAAAAATGATAGCCTAACAACACCTTGCGATGATTTTGAGAACGATTTAAACTATTTATATAATTTCAGTTTTCCAAAAATATTTTAAATGTTTTAAATTTAAACATTTGTTGTAATAATAAATAAGAAAACAGGATTACTTGCAATTTTGCGTATATACCGTATAGTTAGGTTTGTTTTTAAGAAAATAAATTCATTTTCATAGATATTATATGACGAAATTGTCTCCAAATGTAATTTCGTTAATTACGTCAGTTTGAAATCCTAAATTGTTTCAAATTTAAATATTTTTTTTTTGTTTCCATTATTACACGGAATCTTCATTAAAAGATCACATATACCTAACTAAAAAATTACACCCCCTGAGAATTGTCACTACCGCTGCCCTATATGAATATTCTTAATCGATTCTACTCTTTATATTCGTTGCCGTATTTCTGTCGGCAATCGCCTGCGAAATATAATATGAAAATAGGCACTCTGGGAACGCACCCATCAGCTGAAAGAAACCCATCGCATACACTAGTGTTCTTGCACGATCTCTTTTTATTCCATGAAGCGGTCTCATTTTACCCTTTTTCCCCTTTTCACCGAATCGAATTCCATCGATACATTTTTATGAGGAAATCTAACCTTTAAAAGTAAAATTTATAGTATTCGGAAAAAATTACATTGAACTAACTTTTAGTATAAAAATAAACACTTAATGGTATTGTATGGCAATATAAAATTGTGCTAAAAGACGATTTCATTGCGAAATGAAAAAAAATTATAGCGTGAATGTTTTTTTTGTCTGATTGGTGAATTCTCACAGTTTTGATGCTTTTCCCTTCTTCGAACAAAACGCTTTTTAGACAGCGAAATTCCCAAAAAAAGGTTGAAATGCCAAGATCCAAGAACACTACTGAGCACTGTTCCATACGGTATTATGAAATTTCATTTATTCCACCTCCCACCATTTAGAATTTTTTTTGTTGCTGTTGCTGCTTAACACGTATTCACAGAAAGGAAATTTAAGAGAACGGTGTCTTTTCAAAATTTGAAGGGGGAATCGGGTAGCTGCGAGAGAGCTGAACAGCGTTACCGTTGAAGAATTTTGAAAAGTAGCAAGAAAAAGTGCAATGGAGAAAAAAGGCCATTTAAAGAAATAACTTCAAATCAAAAGTAAACACAATAAACAACAAGTGATTGTATTGATAATTTTTTTTAAAAGTTATAACAATTCAGTCGATAAAACATACCATACATACATAAATATGAAGTAGGTATTTATAACTTTTTTATTACTGTGCTTCTGTACTTCTTGACAAGATCAGAACTTGGCTCCCAATCTTCCAAATCTGTACGTGTTATTAAATTTTATGCAGAAAGCTTTGATTCAGCAGAACTAATGTTAAGCCTGTCTGTTTGTTTATTTTTCATTAGCGCTAATTTTGAAAACACGCTATCAGCACAGGCACTGCTGTGTGGCAATGTCAGTTTTTGAATAACAATTTGTATCATTGTATCAATTCGTATCATTGAGCGACTTCAGCGCAATGCATTTATGTAAAAGTAATGAGCTCATCTTCAAAGTTTGAAAGCTTTAAACGTTTATTGTTCGTAAATTTTAAAAAAGGAGTCTCATTGTGCCAAGGTGTTAAAAAAAGTGCCAAATTGCAACTTTAGTGTCACAACGGTCACGCTGGAGCTGAACGTCTATTTAATAGTTAGTTTATGCTTCTGGTTGAATCCACAACTGTATTGGTGAAATGCCAAAAAATAATTTACGGCTGGATTGTATAAAATACACAAATTACACTTGGGTTAGTGTCTCTTAAGTGAATTCTGATTTCCGACTTCAAATTGAGAAGCGAAATTCTCTTCTCAGAATCAACAGAAGAGTATTTTTTGTGCCAGCCAATGAGCCAACTGCCAATGGAACCGTTTCATAAGTGATTTATTCGATTCCGGAGCGGACTCTCCCGGACGCTTCTTTTTGCCATATGGAAACCAACATTACTGACTCCTCTGCAGCGCCCTCTCGACATCAGCTCGTCCAACTCAGCTCATAGTCCGGTGTACCCATAAGCCAAAGCTCGTGGGCAAAGCTAACCCTAGACCCCCACCAGAAAAAGCTAAGACTCCAGCCATAGTGAAATCGCCGCAAGTTTACCGACCTAAATTTACTTTTTTTCTATCGCACCCTAGGGGACAGTTCCTAAAGAAAAAATCAATTGAGTATTATTTATACATGTCGCCTGCATGTCCATTTGCGAAAAAACACTCCAAGTGAACAAAACTCTCAAGTAGAACAAGGAAATGGAGAATTTTATATTTACCTAATTGCTCATTTATTTTTGTCTTTTTATCATTTTTTATTATTATGAAGAAGCGTGACAAGAAGTACCCTTACGTCAAATGCGCAATATTATGAAATTTTATATTCATATTAAAAACGAAAAATTGTAAGTTGTTTAAGTTAGGTAGGTAGGTCCTTACTTTGGTATTTGCAATGATATTTCCTTCGGGGTGGTTGTGATAATTTTATTTTGATTTGGTGTGGTTAAGGAAATATACATCGGATTTAAATAAAACCACCCCATAATTAAAATTCACGTTGTCTTTAAAGTAAGCATTAAGAACAAATTAAAATAGCTAGATACAAATTTATTAAATGCAAAATATGTACCTATGTATGTACCATATTCAAATACATGTTAACCAATGGGTTAACATTGTTTAAACTGTTTCTAAGATGACACTTATTCCATATGTAGATTTAGTGTTAAGATCCTACAAAAAACAAAAATGATAGCCTAACAACACCTTGCGATGATTTTGAGAACGATTTAAACTATTTATATAATTTCAGTTTTCCAAAAATATTTTAAATGTTTTAAATTTAAACATTTGTTGTAATAATAAATAAGAAAACAGGATTACTTGCAATTTTGCGTATATACCGTATAGTTAGGTTTGTTTTTAAGAAAATAAATTCATTTTCATAGATATATATGACGAAATTGTCTCCAAATGTAATTTCGTTAATTACGTCAGTTTGAAATCCTAAATTGTTTCAAATTTAAATATTTTTTTTTTGTTTCCATTATTACACGGAATCTTCATTAAAAGATTACATAAGTCGCTGTTCAAGAAAACCGGCATAACTCAAAAAACTTGATTTTTCAGGAGAGCTGTTTAAAGTTTCTGAGTTGCAGAAATTTTCACACTTTTAATTTTTTCAAGTGACTATCAATCTTTTTTTTAAAAACTTCATTTGAAAGGGCCAGCTCCATTATTTTATCTAATGGAAACTAAAAAAAAAAGTTGAAATAATATATATTAGGTATTAAAATTTTACGCGTTTTTGCATCCCTTTCCAACTTAGGTCACTTTTCTCGTCACTGCAGAAAACAAAAGTTTAGATTATATTAGGAAAAGTGGCACAATTCGTTTTAGTGCAGAAAAAAAAGATTAAAATCATACTTACTTTTTCTTGAATAGCAGTCTAACAAAAAAAAGTCCGTTTTTCTCTAAACTTTGAAGCAAATCAACACGCACAACTCAAAATATGTCACTTTTCCGCACAAAACACTGGTCCAACCACTTTGAACATCTGCACGCTACTGAGTTATACCTTTATTGCACATAAAATATGAGAAAAAGAAGTGAAAAAAAAAATTGGCACAATATCCATCTAGCGAGATTTTGAAGAGCTACAGTTATGCCGATTTTACAGAAAGATTGAGAATTTTTTTCTCATTCGAGTGGCATTATTAACTCAAAATTCGTATTTTTTGAGTTATGCCGGTTTTCTTAAACAGCGACGATAGGTTAGGTTAGGTTAGGTTGATGGGGGTTGTGAGATCGTCACAATAGACCAGGCACCATGTTGGGCCCATCGCCATCCCCTGGGAACCATTACGGCTAAAAGACCTAAACCAAATCACCCAAGCATTCGATTTCCCTACAGAATTTGAGTATGGCCTCAATTCCATTTGAGGAACCAACCTCTTCTAAGTTATTAAAGAAGTACATTCCGAGATGCTTTCTTCTACTCCGAGCAATTGCTTGACATTCACAAAGAAGGTGTGAGATGTCTTCCGTGACCTGTAGGTCTTCACAGTACCTACACGTATCCGTATTAGCTACGCCTAGTCTCATGGCATGCTTCCTGAGAAGGCAGTGCCCAGAGAGTATTCCTACCGTTGTTCTCAACTTAGTTCTACTGAAATTAATCAATTGTTCAGACTTCCTCCGATTTAAAGTAGGCCACAGTGCCTTTGAGACCTTATGTCCTTCTAATTGTGACCACCTTGTATTCGCTTTATTAAAGACTTTTTCCAAAAGAATTCTCCTGGCCACCGCCATGGGTGGTCTTATACCTTCGATCGTTGCTTCAAGTGGGAGCCCAGCTCCTTCCTTGGCCAAAACGTCTGCCCTTTCGTTACCGTCAATATCACAATGCCCAGGTACCCAACACAGTCTAACACGGTTCTGCGAGCACAATGCCTTGAGCACTGTGCGGCAATTCCTGACTAGCTCAGACTTGATGGTTTGTGATTCTAGTGCTTTAAGTGCAGCCTGACTGTCAATGAAGATGGCGATATTCTTATCGGATATTGATCTCATCTCAAGTACCTCCGCGGCCTTAAGCACTGCCAGAACCTCTGCCTGAAAAACACTGCATGTGTCCGGAAGCTTCAGGGCCATTTGCAGGTCGAACCCGCTGGAGTATATACCTGCCCCTGTTCCCTCGATAGTTTTGGAGCCGTCAGTGTATACTGAGGCCTCGTTTTCCCTCAGGATCAAGTTATTAGACCATTCCTCTCTGTCCGGGTATAACACTTCATAAGGTGTTTCGAAGTCAAGTGTACCGAGACTTTCATCCGCCTTTACGGGGATATCAGAGAACGATTCCCTTATAATTTTTCCATGACCTATACTATTATTTTTAAACAGCCCTGCATTAGTGAGTCTAAGTGCACTGTTTCCTGCTTGGATCTGTATTTGTAAGTCCAGTGGTAAAAGATGCATGAATGCTTCCAGCGCAGCCGTGGGCGTTGTACGTAAGGCACCCGTAACGGCAATGCAGGCTGTTCTTTGTACCTTGGTTAACATATCCCGTATATACTTCTTGTTGGTGGCCTTCCACCACACAAGAGCCCCATATGTAATTATGGGTCTTACAACCATTGTGTAAAGCCAATACATCATTGTCGGCCTCATGCCCCATTTCTTCCCAGCTGTCTTCTTACAAGCGAAGAGAGCATTATGAGCCTTGCGGACTCTTTCCTGTACGTTAAGTTTCCAATTTAGTTTCCTGTCAAGTACCGTACCAAGATATTTTGCGCTTTCTGAGAGCAAAAGCTCCACTCCAGCAAGTCTTGGCAGCCTGAAGAGCGGTATCTTGTACTTTGAACTAAATAGTACTAGTTCCGTTTTCTCCGGATTTACTCGGAGTCCACACCCTTCAGCCCAGATTCTGAGTCTGTTGAGGGCAGTTTCCATGAGTTCGCTCATTGTATTAAGGAATTTACCTTGAATAATTATGACTACGTCATCCGCGTAGGCAGTAACGTTGAATCCTGCATTATTTAGTTCTTTAAGTATATTATCTATAACCAGCACCCAGAGAAGGGGAGAAATGACCCCTCCTTGAGGGGTACCTCTGGTTACAGATCTTCTTATTGAACTGGTTCCTATTGTGGAGTTGATATTTCTTGTAGAGAGCATCTCATATAGCCACTTGGTTATACTATGCTCTACATTAATCTTTTCCAAGGCACTTTTGATGGCCTCCCTATTAACATTATTAAAGGCCCCTTCAATGTCCAAAAAGGCCGCAAGTGCGTATTCTTTTTGGTGAAGGCTACCTTCTATTTTACCTACTACCTCGTGTAGAGCCGTCTCTACTGATTTGCCTTTTAAATATGCATGTTGAGCATTGCATAAAGTTCCATTACAACACTTGTTTCTTATGTGAATGTCTATAAGTCTTTCAAGTGTTTTGAGGAGAAATGACGACAGACTAATAGGTCTGAAGTCCTTAGCTGAAGTATGGCTTGGTTTACCTGCTTTAGGTATAAAAACCACTCGTACTTCTCTCCATGCCCTAGGTACATAGCCTAATCGAAGGCAATGTTTGAAAATATTCCTGATTATGTTCATGACTGTACCTGGAGCCCTTTGAAGCATGGCCGGTATAATGCCATCAGGGCCAGGCGATTTGAACGGAGCGAAGGACTTGATGGCCCAACGCAGTTTCTTCCCAGTGAAGATATTATCTAATCCTTCCTCTATGGTTGTACTAATGTTATCCCAGTTCCTATTTCCATTGAGTAACGAGGACACAGGCGCGCTACTTCCTGGAAAATGGGCATCAACTAGTGATTCCAGTACCTCCTCGCTGCTTTCCGCCCACGTACCGTCCGATTTCTTGATAAAGCTAGGGACGGCAGGGTCTTTGGCCAGCACTTTGCGGAGTCTAGAAGCTTCGCTTGTGTCCGCAATCGCTTCACAGAAAAGCTTCCATGATTTCCTCTTGGATTGCCTGATCAAGTATTTGAACTCTTTTTTACTTTCTAAGTATAGATCCCATGTAATGTCATCCCCCACAGCTTTGGCCCTATTGTAAAAGTGCCTAACTTGCCTTCTTTTGGAGTTTAGCTCCCTGTTCCACCACTGAGGTTGGGACTTCTTAGCTGGTTTCCTTAGTGGGCAAACTTTCTCGAATGCTGAGTTCATTATTTTGCCCATGTTATCAACTACCCTATCTATGTCTACTGAAGAGTCGTAGGTTACTTCCTCATTTCCTAGCTGATCCCTTACTAAGGATTCGTACCTATTCCAATCCGCCTTCCTGGGGTTCCTGTAAGTATTCGTGGCCTTACCGTGGAAGCTTATTTGAAAGCGAATCCACTTATGATCCGATAAGGATGCCTCTTCTAGAACCCTCCACTTTGCGATAGTGAAGGAATCAGTGCAGGATGCTAGAGTAATATCTAATACCTCTTGCCTGTTCCGTATCACAAAAGTAGGTGTGTTACCCTTGTTGCATATAGTAAGCCTAGTCGATAGGATAAAGTCAAAAAGACACTCACCTCTTGCGTTAATATCACTGCTGCCCCATTGTGAATGATGCGCATTGGCATCGCATCCTATGACGAAAAGCCATTTGTCCCTGGTCATCAGCTGCCTTAACCTGTCGGGAGGTATCTCCGTCGACTCGTAGGGAAGGTAGCCTGATATCAGGCACAAGGATTTGCTTCCCACTTTCTCGCAGCAAACTGCAACCAGATCTCCATCACTGAAATTATTCAAAAGAAATGCCCTTATATTGTTTTTTAAAAGGATACAAGCCCTAATTTTACCTTCGTTAGCTTTGAAGAAAAGCGTATAATCCCTTATGGAGAGCCCTTGGATCTTATTGTTTCTGCTTATCCAGGGCTCTTGTATCAGTACGGCTGAGACGTCGTGCTTGATTATGTAATTTACCAAGCACGCCGTCGCAGCCTTACTGTGATGCAGGTTTATTTGCATCGTCTCCATCATCATGGGGTTCTTCCGCCCCCGCTCCCTTGCTCATGGCCTTGACCATGACTTTCCCCATGCTATATCGCACCATTCCTTTTGTTTTTTCAAGGGTTTGGAGCGATTCCCTGTTTAGGCTTATCAAGAAGTGTTGGCCAAATTGTCTTCTTGGGCCTGTCTTTAACACCCTCCACGTGTCTGCTTTAAGCTCCCTGTTTTGAGCGTGGAGAAGGCCTAGTAGCTTTTCAGGGTGCGTGTACGGCAGCGGAACCCAGACCCAGGCCTTGGGCGGAGTGTACTTAGCCAACTCCGCCACTGTCACGCACTTAAGCTGAGCCCCGCTCCACACCTCGCCAACCCCTTGGACAAACTCCCTGAGGAAGCCAACGGATTCCTTGTTTCCACAAGCAACAACCTTGCGACCGCCATCCCATCCAGCGCCGTCAAAGAGGAGGTCACCACTCTCTGTGGAAGTCATTTTCTTCCACAGAGCGTCCTGAAACTTCTCCTCGACAGTTAGCCACTGTTCCATGGTCAGGCGTCCGCTCGGCTCCTGCTCGTTGATAATGGCAACAAGGAGCTCGTCTTTCGCGTCGTAGACCGGTAGTACAACGGGCGAAGTACCAGCCTTCACCCTTTTAGCCACACTCGGTTCCACGACGTCGTCGGATCTACTCCTTTTGCTCAGGATGGTTTCCTTGGCCCCCCCAGGTATGACCTTCTCGTTATCTTCCCTTTTATTTTGACTGGACTCAGTCGCCACTTCACTAGTGGACGCCTGAGTCCCTGCCCTGTCTACGCTGACTGCGGCGGCCGCCGGTTTTTTGGCAGCCACAGCAGCCACAGTTTCCTTGGCCCGTTCCACTTGCCGTCTGTCCCAGGCGCTAAGTGAGCTATCTTCACACCCCCTGAACTGCTCTATTTTGCGCTTCGCACTCTCGACTTTGCGTCGGGCATTGCGCATTATGAGCTTGTTCAGCTGATGTGCGTTTTTGCTCGTCCCTGCTTTTTCGACTGCGGAGGAACCGAAAGCAGCAGAGTACCTGCCTACTGCGCCTTCAGTCCCCTTTATCGATTTTTTGCCCTTAGGGATACCAGTGAGTGTACCAGCCTTCTCACTGCTATCCCTATTTATTGAGGTGAGTGTACCAGCCAACTCATCTTTGCCCTTTTCTAATTTGGTAGGAGTACCAGCCACCCTACCACCTACCCTTTCTATGGAAGTAAGAGTACCAGCCACCTTACTTCCCGCCACGCTAGTGTCAGTGAGCGTGCAGTCTGCATCCTCACTGTCACTAGCTAGCAAAACCTCTTCGAGTTCCCTCTCCAGGCCGGAGATGGAAGACTGTGGCTCAGATTCGTTAGAATCCTCGCCCAGCTCCATCGCCGGCTTAATGGAGTTTGTTCCCTCCCCTCCTGGAATTTCAATTCCTTTTTTTGTTTTTATTAATTTATTTTTAGTTTTAGATTCCATATAGTTCCCACGAGTAAGGCCGGAAAAAACAAGGTCGACCCAGGCAGCGCCGCCATACCTGGGCAAGGCTACTTACAACAGACCCTCGCCATGGCGTCTGAGGGAGCTCGTTCACGACTGGTTTTACCCCCAGCCTTTCATCCTTCGGTACGGTTTACTATCTGCTCACACCACCACTGGAATTAGGTTGGATTTAAAGGTTTACTCCTACCTCAAACTAAATGGATCACGGCAAACGATTGAGACGTAAGCGTAAATCCTTGGCTGACACTAACCAATAACCGGTTAGCCATTTTCAGGCGGGCGCCCACGTGAAGGACTATAGAATGAGGATTTGTGCCCAGGCCCAACAGCGACGATACCTAACTAAAAAATTACACCCGCTGAGAATTGTCACTACCGCTGCCCTATATGAATATTCTTAATCGATTCTACTCTTTATATTCGTTGCCGTATTTCTGTCGGCAATCGCCTGCGAAATATAATATGAAAATAGGCACTCTGGGAACGCACCCATCAGCTGAAAGAAACCCATCGCATACACTAGTGTTCTTGCACGATCTCTTTTTATTCCATGAAGCGGTCTCATTTTACCCTTTTTCCCCTTTTCACCGAATCGAATTCCATCGATACATTTTTATGAGGAAATCTAACCTTTAAAAGTAAAATTTATAGTATTCGGAAAAAATTACATTGAACTAACTTTTAGTATAAAAATAAACACTTAATGGTATTGTATGGCAATATAAAATTGTGCTAAAAGACGATTTCATTGCGAAATGAAAAAAAATTATAGCGTGAATGTTTTTTTTGTCTGATTGGTGAATTCTCACAGTTTTGATGCTTTTCCCTTCTTCGAACAAAACGCTTTTTAGACAGCGAAATTCCCAAAAAAAGGTTGAAATGCCAAGATCCAAGAACACTACTGAGCACTGTTCCATACGGTATTATGAAATTTCATTTATTCCACCTCCCACCATTTAGAATTTTTTTTGTTGCTGTTGCTGCTTAACACGTATTCACAGAAAGGAAATTTAAGAGAACGGTGTCTTTTCAAAATTTGAAGGGGGAATCGGGTAGCTGCGAGAGAGCTGAACAGCGTTACCGTTGAAGAATTTTGAAAAGTAGCAAGAAAAAGTGCAATGGAGAAAAAAGGCCATTTAAAGAAATAACTTCAAATCAAAAGTAAACACAATAAACAACAAGTGATTGTATTGATAATTTTTTTTAAAAGTTATAACAATTCAGTCGATAAAACATACCATACATACATAAATATGAAGTAGGTATTTATAACTTTTTTATTACTGTGCTTCTGTACTTCTTGACAAGATCAGAACTTGGCTCCCAATCTTCCAAATCTGTACGTGTTATTAAATTTTATGCAGAAAGCTTTGATTCAGCAGAACTAATGTTAAGCCTGTCTGTTTGTTTATTTTTCATTAGCGCTAATTTTGAAAACACGCTATCAGCACAGGCACTGCTGTGTGGCAATGTCAGTTTTTGAATAACAATTTGTATCATTGTATCAATTCGTATCATTGAGCGACTTCAGCGCAATGCATTTATGTAAAAGTAATGAGCTCATCTTCAAAGTTTGAAAGCTTTAAACGTTTATTGTTCGTAAATTTTAAAAAAGGAGTCTCATTGTGCCAAGGTGTTAAAAAAAGTGCCAAATTGCAACTTTAGTGTCACAACGGTCACGCTGGAGCTGAACGTCTATTTAATAGTTAGTTTATGCTTCTGGTTGAATCCACAACTGTATTACGGCTGGATTGTATAAAATACACAAATTACACTTGGGTTAGTGTCTCTTAAGTGAATTCTGATTTCCGACTTCAAATTGAGAAGCGAAATTCTCTTCTCAGAATCAACAGAAGAGTATTTTTTGTGCCAGCCAATGAGCCAACTGCCAATGGAACCGTTTCATAAGTGATTTATTCGATTCCGGAGCGGACTCTCCCGGACGCTTCTTTTTGCCATATGGAAACCAACATTACTGACTCCTCTGCAGCGCCCTCTCGACATCAGCTCGTCCAACTCAGCTCATAGTCCGGTGTACCCATAAGCCAAGGCTCGTGGGCAAAGCTAACCCTAGACCCCCACCAGAAAAAGCTAAGACTCCAGCCATAGTGAAATCGCCGCAAGTTTACCGACCTAAATTTACTTTTTTTCTATCGCACCCTAGGGGACAGTTCCTAAAGAAAAAATCAATTGAGTATTATTTATACATGTCGCCTGCATGTCCATTTGCGAAAAAACACTCCAAGTGAACAAAACTCTCAAGTAGAACAAGGAAATGGAGAATTTTATATTTACCTAATTGCTCATTTATTTTTGTCTTTTTATCCTTTTTTATTATTATAAAGAAGCGTGACAAGAAGTACCCTTACGTCAAATGCGCAATATTATGAAATTTTATATTCATATTAAAAACGAAAAATTGTAAGTTGTTTAAGTTAGGTAGGTAGGTCCTTACTTTGGTATTTGCAATGATATTTCCTTCGGGGTGGTTGTGATAATTTTATTTTGATTTGGTGTGGTTAAGGAAATATACATCGGATTTAAATAAAACCACCCCATAATTAAAATTCACGTTGTCTTTAAAGTAAGCATTAAGAACAAATTAAAATAGCTAGATACAAATTTATTAAATGCAAAATATGTACCTATGTATGTACCATATTCAAATACATGTTAACCAATGGGTTAACATTGTTTAAACTGTTTCTAAGATGACACTTATTCCATATGTAGATTTAGTGTTAAGATCCTACAAAAAACAAAAATGATAGCCTAACAACACCTTGCGATGATTTTGAGAACGATTTAAACTATTTATATAATTTCAGTTTTCCAAAAATATTTTAAATGTTTTAAATTTAAACATTTGTTGTAATAATAAATAAGAAAACAGGATTACTTGCAATTTTGCGTATATACCGTATAGTTAGGTTTATTTTTAAGAAAATAAATTCATTTTCATAGATATTATATGACGAAATTGTCTCCAAATGTAATTTCGTTAATTACGTCAGTTTGAAATCCTAAATTGTTTCAAATTTAAATATTTTTTTTTTGTTTCCATTATTACACGGAATCTTCATTAAAAGATCACATATACCTAACTAAAAAATTACACCCCCTGAGAATTGTCACTACCGCTGCCCTATATGAATATTCTTAATCGATTCTACTCTTTATATTCGCTGCCGTATTTCTGTCGGCAATCGCCTGCGAAATATAATATGAAAATAGGCACTCTGGGAACGCACCCATCAGCTGAAAGAAACCCATCGCATACACTAGTGTTCTTGCACGATCTCTTTTTATTCCATGAAGCGGTCTCATTTTACCCTTTTTCCCCTTTTCACCGAATCGAATTCCATCGATACATTTTTATGAGGAAATCTAACCTTTAAAAGTAAAATTTATAGTATTCGGAAAAAATTACATTGAACTAACTTTTAGTATAAAAATAAACACTTAATGGTAATTGTATGGCTGTATAAAATTTTGCTAAAAGGCGATTTCATTGCGAAATGAAAAAAATTTATAGCGTGAATGTTTTTTTTGTCTGATTGGTGAATTCTCACAGTTTTGATGCTTTTCCCTTCTTCGAACAAAACGCTTTTTAGACAGCGAGATTCCCAAAAAAAGGTTGAAATGCCAAGATCCAAGAACACTACTGAGCACTGTTCCATACGGTATTATGAAATTTCATTTATTCCACCTCCCACCATTTAGAATTTTTTTTGTTGCTGTTGCTGCTTAACACGTATTCACAGAAAGGAAATTTAAGAGAACGGTGTCTTTTCAAAATTTGAAGGGGGAATCGGGTAGCTGCGAGAGAGCTGAACAGCGTTACCGTTGAAGAATTTTGAAAAGTAGCAAGAAAAAGTGCAATGGAGAAAAAAGGCCATTTAAAGAAATAACTTCAAATCAAAAGTAAACACAATAAACAACAAGTGATTGTATTGATAATTTTTTTTAAAAGTTATTACAATTCAGTCGATAAAACATACCATACATACATAAATATGAAGTAGGTATTTATAACTTTTTTATTACTGTGCTTCTGTACTTCTTGACAAGATCAGAACTTGGCTCCCAATCTTCCAAATCTGTACGTGTTATTAAATTTTATGCAGAAAGCTTTGATTCAGCAGAACTAATGTTAAGCCTGTCTGTTTGTTTATTTTTCATTAGCGCTAATTTTGAAAACACGCTATCAGCACAGGCACTGCTGTGTGGCAATGTCAGTTTTTGAATAACAATTTGTATCATTGTATCAATTCGTATCATTGAGCGACTTCAGCGCAATGCATTTATGTAAAAGTAATGAGCTCATCTTCAAAGTTTGAAAGCTTTAAACGTTTATTGTTCGTAAATTTTAAAAAAGGAGTCTCATTGTGCCAAGGTGTTAAAAAAAGTGCCAAATTGCAACTTTAGTGTCACAACGGTCACGCTGGAGCTGAACGTCTATTTAATAGTTAGTTTATGCTTCTGGTTGAATCCACAACTGTATTGGTGAAATGCCAAAAAATAATTTACGGCTGGATTGTATAAAATACACAAATTACACTTGGGTTAGTGTCTCTTAAGTGAATTCTGATTTCCGACTTCAAATTGAGAAGCGAAATTCTCTTCTCAGAATCAACAGAAGAGTATTTTTTGTGCCAGCCAATGAGCCAACTGCCAATGGAACCGTTTCATAAGTGATTTATTCGATTCCGGAGCGGACTCTCCCGGACGCTTCTTTTTGCCATATGGAAACCAACATTACTGACTCCTCTGCAGCGCCCTCTCGACATCAGCTCGTCCAACTCAGCTCATAGTCCGGTGTACCCATAAGCCAAAGCTCGTGGGCAAAGCTAACCCTAGACCCCCACCAGAAAAAGCTAAGACTCCAGCCATAGTGAAATCGCCGCAAGTTTACCGACCTAAATTTACTTTTTTTCTATCGCACCCTAGGGGACAGTTCCTAAAGAAAAAATCAATTGAGTATTATTTATACATGTCGCCTGCATGTCCATTTGCGAAAAAACACTCCAAGTGAACAAAACTCTCAAGTAGAACAAGGAAATGGAGAATTTTATATTTACCTAATTGCTCATTTATTTTTGTCTTTTTATCATTTTTTATTATTATGAAGAAGCGTGACAAGAAGTACCCTTACGTCAAATGCGCAATATTATGAAATTTTATATTCATATTAAAAACGAAAAATTGTAAGTTGTTTAAGTTAGGTAGGTAGGTCCTTACTTTGGTATTTGCAATGATATTTCCTTCGGGGTGGTTGTGATAATTTTATTTTGATTTGGTGTGGTTAAGGAAATATACATCGGATTTAAATAAAACCACCCCATCATTAAAATTCACGTTGTCTTTAAAGTAAGCATTAAGAACAAATTAAAATAGCTAGATACAAATTTATTAAATGCAAAATATGTACCTATGTATGTACCATATTCAAATACATGTTAACCAATGGGTTAACATTGTTTAAACTGTTTCTAAGATGACACTTATTCCATATGTAGATTTAGTGTTAAGATCCTACAAAAAACAAAAATGATAGCCTAACAACACCTTGCGATGATTTTGAGAACGATTTAAACTATTTATATAATTTCAGTTTTCCAAATGAATGTTTTAAATTTAAACATTTGTTGTAATAATAAATAAGAAAACAGGATTACTTGCAATTTTGCGTATATACCGTATAGTTAGGTTTGTTTTTAAGAAAATAAATTCATTTTCATAGATATTATATGACGAAATTGTCTCCAAATGTAATTTCGTTAATTACGTCAGTTTGAAATCCTAAATTGTTTCAAATTTAAATATTTTTTTTTGTTTCCATTATTACACGGAATCTTCATTAAAAGATCACATATACCTAACTAAAAAATTACACCCCCTGAGAATTGTCACTACCGCTGCCCTATATGAATATTCTTAATCGATTCTACTCTTTATATTCGTTGCCGTATTTCTGTCGGCAATCGCCTGCGAAATATAATATGAAAATAGGCACTCTGGGAACGCACCCATCAGCTGAAAGAAACCCATCGCATACACTAGTGTTCTTGCACGATCTCTTTTTATTCCATGAAGCGGTCTCATTTTACCCTTTTCACCGAATCGAATTCCATCGATACATTTTTATGAGGAAATCTAACCTTTAAAAGTAAAATTTATAGTATTCGGAAAAAATTACATTGAACTAACTTTTAGTATAAAAATAAACACTTAATGGTATTGTATGGCAATATAAAATTGTGCTAAAAGACGATTTCATTGCGAAATGAAAAAAAATTATAGCGTGAATGTTTTTTTTGTCTGATTGGTGAATTCTCACAGTTTTGATGCTTTTCCCTTCTTCGAACAAAACGCTTTTTAGACAGCGAAATTCCCAAAAAAAGGTTGAAATGCCAAGATCCAAGAACACTACTGAGCACTGTTCCATACGGTATTATGAAATTTCATTTATTCCACCTCCCACCATTTAGAATTTTTTTTGTTGCTGTTGCTGCTTAACACGTATTCACAGAAAGGAAATTTAAGAGAACGGTGTCTTTTCAAAATTTTAAGGGGGAATCGGGTAGCTGCGAGAGAGCTGAACAGCGTTACCGTTGAAGAATTTTGAAAAGTAGCAAGAAAAAGTGCAATGGAGAAAAATGCCATTTAAAGAAATAACTTCAAATCAAAAGTAAACACAATAAACAACAAGTGATTGTATTGATAATTTTTTTTAAAAGTTATTACAATTCAGTCGATAAAACATACCATACATACATAAATATGAAGTAGGTATTTATAACTTTTTTATTACTGTGCTTCTGTACTTCTTGACAAGATCAGAACTTGGCTCCCAATCTTCCAAATCTGTACGTGTTATTAAATTTTATGCAGAAAGCTTTGATTCAGCATAACTAATGTTAAGCCTGTCTGTTTGTTTATTTTTCATTAGCGCTAATTTTGAAAACACGCTATCAGCACAGGCACTGCTGTGTGGCAATGTCAGTTTTTGAATAACAATTTGTATCATTGTATCAATTCGTATCATTGAGCGACTTCAGCGCAATGCATTTATGTAAAAGTAATGAGCTCATCTTCAAAGTTTGAAAGCTTTAAACGTTTATTGTTCGTAAATTTTAAAAAAGGAGTCTCATTGTGCCAAGGTGTTAAAAAAAGTGCCAAATTGCAACTTTAGTGTCACAACGGTCACGCTGGAGCTGAACGTCTATTTAATAGTTAGTTTATGCTTCTGGTTGAATCCACAACTGTATTGGTGAAATGCCAAAAAATAATTTACGGCTGGATTGTATAAAATACACAAATTACACTTGGGTTAGTGTCTCTTAAGTGAATTCTGATTTCCGACTTCAAATTGAGAAGCGAAATTCTCTTCTCAGAATCAACAGAAGAGTATTTTTTGTGCCAGCCAATGAGCCAACTGCCAATGGAACCGTTTCATAAGTGATTTATTCGATTCCGGAGCGGACTCTCCCGGACGCTTCTTTTTGCCATATGGAAGTCCGGTGTACCCATAAGCCAAAGCTCGTGGGCAAAGCTAACCCTAGACCCCCACCAGAAAAAGCTAAGACTCCAGCCATAGTGAAATCGCCGCAAGTTTACCGACCTAAATTTACTTTTTTTCTATCGCACCCTAGGGGACAGTTCCTAAAGAAAAAATCAATTGAGTATTATTTATACATGTCGCCTGCATGTCCATTTGCGAAAAAACACTCCAAGTGAACAAAACTCTCAAGTAGAACAAGGAAATGGAGAATTTTATATTTACCTAATTGCTCATTTATTTTTGTCTTTTTATCATTTTTTATTATTATGAAGAAGCGTGACAAGAAGTACCCTTACGTCAAATGCGCAATATTATGAAATTTTATATTCATATTAAAAACGAAAAATTGTAAGTTGTTTAAGTTAGGTAGGTAGGTCCTTACTTTGGTATTTGCAATGATATTTCCTTCGGGGTGGTTGTGATAATTTTATTTTGATTTGGTGTGGTTAAGGAAATATACATCGGATTTAAATAAAACCACCCCATAATTAAAATTCACGTTGTCTTTAAAGTAAGCATTAAGAACAAATTAAAATAGCTAGATACAAATTTATTAAATGCAAAATATGTACCTATGTATGTACCATATTCAAATACATGTTAACCAATGGGTTAACATTGTTTAAACTGTTTCTAAGATGACACTTATTCCATATGTAGATTTAGTGTTAAGATCCTACAAAAAACAAAAATGATAGCCTAACAACACCTTGCGATGATTTTGAGAACGATTTAAACTATTTATATAATTTCAGTTTTCCAAAAATATTTTAAATGTTTTAAATTTAAACATTTGTTGTAATAATAAATAAGAAAACAGGATTACTTGCAATTTTGCGTATATACCGTATAGTTAGGTTTGTTTTTAAGAAAATAAATTCATTTTCATAGATATATATGACGAAATTGTCTCCAAATGTAATTTCGTTAATTACGTCAGTTTGAAATCCTAAATTGTTTCAAATTTAAATATTTTTTTTTTGTTTCCATTATTACACGGAATCTTCATTAAAAGATTACATATACCTAACTAAAAAATTACACCCGCTGAGAATTGTCACTACCGCTGCCCTATATGAATATTCTTAATCGATTCTACTCTTTATATTCGTTGCCGTATTTCTGTCGGCAATCGCCTGCGAAATATAATATGAAAATAGGCACTCTGGGAACGCACCCATCAGCTGAAAGAAACCCATCGCATACACTAGTGTTCTTGCACGATCTCTTTTTATTCCATGAAGCGGTCTCATTTTACCCTTTTTCCCCTTTTCACCGAATCGAATTCCATCGATACATTTTTATGAGGAAATCTAACCTTTAAAAGTAAAATTTATAGTATTCGGAAAAAATTACATTGAACTAACTTTTAGTATAAAAATAAACACTTAATGGTATTGTATGGCAATATAAAATTGTGCTAAAAGACGATTTCATTGCGAAATGAAAAAAAATTATAGCGTGAATGTTTTTTTTGTCTGATTGGTGAATTCTCACAGTTTTGATGCTTTTCCTTTCTTCGAACAAAACGCTTTTTAGACAGCGAAATTCCCAAAAAAAGGTTGACATGCCAAGATCCAAGAACACTACTGAGCACTGTTCCATACGGTATTATGAAATTTCATTTATTCCACCTCCCACCATTTAGAATTTTTTTTGTTGCTGTTGCTGCTTAACACGTATTCACAGAAAGGAAATTTAAGAGAACGGTGTCTTTTCAAAATTTGAAGGGGGAATCGGGTAGCTGCGAGAGAGCTGAACAGCGTTACCGTTGAAGAATTTTGAAAAGTAGCAAGAAAAAGTGCAATGGAGAAAAAAGGCCATTTAAAGAAATAACTTCAAATCAAAAGTAAACACAATAAACAACAAGTGATTGTATTGATAATTTTTTTTAAAAGTTATAACAATTCAGTCGATAAAACATACCATACATACATAAATATGAAGTAGGTATTTATAACTTTTTTATTACTGTGCTTCTGTACTTCTTGACAAGATCAGAACTTGGCTCCCAATCTTCCAAATCTGTACGTGTTATTAAATTTTATGCAGAAAGCTTTGATTCAGCAGAACTAATGTTAAGCCTGTCTGTTTGTTTATTTTTCATTAGCGCTAATTTTGAAAACACGCTATCAGCACAGGCACTGCTGTGTGGCAATGTCAGTTTTTGAATAACAATTTGTATCATTGTATCAATTCGTATCATTGAGCGACTTCAGCGCAATGCATTTATGTAAAAGTAATGAGCTCATCTTCAAAGTTTGAAAGCTTTAAACGTTTATTGTTCGTAAATTTAAAAAAAGGAGTCTCATTGTGCCAAGGTGTTAAAAAAAGTGCCAAATTGCAACTTTAGTGTCACAACGGTCACGCTGGAGCTGAACGTCTATTTAATAGTTAGTTTATGCTTCTGGTTGAATCCACAACTGTATTACGGCTGGATTGTATAAAATACACAAATTACACTTGGGTTAGTGTCTCTTAAGTGAATTCTGATTTCCGACTTCAAATTGAGAAGCGAAATTCTCTTCTCAGAATCAACAGAAGAGTATTTTTTGTGCCAGCCAATGAGCCAACTGCCAATGGAACCGTTTCATAAGTGATTTATTCGATTCCGGAGCGGACTCTCCCGGACGCTTCTTTTTGCCATATGGAAACCAACATTACTGACTCCTCTGCAGCGCCCTCTCGACATCAGCTCGTCCAACTCAGCTCATAGTCCGGTGTACCCATAAGCCAAAGCTCGTGGGCAAAGCTAACCCTAGACCCCCACCAGAAAAAGCTAAGACTCCAGCCATAGTGAAATCGCCGCAAGTTTACCGACCTAAATTTACTTTTTTTCTATCGCACCCTAGGGGACAGTTCCTAAAGAAAAAATCAATTGAGTATTATTTATACATGTCGCCTGCATGTCCATTTGCGAAAAAACACTCCAAGTGAACAAAACTCTCAAGTAGAACAAGGAAATGGAGAATTTTATATTTACCTAATTGCTCATTTATTTTTGTCTTTTTATCCTTTTTTATTATTATAAAGAAGCGTGACAAGAAGTACCCTTACGTCAAATGCGTAATATTATGAAATTTTATATTCATATTAAAAACGAAAAATTGTAAGTTGTTTAAGTTAGGTAGGTAGGTCCTTACTTTGGTATTTGCAATGATATTTCCTTCGGGGTGGTTGTGATAATTTTATTTTGATTTGGTGTGGTTAAGGAAATATACATCGGATTTAAATAAAACCACCCCATAATTAAAATTCACGTTGTCTTTAAAGTAAGCATTAAGAACAAATTAAAATAGCTAGATACAAATTTATTAAATGCAAAATATGTACCTATGTATGTACCATATTCAAATACATGTTAACCAATGGGTTAACATTGTTTAAACTGTTTCTAAGATGACACTTATTCCATATGTAGATTTAGTGTTAAGATCCTACAAAAAACAAAAATGATAGCCTAACAACACCTTGCGATGATTTTGAGAACGATTTAAACTATTTATATAATTTCAGTTTTCCAAAAATATTTTAAATGTTTTAAATTTAAACATTTGTTGTAATAATAAATAAGAAAACAGGATTACTTGCAATTTTGCGGATATACCGTATAGTTAGGTTTGTTTTTAAGAAAATAAATTCATTTTCATAGATATTATAGGTATGTTGGACATTTTCTTTTTATTAATGTGAAGCGAAAATTGAATTGAAATAAATAATTTTTCAAAGTTGGTCAGCTATAGTACATACATTTTTTGTTACCTACTTCATCCACAAGACAAATACGGTGAATCGATTCTTTAAATATAAATTGGTCGGCCATCATAATTTTTTAAAAATTATTTGCCATCATTAATTGCTCCATGTTATGAAATTTTTATTATCATTTTGGAAGTTAACCTTTCAAAAAGTAATGATTTTGTTTAGCCTGCACCGAAAAAGTATATACATAAAACAAAAGGCCGAACTCAATGAATAGGACAAAAAAAACCATTTACGAACATCAGATTTTCGTATTCGCTGCTGACGAAATTGTCTCCAAATGTAATTTCGTTAATTACGTCAGTTTGAAATCTTAAATTGTTTCAAATTTAAATATTTTTTTTATTTCTATTATTACACGGAATCTTCATTAAAAGATTACATATACCTAACTAAAAAATTACACCCCCTGAGAATTGTCACTATCGCTGCCCTATATGAATATTCTTAATCGATTCTTCTCTTTATATTCGTTGCCTTATTTCTGTCGGCAATCGCCTGCGAAATATAATATGAAAATAGGCACTCTGGGAACGCACCCATCAGCTGAAAGAAACCCATCGCACACACTAGTGTTCTTGCACGATCTCTTTTTTCCCATGAAGCGGTCTTATTTCACCCTTTTTCCCCTTTTCACCGAAAGGAAATCTAACCTTTAAAAGTAAAATTTATAGTATTCGGAAAAAATTACATTGAACTAACTTTTAGTATAAAAATAAACACTTAATGGTATTGTATGGCAATATAAAATTGTGCTAAAAGACGATTTCATTGCGAAATGAAAAAAAATTATAGCGTGAATGTTTTTTTTGTCTGATTGGTGAATTCTCACAGTTTTGATGCTTTTCCCTTCTTCGAACAAAACGCTTTTTAGACAGCGAAATTCCCAAAAAAAGGTTGAAATGCCAAGATCCAAGAACACTACTGAGCACTGTTCCATACGGTATTATGAAATTTCATTTATTCCACCTCCCACCATTTAGAATTTTTTTTGTTGCTGTTGCTGCTTAACACGTATTCACAGAAAGGAAATTTAAGAGAACGGTGTCTTTTCAAAATTTGAAGGGGGAATCGGGTAGCTGCGAGAGAGCTGAACAGCGTTACCGTTGAAGAATTTTGAAAAGTAGCAAGAAAAAGTGCAATGGAGAAAAAAGGCCATTTAAAGAAATAACTTCAAATCAAAAGTAAACACAATAAACAACAAGTGATTGTATTGATAATTTTTTTTAAAAGTTATTACAATTCAGTCGATAAAACATACCATACATACATAAATATGAAGTAGGTATTTATAACTTTTTTATTACTGTGCTTCTGTACTTCTTGACAAGATCAGAACTTGGCTCCCAATCTTCCAAATCTGTACGTGTTATTAAATTTTATGCAGAAAGCTTTGATTCAGCAGAACTAATGTTAAGCCTGTCTGTTTGTTTATTTTTCATTAGCGCTAATTTTGAAAACACGCTATCAGCACAGGCACTGCTGTGTGGCAATGTCAGTTTTTGAATAACAATTTGTATCATTGTATCAATTCGTATCATTGAGCGACTTCAGCGCAATGCATTTATGTAAAAGTAATGAGCTCATCTTCAAAGTTTGAAAGCTTTAAACGTTTATTGTTCGTAAATTTAAAAAAAGGAGTCTCATTGTGCCAAGGTGTTAAAAAAGTGCCAAATTGCAACTTTAGTGTCACAACGGTCACGCTGGAGCTGAACGTCTATTTAATAGTTAGTTTATGCTTCTGGTTGAATCCACAACTGTATTACGGCTGGATTGTATAAAATACACAAATTACACTTGGGTTAGTGTCTCTTAAGTGAATTCTGATTTCCGACTTCAAATTGAGAAGCGAAATTCTCTTCTCAGAATCAACAGAAGAGTATTTTTTGTGCCAGCCAATGAGCCAACTGCCAATGGAACCGTTTCATAAGTGATTTATTCGATTCCGGAGCGGACTCTCCCGGACGCTTCTTTTTGCCATATGGAAACCAACATTACTGACTCCTCTGCAGCGCCCTCTCGACATCAGCTCGTCCAACTCAGCTCATAGTCCGGTGTACCCATAAGCCAAAGCTCGTGGGCAAAGCTAACCCTAGACCCCCACCAGAAAAAGCTAAGACTCCAGCCATAGTGAAATCGCCGCAAGTTTACCGACCTAAATTTACTTTTTTTCTATCGCACCCTAGGGGACAGTTCCTAAAGAAAAAAAGCGAAAAAACACTCCAAGTGAACAAAACTCTCAAGTAGAACAAGGAAATGGAGAATTTTATATTTACCTAATTGCTCATTTATTTTTGTCTTTTTATCCTTTTTTATTATTATAAAGAAGCGTGACAAGAAGTACCCTTACGTCAAATGCGCAATATTATGAAATTTTATATTCATATTAAAAACGAAAAATTGTAAGTTGTTTAAGTTAGGTAGGTAGGTCCTTACTTTGGTATTTGCAATGATATTTCCTTCGGGGTGGTTGTGATAATTTTATTTTGATTTGGTGTGGTTAAGGAAATATACATCGGATTTAAATAAAACCACCCCATAATTAAAATTCACGTTGTCTTTAAAGTAAGCATTAAGAACAAATTAAAATAGCTAGATACAAATTTATTAAATGCAAAATATGTACCTATGTATGTACCATATTCAAATACATGTTAACCAATGGGTTAACATTGTTTAAACTGTTTCTAAGATGACACTTATTCCATATGTAGATTTAGTGTTAAGATCCTACAAAAAACAAAAATGATAGCCTAACAACACCTTGCGATGATTTTGAGAACGATTTAAACTATTTATATAATTTCAGTTTTCCAAAAATATTTTAAATGTTTTAAATTTAAACATTTGTTGTAATAATAAATAAGAAAACAGGATTACTTGCAATTTTGCGTATATACCGTATAGTTAGGTTTGTTTTTAAGAAAATAAATTCATTTTCATAGATATTATATGACGAAATTGTCTCCAAATGTAATTTCGTTAATTACGTCAGTTTGAAATCCTAAATTGTTTCAAATTTAAATATTTTTTTTTTGTTTCCATTATTACACGGAATCTTCATTAAAAGATCACATATACCTAACTAAAAAATTACACCCCCTGAGAATTGTCACTACCGCTGCCCTATATGAATATTCTTAATCGATTCTACTCTTTATATTCGTTGCCGTATTTCTGTCGGCAATCGCCTGCGAAATATAATATGAAAATAGGCACTCTGGGAACGCACCCATCAGCTGAAAGAAACCCATCGCATACACTAGTGTTCTTGCACGATCTCTTTTTATTCCATGAAGCGGTCTCATTTTACCCTTTTTCCCCTTTTCACCGAATCGAATTCCATCGATACATTTTTATGAGGAAATCTAACCTTTAAAAGTAAAATTTATAGTATTCGGAAAAAATTACATTGAACTAACTTTTAGTATAAAAATAAACACTTAATGGTAATTGTATGGCTGTATAAAATTTTGCTAAAAGGCGATTTCATTGCGAAATGAAAAAAATTTATAGCGTGAATGTTTTTTTTGTCTGATTGGTGAATTCTCACAGTTTTGATGCTTTTCCCTTCTTCGAACAAAACGCTTTTTAGACAGCGAAATTCCCAAAAAAAGGTTGAAATGCCAAGATCCAAGAACACTACTGAGCACTGTTCCATACGGTATTATGAAATTTCATTTATTCCACCTCCCACCATTTAGAATTTTTTTTGTTGCTGTTGCTGCTTAACACGTATTCACAGAAAGGAAATTTAAGAGAACGGTGTCTTTTCAAAATTTGAAGGGGGAATCGGGTAGCTGCGAGAGAGCTGAACAGCGTTACCGTTGAAGAATTTTGAAAAGTAGCAAGAAAAAGTGCAATGGAGAAAAAAGGCCATTTAAAGAAATAACTTCAAATCAAAAGTAAACACAATAAATAACAAGTGATTGTATTGATAATTTTTTTTAAAAGTTATTACAATTCAGTCGATAAAACATACCATACATACATAAATATGAAGTAGGTATTTATAACTTTTTTATTACTGTGCTTCTGTACTTCTTGACAAGATCAGAACTTGGCTCCCAATCTTCCAAATCTGTACGTGTTATTAAATTTTATGCAGAAAGCTTTGATTCAGCAGAACTAATGTTAAGCCTGTCTGTTTGTTTATTTTTCATTAGCGCTAATTTTGAAAACACGCTATCAGCACAGGCACTGCTGTGTGGCAATGTCAGTTTTTGAATAACAATTTGTATCATTGTATCAATTCGTATCATTGAGCGACTTCAGCGCAATGCATTTATGTAAAAGTAATGAGCTCATCTTCAAAGTTTGAAAGCTTTAAACGTTTATTGTTCGTAAATTTTAAAAAAGGAGTCTCATTGTGCCAAGGTGTTAAAAAAAGTGCCAAATTGCAACTTTAGTGTCACAACGGTCACGCTGGAGCTGAACGTCTATTTAATAGTTAGTTTATGCTTCTGGTTGAATCCACAACTGTATTGGTGAAATGCCAAAAAATAATTTACGGCTGGATTGTATAAAATACCGTAAAAACGTAATACTTTGACCGATTTTAAAATTTAAAGCTCAACAGGGACTACAAAACTGACCATACATACTTTTTTTCACCACATATCTGCGGGCGTTGCCATGTCAACCAACTCGAAGTGAAATTTAATATTTAAAACTTATTCACGTAAATTTATTTACAAAAAACAGCCTGGTCAAAGTTTTACTATGAAAATTTTAACTTTGACCGCTTTTTTTAAGGAAAAATTAAAATCTGTTAAAAAGTTATAATTATATAAAAAATGATAAAAAGAAAGCAGATATTCACAGTTTTTGGTTTTGAACTATAAGATATTAAAGTGTTGAAATTAAATATAAGAACAAATACTTTATAGGAACGCAAAATATTGGCACCACAAATTCAATTCATTGTTTTTGCCAGAAAAATATTAAAAAAATAAGCATCATAAATAAATTAGTATGTGCAAAATATACAAAATAGAATCGAACAGACACAACTAAAATCAAACAGGCCTATTATCGACTATAGCTGTTCACACAAAAACAAACAGTCAAAAAATTAAAATTAAAAATGCAGATAGTGATTGTTTATATCGTTTTTGGATTTATTCTGGTACATATAAATTATATCCAAAGCATTTGAACTCTTTTTAAATTGTTGCAGATAACTTTTCTTTTGCACTTTTATATGTACAATATTGAAAGTTTGCCAACTAATTTCAAATGTCACACTTAAACACTTAAAAGTTCGGTGGGAACGCATATCGTGATTTATAAATCACTTCAGCAAAATCACGTTGGTGGGAACCTGGTATAAGTCTTCCAATGATGAAGAAGGACTTAGATGATCTTCTAAGAGCTCATCAATTTCCTCTTCATTCTCTGCCTCTGACAAAGGATCTGCCAGCGGAAGAGAGGAAATAGTAACTGGACGAGAGGTTTGTGCCAAATTTTCCTTCGAACACCCTTGTAGCCCTTCTATACTTATACCTTTACCAGGTGTCACTTTTACTTTGCATGAATTTTGTTTATTAATGTGCCCTTGGGAATGCCAAACATTTAAGCACATTTATTTTTTTAAATTTCTTTTTTTTTTCAATCAGATCTAATGCCTCTTTAATTTTATCATCTGTGCTACTATAGTACCTTCGTTTGATTACTTTTAGTTTCGACATTGTTATTAAAAATTAAATCACCTAATCGATAAAAAGAAAATGCAATATGAGCAGACCATAACTCAAATGTGGTGAAATGTAAGGCGGTCAAAGTTTTACCGGTCAAAGTTAAACTGCCGGTCAAAGTTAAAAATTGCCGGTCAAAGTTTTACGATTTAACTTATTTTAAGAAGGAGCTTTTATTTTTAGTCATTAAACGTAAACTATATGCTCAACTGGAACGATTTATATCTTGATTGAAAGAGAAAACTTTACTCTACTTACTTTTGGTAAATTTAGTTTAAATCCGCAATACTATGTTCGAAAACACCGAACCTCTTTAGGGAGCTAAAATATACACTTAAAACTCGCACTGACAGTTTTGACCGTTTCTACATTCGTTTGAATATTTTCACCACAAAAGCTTCACCTCACCTCAAGGGATGAGTCTAAGTTTTGATTCGTAATGATTGTACTATATAATTTCAAACCTAGATGATGTTACAACCAATTAAAAAGTTTTATCGATTTCGGTCAAAGTAACTATCACTGGTCAAAGTATTACTGTTTTACGGTACACAAATTACACTTGGGTTAGTGTCTCTTAAGTGAATTCTGATTTCCGACTTCAAATTGAGAAGCGAAATTCTCTTCTCAGAATCAACAGAAGAGTATTTTTTGTGCCAGCCAATGAGCCAACTGCCAATGGAACCGTTTCATAAGTGATTTATTCGATTCCGGAGCGGACTCTCCCGGACGCTTCTTTTTGCCATATGGAAACCAACATTACTGACTCCTCTGCAGCGCCCTCTCGACATCAGCTCGTCCAACTCAGCTCATAGTCCGGTGTACCCATAAGCCAAAGCTCGTGGGCAAAGCTAACCCTAGACCCCCACCAGAAAAAGCTAAGACTCCAGCCATAGTGAAATCGCCGCAAGTTTACCGACCTAAATTTACTTTTTTTCTATCGCACCCTAGGGGACAGTTCCTAAAGAAAAAAAGCGAAAAAACACTCCAAGTGAACAAAACTCTCAAGTAGAACAAGGAAATGGAGAATTTTATATTTACCTAATTGCTCATTTATTTTTGTCTTTTTATCCTTTTTTATTATTATAAAGAAGCGTGACAAGAAGTACCCTTACGTCAAATGCGCAATATTATGAAATTTTATATTCATATTAAAAACGAAAAATTGTAAGTTGTTTAAGTTAGGTAGGTAGGTCCTTACTTTGGTATTTGCAATGATATTTCCTTCGGGGTGGTTGTGATAATTTTATTTTGATTTGGTGTGGTTAAGGAAATATACATCGGATTTAAATAAAACCACCCCATAATTAAAATTCACGTTGTCTTTAAAGTAAGCATTAAGAACAAATTAAAATAGCTAGATACAAATTTATTAAATGCAAAATATGTACCTATGTATGTACCATATTCAAATACATGTTAACCAATGGGTTAACATTGTTTAAACTGTTTCTAAGATGACACTTATTCCATATGTAGATTTAGTGTTAAGATCCTACAAAAAACAAAAATGATAGCCTAACAACACCTTGCGATGATTTTGAGAACGATTTAAACTATTTATATAATTTCAGTTTTCCAAAAATATTTTAAATGTTTTAAATTTAAACATTTGTTGTAATAATAAATAAGAAAACAGGATTACTTGCAATTTTGCGTATATACCGTATAGTTAGGTTTGTTTTTAAGAAAATAAATTCATTTTCATAGATATTATATGACGAAATTGTCTCCAAATGTAATTTCGTTAATTACGTCAGTTTGAAATCCTAAATTGTTTCAAATTTAAATATTTTTTTTTTTGTTTCCATTATTACACGGAATCTTCATTAAAAGCTCACATATACCTAACTAAAAAATTACACCCCCTGAGAATTATTGTCACTACCGCTGCCCTATATGAATATTCTTAATCGATTCTACTCTTTATATTCGTTGCCGTATTTCTGTCGGCAATCGCCTGCGAAATATAATATGAAAATAGGCACTCTGGGAACGCACCCATCAGCTGAAAGAAACCCATCGCATACACTAGTGTTCTTGCACGATCTCTTTTTATTCCATGAAGCGGTCTCATTTTACCCTTTTTCCCCTTTTCACCGAATCGAATTCCATCGATACATTTTTATGAGGAAATCTAACCTTTAAAAGTAAAATTTATAGTATTCGGAAAAAATTACATTGAACTAACTTTTAGTATAAAAATAAACACTTAATGGTAACTGTATGGCTGTATAAAATTTTGCTAAAAGGCGATTTCATTGCGAAATGAAAAAAATTTATAGCGTGAATGTTTTTTTTGTCTGATTGGTGAATTCTCACAGTTTTGATGCTTTTCCCTTCTTCGAACAAAACGCTTTTTAGACAGCGAAATTCCCAAAAAAAGGTTGAAATGCCAAGATCCAAGAACACTACTGAGCACTGTTCCATACGGTATTATGAAATTTCATTTATTCCACCTCCCACCATTTAGAATTTTTTTTGTTGCTGTTGCTGCTTAACACGTATTCACAGAAAGGAAATTTAAGAGAACGGTGTCTTTTCAAAATTTGAAGGGGGAATCGGGTAGCTGCGAGAGAGCTGAACAGCGTTACCGTTGAAGAATTTTGAAAAGTAGCAAGAAAAAGTGCAATGGAGAAAAAAGGCCATTTAAAGAAATAACTTCAAATCAAAAGTAAACACAATAAACAACAAGTGATTGTATTGATAATTTTTTTTAAAAGTTATTACAATTCAGTCGATAAAACATACCATACATACATAAATATGAAGTAGGTATTTATAACTTTTTTATTACTGTGCTTCTGTACTTCTTGACAAGATCAGAACTTGGCTCCCAATCTTCCAAATCTGTACGTGTTATTAAATTTTATGCAGAAAGCTTTGATTCAGCAGAACTAATGTTAAGCCTGTCTGTTTGTTTATTTTTCATTAGCGCTAATTTTGAAAACACGCTATCAGCACAGGCACTGCTGTGTGGCAATGTCAGTTTTTGAATAACAATTTGTATCATTGTATCAATTCGTATCATTGAGCGACTTCAGCGCAATGCATTTATGTAAAAGTAATGAGCTCATCTTCAAAGTTTGAAAGCTTTAAACGTTTATTGTTCGTAAATTTAAAAAAAGGAGTCTCATTGTGCCAAGGTGTTAAAAAAAGTGCCAAATTGCAACTTTAGTGTCACAACGGTCACGCTGGAGCTGAACGTCTATTTAATAGTTAGTTTATGCTTCTGGTTGAATCCACAACTGTATTACGGCTGGATTGTATAAAATACACAAATTACACTTGGGTTAGTGTCTCTTAAGTGAATTCTGATTTCCGACTTCAAATTGAGAAGCGAAATTCTCTTCTCAGAATCAACAGAAGAGTATTTTTTGTGCCAGCCAATGAGCCAACTGCCAATGGAACCGTTTCATAAGTGATTTATTCGATTCCGGAGCGGACTCTCCCGGACGCTTCTTTTTGCCATATGGAAACCAACATTACTGACTCCTCTGCAGCGCCCTCTCGACATCAGCTCGTCCAACTCAGCTCATAGTCCGGTGTACCCATAAGCCAAAGCTCGTGGGCAAAGCTAACCCTAGACCCCCACCAGAAAAAGCTAAGACTCCAGCCATAGTGAAATCGCCGCAAGTTTACCGACCTAAATTTACTTTTTTTCTATCGCACCCTAGGGGACAGTTCCTAAAGAAAAAAAGCGAAAAAACACTCCAAGTGAACAAAACTCTCAAGTAGAACAAGGAAATGGAGAATTTTATATTTACCTAATTGCTCATTTATTTTTGTCTTTTTATCCTTTTTTATTATTATAAAGAAGCGTGACAAGAAGTACCCTTACGTCAAATGCGCAATATTATGAAATTTTATATTCATATTAAAAACGAAAAATTGTAAGTTGTTTAAGTTAGGTAGGTAGGTCCTTACTTTGGTATTTGCAATGATATTTCCTTCGGGGTGGTTGTGATAATTTTATTTTGATTTGGTGTGGTTAAGGAAATATACATCGGATTTAAATAAAACCACCCCATAATTAAAATTCACGTTGTCCTTAAAGTAAGCATTAAGAACAAATTAAAATAGCTAGATACAAATTTATTAAATGCAAAATATGTACCTATGTATGTACCATATTCAAATACATGTTAACCAATGGGTTAACATTGTTTAAACTGTTTCTAAGATGACACTTATTCCATATGTAGATTTAGTGTTAAGATCCTACAAAAAACAAAAATGATAGCCTAACAACACCTTGCGATGATTTTGAGAACGATTTAAACTATTTATATAATTTCAGTTTTCCAAAAATATTTTAAATGTTTTAAATTTAAACATTTGTTGTAATAATAAATAAGAAAACAGGATTACTTGCAATTTTGCGTATATACCGTATAGTTAGGTTTGTTTTTAAGAAAATAAATTCATTTTCATAGATATTATATGACGAAATTGTCTCCAAATGTAATTTCGTTAATTACGTCAGTTTGAAATCCTAAATTGTTTCAAATTTAAATATTTTTTTTTTGTTTCCATTATTACACGGAATCTTCATTAAAAGATCACATATACCTAACTAAAAAATTACACCCCCTGAGAATTGTCACTACCGCTGCCCTATATGAATATTCTTAATCGATTCTACTCTTTATATTCGTTGCCGTATTTCTGTCGGCAATCGCCTGCGAAATATAATATGAAAATAGGCACTCTGGGAACGCACCCATCAGCTGAAAGAAACCCATCGCATACACTAGTGTTCTTGCACGATCTCTTTTTATTCCATGAAGCGGTCTCATTTTACCCTTTTTCCCCTTTTCACCGAATCGAATTCCATCGATACATTTTTATGAGGAAATCTAACCTTTAAAAGTAAAATTTATAGTATTCGGAAAAAATTACATTGAACTAACTTTTAGTATAAAAATAAACACTTAATGGTAATTGTATGGCTGTATAAAATTTTGCTAAAAGGCGATTTCATTGCGAAATGAAAAAAATTTATAGCGTGAATGTTTTTTTTGTCTGATTGGTGAATTCTCACAGTTTTGATGCTTTTCCCTTCTTCGAACAAAACGCTTTTTAGACAGCGAAATTCCCAAAAAAAGGTTGAAATGCCAAGATCCAAGAACACTACTGAGCACTGTTCCATACGGTATTATGAAATTTCATTTATTCCACCTCCCACCATTTAGAATTTTTTTTGTTGCTGTTGCTGCTTAACACGTATTCACAGAAAGGAAATTTAAGAGAACGGTGTCTTTTCAAAATTTGAAGGGGGAATCGGGTAGCTGCGAGAGAGCTGAACAGCGTTACCGTTGAAGAATTTTGAAAAGTAGCAAGAAAAAGTGCAATGGAGAAAAAAGGCCATTTAAAGAAATAACTTCAAATCAAAAGTAAACACAATAAATAACAAGTGATTGTATTGATAATTTTTTTTAAAAGTTATTACAATTCAGTCGATAAAACATACCATACATACATAAATATGAAGTAGGTATTTATAACTTTTTTATTACTGTGCTTCTGTACTTCTTGACAAGATCAGAACTTGGCTCCCAATCTTCCAAATCTGTACGTGTTATTAAATTTTATGCAGAAAGCTTTGATTCAGCAGAACTAATGTTAAGCCTGTCTGTTTGTTTATTTTTCATTAGCGCTAATTTTGAAAACACGCTATCAGCACAGGCACTGCTGTGTGGCAATGTCAGTTTTTGAATAACAATTTGTATCATTGTATCAATTCGTATCATTGAGCGACTTCAGCGCAATGCATTTATGTAAAAGTAATGAGCTCATCTTCAAAGTTTGAAAGCTTTAAACGTTTATTGTTCGTAAATTTTAAAAAAGGAGTCTCATTGTGCCAAGGTGTTAAAAAAAGTGCCAAATTGCAACTTTAGTGTCACAACGGTCACGCTGGAGCTGAACGTCTATTTAATAGTTAGTTTATGCTTCTGGTTGAATCCACAACTGTATTGGTGAAATGCCAAAAAATAATTTACGGCTGGATTGTATAAAATACCGTAAAAACGTAATACTTTGACCGATTTTAAAATTTAAAGCTCAACAGGGACTACAAAACTGACCATACATACTTTTTTTCACCACATATCTGCGGGCGTTGCCATGTCAACCAACTCGAAGTGAAATTTAATATTTAAAACTTATTCACGTAAATTTATTTACAAAAAACAGCCTGGTCAAAGTTTTACTATGAAAATTTTAACTTTGACCGCTTTTTTTAAGGAAAAATTAAAATCTGTTAAAAAGTTATAATTATATAAAAAATGATAAAAAGAAAGCAGATATTCACAGTTTTTGGTTTTGAACTATAAGATATTAAAGTGTTGAAATTAAATATAAGAACAAATACTTTATAGGAACGCAAAATATTGGCACCACAAATTCAATTCATTGTTTTTGCCAGAAAAATATTAAAAAAATAAGCATCATAAATAAATTAGTATGTGCAAAATATACAAAATAGAATCGAACAGACACAACTAAAATCAAACAGGCCTATTATCGACTATAGCTGTTCACACAAAAACAAACAGTCAAAAAATTAAAATTAAAAATGCAGATAGTGATTGTTTATATCGTTTTTGGATTTATTCTGGTACATATAAATTATATCCAAAGCATTTGAACTCTTTTTAAATTGTTGCAGATAACTTTTCTTTTGCACTTTTATATGTACAATATTGAAAGTTTGCCAACTAATTTCAAATGTCACACTTAAACACTTAAAAGTTCGGTGGGAACGCATATCGTGATTTATAAATCACTTCAGCAAAATCACGTTGGTGGGAACCTGGTATAAGTCTTCCAATGATGAAGAAGGACTTAGATGATCTTCTAAGAGCTCATCAATTTCCTCTTCATTCTCTGCCTCTGACAAAGGATCTGCCAGCGGAAGAGAGGAAATAGTAACTGGACGAGAGGTTTGTGCCAAATTTTCCTTCGAACACCCTTGTAGCCCTTCTATACTTATACCTTTACCAGGTGTCACTTTTACTTTGCATGAATTTTGTTTATTAATGTGCCCTTGGGAATGCCAAACATTTAAGCACATTTATTTTTTTAAATTTCTCTTTTTTTCAATCAGATCTAATGCCTCTTTAATTTTATCATCTGTGCTACTATAGTACCTTCGTTTGATTACTTTTAGTTTCGACATTGTTATTAAAAATTAAATCACCTAATCGATAAAAAGAAAATGCAATATGAGCAGACCATAACTCAAATGTGGTGAAATGTAAGGCGGTCAAAGTTTTACCGGTCAAAGTTAAACTGCCGGTCAAAGTTAAAAATTGCCGGTCAAAGTTTTACGATTTAACTTATTTTAAGAAGGAGCTTTTATTTTTAGTCATTAAACGTAAACTATATGCTCAACTGGAACGATTTATATCTTGATTGAAAGAGAAAACTTTACTCTACTTACTTTTGGTAAATTTAGTTTAAATCCGCAATACTATGTTCGAAAACACCGAACCTCTTTAGGGAGCTAAAATATACACTTAAAACTCGCACTGACAGTTTTGACCGTTTCTACATTCGTTTGAATATTTTCACCACAAAAGCTTCACCTCACCTCAAGGGATGAGTCTAAGTTTTGATTCGTAATGATTGTACTATATAATTTCAAACCTAGATGACGTTACAACCAATTAAAAAGTTTTATCGATTTCGGTCAAAGTAACTATCACTGGTCAAAGTATTACTGTTTTACGGTACACAAATTACACTTGGGTTAGTGTCTCTTAAGTGAATTCTGATTTCCGACTTCAAATTGAGAAGCGAAATTCTCTTCTCAGAATCAACAGAAGAGTATTTTTTGTGCCAGCCAATGAGCCAACTGCCAATGGAACCGTTTCATAAGTGATTTATTCGATTCCGGAGCGGACTCTCCCGGACGCTTCTTTTTGCCATATGGAAACCAACATTACTGACTCCTCTGCAGCGCCCTCTCGACATCAGCTCGTCCAACTCAGCTCATAGTCCGGTGTACCCATAAGCCAAAGCTCGTGGGCAAAGCTAACCCTAGACCCCCACCAGAAAAAGCTAAGACTCCAGCCATAGTGAAATCGCCGCAAGTTTACCGACCTAAATTTACTTTTTTTCTATCGCACCCTAGGGGACAGTTCCTAAAGAAAAAAAGCGAAAAAACACTCCAAGTGAACAAAACTCTCAAGTAGAACAAGGAAATGGAGAATTTTATATTTACCTAATTGCTCATTTATTTTTGTCTTTTTATCCTTTTTTATTATTATAAAGAAGCGTGACAAGAAGTACCCTTACGTCAAATGCGCAATATTATGAAATTTTATATTCATATTAAAAACGAAAAATTGTAAGTTGTTTAAGTTAGGTAGGTAGGTCCTTACTTTGGTATTTGCAATGATATTTCCTTCGGGGTGGTTGTGATAATTTTATTTTGATTTGGTGTGGTTAAGGAAATATACATCGGATTTAAATAAAACCACCCCATAATTAAAATTCACGTTGTCTTTAAAGTAAGCATTAAGAACAAATTAAAATAGCTAGATACAAATTTATTAAATGCAAAATATGTACCTATGTATGTACCATATTCAAATACATGTTAACCAATGGGTTAACATTGTTTAAACTGTTTCTAAGATGACACTTATTCCATATGTAGATTTAGTGTTAAGATCCTACAAAAAACAAAAATGATAGCCTAACAACACCTTGCGATGATTTTGAGAACGATTTAAACTATTTATATAATTTCAGTTTTCCAAAAATATTTTAAATGTTTTAAATTTAAACATTTGTTGTAATAATAAATAAGAAAACAGGATTACTTGCAATTTTGCGTATATACCGTATAGTTAGGTTTGTTTTTAAGAAAATAAATTCATTTTCATAGATATTATATGACGAAATTGTCTCCAAATGTAATTTCGTTAATTACGTCAGTTTGAAATCCTAAATTGTTTCAAATTTAAATATTTTTTTTTTTGTTTCCATTATTACACGGAATCTTCATTAAAAGATCACATATACCTAACTAAAAAATTACACCCCCTGAGAATTATTGTCACTACCGCTGCCCTATATGAATATTCTTAATCGATTCTACTCTTTATATTCGTTGCCGTATTTCTGTCGGCAATCGCCTGCGAAATATAATATGAAAATAGGCACTCTGGGAACGCACCCATCAGCTGAAAGAAACCCATCGCATACACTAGTGTTCTTGCACGATCTCTTTTTATTCCATGAAGCGGTCTCATTTTACCCTTTTTCCCCTTTTCACCGAATCGAATTCCATCGATACATTTTTATGAGGAAATCTAACCTTTAAAAGTAAAATTTATAGTATTCGGAAAAAATTACATTGAACTAACTTTTAGTATAAAAATAAACACTTAATGGTAACTGTATGGCTGTATAAAATTTTGCTAAAAGGCGATTTCATTGCGAAATGAAAAAAATTTATAGCGTGAATGTTTTTTTTGTCTGATTGGTAAATTCTCACAGTTTTGATGCTTTTCCCTTCTTCGAACAAAACGCTTTTTAGACAGCGAAATTCCCAAAAAAAGGTTGAAATGCCAAGATCCAAGAACACTACTGAGCACTGTTCCATACGGTATTATGAAATTTCATTTATTCCACCTCCCACCATTTAGAATTTTTTTTGTTGCTGTTGCTGCTTAACACGTATTCACAGAAAGGAAATTTAAGAGAACGGTGTCTTTTCAAAATTTGAAGGGGGAATCGGGTAGCTGCGAGAGAGCTGAACAGCGTTACCGTTGAAGAATTTTGAAAAGTAGCAAGAAAAAGTGCAATGGAGAAAAAAGGCCATTTAAAGAAATAACTTCAAATCAAAAGTAAACACAATAAATAACAAGTGATTGTATTGATAATTTTTTTTAAAAGTTATTACAATTCAGTCGATAAAACATACCATACATACATAAATATGAAGTAGGTATTTATAACTTTTTTATTACTGTGCTTCTGTACTTCTTGACAAGATCAGAACTTGGCTCCCAATCTTCCAAATCTGTACGTGTTATTAAATTTTATGCAGAAAGCTTTGATTCAGCAGAACTAATGTTAAGCCTGTCTGTTTGTTTATTTTTCATTAGCGCTAATTTTGAAAACACGCTATCAGCACAGGCACTGCTGTGTGGCAATGTCAGTTTTTGAATAACAATTTGTATCATTGTATCAATTCGTATCATTGAGCGACTTCAGCGCAATGCATTTATGTAAAAGTAATGAGCTCATCTTCAAAGTTTGAAAGCTTTAAACGTTTATTGTTCGTAAATTTTAAAAAAGGAGTCTCATTGTGCCAAGGTGTTAAAAAAAGTGCCAAATTGCAACTTTAGTGTCACAACGGTCACGCTGGAGCTGAACGTCTATTTAATAGTTAGTTTATGCTTCTGGTTGAATCCACAACTGTATTGGTGAAATGCCAAAAAATAATTTACGGCTGGATTGTATAAAATACACAAATTACACTTGGGTTAGTGTCTCTTAAGTGAATTCTGATTTCCGACTTCAAATTGAGAAGCGAAATTCTCTTCTCAGAATCAACAGAAGAGTATTTTTTGTGCCAGCCAATGAGCCAACTGCCAATGGAACCGTTTCATAAGTGATTTATTCGATTCCGGAGCGGACTCTCCCGGACGCTTCTTTTTGCCATATGGAAACCAACATTACTGACTCCTCTGCAGCGCCCTCTCGACATCAGCTCGTCCAACTCAGCTCATAGTCCGGTGTACCCATAAGCCAAAGCTCGTGGGCAAAGCTAACCCTAGACCCCCACCAGAAAAAGCTAAGACTCCAGCCATAGTGAAATCGCCGCAAGTTTACCGACCTTAATTTACTTTTTTTCTATCGCACCCTAGGGGACAGTTCCTAAAGAAAAAATCAATTGAGTATTATTTATACATGTCGCCTGCATGTCCATTTGCGAAAAAACACTCCAAGTGAACAAAACTCTCAAGTAGAACAAGGAAATGGAGAATTTTATATTTACCTAATTGCTCATTTATTTTTGTCTTTTTATCATTTTTTATTATTATGAAGAAGCGTGACAAGAAGTACCCTTACGTCAAATGCGCAATATTATGAAATTTTATATTCATATTAAAAACGAAAAATTGTAAGTTGTTTAAGTTAGGTAGGTAGGTCCTTACTTTGGTATTTGCAATGATATTTCCTTCGGGGTGGTTGTGATAATTTTATTTTGATTTGGTGTGGTTAAGGAAATATACATCGGATTTAAATAAAACCACTCCATAATTAAAATTCACGTTGTCTTTAAAGTAAGCATTAAGAACAAATTAAAATAGCTAGATACAAATTTATTAAATGCAAAATATGTACCTATGTATGTACCATATTCAAATACATGTTAACCAATGGGTTAACATTGTTTAAACTGTTTCTAAGATGACACTTATTCCATATGTAGATTTAGTGTTAAGATCCTACAAAAAACAAAAATGATAGCCTAACAACACCTTGCGATGATTTTGAGAACGATTTAAACTATTTATATAATTTCAGTTTTGCAAAAATATTTTAAATGTTTTAAATTTAAACATTTGTTGTAATAATAAATAAGAAAACAGGATTACTTGCAATTTTGCGTATATACCGTATAGTTAGGTTTGTTTTTAAGAAAATAAATTCATTTTCATAGATATATATGACGAAATTGTCTCCAAATGTAATTTCGTTAATTACGTCAGTTTGAAATCCTAAATTGTTTCAAATTTAAATATTTTTTTTTTGTTTCCATTATTACACGGAATCTTCATTAAAAGATTACATATACCTAACTAAAAAATTACACACCCTGAGAATTGTCACTACCGCTGCCCTATATGAATATTCTTAATCGATTCTTCTCTTTATATTCGTTGCCGTATTTCTGTCGGCAATCGCCTGCGAAATATAATATGAAAACAGGCACTCTGGGAACGCACCCATCAGCTGAAAGAAACCCATCGCATACACTAGTGTTCTAGCACGATCTCTTTTTATTCCATGAAGCGGTCTCATTTCACCCTTTTTCCCCTTTTCACCGAATCGAATTCCATCGATACATTTTTATGAGGAAATCTAACCTTTAAAAGTAAAATTTATAGTATTCGGAAAAAATTATATTGAACTAACTTTTAGTATAAAAATAAACACCTAATGATATTGTATGGCAATATAAAATTGTGCTTAAAGACGATTTCATTGCGAAATGAAAAAAAATTATAGCGTGAATGTTTTTTTTGTCTGATTGGTGAATTCTCACAGTTTTGATGCTTTTCCCTTCTTCGAACAAAACGCTTTTTAGACAGCGAAATTCCCAAAAAAAGGTTGAAATGCCAAGATCCAAGAACACTACTGAGCACTGTTCCATACGGTATTATGAAATTTCATTTATTCCACCTCCCACCATTTAGAATTTTTTTTGTTGCTGTTGCTGCTTAACACGTATTCACAGAAAGGAAATTTAAGAGAACGGTGTCTTTTCAAAATTTGAAGGGGGAATCGGGTAGCTGCGAGAGAGCTGAACAGCGTTACCGTTGAAGAATTTTGAAAAGTAGCAAGAAAAAGTGCAATGGAGAAAAAAGGCCATTTAAAGAAATAACTTCAAATCAAAAGTAAACACAATAAATAACAAGTGATTGTATTGATAATTTTTTTTAAAAGTTATTACAATTCAGTCGATAAAACATACCATACATACATAAATATGAAGTAGGTATTTATAACTTTTTTATTACTGTGCTTCTGTACTTCTTGACAAGATCAGAACTTGGCTCCCAATCTTCCAAATCTGTACGTGTTATTAAATTTTATGCAGAAAGCTTTGATTCAGCAGAACTAATGTTAAGCCTGTCTGTTTGTTTATTTTTCATTAGCGCTAATTTTGAAAACACGCTATCAGCACAGGCACTGCTGTGTGGCAATGTCAGTTTTTGAATAACAATTTGTATCATTGTATCAATTCGTATCATTGAGCGACTTCAGCGCAATGCATTTATGTAAAAGTAATGAGCTCATCTTCAAAGTTTGAAAGCTTTAAACGTTTATTGTTCGTAAATTTTAAAAAAGGAGTCTCATTGTGCCAAGGTGTTAAAAAAAGTGCCAAATTGCAACTTTAGTGTCACAACGGTCACGCTGGAGCTGAACGTCTATTTAATAGTTAGTTTATGCTTCTGGTTGAATCCACAACTGTATTACGGCTGGATTGTATAAAATACACAAATTACACTTGGGTTAGTGTCTCTTAAGTGAATTCTGATTTCCGACTTCAAATTGAGAAGCGAAATTCTCTTCTCAGAATCAACAGAAGAGTATTTTTTGTGCCAGCCAATGAGCCAACTGCCAATGGAACCGTTTCATAAGTGATTTATTCGATTCCGGAGCGGACTCTCCCGGACGCTTCTTTTTGCCATATGGAAACCAACATTACTGACTCCTCTGCAGCGCCCTCTCGACATCAGCTCGTCCAACTCAGCTCATAGTCCGGTGTACCCATAAGCCAAAGCTCGTGGGCAAAGCTAACCCTAGACCCCCACCAGAAAAAGCTAAGACTCCAGCCATAGTGAAATCGCCGCAAGTTTACCGACCTAAATTTACTTTTTTTCTATCGCACCCTAGGGGGCAGTTCCTAGAGAAAATATCAAACCTCTGTCATTGAGTATTATTTATACATGTCGCCTGCATGTCCATTTGCGAAAAAACACTCCAAGTGAACAAAACTCTCAAGTAGAACAAGGAAATTATAGGAAAGGGAGAATTTTATATTTACCTAATTGCTCATTTATTTTTGTCTTTTTATCCTTTTTTATTATTATAAAGAAGCGTGACAAGAAGTACCCTTACGTCAAATGCGCAATATTATGAAATTTTATATTCATATTAAAAACGAAAAATTGTAAGTTGTTTAAGTTAGGTAGGTAGGTCCTTACTTTGGTATTTGCAATGATATTTCCTTCGGGGTGGTTGTGATAATTTTATTTTGATTTGGTGTGGTTAAGGAAATATACATCGGATTTAAATAAAACCACCCCATAATTAAAATTCACGTTGTCTTTAAAGTAAGCATTAAGAACAAATTAAAATAGCTAGATACAAATTTATTAAATGCAAAATATGTACCTATGTATGTACCATATTCAAATACATGTTAACCAATGGGTTAACATTGTTTAAACTGTTTCTAAGATGACACTTATTCCATATGTAGATTTAGTGTTAAGATCCTACAAAAAACAAAAATGATAGCCTAACAACACCTTGCGATGATTTTGAGAACGATTTAAACTATTTATATAATTTCAGTTTTGCAAAAATATTTTAAATGTTTTAAATTTAAACATTTGTTGTAATAATAAATAAGAAAACAGGATTACTTGCAATTTTGCGTATATACCGTATAGTTAGGTTTGTTTTTAAGAAAATAAATTCATTTTCATAGATATATATGACGAAATTGTCTCCAAATGTAATTTCGTTAATTACGTCAGTTTGAAATCCTAAATTGTTTCAAATTTAAATATTTTTTTTTTGTTTCCATTATTACACGGAATCTTCATTAAAAGATTACATATACCTAACTAAAAAATTACACACCCTGAGAATTATCACTACCGCTGCCCTGTATGAATATTCTTAATCGATTCTTCTCTTTATATTCGTTGCCGTATTTCTGTCGGCAATCGCCTGCGAAATATAATATGAAAATAGGCACTCTGGGAACGCACCCATCAGCTGAAAGAAACCCATCGCATACACTAGTGTTCTAGCACGATCTCTTTTTATTCCATGAAGCGGTCTCATTTCACCCTTTTTCCCCTTTTCACCGAATCGAATTCCATCGATACATTTTTATGAGGAAATCTAACCTTTAAAAGTAAAATTTATAGTATTCGGAAAAAATTATATTGAACTAACTTTTAGTATAAAAATAAACACCTAATGATATTGTATGGCAATATAAAATTGTGCTTAAAGACGATTTCATTGCGAAATGAAAAAAAATTATAGCGTGAATGTTTTTTTTGTCTGATTGGTGAATTCTCACAGTTTTGATGCTTTTCCCTTCTTCGAACAAAACGCTTTTTAGACAGCGAAATTCCCAAAAAAAGGTTGAAATGCCAAGATCCAAGAACACTACTGAGCACTGTTCCATACGGTATTATGAAATTTCATTTATTCCACCTCCCACCATTTAGAATTTTTTTTGTTGCTGTTGCTGCTTAACACGTATTCACAGAAAGGAAATTTAAGAGAACGGTGTCTTTTCAAAATTTGAAGGGGGAATCGGGTAGCTGCGAGAGAGCTGAACAGCGTTACCGTTGAAGAATTTTGAAAAGTAGCAAGAAAAAGTGCAATGGAGAAAAAAGGCCATTTAAAGAAATAACTTCAAATCAAAAGTAAACACAATAAATAACAAGTGATTGTATTGATAATTTTTTTTAAAAGTTATTACAATTCAGTCGATAAAACATACCATACATACATAAATATGAAGTAGGTATTTATAACTTTTTTATTACTGTGCTTCTGTACTTCTTGACAAGATCAGAACTTGGCTCCCAATCTTCCAAATCTGTACGTGTTATTAAATTTTATGCAGAAAGCTTTGATTCAGCAGAACTAATGTTAAGCCTGTCTGTTTGTTTATTTTTCATTAGCGCTAATTTTGAAAACACGCTATCAGCACAGGCACTGCTGTGTGGCAATGTCAGTTTTTGAATAACAATTTGTATCATTGTATCAATTCGTATCATTGAGCGACTTCAGCGCAATGCATTTATGTAAAAGTAATGAGCTCATCTTCAAAGTTTGAAAGCTTTAAACGTTTATTGTTCGTAAATTTAAAAAAAGGAGTCTCATTGTGCCAAGGTGTTAAAAAAAGTGCCAAATTGCAACTTTAGTGTCACAACGGTCACGCTGGAGCTGAACGTCTATTTAATAATTAGTTTATGCTTCTGGTTGAATCCACAACTGTATTACGGCTGGATTGTATAAAATACACAAATTACACTTGGGTTAGTGTCTCTTAAGTGAATTCTGATTTCCGACTTCAAATTGAGAAGCGAAATTCTCTTCTCAGAATCAACAGAAGAGTATTTTTTGTGCCAGCCAATGAGCCAACTGCCAATGGAACCGTTTCATAAGTGATTTATTCGATTCCGGAGCGGACTCTCCCGGACGCTTCTTTTTGCCATATGGAAACCAACATTACTGACTCCTCTGCAGCGCCCTCTCGACATCAGCTCGTCCAACTCAGCTCATAGTCCGGTGTACCCATAAGCCAAAGCTCGTGGGCAAAGCTAACCCTAGACCCCCACCAGAAAAAGCTAAGACTCCAGCCATAGTGAAATCGCCGCAAGTTTACCGACCTAAATTTACTTTTTTTCTATCGCACCCTAGGGGACAGTTCCTAAAGAAAAAATCAATTGAGTATTATTTATACATGTCGCCTGCATGTCCATTTGCGAAAAAACACTCCAAGTGAACAAAACTCTCAAGTAGAACAAGGAAATGGAGAATTTTATATTTACCTAATTGCTCATTTATTTTTGTCTTTTTATCCTTTTTTATTATTATAAAGAAGCGTGACAAGAAGTACCCTTACGTCAAATGCGCAATATTATGAAATTTTATATTCATATTAAAAACGAAAAATTGTAAGTTGTTTAAGTTAGGTAGGTAGGTCCTTACTTTGGTATTTGCAATGATATTTCCTTCGGGGTGGTTGTGATAATTTTATTTTGATTTGGTGTGGTTAAGGAAATATACATCGGATTTAAATAAAACCACCCCATAATTAAAATTCACGTTGTCTTTAAAGTAAGCATTAAGAACAAATTAAAATAGCTAGATACAAATTTATTAAATGCAAAATATGTACCTATGTATGTACCATATTCAAATACATGTTAACCAATGGGTTAACATTGTTTAAACTGTTTCTAAGATGACACTTATTCCATATGTAGATTTAGTGTTAAGATCCTACAAAAAACAAAAATGATAGCCTAACAACACCTTGCGATGATTTTGAGAACGATTTAAACTATTTATATAATTTCAGTTTTCCAAAAATATTTTAAATGTTTTAAATTTAAACATTTGTTGTAATAATAAATAAGAAAACAGGATTACTTGCAATTTTGCGTATATACCGTATAGTTAGGTTTGTTTTTAAGAAAATAAATTCATTTTCATAGATATTATATGACGAAATTGTCTCCAAATGTAATTTCGTTAATTACGTCAGTTTGAAATCCTAAATTGTTTCAAATTTAAATATTTTTTTTTGTTTCCATTATTACACGGAATCTTCATTAAAAGATCACATATACCTAACTAAAAAATTACACCCCCTGAGAATTGTCACTACCGCTGCCCTATATGAATATTCTTAATCGATTCTACTCTTTATATTCGTTGCCGTATTTCTGTCGGCAATCGCCTGCGAAATATAATATGAAAATAGGCACTCTGGGAACGCACCCATCAGCTGAAAGAAACCCATCGCATACACTAGTGTTCTTGCACGATCTCTTTTTATTCCATGAAGCGGTCTCATTTTACCCTTTTTCCCCTTTTCACCGAATCGAATTCCATCGATACATTTTTATGAGGAAATCTAACCTTTAAAAGTAAAATTTATAGTATTCGGAAAAAATTACATTGAACTAACTTTTAGTATAAAAATAAACACTTAATGGTATTGTATGGCAATATAAAATTGTGCTAAAAGACGATTTCATTGCGAAATGAAAAAAAATTATAGCGTGAATGTTTTTTTTGTCTGATTGGTGAATTCTCACAGTTTTGATGCTTTTCCTTTCTTCGAACAAAACGCTTTTTAGACAGCGAAATTCCCAAAAAAAGGTTGACATGCCAAGATCCAAGAACACTACTGAGCACTGTTCCATACGGTATTATGAAATTTCATTTATTCCACCTCCCACCATTTAGAATTTTTTTTGTTGCTGTTGCTGCTTAACACGTATTCACAGAAAGGAAATTTAAGAGAACGGTGTCTTTTCAAAATTTGAAGGGGGAATCGGGTAGCTGCGAGAGAGCTGAACAGCGTTACCGTTGAAGAATTTTGAAAAGTAGCAAGAAAAAGTGCAATGGAGAAAAAAGGCCATTTAAAGAAATAACTTCAAATCAAAAGTAAACACAATAAACAACAAGTGATTGTATTGATAATTTTTTTTAAAAGTTATAACAATTCAGTCGATAAAACATACCATACATACATAAATATGAAGTAGGTATTTATAACTTTTTTATTACTGTGCTTCTGTACTTCTTGACAAGATCAGAACTTGGCTCCCAATCTTCCAAATCTGTACGTGTTATTAAATTTTATGCAGAAAGCTTTGATTCAGCAGAACTAATGTTAAGCCTGTCTGTTTGTTTATTTTTCATTAGCGCTAATTTTGAAAACACGCTATCAGCACAGGCAATGTCAGTTTTTGAATAACAATTTGTATCATTGTATCAATTCGTATCATTGAGCGACTTCAGCGCAATGCATTTATGTAAAAGTAATGAGCTCATCTTCAAAGTTTGAAAGCTTTAAACGTTTATTGTTCGTAAATTTAAAAAAAGGAGTCTCATTGTGCCAAGGTGTTAAAAAAAGTGCCAAATTGCAACTTTAGTGTCACAACGGTCACGCTGGAGCTGAACGTCTATTTAATAGTTAGTTTATGCTTCTGGTTGAATCCACAACTGTATTACGGCTGGATTGTATAAAATACACAAATTACACTTGGGTTAGTGTCTCTTAAGTGAATTCTGATTTCCGACTTCAAATTGAGAAGCGAAATTCTCTTCTCAGAATCAACAGAAGAGTATTTTTTGTGCCAGCCAATGAGCCAACTGCCAATGGAACCGTTTCATAAGTGATTTATTCGATTCCGGAGCGGACTCTCCCGGACGCTTCTTTTTGCCATATGGAAACCAACATTACTGACTCCTCTGCAGCGCCCTCTCGACATCAGCTCGTCCAACTCAGCTCATAGTCCGGTGTACCCATAAGCCAAAGCTCGTGGGCAAAGCTAACCCTAGACCCCCACCAGAAAAAGCTAAGACTCCAGCCATAGTGAAATCGCCGCAAGTTTACCGACCTAAATTTACTTTTTTTCTATCGCACCCTAGGGGACAGTTCCTAAAGAAAAAATCAATTGAGTATTATTTATACATGTCGCCTGCATGTCCATTTGCGAAAAAACACTCCAAGTGAACAAAACTCTCAAGTAGAACAAGGAAATGGAGAATTTTATATTTACCTAATTGCTCATTTATTTTTGTCTTTTTATCCTTTTTTATTATTATAAAGAAGCGTGACAAGAAGTACCCTTACGTCAAATGCGCAATATTATGAAATTTTATATTCATATTAAAAACGAAAAATTGTAAGTTGTTTAAGTTAGGTAGGTAGGTCCTTACTTTGGTATTTGCAATGATATTTCCTTCGGGGTGGTTGTGATAATTTTATTTTGATTTGGTGTGGTTAAGGAAATATACATCGGATTTAAATAAAACCACCCCATAATTAAAATTCACGTTGTCTTTAAAGTAAGCATTAAGAACAAATTAAAATAGCTAGATACAAATTTATTAAATGCAAAATATGTACCTATGTATGTACCATATTCAAATACATGTTAACCAATGGGTTAACATTGTTTAAACTGTTTCTAAGATGACACTTATTCCATATGTAGATTTAGTGTTAAGATCCTACAAAAAACAAAAATGATAGCCTAACAACACCTTGCGATGATTTTGAGAACGATTTAAACTATTTATATAATTTCAGTTTTCCAAAAATATTTTAAATGTTTTAAATTTAAACATTTGTTGTAATAATAAATAAGAAAACAGGATTACTTGCAATTTTGCGTATATACCGTATAGTTAGGTTTGTTTTTAAGAAAATAAATTCATTTTCATAGATATTATATGACGAAATTGTCTCCAAATGTAATTTCGTTAATTACGTCAGTTTGAAATCCTAAATTGTTTCAAATTTAAATATTTTTTTTTGTTTCCATTATTACACGGAATCTTCATTAAAAGATCACATATACCTAACTAAAAAATTACACCCCCTGAGAATTGTCACTACCGCTGCCCTATATGAATATTCTTAATCGATTCTACTCTTTATATTCGTTGCCGTATTTCTGTCGGCAATCGCCTGCGAAATATAATATGAAAATAGGCACTCTGGGAACGCACCCATCAGCTGAAAGAAACCCATCGCATACACTAGTGTTCTTGCACGATCTCTTTTTATTCCATGAAGCGGTCTCATTTTACCCTTTTTCCCCTTTTCACCGAATCGAATTCCATCGATACATTTTTATGAGGAAATCTAACCTTTAAAAGTAAAATTTATAGTATTCGGAAAAAATTACATTGAACTAACTTTTAGTATAAAAATAAACACTTAATGGTATTGTATGGCAATATAAAATTGTGCTAAAAGACGATTTCATTGCGAAATGAAAAAAAATTATAGCGTGAATGTTTTTTTTGTCTGATTGGTGAATTCTCACAGTTTTGATGCTTTTCCTTTCTTCGAACAAAACGCTTTTTAGACAGCGAAATTCCCAAAAAAAGGTTGACATGCCAAGATCCAAGAACACTACTGAGCACTGTTCCATACGGTATTATGAAATTTCATTTATTCCACCTCCCACCATTTAGAATTTTTTTTGTTGCTGTTGCTGCTTAACACGTATTCACAGAAAGGAAATTTAAGAGAACGGTGTCTTTTCAAAATTTGAAGGGGGAATCGGGTAGCTGCGAGAGAGCTGAACAGCGTTACCGTTGAAGAATTTTGAAAAGTAGCAAGAAAAAGTGCAATGGAGAAAAAAGGCCATTTAAAGAAATAACTTCAAATCAAAAGTAAACACAATAAACAACAAGTGATTGTATTGATAATTTTTTTTAAAAGTTATAACAATTCAGTCGATAAAACATACCATACATACATAAATATGAAGTAGGTATTTATAACTTTTTTATTACTGTGCTTCTGTACTTCTTGACAAGATCAGAACTTGGCTCCCAATCTTCCAAATCTGTACGTGTTATTAAATTTTATGCAGAAAGCTTTGATTCAGCAGAACTAATGTTAAGCCTGTCTGTTTGTTTATTTTTCATTAGCGCTAATTTTGAAAACACGCTATCAGCACAGGCACTGCTGTGTGGCAATGTCAGTTTTTGAATAACAATTTGTATCATTGTATCAATTCGTATCATTGAGCGACTTCAGCGCAATGCATTTATGTAAAAGTAATGAGCTCATCTTCAAAGTTTGAAAGCTTTAAACGTTTATTGTTCGTAAATTTAAAAAAAGGAGTCTCATTGTGCCAAGGTGTTAAAAAAAGTGCCAAATTGCAACTTTAGTGTCACAACGGTCACGCTGATGGAAACTTTGAGCCAACTGCTAACATGGAACTTCCAGACATTGAAGTGCAGGTGGAATAACAAAAACAAAATAAGGACAATTTGGTTTACGCTTTCAAAACTGAACCTGATTATAAAACTGTGAACTTTGGTATTTAGTATTCTACTATTTCGCAGGTTATATTTTAAGTGTGAGTTAAAATTGAGTCCGCAACTCAACGTTCCTCCCTTTTTACAGATTTTAAAGAATATGAAGATGCGAAATTGGCACGGCCCAATCAAGAACTTTTAGACTCGTTAGAGAATTTCGAACAAAAATTTTACGTCCGAGTACGGGTTTACTTTATTCTAAACATGTGAATATATATTAGATATAAAATGTTCAATAAGAAATATTAAAAATTGATTTTGCTTTTTTTTTACGTCACACCCTGTACCACATTTTGAAATAGTTCAACTACTCTTCCATCCCTCTTTTACTAGATGCAAATTGTAAACTATACGAAACACGTGGAGATGGAGTGGTGTGGAGTGTCCCTAGTCCCTACTCATTAATGGATATGTTCTGTGCCTTGATTTTGTGCGGTTTTTGCCGCAATTGCGCTAGGGAATGTTCCGAATCGGATTTGAATGTGTGAGTGAGCCGCTGGCTTTGACTGCGTTCAGGTAGTTCACATTACCAGCAATGTGCATCAAAGAAATCTACTCGACGCAGATTGGCTATGACGAAATAAATTAAATGAAATCTTAAAAACTAGATCTAAAAATGAGTCGATATATTTACAACCAATACTAAAATTTTGTTTATATATTTATAGATGAACATTAAGGATTTAACGTTTTCATTTTAAAGCTTTCTTTTTGAAAAAGAATTGCATCTACTGTTTCATAGTGGTGCATAGCTAGTCCGCTGAACGATCTTATTTACATCAAATGGCATTTGGTTTTTTTTTGTTTATTTATAAAATAAAATTTGTGTGAAAATGATCAATTTACCGTCTGTACTGCATTACGAGCGTAAAACAAAAACTAACATTTAAAATCGATATTTACGAGATTATATCCATTCGAAATATCGGATAGCGTGTCAATTGTCGTCAACCGACATCCTTCTCGCTACCTAAATAGGTTGCGTTAGGGAAATCCCGCCTGGAATTTCTAGGAACAAAGCGATATTAGAACAGGAAATATTGGAAGCTGTCAGTTCTCGACATCACGCACACATTTATAAAATCCGCCTGTACGTGAACCCTTTCCGCAACCGCCATTGCGGGAAAAACCGCACAAAATCAAGGCACTGTGCCTTGATTTTGTGCGGTTTTTGCCGCAATTGCGCTAGGGAACGTTCCGAATCGGATTTGAATGTGTGAGTGAGCCACTGGCTTTGACTGCGTTCAGGTAGTTCACATTACCAGCAATGTGCATCAAAGAAATCTACTCGACGCGGATTGGCTGTTAAATGTAGACGAAATAAATTAAATGAAATCTTAAAAACTAGATCTAAAAATGAGTTGATATATTTACAACTAATGCTTAAATTGTTTTTATATATTTATAGATGAACATTTTGGCCTTAACATTTTCATTTTTAAGTTTTCTCTTTGAAAAAGAATTGCATCTACTGTCTCACAGTGGTGCATAGCTCATCCGCTGAACGATCTTATTTACATCAAATGGCATTTGGGTTGTTTTTTGTTTATTTATAAAATAAAATTTGTGTGAAAATGATCAATTTACCGTCTCTGTATTACGAGCGTAATACAAAAACTAAAATTTATAATCGATATTTACGAGATTATATGAATCCATTCGAAATATGGGATATAATGTCATTTGTCGTCAACCGACATCCTTCTCGCTACCCAAATAGGTTGCGTTAGGGAAATCCCTCCTGGAATTTCCAGGAACAAAGCGATATTAGAACAGGAAATATTGGAAGTTGTCAGTTCTCGACATCACGCACACATTTATAGAATCTGCCTATACGTGAACCCTTTCCGCAAACCGCCATTGCGGGAAAAACCGCACAAAATCAAGGCACTGGTCTTGTGTTCGCTTGCAGTGATGCCATTCTGGTATTTTTAATGCTAGATCTAGCATTTTTGCAGATTTGAAAGCATTTTTTTAAAAAAGAAAAATGCTAAATGCTTTTTAGCATTTTCTCGAATTTATTCTCATTTTACCATTCTTGCTCTCTTTTGTTGGAACTTTGGTCATAAGTTCACTTCCTTGCATTGCAAATGTTTCCCATCACTTTCCACCGCATTGAATGAAATGTGAGATGTCTACGGTCCAAGTGTGTGCGATAAATCCATAGTGTATCATTGTATTAAGAAAAATATTTTTCTTTGGTTGAGCTTCTATATTAACTGATCTGTGTTTTGTTTTTCAGAGGTTGTATTATTTTCGTCATTGTGCAGTGATTTAAGTTTTTTTTTTAACCCTGGATAAAACAATTTTTTAAGTTAGCATTTTTTTACTTTGGCTTCATACATTTAAGCATTTTTTTAAATGTGATTTAGCATTTTGATTTTTTAAATTCTGGCAGCACTGTTCGCGTGCTATTATCAATTATCATCCGCCAAAGTAACCAGCGTGTGAGTGTGAGTGTGACTGCACTGAAGGACTGAAGCACATCCGAAGAGTGTTCCCACCAAAGTACAATGAAAGGATATCATCCGGGGCTTTTCTATGGATTTTGTCAAAGAACTTTCGGTTTTGGTGCTTTTGAGAACGAATTATGTGGGGTATTGCCATTCGGTTTTAATTTGTTTGCATTTCTGAAGAATCCAATAATATTCAGTTAAAATATTTTTTTAATGTTGTCTTTTAGAAATAATGTTTATTTTTGAAGTGTTTTAATGCATTCATTTCATCCACGCAACACGTGATCATAAGTGCGTTGTAGTTATATTTCGAAAAATTAGTAATAATTACTAGGGCAACCGGATGTGTGTTTTATTTTTTTTTTTGATATCGTATTAAATATTTAAATATACAAAACTAAGTACCTACATATATTCAGCCCTAGTCGTGAGGGCATATTTCTGCATATTTGGGTATAAATGTGTATTTCACTTTGTACAGCATATTTTAGCATTTTTGTTATGGCTAATGCTATTTGCGCGTAGTTAGGGACACGGCAACGTAAGATATGTCAAAGTTAAATCGCGTCAAGTAGGGGTATATGGCTCGCTTCGCTCGCAAACAGGACTCTAAACTCCAGTATTTCATTTTCGGGCACGATCCTGTACGTTTACCACTACCATTACGTTACGTCAAAGAGCCGTGTCCCTAAGCCCGACAAACGTCAGTCAGTACAAAATTTACGTGCGAATAGCCACTTTGTTTTATTTTTGCATATTTCTCTATTTTTTCATCAAATAGTTTTTCACACTGAAATATCTTATTAGCTGTTTATTGTCGGTCGTTGCGTTTCATGAACATTTATTCAACAAAACCATTTTGATGAAATGTAAAGGCTGGTACGCTGTTCGACTGAAGTGAAATTTTTTATACAAATTTTTCACTGCGAAATGTCAAAATGAACTTTCCACGTGAAGATTTCACCAGGCAGTACGCTGTTTAAGTGAAAAATAGTTGTTCAAAAAGCGATTTGTAGGGGGCGTTACTTAAGCTATTTCACTTGGCTTTTATTGTCCGTCGCATTAAATTTTTGACATTTCGGCGTGAAAATTTCACTTTCAATTTCACAGCAATTTTTTTGAGAGGAGTGAAAATTTCATTTCACTCAAACAGCGTATCAGCCTTTACACCCCGACTCCACAGGTGATAATTTCTCTCATAATGCTTATCATGATATGATAAAATGTCTTGTGGAGTCACTCCATTTCAGCTTATGATTGGATGTCTGCGATCTCTCTCTGAAATTATTTCTTGGCATGGATGTCTGACATGAATTTGACAGATACTTGTTTTTCGTCTGGATATATAATTTTTTGTCTCATTTGAGTGCCGATTATGGTCTGTGGCGTAAGTAGTTGTTTAAAATGGTAAACAAAACAATCAGTTGAATGTTTACTTACTTTCTTACTTATCGGGCTCCCGACCCGTGAAGAGTCTCTGTCTGAGACACTGCAGCCTTCCATCCTCTACGAACCCGGGCTTTGGCATCCGCGATGGCTTGGTCTTTGCAACGGAGGTTCGGTCTTCCTTGTCTTCTCGAACCTGTGGGCTGGGATTTGAAGAACCTCTAAGCCGGAGCATTATTGTCTATTCGCTCGATGTGGCCGAGCCAATGTAGTCGACGTGTTTTGGCTTTTTGGACTACATCCACATCTCATAGAATTCGCGGTTCTATCTTCTCCTCCATTCGCCCTCCTCGCACACAGGACTAAAAATCCAGGAAGGAGCCCAGTATCGGCTCTCCTTTCTTGCCTATGGTCCAGCACTCGGCGCCATAAAGCAGAACTGGCAAGATAAGGGTCTTGTAGAGCACACATTTCGTCCTTCGAGTTAGGAGTTTTGAACCCAGTTGTTTTGCCAAACCGAAGTAGCAACGGTTTCCTAGGGTAATTCTTCGCCGGATCTCCACTATGGTGTCATTCGTGGAGTAGGTAAACTCCCTAACTACCTCGAAATTTTTGCCATTAACAGTGACGTTTTGTCCTAGGCGGTGGACAGTTGCTTGTTTGTTTGTTGATAGCATATACTTGGTCTTGCCCTCATTTACTTCAAGGCCAACAGATTTCGCCTGTTCTTCAATTGCCATGAACGCTTCTATCACGGCACGCTGGGAGCGACCGATGATATCAATATCGTCCGCATAGCCCAGCAGCTGGACGGACCTGTTGAAGATAATGCCTTCCGTGTTGACAGCTGCCCTGCGCACTATCTGCTCCAGTACGAGATTGAAGAATCGCATGACAGCGCATCTCCTTGCCTTCCAAACTGAACGCTGCAGCGCGTGTTTTCCAGCGTCACGCGACACAGCTGAATCAGTTTTGCCGGGATTCCGAATTCGGCCATCGCCATGTAAAGCTTCTGACGATGTATGCTATCATACGCGGCTTTAAAGTCGATGAATAGGTGGTGAGTTTCGACTCGAAATTCGTTGGTCTTTTCCAGGATTTGCCTCAGTATGAAGATTTGGTCTACAGTCGATCTGCAGGGCCGGAAGCCACACTTGTACGTGCCGATTAGTGTGTTGCAGAACGGTTTTAGACGTTCACACATTACGTAGGATCTTGTAAGCGACATTAAGCAGGAATATGCCTGGATAGTTCTTGCAAGACATAGGATCTCCTTTTTTGTTGATGGGACATATAGAGCTGATAGTCCAGTCATCGGGCATGTTTTCTTCCACCCATACTTGACTGATGATTCGGTGCATGTACCCTACCAAAGCATCACCTCCGTGTTTGAAGAGCTCCGCTGGTAAGCCATGAGAGCCGGCAGCCTTGTTGTTCTTTAGCTTTTTTATAGCTAAGCGCACTTCTTCAATACTGTGTGGTGGAACTGGTTCTTCATTGACTGGACGTGGGCTCTCTTCTTGCCCCATCACTCTCTCTACATGGTGCCCATTTAGCAGCTGCTGGAAATGTTGCTTAAACACATCTACTATTCCCTGTGCTTCGGTGACTAGGTTTCCTTCGCTGTCTCGAAGAGCCTGCGGTCCGGGTTTGTAACATTTGCTCTCGAAATGTGTGCACGTTGAGGATGTTGGATGCGTGCCTCGCATCGATTAGCACATGGTCGATTTGGTTTGCGGTTCGACCGTCTGGAGAGCGCCAGGTTGCTGTGTGGATTCTTAGCCTTGGAAACCTAGTGCTACTTATCACCGTATTACGAGCTGCTGCAAAATCGATTAGTCGGAAGCCGTTGTCTGTTGTCTTTTCGTAGATTCTGTGCTTACCAACTAACCCGCCAAAGATGTTCTCCTTTCCGA